>CM021767.1:32116019-32154055 GCA_011076525.1 Nettapus auritus | reverse complement strand
GGAGAGGGAGGCAAAAATAAAAACAACCAAACCACAACAAAAACTCTGAAGTATATCTGCCATCCAAGAGATCTTACCAGAAGCCAAATTTAGTTTCCAGAGGGTTTTTTTTTGTTTCTGAATTAAACCAGATGATCAAGCTGTCTGTTTGGGCATTACCTTTCTGAGATAAGGCACTTATTCTAAAGCAGCCTTCACACATCAGAGTAAATCCTAAGGATGTGTAACATCTGTATGTGTCATCAGGAGAAAAAAAAAAAAAAGCTTGAACAGAAAACGGCTCTGTCTTTGAGAGAGTTGTCCTACCTATGTGTACTCCCTTCCTTTGTTTTATTTGAATGAACAGTTCTGGGGAGAGTGGTTACTTTGGCTTCTGCTGTTAGAAGTTTGTATGGCATAATATCTTCTGATGTCCGTCACTGAATTTGGGATAATGTTTTATATTAACAAAAATCACACTACAGTAACAATAGGCTTAAAGGGGTATTAATTCCTGGTGTTGCTTTGGCAGTAGCATAGAGTGCATCCTGAATTTGATATAGTCTTAAAGAAAAAAATATTCCTCATCTGCAATATACATTTACATGTGTTTTTTCAGGATTGAATGAACTTGCTTCTGGTCTGTTTAAATGACCATGTTTTCATATTTAAATGAAATACTGAATTTTGTGACTGGTGCTCTCAGAGGATGTTACAAACAACTTAATTCTGGTTTGTCTTTGGGACGGTGAGCAACACTGACTACGGAGATGTGGGGATATTCAGTAGTTCCCCAAAACCCCACTGCAGTGGGTATAGCTGAGGTAGTAATTAAATGTTTTAAATGGTACTTAAGCCATGGACTGTGTATAACCAAATGTGGAGTACCGGTAGCTCAGTGTTTATGGGTCATGTAGTCTCAGTGTGACAAAAATTGCCATCACTTTCCTTTGCTCTTGATGAATGAGTTGGTTTTTTAACAGTAAGCCAGCACTTTTGAAGGCAGTGGGTTTGATCTCTTTGCTAAATAACTTCTTTTAGTAGAATATATTTTGTAGTTGCCTATACTTCCTGAATACGAAATAAGTGTTCTTCATTTACATGTTCAATAAAACAGCATAAAAGATGTTTTTTTTTCCATGTGTTACTGCTCTGTAACAGTTATTTGCATATCATGTACTCTTCAGAAGGAACCTATTCAAACTGCTATGTAAACCATACAGAAAGACTCCCTTGGCCTCTGTTGTTTGCTTTTATAGGGCAGATAATTTAAGAATTGTTTCTTTTTAAAGGATTAACAGCTTTAAGAGTGTTTTCTGAAGAGTTGCTTTTGTTTTCAAAGTGGGAAAAAGTCAGTTGGCAGACGGGCTTTCAAAGCATCTCAGTCCTTTGGAACTTGGAGTCTAAATTTTGCTTAAAGAAATGGCCTCTATAGCCAACATTTCTTCTTGAGAAAAAGGCTCTGAAAAGCCTGCTAGGAAGACTCCCCAACACTTGGAAAAAGAAGAGATCCTTATAGCTGCTAAAAAGCTTTATGAACTGGGCTGGGAATAATGCTGCATATGTTTTACATGCTGAAGTCAGACAAATATGCTTGCAGAACTTGCAATCTATTTCGTCTTTGCACAGAGAGAAAATTAAAGTGTTCTGGGATTTTGTCATTGTTGTGTAGTGTGTTTGCTTATTTTTGTGTAGTGTTTTTGGCAAAGCCATGTAAAGACATAAGGAAGAAAGCCTCTGCCTGGTAATGTCTGTCTCAGAGCTGGGCTGGTACAGCCAGTAAAAGCAGACCAGTTTTCAGGTACCCAAGGCCAGGCACCTGTGTGTGTGTGTGAGGGGCAGCATTGGGCTCCAAAGCTAAATACAAAGGGAGAACAGGTCTGATTAGATCACCTCTGTCAGATGAGCATCTTGTACCTCTGGGGCAGCAGCCATGCTTGGGATGTGGAGGTGGTAGTGAGGAGGCAGCTATCCCTGTTTGGGAAAGGGCTCTGGAACATGAAAAGGTGCAGAGCTTCTGTTTGGGAATGGGGGAGAGGCTCTGTGTGGAAAAGCAGAGGAGAGATGTCCCACCTCTCTCAAGTGTGATGTGTGGTATCCAGCACAGTTGTGACTTTCACTTACAGGATTACTGCTTGATGTGACGGCATGAAGTCACAGTGTCATGTAATGTACGAATCAGTTGTTTCTTCATGGAATGAGGAAACAAAGGATTTTAAGATTTTGCTATTCAACTCCTCAGTTTGGTGAAATCAAAGAAATGACTTACCCTGTTTGGTTTGCAGAAAGAAAGCGGTAACAATCATTGCTGGTGGAAGGGTCTGATTGTGACTCAGTGGTGCTGCATATGTGGCTAAGGGTCTCTATTTCACTGAGTGAATGATGAAGCATAGTAGTCTTCCACCCCTCAGATGGGAAGAGGGATAATTGCATGGCAAGGATCAACTTTTAAGGTTTAGCTTTTAAACAGTAGCTCAAACTTGATTCTCTGTGGTCCTTCTCTTCTTATCTGTGAACACTGTGTTTGTTGGCTCTTTTCTTGCTGCTGTAACATCCCACAAATATTTTAAGGATTCATCTATAGCATCCCTTCGAAATGAAGACATAATATCCTTTTCTTACAGATAAGGAACAAAAGCAAAGGGATTTGTCTCCTTGGAGCTGGATATTTAGCATATTTAACTTCTCTGGGCAAGAACAGAACAAGTATTATGGAATACAGTATTTGCTTCTATGTAGGACTTTAATATTAAAATTTTAATCTTTCATTTTTTTACATTGAAGGCTGCAGTTCATAAAATTTGCAGTGGGAATAAGAACGACAAAAGTAATACTGATCACTCAGGATACATGCCTTTTTAAAAGTTGTACTTGGACAACTATTTGCTTGCATCTCTTGGAACATCCCATTTAGCAGCAGGATAATGTCTTTATGACTCAGCTTCTAAATGAAAAAAGAGTCTCTGTCTCCATTGTGTAGAATGAAAGTACAGAGGATGTATTTAAAGTGAATTGCTCAGGAATTTTTTTTGCCCTCTGTTTCAATGTGGTATTTTGAATGTCTAGGCTGTTTGTTTTAAAGTCTAATAAAGCCATGTGTTTCACCTGAATTCAGACAATCCAAAACTCTTGTTAGGATTCTGCAGAAATATGATACTATGCCCACACTTATCCTTGCAGGATATAGGAACTTCAGAACTACTTTTAAACAGTGAAATTATAAATTGGGATGTTGAATTTACAATATCAAATATTTTCTGTGGCTCCTTTCATATTTTAATATCTGGAGTAGCAACAGAGCAAATCATAGGTTGTAATTGTACTACTATAGGTTGTAATTGTACTACTTTAACCCCTCATTGCAATTCATGCCTGTCTTTGTTTTTCATGTACATGGAGTCTTAGGCCACTGCTATCTGATAGCTGCTTGTGATAGCACCCATTTCACCCTTCCTTTGAGAAGTCCCACACGCAAAATGAACAACCAACCAAACTAACAACCCTCCTCTGTAGATCTTAAGGAATATGTTCCCTGAGAAACTAAAGAGCATTATGCCACCCCTTTACAGCAATTTCAGCATGCAGTTCTGACACTTAATTCAGAAATGCAGAAGGGAAAGTGCCACGATAAATGGATAACCAGATCTGAAGCACCAGCACATCTTGTGGCAACACACATCTCCTACAGAGCCAAGGGTTTCTCAGAAATAAAAGCAGGGACAGTTCTCTGCTTAGAAAAGTGGGCAGATCCAGCTGGCCCTTGGGGAAGCAGTGGAGTTCTTCTGGTCTGAGTTTCACTCTTCTCTCACTGCAGTTGGAAATCAAAGTGGATGCAGCAGCAATTCATTTGTCATTAGTGCATTTGCCACAGGCCTCTGCTGCCGGTAGGGAAATGTGTTTGGGAGTGAGACTGTGGTTTTTAGCTTTACCCTATGGCTTTAAGAGGAAAACTAGATCTTATTTGACTGGCCTTTTTGTTACACTTCTTTTCCAATAGAATTAAAGTGACTTCCCAAGATCCAGCGGTTCTGTTTCCAAGTCACATTTTTTCCCCTTGTTCAAGTAGAGAAGCTTAAACAATGCACAGTTCTTTTGTGTGCTGTGGGCTTTGTCGGTGCTCAAACTCTGCAGCCCTGTGTCTGCTGGACTTGAACCAAGTCTTTGTGTTTGCTTTGTTTCTGTTGTCAATCAGTTCAGGTATACTGGCACACACTTTGAAAACTCAAAAGAAGAAGCAGAGTTGGTAATTCAGCTTTGTTTAGTTTGTCTAAATCAGTGGGGGTGCCATGCATATTTGAATTCACATAGGTTTGCATGTGCCTGTCATTTTGCCTTAGCAAATTGAAGAATCTGGCCAGAAACTAGAGCATGCTATTATTCAAGCTTATTATTCTAGGTCATCCATAACACAGCTTTGATAAAACTGATGCTTACTCCACTATTCTGTGGACAGTGGTACTCAATGCAAGACTTATTACTCTAAAACATTTAGTTTTATGTTGGGATTTCATCATTGTTAAAAGCTTTTAAAAAACTAATAAATCACTATTTGAGATAGTGGTCTGTCCAAAAGATGAGAAACAAAATTTTTAGGTTTCCAGCCTCTCTGGGCACTGATAATCATTTACTTGACACTATCTACTATGCACTAAACTAGAGGAAAAAAAAAAAAAGGTCAGTTATCCTCTGGCAGAGGAGTTAGTAAGATATTAAAATAGGTTAACATAAGCCAGAGCTGGCAGTGATTTAGACTTGTGGTAGGTAATATTTATGAGAACTCACAAATGTCTTAGCATTCCTGCCAACTTATTACTTATCCTTTCAGTCCTTAGAAAATTAAAGTTGTTTCTTCAGTGTTCTGGCATTTATGGCCTATACAAAAATGTTCATTTGTTTATTTTTACAGAAAGCAATTTCTACAGCTTCCATGAGAGAATGATAATGATGGGATTAGTGTGTTTTTCCCCTAATTGTTTTCTTTCCAAAAATTGTCCAGTTACAATTACTGAATGTTCTGATTTTTGTCTTTTTTTTTTTTTTTTTTTTTACTTTTCCTCATATGACTCCAAGCAAAACTTAGTTTTGCATTTGTTTTATGGTAATACCAATACTGTACAGTCTCTCTGGTTAATGTCTTTTCAGTAATGAGCTTAGTGATGTCTAAAACCCAAATTCATGGAAAATTCTGCTGGAAAGCCTGAGAAAGGTCATGCTTCTGCTTTCTGCATCCACTGGAAACATTCTGTGGAAAGCTTAGCAGAGCATCTAACCAGCTGCTTTACTGAGATGAAATAAAGTTAATAGGATGTTGGCTTCACTAATAACGCTGTCTTCTTTATTTCCTCAAGCTAATAATTTGGATTTATTTTATAAATTCTGTAAGCTAGTTAATGATCCTGTGTTGAAGGCATAAGGCTTGGCAAGGACCTGCCACATGGCTATTCATGCTGGATTTAGACCTCAGTCTTCCTGTTCTTCCTACAAAACTGTCTCCTTAGCATAGCATCTCTTGCTGGCAGAGGAAGCTGAATGTACTGATGCTGTGCTTCTGTGTCAGTGAGCTCCTAGGCAGAAAACATGGAGAGAGATGCAGGAGCACCGGTGATTAACACAGCTGATGGTCCCAGACTCAGCTGGCAGCAAGTTCTGCTCCTTCGTCTGTGTTCTCCCTGGATGCTCACATGTGTGCCACTGGCACCTGCACAAAGTCACCTCCAGAGGTTCTTGCAAGAAAGTACATGCTGTGAGTGAAAGACCTCTGAAAGCTCAAAATTGGTACAACCTGAGGGTGCTGAGCAGTCAACAGCATCAGCATTTGAAGTGTTTTTTTTAGTAGCAATGGGAAATCTGGCTCTAGTACTTGTCAGTACCGTCTGCTGAGACATTTCTAGATATAGGTAGGTGGAAGGCTTGGAAAACATGAATGAACTGAAATGTGGAGCTGTATGTTGGAGGAGGGTTTGATATTCACTTTGATGTAATAAGGTAGTAACATCTGTATTTATCTCCATTTATAAAATATATGTATAGAGCCTGTAATAATATGGACAAGAGACTTCTCTGATTTGTTCAAGTGTTTATAGCAGTGTCAGCTGTGCCCCTGAATTAAGCTTCTCATACTGCTGTACTAAATCTGTTTAGAGGTAGGAAGAAATCAAATAGTGATGCTATTGCACAGGCAACCTGGTCAAACCAATTCAGAGCAAGCTGATTTAGGTCTGAATTTTACTTTCTGTATCTTCATGTTCTGAAACGCATTCTCTGTTTGTGTGAAATGCATTCTCTATATAAGAATGACATTTCTCTTTCTCTGGCACAACCCCATCATAATGCAGTTATCCCAGAGAAATACTGGCCAATGCAGGCTCTTCAATTCAGCCAGCCTTGTTGCTGATCCTGATGGAAAACAGTGTGGCAGACAATAAATCCATTCTTAGCCTGTAATATAAATGTTCTCATGCATTTCAACATAAAAATGCTCTTGGTTGAGGTGATTTGCTTTGCAAAGATTTGAACAAAGTTGCTGTTCTATCTCTATTTCAATTTTAAAAATCAAATGTTGAAAATGCAGCTTTGTGTTAGTTTATGCAATACGTCCTGTTAGTTTTTCTTGTAATATTTCTCTGTATTGGTTACAGACCTCAAAAGAGGAGCCAAAGAGAGAACCAAGTATTTTATCGGCTTGGACTTAGGACTGATGGAAGAAAGAGACTTGCTTAGGGTAACTGGGGGAGCTGAAAGAAGCAAACTGACATCTAGTCAAAAATGGCTTCACTGATAAATAAATGATATCACTGTCTGCTCTAATGAAGCCTAGGGGAAATGAAATTATATAACCATTTGTCAATACCTTAGGGAAAGGGGAAAAAAGCAAAATGTGTTACTGGATTCTTCATTTTATGTTCATGCACCTCCCTCAAATTTATTATGTAAGAGTCATGAGTGGTGCTTGAGCTGGGTGGAAAACAATTTTCCCATTTCATGTATTTCTGAGTCTGTAACTATTTAAGAGTGTCAAAGTCTCCTTTGCTATGAAAATATAGATTTATTCCTAAATAAGTTGTTTCATTTAGCAATTTTAATTTTTATCACTTTCTATGTTTAATCTTAAAAGTTGTGTAAATAAGGATTAGCTAGAAAGTGATGAATCAATTGCTAGAACTTTGTTCCCAACTTGATGAGTCAAATCTGGCACACAGTACCTCGATTGAAAACCAAATCTTTCTTTGGTTTGCAGTGAAGTCTAGGGAAGCAGAGAAACAACCCTGTACCCACCTTAAATTATTAAATATGGTCTGGATTGCAGAGAACAACACCTAACAGATCTATGAATTACAGGTTTAATTCAGTTCTTCCCCCTTCCCCGCCTTGGCTGTAAAGTCGTCATGACAAATGGTGTTATTTCCCTTCTCGGCATATGCCACATGCTGCTGGAAAATACGCAACAAAATGTAACATTAACATTTCCCTGACACTTCTAAAATTAAACAACTCCTTCAGGGGAAGGAAGCTTCTTGTTAATTTATGTATTCCTCAGCTTTCACGCTGGGGAACGAGGGTGGACGCCACCCATAGCAACTGCTTAAACCCAAGTTATTTCTAGTTCAATACAAATACAAAGTAAAACCTGATGAGCAGAATGCTTGAGTGATGATTTTTTTTTTTTTAAAAAAAAGGTAAATAGCCATTTGTCTCCATGCATTGACTATATTCCTCCATATTTTGTTCTTCAACTATAATGTGCTTCTTGAATGAATATTTTTAAACTGGCAGTATGCGGACTACGAAACAAACTCCATTTGTATTTTTTAAATGGGAATAACTGCCGATAGCTTTCTGGATATACCTCAGATGGTTAGGCTACTCCATCAGGGTGCCTGTTTTGTATTTCCTTAGCTTGGGAGAGTGGACTTCAGGGCTTGCTGGCTGTAGAGTAAGAAAGGTAGTTAGTGGGCTGTTTTGAAAGGGAGGGAGGCAGGAGAAAGCCTCAGAGCAGACTGATCTGAGTCTTTGGTGGTGGGGACCCATTCTCTTAGTTCTTATGTCTGCTGCAGCAGGTCTGTCCAGAAAGTGATCAGCAACTCATCTTGTACTGGGAACTTACTGTGTCTCTGGACTGAAGACACTACAGAGCTGAAGCTCCACATGTAAAGTACTGGATAGATGGGAAAAGTAGTCACTCTGCCGTAATAAACTTATGGTTTGGCTAATATGACAAATTCTAGTTTATTGTTTCATTGAAAAATATTCTGCTGCTTCACTCCTTTATATCTTAGTCCTTTATATCAATCTCTACTGAAATGAATTTGTTTTGTACAAAATTTTGTTTTAATTCTCTTGTATTTGTTGAAGGCAGACTCATGAGCTCAGGTACCTGTTTGTGGTGGCACCTTATCTGTGAAGGTGATCTTAAGTGGTGGCCCACACCTTCTTGTCGTCCCAGATGCTGCCATAAAGGATGTTGTGGGGTTTTCTGAAGAAGTTGTGCTTCTCACTAGAACAGACAAATGTGGTATATTTATTTTTTAGTTCTTCCTACCACAGTAGCATGTAGCAACAAGAAACTAACCTGTCTTGAGGATGGCGGAGGTATTTCCTGGAAATACAAAGCAGTCGCTATAGCAAAAAGGAAGCTACAGACTTTGATCAGCCAATTACTTGAAGTGCATCCAGATCTCACTCCTGTGTAATCTCCTGTCAACACTAATGATCTATACAAAGAAGAAACTTCTAACTCTGTACATTTTGTTGAGAAATTGGCACAAATTTTCTCTTTGTGCATTTCTTCACATGACATCCGTGCTTTCACTGTCTGACTTCTAATCCCCCTTCCCACCATTTCTCCCTGGGGTTTTTGGTGTAGTAGTCCTTACTGTACACTGCATGAAAGTAAGGACAGAAATATTTCATTTTGCTCATCCTGGTAAAACACATTTATAGGGAAGACATGCACTTCAAGTTTGTTCAAGACCCTAGAGGCATAGAAGATACTCTGTCACAGCTGCTATTCAGTCTTTTCCTCCAGAATAAATTCATTTTGCACTCCATGTTTTACTGGCTTACTTTACTTGAGGCATTGATTTCTTTGAAGATAAAACCACAAGGTTTTGGGCAATGATCCTATTCTTTGTGTAGAGATTACACCTTAGTGATTAGATGTTAGTCTTCTCTGTTCTTCATAGTGCATGAAGGGAAGCTTTGCAAGTTGTGTAACCCAGTAGTATATTTTGTGCCCTACCTTAATTTTGTATTTTCTGGGAAGTCTCTTTCATGGATTAATGAACAAGCTATAAAATAGCCAAAAATCATAAATTACCTCAGAGGAATTGCAGAACACTATGATACATCAAACAATTTTCAGTCAACTCTCTATTTGTATAAGCAATGGTGGGCGTTTCCTCTCCAGCATACTTTTGTTCTAAATTTAGGGATATATTCTCTCATTGGCGTATGTGTAAGTTCTTCATGTAACTTGTGTTAAAATTAATGGTTGTCAGATGGGGTCCAGTATTTCCATGGAACAGCTAAGAAAATAGATCCCTTTAGTTCTGTGTTTTCTTTTTTTTTTTTTTTTTAACTTAGTTGTTGGATTTTATCAACAGCCTTTTTCACGCTATTAAGCAGTTTCAGTGCCAATGCCAAAGATTTTTCAACCACAGAGGTAGTCTTGAAACAGATTTTCCTGAAGATCAAAGCTTCCAAAACATTAAAAATATTTTCCAAGCAAGTTACATGGTAATGGCTGTGTTCTGTTGTCTCTCCCATGTCATTTGCTAGTTACCCAAATGAAAGAGGAAGGGGGTTGCATGAAGATGCCCACAGTCCCACAGCAATGCATAATGCATCTAACCACAGCTTTCCCCCTTAGAGTGGCATCGGCATGCTGGTGTTTGCAGTGTGCTAACACCTGGTCTGGCATGGCTTATGAAGGATGCAGTAGGCTACCCTGGGGGAAGGTGCCATTTTCTAAAATTACTTGTGCCTTATGGGCTGCCCAAAAAGTAACTTGTGCAATTCTGAAGAGGCCTGCTTGATAGCGAGTCATGTAACAGTTCTTGTGTGCTTTGTGACTCAGGTGTTTCAGGCAGGCATGGTGAGCATTTGTCTTGCTAGCTGAAATCTGTTAATGCTACGTGACATGCTAGGTGCAGAGGTAGTTACACATGGGAGGTTTGGGGATTTGTCCTGAAGTGCTGTTCATACGCTTGGTCTAATTCCAGTATATTCAGGCAATTAATTACCTAATAGAAATGCACTGCTGTTAAACTGCTCCATATCTCATTGCATTAGTGTCTGTGAATTTGTCTTCTACCCAGCACAACTGAAAACCACCAGAAGAGACTGTACCCGTGGAGAGGGACTCCCCTTTACTCAGTTTGTGACAGTTAGGTCCCTGTGCTGCATAAACATGAACCTCTTGGGAACTGATTTGTAGAAAAACTCAGGGAGCCAGCAGTTGGTTACTGACTGAAGTTGTGCCTTAGGGCTCTAGGAGATGGTGTACGGAAAATCTACCATCAACCTTGTCTCTAAGGGCAAGCATAATTAAAATGAGTGTTTGGCGTGTTGCCTAAAGCTGATACAAAGTTTTGGAAGATGTTGATAGAGCAGTCTATATTAAATAAGTTTTTTTTTACGTGTTCTGTGACTTATAATGCAGGTGTTCAGTGTATTGAATTAAAAGGGGAAGAAGACAGTTAAAACCTTGGGAAGAGGATAAGGAGTATGGAACAGCTTCGTCAAAACATTCAAATAGGTTAAAAATGAAACAGGTAACCGTGGTGAAACACTTTGAGAGCATAGACAGTGTATCTTCAAGCCATTTGGCATGCACAGAAAGATTTATAACTAAATCTGTGGTAATTGTATGATGTTGTGAGCATTTATAGGCTGTTTGTGGCTCTAATTACTAACCTCAATGTGAAATTTTGTCATGCTATAACATGGTCTAGACAGGGTCACTTATCAGCATATTGCTAATACTGTGGAGATCTTGATAAAATGAACCATCAGAGTTACTCAGATATAACATGCATTTGTGCCTACAAATCAAGGCTGAACTTGGATTGTGTAAGAAGATTTGAAGCCTTACATGTTGGCACACACTCTGTACATTAACATAAATGTTAGCTGCATTATTTTGAGTTTAAGATCATGGTTGCACAAATTATTTACAGACTTCTTAATCAGTGAAGGGAGAGGAGGGGGAAAATCAGCTACTGGCAGTTGGTGTTTCTGCTCATGGAGCTTTGTGTCATTAAGAGTATAGCTTCCACTGTACACATGTAGAAGGCTGGAAGATCTCACAGAACATGCTGAAAAAGATATTTTGAGCATCATCATACGTGTGAAAGTATTACTTGCAAAGTAATGATGAAGTTTCTGCTTTGTCTTTGAGCAATGTCAGGATGAAAGTGATAGCTTCAAATTTTAAAATGACTCAAAGTAAAAATGAAACAGGCAATGAAGGGAAGAATGCCTTTTTTTTAAATGGAACTTCACTACCTTCAGGTCAACCTCTTTAAGTATTATTTTCATGCTGAAGTGATTAGTTTTTTGTTTCATAAAAAATTAATAAACTCCCTTGCTCATTCCACCCCCTGAAAACAAAATACAACACAAATCAGAAGGTACATGAGTACCTGAAGATTTTCCTTTAAAATTGAATCCAGCTGTGCTCTTCAGACTTTGGTTTTTGTAAGTTTGCATGTGAGGCTTGACCAAAAAGTCATTGTACAACAGGAGACTTTCAGTGTGAGTTTTTAATTGCTGAAAGCAGTGCTACATTTGTAGACGTTGGTTTCTCCCACATCCATATCCACCCTGAAAAAAAATGTTATGCCCTAGAGAAAGAAAAATTTGGCATGATGGAGAAATCTGAGAGGGTTCTTTATTGGCTACAACTGGGACTGAATACAATAACCTATGGTTACCTAAAGTAGTTTGACAGCTCAGGCTATCTGAAAACTTCTAATGCTTATATTGCACCACCACTTCCCATTTTTCCAATATTAAGCCTTTTCAGATCTGTAGAACGTGATTTCAAATGGGAGTGCGAAGAGTATTTAGATTTGGAGCACTGTTAGATTAGTTTTCTCCATCTTATGTGTTTTTGTGGAGATTTGAATGGGTATTGCTGCCCAGATTGTCTGACACTTCTGTCCTACTCTGAGAAGATTTGTTCAGCAAAGAAATGAATTTGGGACAATTATAAATTAATGGTCTTTTTAAATGCAGACAGAAATCATTTTGTTTTCCGTTCTCGGCATGGTTAAGTGAGTTAATTTGGTTTTAGATACAAACAGCACCTGGACTGGAATGAGCGTGCACTTAGTCTTGAGCATGACAGAAACCTATATTTACTTTTCTAAGAGCACTCTGTGTTCAAAAGGGCATACTTATCCAATTAAACTTTTTCATAGGGCAGCAAATCAAGCATACAACCAAATGCTAATAGTGAGGAGTGACCTACAGTGCTATGCGTCTCCCACCAAACAACAAAAGGAGGTGGGTGAGAAGTGTGTAAGGCATACCATGTTTATAAGTAGGTTTAAGATTCCAAACCTAGCAAAAGCTGTGCAAACACAGAAGTCTATGCTAAAATATGTTGCTAAATAAATACAGATCAACTTACTGCTGTGTATTTAAACCAATGTTCAAATCAAATTTTTAGATTAGGATTTGTAAAGGCATTTAGCACTTCATAAAAAGACTGCTGATTTTATTTAGGGTCCTTAAATGCATTTTATAAGCATCTTAGAATTAAATTGTTAATTCTTTTAGATGATCTTCAGTAGCACTAAATCTTTTATGCTTGAAGCTACCTACCTTATTCTATAAGGGGGGGAAAAAAGAAAGTATTTGTCTTTTGTGGAGTGTCCAGAAAGTCCCCATGCTTTGAGCTGGTGGAGAAAGATAAACTTCAGGATTTCTGTTCTGACTGGATTGTGTGCAGTCAAAATCCCTGGGTATGTTTAGAATGGAAATAGTGCACTAACTTTAGAACTCTTCTGCTGGAAATGTTTACAACAGACACATTCTTATGCTGAAAACTCATGACAGTTTAAAAACAAAGCCAGCTTATGTCACACAAAGTCTGTCATACAAAACCTACAGAATATTTGGGTTATGCTAAGGATTTTTCTTAAGAAAACAACATCAAAAACCAACGCAAAAACAAAATACCCCAAACCAAAACACCTTTCTTGGTCAATTTCTGCAAAGATGCAATACTTCATGTGTATCAGGTACTGTTACAAATCTTCCACTGGCTGAAGACTGCTAAGTTTCACTTTTTTTTTTGGTAATGAGTTACTTGAAACTACTTGTCTTGTGTCTGCCCGTTCTTGAGAGCACTGTAATTTTAAGGATTCCTTTAATAATTGTGTTTCAGTTTTACTTTTGTGTTTCTAACATAACAGATCTTCAAATCTAAACACATATGAAAGATTAAAATAGAATCAGTTCTGCCTTTATAACTCTTCTCTTGGAAGTGTGAGACTTTTTTTCCTTCTGGAATGCATCATGGTAGTTCCTCACTTTTTCAACCCTTGTAACAAGGGAGATGTACAAAAGTAATAGAGTAGGGAATTGATACTTTAATAGTTCCAGTTTATAAAGAATGAATTATGAAGAAACTATAGGAAAGGTATTTCTTCAGAAATTCTTCTGTAGAAGTTATTACACATAAATTATATGATATCTTAGTTTTGTTTTCCTCCCTAAAACACGTGCACTTAACAGTTACTTGCATAGTATTGTGTAAAGTGTGATGTAGTGGTCATCTTTAATTCCTTCCAAAGTTCATATATTGGTTTCTTTCTAATGTGGAGTATTAAAAAAAAGCTTTCAGCTTTCTTTTGAAACAAAGACTGGAGCATTGATAGAAGCAATGGGAGAAAGACAAACACACAGATGAAGGAATACTGACAGCATGCAGGTAAACTGTTCAGCAAGGAGTGACACCTTACTGTACAAACAGTATGACCCATGAGATACACTGCATGTGCCGCTTGGTTTGCATATCTAACAATCACCAACAAGCACAAGGAAATCTGCAGTAAGCCTAACCAGAATGATCATAGGGTAAGCACACTCTGGCTGGCACCTTGCTTGTGACTTCTGTCGCGCATTGCATGCTTTACTCTGAAGCAAGTGCTTTGCTCTCTATTCTTTTCCGTGACCCTGAATCAGTTAATCATCCACTGAGGGAACAATATCTTATCTGAATTTGTTTTCCAGGGAGTGCACTCTAGTGATTATCAAATTCCCTCACTTCTGTCTTAACATGCAGAACCACTTCTAGGTTTGTCCCAGCGTTCCAACCTCGAGTTTTCATCCAATCCTCTAAAATTGGAACAGATAATTCATGTAAACCATAATGTAGCATAAATTAATCATCATTTCCATTTGTTTACAAAATCCTGTCAAATCTGATTCTTGAAAATGTTGTCAGCTGACAGTTCTGTAATTCAGCTGTTGCCCTCCTACATTCACAATGTCATACTGCAGAAGTGATTGACCTTATTTCAGGGGTGTAGTGATATGTTAGTGGTGTTTTTTCCTGAAAATCATTGGTAGGGAGAATTTTTTTTCTCTCTCTCAGGGTTGTTGTGGAAAACTTAATTTTAATCAATACAACCTCCTTTAATTTCTAATTATTTTAATCTCTGATCAGGCAGACTGTTTTCATAACTGATATTCTGATAACTCTTTCCATGTTTAAGTGTCCTGGATAATTTTCCTATCTCTAGAAAAGATAATTCAGTGTTGAGATGCTGATACCTGTAGCTTGCTCCAAACTCTTGCCCTACTGCATATAGTAGTGTATGTATAGTTATATATACATACACACACACACTTGCAGTAAGATATCAAGCAAATGCAGCTTAGTTTTTCAAGTTTGATGTTATGGTACTACAGGAGTAATCTTGTTTATAATGCCTCTTTTTGTTCTCAAAAAGATTAACTTTTTTTTTTTAACTTGTGGTTCCTACTGCTATCAGCATGCAAAGGTAGAAGACACATGACTCTTCAGCAAACTGGTAACAGTGCCTTGACTCCTGACACCTTCATCGCTCCTGGGTTTCAGTTGTCTAACCTTTTCCCAATATTTTCCTATTTAAAAAAAAAAAAAAAATGAAATCTGCGAGCACAACATGTGAGTGCTCCACTTTAACTAGCAGTCAAAGAATTCGGTTTTGAGAGCATGCATTAATAGATATGTATATTGAAATATTGGAGTTCTTCATGGAGCTGCGTGTGGATGAGACTGCTTCATTTTTCTGGGGAGAGATGGAGGAAAGTAAGGCACAAAGGGCTCTTGTAACAAGCGTAAGCAAAATGGGAAGAAAAGCTTGATATAAGGAACTTCTTAGTGTATTAGCCTCTGCCAAGAATTTTCTGAAATGGCTCAGGTTGTCATTCCTCAAGGTGACAAGGGATGAATCAAAAGTGTTTGGTATCTGAAGACTAATGTACATTTATACAGGAGGAGGGTGGGGCTTGGTTTTACAATACAACAAAAACTTAATGCTGTACTCTAATGAGAAGTTACTAAACAGTATTTCATAGTTGCCTTGGAAAAAGCACATTTTATGTGAGCATTTAAAAAAGCACACTTGATATGAGTGCATTAATAGGCCTTGTCTGTGTGGAAGCAGGACACTTTACAGTTAGAGAATAAGGAACAGTGCCCTGATCTTAAAATTCAGTAAGCATAGCAAAGAGCTGACTTGGTGGTAACAAAGGTATCTAAGATGACTAATGAGAGACCTAAATGATTGTCAGGAAACACCCATACAAAAGACAAGCAAAACAGGAACAAAAAGATCCTCTTGGCATAATGAAACCTGTATTCTAAACACAGCTGAAACTAATTAAAAAGTGAATGTAGCAAGATTGATCAATTTGACCTGGAAAAGCTGTTGCCTGTTCTTGTTGGGGGTACAATTACCTAGTAGACTAAAGCAGCAGTAAGGTTTGGGGTCGTTAATTTTCTTTTAATTTTCTACAGGAAAAAAAATGACTTTTTGTTTTAAGATTTAGAAATTGATAGTCTGTGCTCAGTGTGCTCCCCTGCCCACCTCAAGAATATCAAGAGATACCTTGAAAGCAAATTGTTTTCTTTTAAACAAAATTTATATATATATATATATTTAAAAGTAATTTCATAACAATCCAAACATAGCCTGTAACTAGTATACTGCTTAGATTAAATAAGCCAGATGTCATAGTTCTTGGAATTTCAAATTTCTAAATACATCACTGGTTAACATCACTATTCTAATATTTATGATAATTTATCAGATCATGACCTTCCCCTCAAATTTTGTTTGTATAGCACTTTTTTTTTAAAAAAATAGATATTCAGTTGTTGTGGGAAGGTACCATGCTTTTGTTCAAATTTGTTTTTGAACAAATATCGAGTGAATTTAAATTCATTTTGGGGGTGGGAAGCTGAACAAATAACACTTTCATTAAGGGATGTCAGTACGTGGTTGCCAAGAAAGGGTTAGAAAGAGGAGGAACACTTACAGCTCTGTGAGCAGCACAGCATTTGTTTGGCATGAGAGGATTATTGTTCAGATAAAACCTTTTCTTCAGAATGTTATAGGGATAATGTTGATACCTGCAACTGCTGGAGAGTGTTTTGCTTCAAAATTTATGAATGATTCAAAGTAAACAGGTTATATGAATGAATGTGTCACATTCATAACATGAACATGCATTTCTTAAGGTTTTGCTGTTCTGCAATGTATCTGGGAGACTGTACAGAATAACTTGTGCTTTCTGGTATGGGTTAAGGACCACATAGGTACTTTATTGTTCTCTCATTACCTGAGATAACAAAACAGACCAGCTACCTGGCCAGCTCTGATGGTCTTTTAACTTAATAAATATGCCAGAGAACTGAAATAGGTGTCCCATGGCTGAGGGGCTGGAATTAGATAATCTTTAAGGTCCCTTCCCAACCTAAACCTTTGACCTTTGGATTGGGGTGGAAGGATTCTATGAAATGGTTAAAGGGCACTGTGGAAACCACGCTGCTCATCAGATCATGTCTTAAGGGGCTGGGGCTGCTCTGCGAGCAGAGTAGTGTTGCAGCCGTATCAGGAATCTGGTAACCTCCTTGCTGCTCTGGGGTAAGGAAATCGTGTATGTAAAGTTCAAGGTGATGAATAGTACCTTCTTGAAGACCCCAAACTGGAGACCATTCAACAGCAGTGCCCTTGGTATGAAGATCCTGAACCAAGTCTTGGACAGGCCTGCTGGACTACTGGACAGCTATACATAGGGCTGTAGCATGGGAGAGATGGGAGGAGACAACAGGCTCAGCTCTGCTCCTGGATCCCCTTTCTGGGAAAACAATCCTGAAGAGAGCATATCCAAGGACGCCTGTTCTCTGAAGGATTATAAAGTGGCAAGTTAAGCATGTTATGGGGACCCCTTTTATGTTTTTCTTTTGCATAGCTGATACCTAAGCTCAGCATTGGATTGAGGTTCAGTGTGTTGACACTGCTTGACATGATGCATGAGTTGCTGTCACTTCTGAGTGAGCAGGAACAGAGATATGGTTTGCTTTCATGCGGGGAAGTGGTAATGTGCTGCAGTCACTTGTGCGAGACAGCTGCCAAGGCAGCACGATGCTTGCTCGAGTGGTCTGCTGAGGTTTCTGCAAAGCAGATAGCAAAGGTTTGTTGGAAAGTCCTCCTTCACACAGCTTCCAATTGAACACACAGTGAGGACATGTGGTCCAAAGAATCAAAATAAACTGAAGTAAAACCCATGAAAAAAGTATATTACAATACAGTCTGCTCCAAACTGATGGCTTGCTCCTGCTGCAGAGTTTTACCAGGCCAAAATCACCATGCCTCCCTGAAACAGCACTTGAGGAATCTGTCCCTGAGTGGTGCGTGAAGGCTTCTGTGCCACCTGAGATGTCCCATCAGCTTCAGCAAAACTGCTTTAGCAAATAAAGCTATTCTCTGCTTTCATAATAATAGACTTTGTGATATTCTATTAATCAGATTCATAATCAAGGACAAAAAGGATACGGAACCTGAGGAAAGGCTGCAGCTGTGATGAATGAAGAAAGTTAAAGAGCTGATATTCCTGAAAAGTTCTTGTCTTGGAAATGAATAGCAGAGGGAAAATTGGGATTGTGTGTTTCTAGTCAAGCTTCTACTTTTACAGGTTATCTTGTGGTGTGTAGGTATCTCATTACATTTCAAGGTATAATGTGAATAGCAGCAAACTGGGCAGATGTCAGCTCTGAGTAAGATCCTTTCCACAGAGGAATAGAGAACTTGATAGTTGCTGAATGGCTGCGCATAAATATCTGCTGCTAAAACAGAACAATTATCTCAGCTTCTGGCATCTAGAAACTCCAAAATATGCGGTGTTTTGGTGTGTTATTTATTCAAAGCCTGAATATCTCCACGGTTTGTTTCTGTGTGTATGTGATTGAGATTTAATTTCTCGTTGTTCTTTAAACTCTTCTTCAATATTACAAATTGTTCAAGTGTTAGAGGTTCTTGTGAACTGATGGTTTGTTTTATTGATTAAATAAGAGTTGTGTGTAGGAAAGGCTTTGTAATGACAATTGAAGCTATACACAGAAATGCATAGTTTCCCCTCTATAAAAAATGATCTGCAAAGCTGGAAGATACCATTAGACTTGTGTTTATAACTCAGGATGGCCTCATTTCACCAGCTTTTCTTGCAAATTAGTTCCCAGATGTCAGAAGTATTGTCTGGCTGCCAGCTATTGCATAAACTCCTCAAGTGTGAGATATGACTTACTGCTCTTGCACTGATCTCAACTGTCAACAGGAAAATAAATGATAATGAAATAGATTGGATGAAGCAAGATTCAGAAGAACAAACTTAATATCTAATTTTAAATGGCCTTTGATTACACAACCACTTCATTTGTATCTGGGATGCGTGTTTTTAACGTTCTTGAGCTGTTAGTAAAAAGCTATGTATTCTTGGACAACCAGAAGACCTTTCACACAGGTTGGCAGCCAGGTTTAAAACCTCTAGCTCTTGGTCTGCTAACAGCATTTGAAGTGTGTCATGTAGAAATGAAAACTGCTACTTTTAATTTGGGGTTGGGCGAATGGCTCCAAAGCCTGTGTCCCAGGTTGCTGATGTTGGCTTTTTAAGATCAGGTGCTTCCCAATAGTGCCCCATGCCTCTTATCACAAGGTGTTGTAGAGCACAAACCCTCTCAACATTGAAAGCAGTATCTCTGTCCCATTTGGTATGTTGCATGGCAGTGTAAGTCTACAAAACCAACCTCTTGGAGAGGTTGACTCCTCATTGCTTGGCTGCCCTTGGGGCCTTGGCTGGCTTCAAGAGGACCAGGCTGCTGTGTCCATATGATAGTGGCTTTATGCTGGCCCCACAGGTGGTGGAGTTCATGCACCCTGTCACACAGCAAACCTCATGCTCATTCCCAGAGCTGTCCCAAAATCTTCTTGACAAGGATGTAGCTCTGGAAGGTCCTTGTGTCCTGAGCAAATGATGAGCCAGTGTACCAAATGTTGAGAGGGGTCAGTCATACTGAAGCACCTCAAATAGACTTTTGTTTAAAGTACAAACTGTCATGTGTCCTTTACTACTTCACGTTTTCCCCTGTTATTACCTGTTATGGTATTCAGTTTGATATTTTGAGGGTGTAAACCAGGGCCTTAGTCTTGCATGATGGCATGTTATGGTTTGGGTGTCTGTATGTGTGTCTGTTTTAAATGATTTAGTTGACATTTGTAACAGAGACACTGTTCCTGTTTTTTCATCTATCCCCATTACTGCAGGATCTACCTGGCCAGTACTAATCTTGGCACTCAAATATCATGAGCTAAATCCTAGGAAGACTGGATTATTATTGTTTTTAATAGGGTTTTATTTAGTCTATATTTCATGAATTTGGGGGAAAGATGTTCTTGTGTAAGCTGTCTCTGTGAACTGAGCTTTAAAAACTTTCTAAACAAACAACAATCTTATAAGATCTCATGTTTCCACTTTAGGACCGTTAATGTCCTCTCCAAATACGGGGCCAGGATAGTATCATGAATTTGCAGGTAATATCCTCTGTACTGGTGTTATATCTTCTTGCCTATGGAACGTGTTTGTAAGTCTGATATGGATGAAGATGTGACCTGATGAAACAGCTGGTCAGATGAGCAACGTTTACGAAGAACACTTGTAAAGATAACTATTCTGTACTAACTGGACTAGAAATTGGTCAGATGGACTTGTTCTTGTTCCCTTGGCTTTAGGCTTTGTTTTCAAACACCAAGATCATTCTCCTAAGAGTGCCTTGCTGCATTACTCAGCAAAAAAAATCAAGGGAACTGACTGTAGTTTGCAACAGTCTTGCTTTATTCCAAGTCTGCAGGCTAAAATGATTAATAGCAGGCAGATGGCAGACAGCTTGCTGTAAGTCATGCAGTCTTGTCAGCTCACCAGTCACTGAATCTCCACTGAATATCAGCTTAAGAAAGTGACATTGGGTTAACTGTCCCATTTTGTATAAACAGAACTGCATTCACAAAGTAGTTTCTCACTCAAATTCATTTGTAAAATGACTCTACGTTTGTTTAGATGATTGTTATTTCTCCGTTTAACTTAATTTGTTGTCTATATGCAGACTCATTAGCTTCATAATCAAATTGTAAAACTGGCCATAATTAAGCAGTCAAAAGGGCTAATGGGTTCAATTCTAACCTTAAGTTTGAGCTGGAAAAGCTGAGAGAGGGTAATTCTGAAAACTTTAAGAAAGAAAATTAGCTTAAATTGAGTTTTTCAGTGCAGAATTAAAAGATACGTGCTTATCAGAATTTGTCATTGTTTGTCTTTTTGAAAATTAAATGTTGCTGGAGATGTAGTGCTAAAGAAATACATATATATCTATATATATATAGAGAGAGAGAGAGAGAGAGAGAGTTACTTTGGCTTTAATCAGAATTCCAGATATCAGTGCACTAAATCTTGGGGGCCTTTTAGCCCAGGAACACAAACAAATGTTGAATAAAGAAACACAAGCTGCTAAGTTTACACTGAGTTTTGTAAGGTTTATGGCCTGGTCTGTTTTCTGTGTAGTTCAAACTTACTGGTAGTTTTGGGGTGTGTTTGTTATTTTCATTGAATCGGTTAGCATAACTGCCTGAGATGCTTGTATTTTTAAAAGAATGTTGCATACTGTCTTCCTCCCCTTCTAAATTTTCCAGAGAAAATGCCTTGTGTGTAGACTCTTCTTGGGGGTAGGAAAATCATTTTGTTCTGTTTAGAAACATTAAGATTTTTCATAAAGTCACACTTACTTTATTTCCACTTCATTTACTAGGATCATATTTAGAAAGACAAATTTGAAATATTTGGGCTTCTATACAGCATGCTCTAGTGGGTAAAATGTCTTAACGTGGTGTTTTGAATAAGATACAAAATGCTTATTGATATATATATATGTGTGTGTATGTACACAGGCAGCTAAAGAATTTGGGAAATATCTGCTCCAGAACTTACTTTTTTTTTTTTTTAAAAAAAAGGCAGGCAATAACAACAAAAAACAAAGGAACAACAAACAATGACAAAACCCACAAAAAATCCCTACTAGGAAAAGTTTCACTACCTCTAAAACAGATTTTCTTCCTCACACTTAGGCAGTCACTTTCATGAACTTCAAGACAGAAGACTTAATTTAAGCAACAATTTCCAATATTGACTACTTAACCAGGGGATTTCCTTCAATTCATAGGAAACTTCTGTTCACTAAATTATTTTTATACCTGTATATTTATAGCTTATATTTGGAACATATGAGATCATTCCTTGGCCAAACTTCATTACAGTGATTTTTTTTTTTTTGAAAGCTAAATTCAGTTATGATTCAAGTATTGCTTTAGGCAGTAAGGTATTTTTGCATGCAGTGACATTTTAACAGAGCAGATACAGTGATGAAAGACATGAAGGATGTTCAAGATGCAGTTCCCACTGCCTGCATTTAAATTCCTAAGTAAGCACAGAGCTGGACTCTTCCCCTTTTTTTTCTTTTAGTAAAACAAGCCCTGAGAAGGGGAAGACACTGGTTCTTGTTGCCGCCTCCCCTGTTCCTCCTGGCTCTATACAGCAGCTGCCTGCTGTGCACAGCTGCCCTCTGGTCAATGCTTTCCCCTCAGCAGTCCTGGAGCAGGAAACACTGGCTGGGACTGCTGTTAGCAATGGCCTTACAAACCTAGTGTTTTGCAGCAGAATGGGATGGATAGAAAGAAGGACACCAGGTCATGTAGAAGCTGAGCTACTTTACAGGATTAGAGTCAAGGAAATCTTGCTTTAAGTAGAGAATAGTCTTAAGGTTTCTGTGATAATACCTATGTGGCTAGTTGGGCTTTGTCCTAGATGAGAAATTCCCAAGGCTGGTTATGGGATGCAAGAGGTAAGCCAGCTGGCTTAAATCTCAGGGAGGCTACAGGATGTTGACTCTGACCTAGTTTTCTGCAGAAATGTTTGAAACTGCTTTAAAAGTTTAATGGATATTCCTAATTTCACTTTTCCTAACAGCAGTTCATTTGGCCATCATAATAATGCTCATCAGTAATAGGAAAACTACAATTGCATCCCTCATGGTGTGCTCCCTGGACAGGAATGAGAGAATCTGCGTGAGCTATTTTGCGGATGCTTGTCCAAGGTGATTTATTCTTTGGCAGTTAGATGCTTACCTGAGAAGTTTTTAAGCATCTGTTGAAACTTGCTGCGAAGTGAAAAGACAAATTGCTCTAGCAATCTGAGCACGTGAGGATGGTACCATGCTTGAGAGATGCAATATAAAATGCTGAATTGGAAGACAAGTGTGAAGAACAATAATTAAAAACAAGGTGACTGTGTCCACAGTTCAGTGGTTGTGTAACTTGATGCAGGAAAGCTTGCTGCGGTTGTGTTTATGCCTATGCCCAAGTGCTTCTGTTGGATGGTGGGGGTTCTCCTTTTTTCTCTTTTTCCTGTCAACCTCACTAGTTAGTTTTCAAGTTCTTCTTTCATCTCTGTCCATAAGTATCTTAGACCATCTCAAAGATACTTGACTTACCAAGAAAACAAATTGTCATTCTAAGAATTCAATGTTTGTGCACTCATGTTCTCCAACTATAGTATATTCTAACAGAATCTGTAGGCTTTGTGGGCACTCTTTAAATAGGGGATTAAACATTTTAACCTTAAAATTTCATTCTCCTTTCAATTTTTAAGAGTAGGGCCCTTTGTATTAGGATTGATTGTTATGAAGCACTGATTGTCTTGTGTAGATGGTCTCACAAAAAATGCCTGAGATGTGATTGCATGTGGAAACGTTTTTTTAAGGTGAATTTTTTTTCCATATGAATTGTATTCCATATGAATTGTACATGTAAAATCTGCTTTTGAAGATTTGCCTTGGTTACACTTTTAAAAATAAGTTAAACTAAAAGGGGGAAAAGTTTTTTTTTTTTTTTTTTTTTTTTTTCTCTTTGGAAGCAGATTGGAAGGGACCTTGAAGGATCATGGAATCATTAAGGTTGGAAAAGACCTCCAAGATCACCTATTCCAAACATTTATTGCTTCTAAATGTATTTGGATGGTCCAGTGAAGAGCTAAATCTGCATACTGACATCCTAGTAGCCTGAAAAAACATCTCCATGCTCTCAATACATTTCCACTTTTAAGATAAGGCACTTGTCTATGTTGACATTCTTCTTTCAGTTATTAGGTTTTACTCAGGCTTATTTGAACTAGACTAATGTCTAACTTTTCTAAGCCACCTCCGAATGGAACATAAGTACACATTATGAAATCAGACTTGACAGTAATTCTGCCCTCAAGAATTGATATAACATAAAAGAAATTTCTTACAGTAAAATTTTCTGGTGTAAAATATTGAGGAGAAAATCCAGAAAACATTCCGTATGTCCTTAATGTCCTCTAAGAATACCTGCAGATTTTTGCTTTTGCTCTAACATTTACTACTTAATGATACATCAATGAGAAGAGACCATAATGCCATTGCATTTTATGAGAAACTTGAACAGAAAGGTCTGTCTAGTTCAGCATGAAGCCTAACCTCAATTCATGATGAAATTTAAAGCAACATTTTATAATGGAATATCAGTTCCTATGTATCACTTATTCTCCACTGACATTTCCTTTTTTTCCCCTCTTGGTTTCTAGGCACTTAATTATTTTGGAAATATGTTTTTCTGTTCCTCTGCAAAAGATGGTGAGCAAGCAAGATGAAGTTCATTGCTAAGAATGTCAGACACTAGGGCTTAGAGTTAAACAGTTAACCCCCTGGAAGTGTACTTTTAGATAGGAATAGAAGTCTATAGACAGCATTAACCTATATGATCACAGGAGTGCTGAGAAAAAAGTGTTGACAAATGTTGACAAATACAAGGCTTTGTGACTTATTTGTTCTGGTAGTTAACATTGATACCTTAAAGTACCTAAAATTGCTAGGGCTGCTCGTGGGATTTCCACAGAAGCCACTGCATGTATATACATGTGGGAGGCACATTGCATAAAGATAGGGGAGAATAGGATATTGCTATATAGCTGTATTGGCTAACCAATACAGACAATAAGGCAACACCTAGCAATTTTTTTGCAATGTGAAAATTGATTTTTAGCCTGAATGGATAAACTTCTGATTGGACTACTTGGTAATGTTAAGCACTATGTGAACTAGCCTCTAGAAACCCATATTGTTAAGGCTGTTATCCACTCCTGTAATCCAAGGAGCTGGTAAACTTACTGTTGGGGCTAGGTAACCACGCTTTGCTGTGAGCAGTGGAGTAGCTCTTGACTGGATGGATCAAGTTAATTTGTTCGTGACTTCACAAAAAGATATTTGAAGAGATTATTCTTATTCCATATTTTATTGTGTAATAGTACATGGTTGTTAAAATATCACTGTTATTGAACTTAAGGAAGCCATGCAGTTATTCAGCATAAGTGATCTCAAATTGGTCAAGCTGGGGCTGGGCTGTTCAGTCTGGAGAAGAGAAGGCTCCAGGGAGACCTTAGAGTGGCCTTCCAGCACCTAAAAGGGGCTACAGGAAAGCTAGAGAGGGACTCTGTCAGGGAGTTCAATGATAGCATAAGGGGTAATGTTTTTAAACTAAAAGAGGGTAGGTTTAGATTAGATGTTAGGAGGAAATTCTTCACTCAGAGGGTGGTGAGGCACTGACACTGGTTGCCCAGAGAAGCTGTGGATGCCCCATCCCTGGAGGTGCTCAAGGCCAGGCTGGATGGGGCTTTGGGCAGCCTGGTCTGGTGGGAGGTGTCCCTGTCCATAGCAGAGGGTTGGAACTGGGTGGTCTTTAAGGTCCCTTCCTACCCAAGCCGTTCTGTGATTCCCTGATTCTAAGCTAAGGAAGAGCTTAGATGAACGCAAGTTGAAAAACTTCAGCCATGTCACTAATTGATACACTTGTAGGTCTCAAACTAAATTTATTCTTAATACATCTGGTACATTTACAGTTGAACTGCAACATAAGTGACTTCTTCCTGGAAGGGTTTCTTTGTTTAGTGTTTCTGGCCAGTATTGTTTTTACCTCTTGTAAAACTGAACTGCCTTGGAGACTTTACTCATATTTTAAAAACTTTAATTTGTATTTAAAGTAAATAAAATCCTTAGATATCTAAAAACTTAAATCCATTTAAGTAGCATTTACTGACTCGACACAGGCTGTAGTTAAATTGAAAACAAACTTCATTTTATTATTACTTTTTACAATCCAACTGGATTCAAATTTTGCAATATGTAGCTATGGAAAAAAAGCTTTTTTTCTTCAATAATAGATATGCTAAAAGGGTAACAGATATAAAGATTTTTGAGTGGCATTCTGTATATGTGGTCTTACTTCCCTGCTTCTGACTGCCCCTAGATGCTGCTAATAGTGACTTTACTTTAATACCTCATTCCTTACCTATGTGGAGAAAGATGACAGTAGCTGTTTTGATTCCCTTCTGTTGTAGCAGGAACTCAGTAATTTCTATCGTATTCTCCTAATTCTTCTCTTAATCATGCCTAATTTTGACCTGATTGTTTCTGCCGCAATTGAAATAGGTGCAGAAGACAAATTATGGAGGAAGCTTGCTGTGGTTATGTCTAATGGGAAGAGAATTCTTCTCTTCATAATTGTGAAGTTCAGGAGTAGTGTTAGTTAAATCATGTCTTAAGTTTCCACAGCTGTTAACTTTTATAGCATATTTTACAGTTGTTTAATTTTATAGTTTGCACTGGGCTATTGTTTAGCTTTGCAAACACAGCTCTTTATACTTTTTAAATATTTGCAGAGTGGGCCACAGTGGCTTCTCTAGCCCGTTTGCTCCTGGAAGGTCAGGAGCTCTGCACAGTGCCTTTTTTTGTGCTCCTGGTTATTCAGCCACTTGCTTGATAACATCGGTCAGGCTGTTTGTTTACCTGGGAGCTGGAGATATGGAGTGTAAGGCAAGAGGCTATGATTAAACTTCTAAGAAGTCCCATGAATACCAACCAGTCATTTGGGGGGGGGGGCGGCGCAGCAGCAGTACTTAGAAGTACCAGTTAAATCTGCTCATCTGTGCCAGGGTATTATACATTTGTGTCACCACTGGCTTTGTGGGGTCCTTTAGGCAGCCTCAGCAAATGAGTTCTTCATACTCTGGTTTGTTTATTTAAAAAAGCAACTCACTCCTCTTAAATCTGGCACATCAAGGTGAGTGTAGCTAGTTAATTACGAGGTAAAGCTTTGCACAGTGAAAGTGTATCCAGTTCTAATACAATATAAGACCATCAGACGTCTGTATTTTCTCTCAGTAGAACAGCAGTTAGCGGGTGACTCACTGCCCTATCTCCACCAGACAGCCAGGAGCATGGACTGCGATGTGCAGCCACAACTGGGCTGGTAGGGGCTTGGAGATATCTCAACCTCTGCCAAAGTTGCTTGAAGCCTTCCACTTAAGTGCTGTAAGGCAACTTCTGGGATAGTGCTGTTAACCAGTGCAACACTGTAGGCTTCATAACTTGTTCCAGTGGAAATTAAAAAGCAGTGTGTCATGTGTCCAGTCAAAAGTGCAGTGCTTACAGTGAGTGTAAAACTGCCTCCTGTGAACTGCAGAGCCAAGAACACAGTAGTAATCTTTCAGAATAATTATAATTCCTCTCACATTGATTTACTACTTACAAGATGCTGGTGGTGTAATATGAGAAGAGAAAAACACATACTTCACTAGAATAAACCAACGTCTATTTTCTTGCCCACAGTGAACTTTCCACATGATACCATAGTCCATTTTCTTCTATGCTCTGCATTTATCCGTGGTGGTTGTAAGTGGAAAATGACGTTGTGGCTTCCTTTATTCGACTCCTCTTTCTTTATTACACTTATTCTCCCCTCCATCTTCCTCCCCCACCTACAGGGTTATTTGTTAAAAATAGATATCGAATGAGTTCCAAGCTATTGTTACCCCCTTTCAGCATCTTACATACTTCATAGCTAGATGAAGATGCATGTTCAAATTCCAGCTGCCCCTCAAATTGCACCTCTTGGATTGAGGAGATTGCTAGCAAATACCTGAGGGGGAGCAAGTTTTTCCTTACAGGAATACCTGGTGGGAGGTGCTAGAAACATCTTGTCCCCCCATTTCTCCTCTTGATGGGGATAGCTCTGTGTGGCTGGGAGGTGTCATGCTCTCAGAGAAGGCTGAGCAGGAGCGCAGTTCTCATCATTTTGGATGAATACCTGGATAAAATCAAACCTGGCAATATGGCAAGTCTGCTGTTGGACATTCCACTTCAGTATTTTATGCTTATGCTGAAACAATTGCTAGTATCTATGTAATGAAACATTAATTTCTTTGTTACCACTAGAAATCTTCTTTGTAAGGCATATGTTTATCATGAGTTCCTGAAAATGGAAATAGATGTTATATAGCAAGTGAAATATTATGACTTTGCAGCTTGTGCAAAGTTTATGTTGAGTAGTACAAGAACAGGGGGATTGCCTAAGAAACAGAAAGATAGGAAACAATAGATAGTTTTTCTCTTCCTATGCCTCTTTGGAAATGTGGTGCTATAGGTGCTACAAAGTATTTAGAAGTTACCTTGGAAACAGTGAATTTTGGCAAAACATTACAAGATTTCTAATAAACCCTATAGTATCTATATTCTACCTAGATATTTTTTTAAAGGAAAAACTTACAAATAGAGGACTAAAATCCCTTGTAGAAGCAGCTGCCTCAACTGAGAACACAACCGCTTAGAAGGCAGCATTCCTATGGCTGTCTTCAGTGCTAAAAATATTTCACTCACTTACGGACTTTCCTGGGGAAAGGACAGAAGAGAATAGGATGCTTTTATGCATAAGAGTTCCAACAGTATTAGACTGTTTTCTCTTTGAGATGGCTACTTAATTGCTGTTCCCCGGACTGTAATCTCAACAGTGAGTCTCAGCACTGCTGCAATGCATCTTTATTTTTAATCTCACCATATTCTTCCTCTATTCTTTAATTTCTCCCCCATGATCCCTTAGTCATGTGGAAACATTAAAAGTAAGCTTTTTTGGTCAAATGAATGTTTCTTTTCCCTTCTAGTGGCATACAAAGTCTAGGAAGAGATGGTGCTTCTTGAACCAACTTTTGTCTTTAATCTTTCCCATTTCCTATTATGAAAAATAAAAGAAATATATACCATTAATCTTCTAACAACTGCACCTATAAATAAAATTGCATAAGCACATAGCTTTACTAAGCATGTAGTCACATTTTTTTCTATAGTGTGTGCCTTTGTGTATGTTGGGACAGCATCTTGTGACTTGTCTGGTTGAAATGTACTTCCAGCCTTTTACAGGGTTATTGTGCTGTTTTGTTTTGCTTGTTTTTCTGAAGTTGTTTCCTTTTCATTTGTTTAGTATACTTACAGGTGATTCTGTGTGTGTGTCAGAGGAAAAGTCTGCTGGTCAAACATGTTTCCTGAAGGTGGTATTAATCATTCTGTGATCTGGAGACTTCCATTGGAAGTTGCCTGGAAAATCTCAGTAAAAAGTGAAGAGTTCTTGCATAGGCCTTTTCTTAGCTGAAAACATTAGAATCCGTAATGAAATGTCCTTGTAAATCTGGAAGTGAACTTGAAAATATATCTGGCAGAAGGGGAACTGGAAAACTGAAATCAGGATTTCAGTGTGCTTTCTTCTTAATACAAATGGCAGTTTTATTAAAAAAAAAAAAAAGTATACCTACATTTACCTCACAAATGGCTTCACTTGTTTTAATGAGAACTGAAGACACTGGGTGATCAGTGGATATCAGGCACTGCAGTGCTACAGCTATAATGCTGCAGAATTGCCTAAATGTTGTTCTCCTCTTGTCAGTGCGGTTTGGTGCTTCTGCACTGAGGGAGAACTAGGTCCTTGTAGAATGGGAGCCTTGGCAAAAAAATCTGTTATTTTAAATTTTCTTCTGTATTTGATATCCACTGGGTCGTCTTATCCATCTGACTTGCACCAAGTGTTTGTGTTCAGACCATTAGAAACAGTTAAAACTTGCACAATTCAAACACTTATTCAGAGACTTCAATAACACTTGTTACCTCACAAAAAACACACACTGGACAGATATTTCCAGCCTGGAGCTAGAGCAAAAGCAGAGGGGGGCATCTGACTTCCTTTAGTCAGAGCTTCCCATTCCCATCAAGGCTGAAGCCTAGGGGATGCCTTTGTAGGCTTTCTCCCCATTTCATCTAAGCTAGCCATTTCTAGTTCTGCTGTTATCTTGATTGTGTGGCTGTGCTATCTGTCCAGTCCCTACAGCATCATCCTCGTGCCTGGCTGCAAAAGGTCAGTTCTGAAAAATAAGTAGTGCGGAAGTGACAATGTCCAGTGAGAGATAACTAACACAGAGTCCTATTGAAGTGTGTGATCTTCTAAATGTGCAAAAATTTCTCTCTATGTCGTTTGTTTGTATTTGCAAGTGGTTGCTTATGTTCAGATTCAGCTATGTTAGCTGTAACACAACCCTGTAATTGGCCCTTGAAACAACCAAGGCACAAGGTGACAAATGATTTTGCTGTTAGCTGTAGTTGTAGTAGACAGGCATTTCTTTTACTAATATGTTATCTGTAACATGACTGCTTTGAAATGCAGAGTATGAGTTGCAAGTGATTTGGGTGCATGTGTCTGGCTTTGAAATGATCGTTTCTGTCTGGATTGAGGATTACTGTGCATTGCTGCCCTGCTGCCTTTTGCTGAGGAATAAAACTTGAGTTTCTCACAGGAGTGTCAACAGCCCCTATGCTGAGCTCTAACTGCTTTCACCTACTTTTTCATATCAAAGTAGGATGTGAAGTGTTAATAACCTGGGTGGATTGTACTGCACTTACAGGCACCTAAATTGGATGCAGCTACAGCAACAACAGAGCTGTGCTTTGGCTATTTAGCTGAGAATGCTGTCCCAAGCTGCTTGTGACTGCTTGAGCCCCATGCTACATGTTTCATGTGGATGCTGTGCTCCTCACTTCCCAATAACAGCATTGGCAGTAGTGTACGTGGATAACATCATGATCCTGTGACACACATCCTGTTCATCTGTTGTAAAATCTGACAGTTCTTCAAGTATGTTCTCCCTTTCTCAAAATATGAACTCATGGTAGCTATTTCTTAGGGGATGAGATGACATTTTCAACTAAACTGTATAAAGTAAAAGCTTGAGGTATGTGGTAAGCATCGGATTTTTTCCTTCACTTTGTCAAATGTTGGGGGCAGGGAAAGTAAGTTAAGGCTTTGGATGTTTCTCTTCTGCCTTTGTATTTTCACTTTGCCTCCTTCATGCATAGTGAATTACAATTGATGTCCTTTGAGCACTTAGTGTAATTGTATGGGCTTCTCACAAACACCTTTCCTCTTGTTTATTCTAGGCACTCTAATCTATTCCATGTAGCAGCTGACTCTTTTTTTTTTCCTAACATCCAAAATGAGAATAGAGGGAAAATGTACAATTAATTACAAACCAGACAAATCTCCATTTCCCTCAGTCTGTCCAGCCTACACGCAGGTTGACAATGATTAAGGCTGAAGTCCAGAGTTTCTGTGTTGAGCATTTATGTAGTGCCTGAAGATGATGGCAAATATGTGCTAATTGATTCCTGAGGTGCTAATATATCTTTTTTTTTTTTTTTTGATAGAATCGATCCCCTTTATCTAGGAGAGGACTTACAGTAAGCAAAACACTGTGTGTGACCATAGCCCACCTGCTTTACTATGATGCTTAATGTATTGGATGGTTTTGAGGTAGATAATTGTTTGCCCTGGCTTCTACTTCTAAATCAATAAGGTAAGGCAATAAATAAGCTTGTTTGTAACTTTGGTAAGGCAGGTCTGGTGGGAGTACTGTATCACCTTGAGCAAAACTTAGCATAATTCTTCAAAGATAACTTCTGCAGACATGTAGAAGCTACTCTTGTGAGGGCCGAACCACTTCTGTATCCCCCTTGGTTGAGGGTTGAGCAGTGGTGTTTAAGGAGGATGTTGAATGTCATGCTTTGAAGTCATTAACGTTCATATAAAAATTTGCCTTCCACAGCTGGACATGACCATTAATGTCAGGCATAGACTGTCCTTCCTGGAACATGGTGACTTTTTGTCCCTTAAGTTGTGCTGGCACAACTGCTCTGTGCTCTAGCTTTTTGTTGTTGGGCTAGTGGTTGCAAATAGCCCCAGGAGATGACTGGCATTTCAGTCTGTCTCATGTCTCATGGGACGCTTCAATGGCTGTGTGCAACCAGTGACTTGGAAGAAGCTTTTTTTTCTTCCACCCTTAGTAGGACAGAGTTTCATTATTACTGTCCTGTGGTGATAAAGTAGGTGCCATGCTTACATTTCCAAGGTGTCCTAGGATGACTAGTTTCCAGTGCTTTGGTTCATCCTTGCTGGAACTGAGAGCAAAATGCCTTGTTAATCTGTTGCTTTATTTACACAACTCCTGTCAGACCAAGGAAGCACAGAGCGTATCTTATGCTGAAGAATGTTGACAAGACACAAACATACATGCTTATTATGTGTTTGCATTGGGTATGTCTGTGGCTTATTAGTACCATTTGGTTGAAATGAGACACAATAGCAAATGGTCTAGTGGTTCCCCGTTGCCTCCTCCCTTCCTGCCCAGACATTTTTTCTCTTAAAAATATTGTGGCATCTGACTGTGTTTTGCTTACCATGGATTCCTTCAGTGACTCCTTGCAGTGTGGATCTCTGAGGCATTATGCACACACACAAATGATTGGTGGTAGGCAGGGGTTAAATACCCTTTTTTTCAAGCAAGGTTATGTTTGAAATTAATCCTGAATCCAAGCAGAAGTGGGTGGCTCTGTGTTCAGCTAGGTGCTAGCCATACATGCACTGTGTGAGCAGCGATGGCTGGGGATGTCCAGGAGCCCTCTTGTTGCTTCTTTCAAGATGCCAGGAGGATTTCCAAATAATAGCAAACTTTTAATGCAACTGTGTACATTTCTTAGGCTGTATGACTGAATAATCTGCCTGTAAACAGTGTCCACTTATGTAAATCTTTCATATTGGATGATAAGCCTAAACTGTAATACGTATTAGACAGTTTGCTGCTTTGTTGGCTCATGCAAACACTGGATGTTTGTTCTTCCCATCAGGATCAGTTCTGCATGCAACACTGGGCATGTGAAATCAAAAGCTGGCTTTTGTGCTTACACTCATTTTGAGATTGCAAGATGCTCTAACACGTTCTCCTGCAATCCTAATGGGGTAGAGGGTTAGTTTCCTCTTTTTTTCTAATTCTCTAAAGCATTTTCCTTGAAATCACTTGAAGTTTAGTAGTCTTTGGCTCGAAGAGCTTGTTTACAGGCTGGCACAATATTTTCTTTTCTTTTTTTTCCTACTCTTTATTCTGTGAACTAATAACACCACTGTAGCACTGGGAGCATGCTATGATATTCTAACAATTTTGACTTTGCTGGACTTTTAAAATTAAAGTCTTACTATTTATATTAGGCTTCTGCCAGGTCTTTTTATTGCCTACTATGTGCTTGAAGCAGTGAGCTTTAACCAAGATACCAAATAGAACTGCCAAGAGAAACCGCATATGAACTGTAAGCCATTATCTTTTTTCTTTTAACTCATCTGGAATCCCTCTACGAGCAAACTGACTTATGCTGTGTGTGCAACATTTTCATTTTATAGATATTTGAAAAATAATGAATAAGAATCTTTCCACTCAGAAGATGCAAGCCAACCAGGCAACTCATGGTGCTTCGGAAGCTGCCGTGGTTTCAGGGCTTCTCTTGCAGTTTGCATACTGTTTCCATCGCCAGTTTCATGTTGGAGCTTCTGCCAGGATTTTGTTTCTCCTCTTGCCCCGCTATATCTCTGCCTTTTTGAGGAACGGGCTGGAATATGGGAAAAATCATGGACTGCAAATACAAGCTGTGGCAGTTCAAAGCTGTCTAACATGGCAGAACTCCTGCAGACTCCATCCTTTTATGTCCACTTGCTTAAGTTTTTTTGATGTGGAACTTTTATAAATAGAATTTTAAACTTTAATTCTCTATTTGAAGATATGCAACCATCTCTGCAGGTTACCAAAGAGTTTTAAACTGATAGCCTGCTGTAAGGCAATAAAATTAGTGATATATATATATATATTTATTTTTTTTTAGGTATTTAAGTATTTATTTTGCAGTGTATCTCAGCCGGATTTAAACCTTTGTTAATCCTGAGTAATTACTGCAACACTTTGCATAATTAGCGTCAAGCTTTCAGGTCAATAGAATAACTATATAAAAAAAGTGAACCTGTTCTCTTCCAATTCCTTTTTTTAGCGGAAGAGCAAATTAGACTAAACAGATGTTGTAGATTTTTCTTGGTTAAGAGAAGATTTATGGTCTAACTTTTTCTTCTATCACGGTTTCATGTGCACCTGTTTTAAAAGACTGCAGAGGCTGATTTGTAGCTTTTTGCATCAACTTTGCACTTCAGTAGACTATTACACCAGAAAAAAAAAGGCACTAGAAGTCTGAAAAATACAAAGTCCAACCTTTGTAGCCAGTCACAATGCTATGAAAAATGGAATCAAATGGAAATGGAGCTTCATTCTTTTCCATAGCATGACCTCTATGCACGGTCAAATGAGATGTTCTATTAAAACAGGATTGAGTTTATTCTAACTTGGATTCACTGTAGCATTGCAATGTATACTTAGTTTAGAAATCAGACTGTATTCCCAAATTGTCATAATTGCTGTTATAAGTAACATGTCCAAACCAAAGCTTGATTTGATCTTGTCATGGAAGGCATTTTAGAACACTTATTTTTTACATTGTGGTTTGCTGTTTAGAGTTGTTTCTTGGTAAAGCAAAGGCTATAGGATTTTATCTTCTGCTTAATTCCTTGGGATAATTTTTTTCCTCTCTTTATCTTCCCTCGAAATATATTTGCATTGCAGACCAAAGGGACATATTTTAAAAATTCTTTTCTACAGTGAGATAGAAATGACTGTGCTTTTTAGATAGTATTGTAAGGTTTTAACTTATCCCCAGCTTTTGCTTAAGGAAGCTCATTAAGGAAAGAGCTGCTGTTATGGATGAGAAGATGTAGTGGATGTCTGTCTCGATTGTCTCTCTGGTGTTGATGTTGATGCAGTAATGACTCCTAGATAAGTCATGAAGAAGTAAACTATACTAAATTCTTCAGATCGAAGGAAGAGAATATAAGGTATATATATTTTTAAGTCCTTTAATTCTGCTGTGGATAGACACACTTTTTTTCCCACTGTTCTCTATTTCCCTTATGTTTAAGGTCCAACATCACTTGACAAAGATTCTGAAACTAATTTTAACATAACTTTATAATAAGAAATATAGCTCTTCCTAGGTTTTCAGCCTCTTTGTATTCTTTAATAAATGCTGGGTCTTATCGTCAAGACTAATGTCTTTTATCATACCCCTTTCAATTTGTGCAATGTTTAGATCCTCATCTGATTTAATAATCTGGAAATACTGACCAAGGATTTTCTTTGAACTCTAACAAAAATATGTTAGGATTGGCATTTGAGGAAGTTTTCTCTTTATAATTCCATTATAGGTATTCCTTTATGTAATGATGTTAACAGTTAAGGTGTATACCTACTCTCTCTCAAATCTGAATTATGAATAGCAATTCAATGCAAGCACTTGTTGAAAAAGATTTTATTCTTGCACAGCCCTCAGACTGTTGGAGTGCCAGGAGGCCCAGCATTGCACATTCTTTTCTTTATTCTTATTCATAAAATTTTCTTGACCTATTTGGTTGTGTCTGCCTTCATTAATTTCAACTATCTTAACTTTCAGTAAGAAACAATTCAGAATTAAACTGTAATTTGGTAATTTTGTGTAGTTCTGTTTGGGAATTACTTTCTTTCCTGTTGCCAGAACGTGTCCTGGTGGTACAGACAGTTACTGAACTTCTCATGGCACTGGTGTTTCTCTGAGCAGCTGATACTGGGGGAAGAGCCATTTCTGGTGACTTTTCTTTAGCCTCATTCAGCCTTTGTTGTGCTTAGTCCACTGGAATTAAAAATAAAGATAGATCTCATTTCTTTAGAGTGCCCTAAACCTTTCTTGTGACTGTCATGTACGAGCAGCACTCAAGTCCTCACTTTCACCTTATTTGAAGGGTTGATGGAAATCCTTTGGGTTGTGTTCACAGATCTTTTTATGCAGTGGTTTGTTGTATTTAAATACCAGCTTTACACATTTTAAAATTAGGAAAAGCATCTGTTATATGAGGGTGTTTCAGTCTGGACACGCCTTTGTTTGGTCAGGTGCTGGTACACTAATTAAATTAAAGCCTCTATTCATCTTGCCAGCCTTGTCTGACACAGTTCAAGATTCCTGACATACTAGACTTCACATCGCCTCTGGTAATCTGAAGGAAAATAACTGCATACTTCAAAAGCTGTTACCAAATATAGTGCTTTGTCATTTATTGTAATGGGATGCTAGCACTTCCGGATAAAATCTTGTCTTTGCAAACAGCCATTTTTTGAGGAGCAGTCAGTGACCGGTAGAGTAACACTAAATGTTTTCCAAGTACAGCTAAACCAAGAGGCCTTTATGTCTATTTTAGTGCTGGTAAATCCAGTTCATTTATTTTCATAAGTATTTATGGGTGTTGCAAGACTCTTTGCTTAGTTACTTTCGCTGCTGTAGACAAATCCTATATGGAGAACAAGAATAGTGTTTATACTACATTTAGAGAAGAATTTCCTGCTTAAGTGGTTGCCTAGGATATACTAGCTAGCTCTTAATGCACTAAAAAAAAAAAAAAAAAAAAATTGCTAATTCTATTGTAGCACTTAACTTTTTTTTTCTTTATTATGACTTTATCTAATCCTGTCTAGATCTATGGAGAACAGTGGAAGTACATATGAACTTCCCTCCCACCCATCCCCCAGCTATTTTAGTAGCCAATTAAAAATTTTTCACCTTTAATATTTTAAGGGAATTTCCCACATGATGAGCTGCTGTGTTTTTTCATTAAAGCAAGAAGGAATCAACTAAAAGTTTGTGCTAGGGCAACATTTTTCATCCATTCCTCTAAGCTGGCAGTTAGGGTTCAGGTACAACTGATACAAAGATCATGCAACATTTCTCTTGTAGTCTTAAATTCCTGGGCTGTCCCCAGATGCAAATTTAAGCAGTCTGCATAATGATTAAAAGCTTTTTTAATTTACTTGTTTGACTTTTTGTATTGTTTCCTTCCAAGGTTGTTTAGCTTGTAACACAAACACCATGTTACGCAAATGGTACATCAGTTTGTGCATTTCCCAAATGACCGTAGGGGTCAGCGTCCTTTCCTTTTTCGGAAAGGGGGTGATTTCCAAAATATGCGCAGTACCAGCAAGTGTAATGTCCAGCAGCACCAATATTTTTATTTTGTCTTTCTATCTCCAAATAAATTGTTAGCCCCTGCTACTGTCGCAGTTCAGCTATTTCTGTGGTTGTACCATAAGATTTGGTCAGGTTAAAAAGAGCAAAAGCCAGTGTGGCTAGAATTTCCATGTTTCACCTTTGATGCCAGTTCTGACACCTTAGGAAACTACAAAGTCAGGTAATTGACAGGAACTTTTTTTTTTTTTTTTTTTTTGCTGGTGTTGCAGAAGTGTGACACCTTTAATAGCACTTATTAAAGTGCTGCTGCAAATAGGTCAACTTTCCCATTTTGAAGTGTGCAGCCACAAAGGTGGAAGCAGAGGAGGTGAGAGGAAGTGTGTACTTGCTCTTAAGAAACCAACCCCTTTTTAAACCAACCCCTTTTTTGGCGGTTAAGCAAAATAGTACATTTTATTTTATTCATTTATTTTTTCTCTGAAGGACATCTCTTCTTACTTTACTATAGATACTAATCCTGAGATTTTGCTACAAAGTAATCAAGTTTTTGTAAGGGAGCTTATGCCTCGGACAATTACTGAAGTGTTTATTCTGTGAAAGCAAAGACAAACTGATCAGGGAAACTGCATTTGATCTGAAGTTCAAACCTAAACAACAGTAAAAAATAATAAAAAGGCTGTTCCATTAAAGTGTTTCTTTTTAAGCCTCACTGGTGTTTCTCCCAGGAAAAGCTCTGCTTCATTGTGTGCTTTTTTTACTTTAGAGATGAGAACTAAAGAAATATTTCATTATTCTCATGCCTGTATCACTTGCAAGTTAACACTTGTGCCATAATCCCAGGCACCCTGGTTGGTTTGTAAACTGCAATCACACCTCACATGAAATCCTGCCCATGTCAAAACCCAGCAAAATAGAACCCTTCCTTGAAGGGGAAGTTCCTCACCAAGCAGCTGCACCGACCCTGTGGCATTGAAGCGAGCCCAGCTGCCAGAATCTGGGAGCCCCAGCCTTATGGGGCTGGGTTTGTGGAAACAGCAATGCAGCTGTTAAAGAGCAGATGACTAAACTGGTTTGTTCTCCCTCAAGTGCCTTCAGCCAGATTTGTGCACAGGCAGCAACATTTTGAAGCTAGTTAAGGCAGCAACATTTTGAAGCT
>CM021767.1:32080191-32116009 GCA_011076525.1 Nettapus auritus | reverse complement strand
CAGCAACATTTTGAAGCTAGTTAAGGCAGCAACATTTTGAAGCTAGTACTTTGAGCGGCAAAGAATTGCAACTGGGAATGTGCGTGACCAAAACTTCCTTTGCCCCTTGTCTTGGGGCTGTCATCAGCAAAAGGGTTTGTGGCGTCGTCTAGGGTAAATGTGGAGCTTCATCCTTTGATCAAGGGGAGGGATGATACAGCAGCAAAGCTGTGCTGAACTTCAAAGTGTGAGATTCAGAATAACTATGAAAAAGTAGAAATGCAATAGAAGGCAACAGTGCAAAGCAAAATTATTATTATTTTTTTTTATTATTATTTTTAAACGCAAGCTCTATGTTTTAGATGCCCTGTCTGTGTGTGTTAGGCACAATAAGTAGTAACAGACCACCTACCATTACAAATTTTTTCTGACGGGGCTCAAGCATGTGATTAGTTCTCATCATCAACAAATACAAATGAAGATTATAGAAGCCTTATTATTGCCTCTTGTCAGTTATGGCAACAAACATAACATCTGATCTGACTAACTTTTACATCAATAAGCTTTAGTCTCTCCATTACTGCAATGAATCAGCAGTGGACGTTGTGTAGCTGGGATGTCTTTTATTGGAATACCTCTTACTGGAACCCCTACAGCTAAATTTACTGTAGTATTAAACCATGACTTTCCTGTTCTTCCTTACTTCATATAACTTGTGGCAATGTAGGAGACTTATGGTGCTATCAAGTCTGGGTCTCAGGAGCTGTTTATTGAGGCACTCACTGACAATTGCATAAGGCTGCTTGGATGTTACAGTAACGTGGGCCTAAATAGTAGATTTCATTAGCCTAGGGGCTAGCTACATAAGGGATCAGTGGGTGGAAGGCTGATCACAATCTAACAAAGCTAAATATAGGATTTCAAAAAAAAAAAAAAAAAAAAAGGCATTACTTGAGACTAGTCATGCTGAAAACTGCACCAGCAAGAGCTTGGCTATGGAAGGGATAGATTGAGTAAAGCAAAACCTTTGAAGTTTAAGACCCAAAATCATGAATAGAATAAGCTACCATTTTGTGTCATGTGCAGTTTGATGTTATTCTTCAAAGGTGAGGAAATATCCGAAGTGACCTTAATATATGGAAAACCTGCACCTAAGAATAAATAAGCATGTCTTTCCTCTGGAAATGGACTGTGTATCCAACAGTTTATCAAAACAAATGCTTGGATCAACTCTGTAAATTACCTCAAGCAAGGGAAAATTGTATGGAATTGATGGCATTTATCCTTCAAAGGTTGTACTCAAAGCAGCAGGTTTTTTTTTGTTTTTTTTTTTTTGTTTTTTTCATATGCATGTGTATTAGTTTTGTCATTTAGTCAAAATAATCACCCTTGTTTTTCTTTATTCTTTTAAATAAAGTAGATGCTTATTCTAAATACAGTTCACTTACAAACTGCTGTTTCTGAATATTTAATAAACTCTATTGGTAGATGTCTCATAGGTAAGAATAACTGTGTTTAGAAGCCATTAGTCTTTTTCAGATAAACAAAAGGGAAGAAAAAAACTGCCCTGTGAAAGCATAAGTTGTATCTTACATTTATATGCAGTAATAAATGGGGTGTTATCAAAAGCATGAAGTGAAATTGTGTAGCTGGTTTCATGGAGGATATGAAAATAGTTTTCTAATTGTTTATAATTACCAGTTGGAACGGTCGCTCCAGTAATTTTTAGCTCTACTCTAATATACTGAGTGAACACAGAAAATACAGAACAGGTTTTTGTATTTTTTTTTTATTTATTTATTTATTTTTTTTTGTGAAAAGAAAATCAGTAATTGCACATAACTTGCTTAAATTCTGGCTCATATTCAAGTAATGAAGCTTCAATGACTTCTGTCAAACATTATCATTTGATAATCAGTCCTTTATTCTGTCACTCTCTTTCTACGTTTGGTCATTACTTATCACCTATAAGGTATTTTCATAGAGAAAACTGATGACATGAAAATATATAAATTCTGATTAAAAAAAAAAAAATTGGTGGTACAACTGAACAGTCATCCATTTGCAAATGGAAATAAAACACAGAATAATGACAGATCTAAAATGGTGCTCTTTTCCTGATTTATGCTTGAAATCAAAAACTTAGACATCTAAGTTCACTGAGACCTTTTCCCTGACATTTATTCTCATAGTATTGCTGGCTAAGTGAAGAATTACTTTTTAGACAAAGAAAAAATCCTTCACCAGAATCAGACTCATCTTTGGAAAAGCTTTCTAGCTCATTGGTCAAGACACTTTTCAAGTTCCATTTTTCTTTGACATTAGAGAAGGTCCCAAAACTGATCTAATCAAAAAAGTGTCCAAACCCTTAAGACTGACACAATAACAGCAACAGAAGACAGGACTCTTTTTTCAGTGGAAAAGGGTGACTACTGCTGTGGCCTGTTACGGGGGGGGGGGAGGGGGGGGGGGAAAGGATGCCCTGATGAAAATCATTATTCATTATTTCATTATTCTTTGGAGGTGTGTGGGGTTTTTTTTTGTTTTTTTTTTTTTGTTTTTTTTTTTTTTTTCTCAGTACCATGAACATGACTGATGCAGTTAAACAGCAATTAGGCAGATGAGCTCTGAAGAAAGCTAAAACAAACAAAACAAGCCGTTCCTAAAAGCAGCATTAGAAATTAAGGTTAAAAGTAAATAATGATCTGAGTAGAAATATTAAACGCAGTAGTGATATCGCATTTATGAAAACTGTAATATCATTAATAGAAAATAAAATATCAGTTTTCAGCTGTCTTCTTTCTCCAACTATTGTTGGGTACGCAAAGAAAATCAGTCAACTGAGCAACTGATTTCCTTATGTAAGGGCTTGTTGAGTATGGGGGGTGTTTTTCTTGTTCTCCCCCTCTCCCAGACAGGTCCCTGTCCCGAGCTACCCTATAGCATGTCCTCACAGCTTTGCTGGAGAAAGTGAGGAAGGTGTGGCATGCAACTTCACCAGAGAGATGCAAAAATGGTTTAATTACTGCTAAAGCAAGGTTCAATAGTCAGCAGTAAGCTTCCTCCACTTTTATTCCAATATAGAGTAGCACTTCCCTTCATATCAGAGACTCGTGCATACATTCCAACATGATTCTGCTGTGGGCTAGTACTGAAACATGTTTTTACATCTGGGTGACATTTGGATTCAGTTGTGGCCATTCATCTTAAGAAAAATGCCTTTTTTTTTTTTTTTTTTTTCTTTTGGTTGGAAATGTAGTCTTGTATCACATGATGCTTTAGGAATCAAGTGCCTCTGAGCTATAAAACTTAAAAAGACTTAAATTATGAAAGTACTTATGCTGGTTTCTCTCATTTCAGCCTGTTGCAAAACTGAGACTGGCAGATACTAAAGATAAGCAGGGAAGGAAGAAAATAAAATTGTCCTTTTTTCTTTTATGGAAGGATGCAAACTGTAATGTTAAAGCAAGCATGAATTTTTCCATATGAGAAAATGCTAAGAGGCAGCTTACATAGCCGAAAATCAAGTGTTACGTGGTCTTACTGAAACTAGTATAAAGATAGTCTTGCATGGTAATTTAGTGAGCCCTAGTACTATTTTTCAATGTTAGATTCATCTCTGAGTCTCCCTTAGGAAATTCATGGGAAGCAGAAGAATAGTTTTAGTTCTTGGGAAAAATATTAAAACAAGCAGTGCCTTATGTTCATTAGCAGAAAACAAAAATCCCAACATCCTTCCCTACTCCCTGAAAACCCACAACAAAACAGAACCTAAAAAAATGCTGGGAATGGTTCAGATGTCCATGACCTTTCTTTGTTAAAGATTTTGATATTTAGTAGAATAGAATAATTCAGTTGGAAGGGACCTTCAAAGCCATTAACTCCCATGGCCTGACTATGTCAGGGCTTCCCAAAAGTATGTTATAGAGGGTGTTGTCCCACTGCCTCTTGGATGCTGACAGGTGTGGGGCATCAACCACCTCTCTAGGAAGCATGTTCCAATGTCTGACCACCCTCACAGTAAATAATTTTTTCCTTATGCCCAGTCTGACCCTCCCCAGTCCAGCTACCTGCTGTTCCCATGTGTCCTACCATCAGTTCCCAGGAGCAGAGCCCAGTACCGCCCTCTGTGCTTCACTGCACTGGGAAGCTGCAGAGGGCAGTGAGGCTGCCCCTCAGCCTCCTCTTTCCCAGACCGGATAGCCCAAGTGTTCTCAGCTTCTCCTCACAGGACAGGCCTTCTGGCCCTTTTACCAGCCTTTCTGCCCTCCTCTGGATGCTTTCAAGTATTTTAACATCCTTTTAATATTGTGGAACCCACAATATAGTAATATCTGGGGCCAGTCCTCTTTAACATCTTCATCGATGATCTGGATGAGGGGATCGAGTGCACCCTCAGTAAGTTTGCAGATGACACCAAGTTAGGTGCATGTGTCGATCTGCTCGAGGGTAGGAAGGCTCTGCAGGAAGACCTGCATAGGCTGGACCGATGGGCCAAGGCCAACAGTATGAAGTTCAACAAGGTCAAGTGCCGGGTCCTGCACCTGGGGCACAACAACCCCAAGCAGACCTACAGGCTGGGAGATGTGTGGATAGAAAGCTGCCTGTCAGAGAAGGACCTGGGAGTTTTGGTTGACAGTCAGCTGACTATGAGCCAGCAGTGTGCTCAGCCGGCCAAGGAGGCCAACAGCATCCTGGCTTGCATAAGAAACAGTGTGGCCAGCAGGTCCAGGGATGTGATTGTCCCCCTGTACTCGGCTCTGGTGAGGCCGCACCTCGAGTACTGTGTTCAGTTTTGGGCCCCTCACTACAAGAAGGACATGGAGGTGCTTGAGCGAGTCCAGAGAGGGGCAACAAAGCTGGTGAAGGGTCTGGAGAACAAGTCTTACGAGGAGCGGCTGAGGGAGCTGGGACTATTTAGCCTGGAGAAGAGGAGGCTCAGGGGTGACCTTATTGCACTCTACAGGTACCTGAAAGGAGGCTGTAGTGAGGTGGCGGTTGGTCTGTTCTCCCACGTGCCTGGTGACAGGACGAGGGGGAATGGGCTAAAGTTGCACCAGGGGAGGTTTAGGTTGGATATTAGGAAAAACTTCTTTACTGAACGAGTTGTTAGTCACTGGAATAGGCTGTCCAGGGAAGTGGTTGAGTCACCATCCCTGGAGGTCTTTAAAAGACATTTAGATGTAGAGATTAGGGACATGGTTTAGTGGAAGACTTGTAAGTGTTAGGTCAGAGGTTGGACTCGATGATCTTGTAGGTCTCTTCCAACCTAGACTATACTGTGATTTTGAATTAATGTTGTATTAACTTATTCCTTGCTATTGATTTAAGTTTGTATATATAAAATCTATATGATCGAGTGACTTGCCAAACAGTTAATAACAGTAGATCTTTGGGTGAAATTTATGTCATTTTATATCTACTATATATATTCCTACATGAAATTTCACTCATTGCTCTGTGCAGGCTCTTTCCTGAAGACTTCTATATTAAGCCACATTTAGTTCATTTTATTTATAAAGCCTAGAAATCACTTTTGTTGTAGATTGTGAGTGTTAACTATGTTGTGCAGGTGAAAAGGTTTGGTCAAAGGGAAAAATTTGTCTGGGATTAAGCAATTAGAGCTAAATCAACAGCTTGGCTCTCACAGTCCCAGTCTTTCTGTTAAGCCCTACTGCTATGCATTCTGTTGTATTGAGGAAAAGGGAGCTCTGAGGGCAGAAGAAAACAAAAGATACAATATTTGAGATAAACTCAGACAAGGATAACTATGCTGCAAATAACAGGAGGCATGAGTAGGCCATTGCTTTGTTATTAGATTTAGGAAGATATATACTTCACAAGGAGGAATTTTTCTTACTGTCATTTTTTATTTATTTATTTTTCTTAAAGATGACATAGAATTTTTGTAGTGCACAAAGAGGGAAAGCCTCACCTCAATTCATGATTAAAAAAACTTGCTTCCCCTCCTTTCACCGTTTTCTCCATGAGCACAGTGCTGAATCAGTGGTGGCTGGGTCAAGTAAATCAGGAAAAAGCTGTCCTGTCACCTAAGGAAGCTTGTCTTGGACTTGATGCTCTTGAAAGTGCTGTTCTGTACTTGTCCACAGCTAAGCTCCATTTGGGCTATACTAAGATTAAATGCAAGTTCTTTGGTAGATTTCTGTATTATCATGTTAGCAGTCATTTTACTCAGGGTTTGTTTTTTATTATTAACTTCACAGATCTTATGATAAAATTGGGCTCTGTAGGCCTAATTTTTCAAAAACAAAAAATGCATCAATTAATTAGTTGCAGAGTCAGGCCCAGTAAGTGTTTATTTCTGCAAAGTATCACCAAAGGAAATTGCAAACGGACAGGCAGATTAAATGTGTGCCACGACGGACAACAGGAGCAATTCATTTGAGGCATGAACAAGGCGTTTCTACTGGGATGGAGCTGGCAGAATGCGTGCAGGTTTGGTTATCAGAGGTAACTGTGTGTCATTAGGGTGAAGATATGAGAAATGGCACTCTTCCTGATGGTAGACCAGCCTTTGTCCATGACCACTTGGCCAATTTGTTGTGGTTACTGAGTTATCAATTTTTTATTTTATTTTATTTTAATTTTTTTAGTATAACTTAATCCAAAATGAATGGGAATGGGCAATGACAGGTGGGATATGTGTATAGGCTTAGGAGCAGATATGGCATGCTCAGATTTTCATTTGGTATGTTTACCTTATTTGAAACTAGACTAATGCATCCACAGCTACTCCATACTATAAAAGTATTTTTTGACAATGAACTAAGCTAAGAATGACAGTTTTTGAAAGACAGTGTTCTCATTTTTCTCCTAATTTTTCTCTGGTTAAGTCCCCCAAAACAATTGGTTGCTGCCAAGAGAAAAGGAGCACAAATACCATCTTTTGCTGTGTCTTAAATGATTGCCAGTGGAAATGTGGATGACACGCTAATGTACTGCTGTACTCAGTGAAGAGAAAGTGCGAATGTGATAGTCTGGCTGTATCTTGGAAAATCTTCACATTGATATAATTTGCTTTCTAGATCATTCCAGGGTTGAAGTTATGCTTATGACAGATAATCAGTCAGGTGTTAAGTGATTTTTTAATTATTATTTTTATTTTTTATAATATCATTATTTTAAAATGTCATTATTCTGTGGAACTGTTTCTGTGCTTCAGCTACTTAATGCCTTCTGTTGGCCTCATCTGGATTCACAAGGGACTGTGCTAGTATTGGTCAATCATACTGGCTTTCAAAGTTGTGCCTTTTTATTTCATGAGTGCATTCAACTTCAGTTCTGATCTAAAGAGAATCTAATTTGGAGGTATTGAATCTGGAGTTGTTTATTTTATTTTATTTTATTTTTAACAGTAAGTCAGAGATCATGATACTGTTCTTGGAGCTGTACCACTGCTGAGAGGCTGAGGTCTCTGAATTCATAAACACGTCAGAAGGTCGAACAGGGAGTGTGGGATTAACCATCAACTCTCAGTAAATCATTCTGCTAATCTTGAAAATGTCTTGTCTAGAGGAGGTACTTTTTAGATGTGAGGAATGGTGTTCGGTGGAGGAAGTCAAACTTGTGATATTTCTTTCTGGCTTTAAACGAGAAACTATATTCATAAAGACTGTCCCAGCTCATCACCTATCTGGTCCTGGTTTTGGCCTTCCATGAGCTAGTTGTAGAAAGAAACCCTGACTGAGAAGTTGTTCAGATATAAACTGTGACTGCATAAAGTCATTGTTTTTGTTTTGTTTTGTTTTCTTTATTCCAAGGTGTTTTTTTTTTTTTTTTTTTTGTTGTTGTTTTTTTTTTTTTTTTTTTTTTTAAATCTCAGATTCTTCTAAGGTTGAGGTTTGATTTAGATGTGGTCATTGTCTTGATACAGCAATGATAACTTCATTATCACCACTTAAAAATCTAGCATTCTTTAAATGAGGACAAAATAAAATGACTTAACTTTGAGGGAAAACAAACAAACAAACAAAAACACATGGAACTCTGGCAGTTGTTTGGGTGCTTTGCCAAGTGACCTAGCTTGAAAAAATATGGTTTTATTGCCAGGGAAAAAGCAGCTCATTTATGAACATGAAATGAAAAGGGTTTGAAAACTCCAAGTATTAAAATGTGTGCTAAACAGAGTTTTGGACAGCACGCAAATAACACCCTTAAATCTAGTTTGAAACTAGTTCTGGTCTTTTGGTACTGTCACTTGCTTCTTTGATAATAAGTTGCATGATATTTTTTCTTTTGTTTTCTGTAACACTCTTACCCCGCTTTCTCCAAGTAAAAGATGACTTTTGTATGCTATTATGAATTTTACATATATATTGCTGGATAGATAATTGTCTTCATGGTGCACACAGAAGGAGGAAACCTAGTGATGAAAAAATTCAGCTCTGAATGTATTTAAATTTCTCCACAGTTTTTTTTTTTTTGTTTTGTTTTGTTTTTTTTTTGACTGATTTTATTATCTGGAGAGTGTTTCTGACAACTATCAATAATGAAATATGAGCTTTAGGGTCAAATTAATATATAGGTTGCATTCTTACTTGGTTGCCTGGATTCTACTTTTCCAAGAGCAAAAATGAAAAGTTCTTTTTAAAGGCTTCAGAATTATGAATTGTAGTAGTCCATACATGTAAATTCATAGGGTAGGGCTTTAGCTGACTTTAAGGATAAAAGGAATTTATCTTAAGAATACATACAGCATGTACATTCATCCTTAAGACCTAAATATGTTTGTTTTTTTTTTTTGAAAGTGTTTCCATGTATTAGCACGTAGGATGAGATGCAAACTATCAATGCATTAATACATCTACATATCTCAGGTGAAAACTCAATGCAACCATTTTTTTTTTCTTTCCAAATCCTGTAAATGGTTAAATAGGAGATTGCTAAAAGAAAATAAAAATTAAGCAATAAACCTCTAACTTGAAAACAAGAATTTAGATGACATGGTTGTTATTCTCTATTAAAACAATAAAGTTAGAAATAAGTTCCTCACCATGATTAATATGTAGTAACTGAGAAAATAATTTCATGTTAAGTTGTTAAGGTTCTGGGCACAATTGAATAGTTAGATAGTAAAAACTGTTGCTGAATGAGAAAAACACTTTGGTTGAAATCAGTCTTTTTTTTTTTTTTTTTTTTTTTTTTTTTTTTTTTTTTTTTTTTTTTCCCTTTGTGGAAAAGGATATCTCATAAAACTGTCTTGTTTTACTTGAATTTTTAATATGTTGTGAGATGTTTCATATCTACTGACAGGCTGGGTGGTGGCTCTGCTATCCTAAAATATAGAAAAGTGATACGGTAGGCATTTTCCTCTACCAGTCTTACCATCGCCCTCTGTATTGCCTCATTTGGTATAGTGGGTTGTCTTCTTCAGAAATATATTAAAAGCAGCAAAGCGGAAGGCTAGTTAGGACAGACTAAGAATCTGGTTTATGTATTGAGAGAGCTTATTGTGTTATTATTCACCTCTATTGCGAAGCTGATCAACATCCTCTTTAAGAGGATGTAGCTTTGCCTTATGTAGGAAGACGCTTGCAGGAGAGGATAACATTTATTTAGAAGATACTGGTCAAAAGTGATAAGACTAAATGAAAAAATAGAAGAAGGCTGCTCACTATTCGAGGAACCTAAATACTAAAATAGCAATCCTAATATTGCAGTGGAAGAAAGGAACCTAGGTGACTTGAAATATAGTATTGAAAGAAGGGTTAGTAGGACAGAAATGGGATTGTTTTAGTCTTAGAAATGCAAGACTGTAATATGAATATTCCTAACATGCACCAAGTTCTTCTTTGAGGAAATTCTGCTCCTTTTGTAGCTTTCTGGCCTGTTTTAATTTGATTCTGCTACCAGGTGTTTTGCTGATCACCCAAGGGGGACAGGACAAAACTTTCCATGATCTCCTTTGCTTCTCGGTCTGATTTTCACTCCCATTCTGTTGCTTGGTTGGTTTTGTTGTTTGTCTTCTACCAAGTGTGGACTGCAGGCAGATTTGGGATTTGAGCACACTATAATAGTGAGAAACTTCTGAAATACTTGGCTGATGCTGGGAGAGAATGTGCTGTGCTGCCTATCAGAAATAAAATTAGGACTGTATGTCTTTCATCTTGGACTGAAACTTTGCATCCTATATGTTACTTCTTTCCTCTTTCCTGGACTTAGTTGATGAACATCAAGCAGCAGAGTGGTGCAGCAGAAGCGTCCTGGGCCCATAACCCACAGGTCAATGGATCGAAACCATCCTCTGCTAGTAATGTTTTTTAAAAGTTGGACTTGGTGCTTAGTGACATGATTTAGTTAGTTATATTGGCAGTAGGGAGATGGTTGGACCCAGGTGATCCTGGAGGTCTTTTCCAACCCTAATGATTCTATGATTCCTGGGACTATCTGTGTTAAGTACCCTCAATGGATTTTCTGCCCATTTCCTGGAAAATAGATATGGCAATGTCTTTGACTTGTAGTTCTGCTTGAACCCCTGTTGGTTTGAGTCTTTTTGTTTTCATGCCAGAGGTCATAAATTGTCCTTTTTATTGTCAACATTTTGCATTTTTTTTTTTTTTTTTTTTTTTTTTTTTTTTTTTTTTTTTTTTTTTTGCCACCATCTGGTAGTGGTTTTAACACTGGAGGTTGAAGTGTGGTGGTTCTGGTATGGTTTCTGAGGACTCTTTTGGAATAAGCTTAATGACTACTTGTTCCACAGGTGTTGGGCTTGTCCCAACATTTCTGACTTTTTAGTTTGAAATCACAGATTTGTCAGGCCTAAGTGAATCAGAATTGGAGACCCTTACTTTGCAGTTTCTTGACCATTGGTCTAGTGAGACTTGTCCTTAGTCCCCAGTTGTTCTCCTCTATATGAAATGATCAAAATCGTCAATGAGACAAACTGAGAATGACTTACTCATTAATGAAAATTTGGATACTTACTTGAGAGTTTAATTTCACTGCCAGAATCCAGTGGACCTCATGATACATATTCAAAATAATTGAAAATTGAAATGGTGATTCTTTTTTTCCATAAACAAAAACACTCCTCAAATGTATTTCCTGCAACTCAAAAGTTAATGAGAATTTTCATTAAGTTAGATGATCATCTTGTTTTTTGCAAGACTTGATTATTTGCTGTTTTTCTCTAGTCTAGCATCAGACCATAGAGGGACCACGTTTTGTTCTGTCTGTAATTCCCGTGGGCGATGTAAAATATGAAATAACATGACTGTTTCTGCAGTTATTGCTGTAATTAAGCTCTTTATTGAGAAAATGAAGACTTCTCTTGCTACCATTTTTTTTTTTTAAATGCTTACAGTGGAAGAAATGATAACTAAGCACGTTTAAACCTAGGCAATTAAAAAGAGTGTAATTCAGTAGTTCTTGAGAAACATCCTTATCTCTGTTATTGCTTTTTAAAAATTATTTATTTATTTATTTTGTACAAGTAAGTGACTTCCAGCTTGAAATTAGCTTCTCTAATAGCACTTGTTGCTCAATGAAGAATTTAAGAAATTTAAATAACACTGAATTACAGTGAAATCAGAAGATGCCAGTATGAGTTACTTATTCTATGGAGACCTTCTTCATTGGAATTAGAAAAGTTCTCATAAAGATTTTGTAGCCTCTAAAAAAACAAACAAACAAAAAAACAAACAACAACAACAAAAAAAAACAACTGACCACAAATTGCTTTTACAGATTTTTTTTTTTTTCTTTTTACTGCCTAATGACCCTATTAGAAAAATGTCAAATTCTTTTGAAATAGAGCGTTTGAGCTGTTTAAAAAGCATACAGGTAATTTGGAAAACATAATGGAAAGCATGTTTTTGCAAAGTAGGTTATGGAATGTGTGCTGCTTTTATTCCCAGCCTTACAGAGTAGGATTTGAGCACTCATCTTAACCCAGTTAACTGATCTGCTAGTCACAGACATATGCACTTGAGCACATAAGAACAAGAGCTGCCTGATCAGGGGAGTTCTTGAAGTTGAACATCAGAGTCTGGGGTAACTCTGGAGCTGCTGCAAGTTCTGCCATACCATGGGGAGAGAGGCTTCACCATGCAGCTCCATAGCTACCCTTGTGCCACAACAGATTGGTAGCTCTCGTAGTTCTGGTTGCTGTCTGGGGCTGCTCAGCAGTCAAGCAAAAATATCCAGCTGTTCTCAGGACATTCAGGTTAAGCGTCCAGTGCAGCAAATGCTCGCTGTGGTACATTCCTAGTAGAACAGATGTGATGTGCATGTGCAACTGAATTTATAGTTCTCCGAAGGCCAAATATTCATTGTTGCAGTTTCTCTGTGCACTCAAATTTGCTCCTGGCCAAATTCCCTCTTACGCATATGACCCAGGTAATGCACCACGCAGAGAGCTGTACAGGAGCTCAACTGCTGTGAAATCCTTCCTGTAAGTGAGAACAGGAGTTTGGAGTGCAAAGCATTTGTTCTATTAAAGATATTTTGGAGCCCGAATGCTTTGTAAGTGGGTCTAAATCTGCATGAATGTCACCGGCTTTATGAAATTCTCTGCTTTTAATGAGGACTCTTCTGTCAGTGCCCTGGCAGTGTTCTGCCATCTCTGGAATATTCTTCAAACGGAATCCGATATTTGTCCAATTTGATGCACAACATAAAATAGAAGACCCACTGTTCAAGAAAAGTCTCCTTGTTTGATGTGAAGAATTTCATCAAACTTGCATGTTCAGTGATAGGTATGGGACTTTTTCAGGCACTTTGCTTCAATGAAAATGAGTAAATAAAAAGATGGGTGGAGGGAAAAGAAAATTGTTTTCTAAACCTAAATTTTGTGTGCTTAGACAAAAAGGATTTTGAAATTATTTTGTAAGCAGGCAAACTTACCATTAAAGCACACAACTTCCAAGTTTAAGCCTGTAAAGTGGAGGGCTATACATGGTCAGTGGTGTTGATGTGTGTTTATATGAATGTACAACATGCTTGTGAGCATATCACACGTGTTTTCTTGAATTTCCCAGTATATTTCTCATCATTGTAACTTTCAGCTGGTGGAACTCTACATGGAGTCAGGTTTTCCCTGGAGCAGGACAGCTTCTCTCAGTCTCACTAGTCTTTAAAAAGATTGCTTTAAGAACAGTGCAAGACTCGGAACATTTCGGATGATAGTATCAGGTCTCACGGTGCTCTCTTTCTCGTGACCCAGAGGACACAGTGATTTGACAATTAAATTCCAAGGATCAGAAAGAGTCAGATGTTGAGTGGACAGATCTTTGTTCGCCAGTAATCAAGCTTCTTTTGAGTGTGCTATTGCAGCTCAGGTTTCTGTGTCTGCTGACATTTAATGAATTTTGGCCATTAAATTAACAGCTTTTAAAATGAAAAAAAAGAGGAGGGGGGAAGAACAAAAGTTAATATAGAAAGCTGTTGCATTGTCTGACCATGTTTATTTTTAAAAAGTCCCAACTGTTGATTATATTCAGTGCCAGTTTCTTTCCAAAACTTTCATTAGTCTCAATGTTATAAAGCAGGTTACTGCTAGCATCCTGTGAACACGCATATATGTTTTATGATTGTTCTGAGTAGATTTACAAGTACAGCCAGGGAGCAGTTCTCATGTCTCAGACTTACGTGTGTAAAAATGTCCCTGAGTGTGAAAACGAGGGATACAATCCCCACTGCTCTAGTGATCTTGGACAGGGCTGGTATTTTGAAGTAACTCTTCTTTTGTTATACTGTGAACCATGATAACTCTTAACAATTGAAATTTCTTTTGGTAACTAAGGGACTCCATGAATAGTGGTAGCTTTCTATGGGGCAGCTGTCACAGGTGTCCATGTACCATGGCTGTGTCAATGCAGTTGACACAGAATTCATTGCCATACAGAGCACCTAAGAAAGGGGTGAGCATCTGCTGAACTATGCTTGTGCTGTCCTCCCATCTTTGCTGGAATTCATGGTGTCACCTGGTCTGTTTGTAGTCAAGATGAAAATTTTCTGTAAGATTTTCTACACTAAAGGTTGATGGATAGTAGTAATTTTCTGAAAAAGAATACACTGAAACAAAGAAAAAGACATTTTTGATTTTTTTTTTTTTTTAGGTGGTTTTATGTAGAAAGGAGCATTACTAATGGAAGAAATTAGACTTGATTACATGGCTTGTTGCACGCCAGTCTTGTGCTCTGACCTGCAAGCAAAATTTAAAAAACTGTCTTTTAATAGCTACACAGGCTTAAAAAAAATAAGGCAGGTGAAGTTTTAAACTTGTCATTTTCCGCTTACCAGCAAATTATCAAGGGGCATACTCTAGTTCCTATACATAACAAAACTCACAAGATTGCTTTCCAAATACATACATTATAGCATTTCCTATAGACTGTAGTAGCCTAAATTTGTATTAAAAAAAAAAAAAAAAAAAAAAAATCCAAAGATTTTTTTTCACAGCTTGAAGCTTTTCTTGAAGGAAAGTGAAAAAGAGTGTAAGCATAGGAAGACAAGACTGCCAAAGCATTCATTTTTTGTTTTCATTATGGCCTTAACAAAAAGGGCTAAATGAGAGATCCTCTTAATGAAATGAAGTGGTAGAGGTGAAGGCCAAAAGAAAGAGCTATTTGCTAATAGCTAAATGGACAGTATGTGAAACCATCTCAGAATTGATGGTGGTATTGGGGATATGTTGGAAATTGGGTGGCCCAAAAAGCTGAGCCAAAAGTATTTTTTTTTTTTTTTCTTGAAGAGGCAACAGCATAAAATGATTGTCACAAGTCTGAGCTCCAAGTAAAAAAAAAAAAAAAAAAAAAAAGAAAAAAAAAAAAAAGAAAAATGAAGCAAACTCTTGGGAGAATACATTGCTCCTCCTCTTCTGAGGTAGCATGCAAACTCTTTTGATAGCATCAGAAAGGAAGAATGAACTTCGTTCCAGTTCAAAGGTTTCCATTAAAAAACTTTCCATAAGTATTCCTGATACAGTTTAAAAACAAGCAAGCTTTAAGCAAATGAGACTTTTAAATCCAGCGTTATCACACATTATCATTTTTTGAACAGAAATGGAACAGAATTTAAATATGCAAAATTGAGAGTTAAGCATATCACATGATCTTTTTTTTTGGCTCAAAATACAGAATCTACTGGTTTTTTTTGTTTGTTTGTTGTTTGTTTTTTTTTTTTTACAATCCACACATAAGTCTTCTTTTGACTTTCTTTTTAACAAACTTGTTGCCTTTACTAATACACGAAGACTGTAAAATAGTGCAGAAATTTTGCAAAATGGAGAAATATCTTAAAACATTTAGACAGAAGTGAAAGCATGAGTAGTCTTCATATTTTGAGACAAGGATGGAGTATTTTTGTGGATGAGTAGAGGTTTCCTGAAATGTTCATGGCATGTCATTTTGCTGGGGTTTGACTTTTTGAATAAATACCACATCAGTGAGCTACAGCAGAAGTGTAGCTCTAGTTCCCAAGGTGTGTGTGGTTGAGAGCTGTGTGGAATTCTTGTTTGCAAAGCATTGTGGAAAACAGTCACAGCAGCAGGGAAAAAAAAAAAAAAAAAAAAAAAAAAAAAAAAAAAGCCCTAAAACACCACTAAAATCTATTTTCAATGAATGACTGAAGAAGTGATAAATGGGCAACAGGAAGAACCTGAAATCCAGAAGACAGACCCTTGTTCACTTGTCATATATTCAGACATACTCTGGTACGTCTGTAGCAGTCTCCCAAAAGCAGAAGCAATCTCTGAGTACTGCTGCAAATAGTCTGACTGAAACATGTTTTTAAACTCTGTCCTATTCAGTTTTTAAACTCTGTGCCGTCCAGTTTTAAAGGGCTTTTTGTTACCTGTCCAAACAAAGGTATGTTTTTTTTTTGTTTGTTTGTTTGTTTCCCTCTTATTTGGGGTTAAGGATTTGAGAAGGACATCTAAGGAGTCCAAAATCTCAATTAAAAAGGTGGTCTTGTTTATTTCTGCCTTGTCCATTTAGTTTTTGGTCACAGGTATTTGATTTGGATAGCCCATCATTAACTAGCTTTCCAAATTAAATATCATGTTGCTTGGGAATGCTTAATTTTTGAGGAATATTTTAATAATGCAAGTTACAGTGAGACCAAAGGTAATGCTTTTCACCACTGGATCCTACTTTACATGAGTGCCATCACCTGCAGATGGAATAGTTCAGAATCTATTGTCTCACTGGAGTGGAGATGTCCTAGGGTATCAGCTGCTGTATGACCATCTCGCCAAACGCATTGGGAGCTGCCAGACTTGAATGTGCAAACTTCAGGAGGGGAGAAGGAAAATTGTCCTTTTGTCCTTCTGATGTGTGAATGGACAATCACAGAACAGATGTTACTGTGTTTCAGGCAATGGAAAAGTAGATAGAAGTCCTCAGAAAAATTTGGAGCTCTTAAAGCCAGCTTATTGAAGAGGCTGTGTTAGCAGGGAGGTGTCTGCTGCTGGCTACTTTAGCCTGTGATTACTTGCCTCTAATTAAGCATCAGTGTTCCCTGTGCAAAGTGAGGGAAGAATTGGATATCCAAAAGGTCAGCCTGCTGAATGGGAGCTGCCTGTGCCATCTAGGCTGTTTTTCTCCTCAGTTGTTACAGGTTTCCACTGTCTCAGATCTTTTTGGGATCTGAGGGGCCAAGCACTTTAGTAGTATGAGATTCATCTGCTTCTGTGGAAGCAAAGATTTTTGAATTAGTTACTGCTTTGCAGCTCTGCTTTCTATCTCCAAATCCTCAGAACCTAAACAACCTTAAGGGGGATGTCCATGCTTATGCCACACATCTTTTCACGTGGTCCTGATCAACACAGGTCGTCTGCCTCTGGTCCTTGTAAGAAGAACGTGGACACATCTCTAGAATGTGTCTAAGGAATGGGACTTGTCTCCTGTCTGTTTGATAAAAGTACAGCTCTTCTGGCTTCCGAGTCCACGTTTCTGGTCTGAGCAACTGAAGCATGTGGCAACATTAGTGATGAACAGCAGCTAGCAAAATACTTAGGTGCCTGTATTGATAGTGTTTGAGAAGTAGCTCTACGCAACAATAATTAGGTATAGCCTCAGCAGTCTAATTGCCGTTATTAGCTGCCCAGGCACATGAAAGCATCTTAGCTTGTGCAAGCAGATATCTAGGTACTTAAAACCTGGCTGGTTTGTTCCAGCCCTAATTCTCTAGTCTAATGTAGTCTTTTTTACCTTTAAAAAGCAGAGGTCCCTGATCAGTTTTGACCTATTTCAAAGATACGGGCCTCCTTCTAGTGCTCAAACTAAATATTATGATAGGCATATAACATCTATGTGATTAGTAAACAGTTGATTTGTATATTAAATGGCTGTTTGCGCCTCTAACATTTTTTTCATTGTATTGTGTTACACAATCAGATTAGTTCTTTGCTCTGCCTTTATGCACAGTGAAACAGTTAGATGTGCTTTTATGTAAAATTTTTACCAGCTTATTAGGAATAATTTTAAGAAAGCTTTTTAATTGTTGATGAAGACAAGTTTATCCTAGAATTTAATGGCTATTAAGAAATCACATGTGGAATCCTGTGAACTCACTGTGTGCTAAAGCTCTAAGTATTATCATTGGGTGTTCTTGGAAGGTACTCATAATCAATATGCCATATATGCTGGCAGAGAACTGTTTCATAAATCAAATTCATTGTTGTATAATGAATTCTGAAGCACATAGGCTTGCATGTGAATTACCATTTTGCAAAAGACTGTCAGTACAGTCTCCTGAAATCTTTCCCTCTTTGTAATTTTATCTTTTGGTTAGAGAATGTTTGAGGTTTTGTCACAAAAATAATTTCTTGTTTTACCCAGTAGTGTTTGTACATATTAGTGTGAGTGTTAAAGAGATTGGAATTGAAACATCTGGGATTTTATTTTTTTTTAATATTCTGCAGGAACATGAAGAAATTCCTTAATCACGTCAAACCCCTCACTAAGTTGAAGTATGTAGGATTGTTCTACTGGGATTGCTTTGATAGAACTGGAACCAGTCCAGGAGCTGCAGTAACGTAACAGAAACAGCCACATGTGGTTTTAGCAACAAGTGTTACTCAGTGCTGAAGTCAGATTGTGCTGCATTTCAGAAAAGAGGAGATTTTTTTCAGGTGTTTCAAAATCCTGTGGTTTAGAGTCTATAAATATATGTTTAGTTATAAATTAAGTACTTTCAGTGTACACGCTACCCTAGGTATTACATTCTAAAATTGTTTGGGCTGTTCAAATGTAGCCTTTCTTCATCGATAGAATTTGCTATGGCAATTCCTTTCAGGCAATTTTTACTTGTGAATTTTCTACAGATATTTGGATTGCATTCGTCCTACTGATAGGTGTTGTTTTTTTGCTTTTTTCCTTTACAATTACCTCTTGCTTGTTTGGAAATCAGCCAGTTTGCCTCCATTTATATACCAGACCCATACACCCGGGTCAGGGCAATCCCAGACATTAGGACAGACTGGGAGAAGAACATATTGAGGGCAGCCCTGCAGAGGGAGACTTGGGGGGGTTCTGGCTTGACATGATCTCACAGTGTGCTCTTTCAGCCCAGAAGGCCAACTGTGTCCTGGGTTTCATCAACAGAGGGGTGGTCAGCAGGGCGAGGGAGGTGATTTTTCCTCTTTGCTCTGCCCTTGTGAGGCCCCACCTGGAGTGCAGCATCCAGGTCTGGGGTCCCCAGCACAAGAAGGATGTGGGGCTGTTAGAGAGGGTTCAGGGGAGGCCACAAAGATAATCAGAGGGCTGCAGCGTCTCTCCTATGAAAAAAGGCTGAGAGAGCTGGGGATGTTCAGCCTGGAGAAGAAAAGGGTCCAGGGAGACCTCATTGCAGCCTTTCAGTACTTAAAGGGGTCTTATAAAAAGGATGAAGAAGGATCTTTACTCAGGCAACTAATGATAGGACAAGGGGGAATGGTTTTAAGGAGGCATAATGTCCTCTACACATTAGGAGGACATTCTTCACTGTAAGGGTAGTGAGGCACTGGAACAGGTTGTCAAGAGAAGCTGTGGATGCCTCTTGCCTGGACGTGTTCAAGGCCAGGTTGGATGGGGCTTTGGGCAACCTGATCTAGCGGGTGGCATCCATGTCTTTGGCAGGTGGGTTGGAGTTGGATGATCTTTAAGGTCCCTTCCAACCTGAGCCATTCTATGATTCTACATTGCTTGTTAATTTTGTCATACTGCTGTGTATCCTCCATGTTTGGCTTGATTCCACACATTGGTATTAAAGCTATATATGCAAGCCCATTCATGTAAAAATGACAAATCAAACTTTTCATGGCTGATGTATAGTGAAAAAAAAAAAAAAGTTATTTTGCACAGGTAGTATGCTTCCCCTCTCTTGGGAAATAGTCACTGTCTCAATAGCTGCCAAAGCCAAACACATATTTGCCCAGAGGTAGTTTTCCCCTTTCTTTCTGCCCATCACCCTTGTAAACTGAACTCTGGTTTCCTAACCGTATTAAGTGCAGTGAAGTCTGCGTTAAATCAGAGCTTTTCATTTAAAGGTCAACAGTCACTGAATGACTTACCACCTAAAGAGATTTGTACTCATCTCAGTGCTGTTAGGGTATTGCAATACAATTGGTGTGTGACAAGATCTTACGTGTTCCTAAGATTGTTGTTTAGGCTTTAAAAATCCTCCTCCTAGAGCTATCATTGTCTACCATGAAAAAGCATTTCACGTGTATTAGGTGAGGCTGATTTGTAGACCTGTATTTATCTGACATGTTGTAGTTTTCATAACATGTTTCCAAAGCAAAATGCTGTAGGCACATTTGCTGACTTCACTGCTGTCTGATAAATTGTTAGGTGCCACACAGTTTTTACAGAAAACAGAATGTGGATCTTTCTTTAGTGGAATTAATAAAACTACAAAGAATTTTTATAATTGTAGGTAAGAAATTGCCTTGAGGTTATTCAGTCTTCCCCTGACATTTTTTCCTACATCCTTTTTTTGTGGCTCCTATAAAATCATGATTCCTTTTGTCTGTAATTTTGCACAAAAGCATGTATACAAATATGTATTTTGTTAAGAGCACATGAAGTTTATATAGTTCATTCAAAACCAAAAAAAAGTGGATGAAGAATGAATGAATGAAATTCAGGTCTGGTGGTAATTGTATTTTAATGGTAGTATTTATGATTGTTCTTATAATACTTTGTGAATTTCACTTTGATCTATGACTAAACCACTCAAGCCTGGCTACCTAGCAAAAGACACAAATGTACATAAATACAGAGATGACTGAGAGAGGAAACTACACCAAATGTATTTAGAGTTATGGATCTCTTTAGCCAAGAGCTGAGGTCTAATTAAAAAACCCACACATTTTGGGAAGAAATGTTGTTTCCTTTTTATGGCAGTATATCTGATATCAAGGGATCTCTTCAGTATCATATATGCCACTGATCTTTTTGAAAATACTTGGCAAAGGCAGAGCAACAAAGACAAAGCCCTTGTGAGAGGGGAAATGATGGTGGAGAGACAGGCCAGAGATAAATGGTGCTATACAGGGTTGAAGCATAACCACTACTGCTACTGGCCAGTGAAGCTGTAGTTGTTCTTGGGATAAGTTGTAAAGTCCTTGCAGAAGAGCAGGAAGCAGCTCTTCTGTTAGCAAGCAAAAAGAGGAACCTGAAATGCTAGATGCCCAAGACACTGGGATATTCTTCACAGGTGGGCACGATGTTGCTGACTTCAGCACTGACTTTCTGAAACTTGTGCTCTGCCTTTCCCTGACTTGTCCCAAAGTTATCTTTATAAAATGGGTTCAGTGCTTGTATGCATGGAGGGGTGACGCGGGAGGTATGTCTAAGTATTATGTGCAAGCTGGGGTTGAATTTTCAGAAAGCTTTTCTACAGGAATGCAAACAGACTATTTGCTACCAAGCCTTCATAGATGATTATGCCTGGATAATCCATGCATAATGGTGTGTTTAGCAGCTTGGTGCTGACCAACATATTTGCTGCCCAGATCTGTGGGAAAATCTGATCTTATGATTCAGCCTATGCATGAGTGAGGTAACCATCCCACAGAACATGTGTCTTTTAGCACAAGGAGTTTTATGAAAGGTGAGAGGCTGGTCCATTAAAAAACCAAAGGTGGCATAAAATGACTCTCCTCCTTCTACCTCATGGGCATGGAGAGTGGTTGCAATTTCCACTTCATACAACGCTAGTCTACTGAATAAGCTAAACTGCACCCTATCCCAACCATTTTTAAAGAAATATTGAAATAGGTAATATGTTTCCTTACAAACAAAAAATTTCTCCTTGTGAGAAAAAAAAAAAAAAAAAGTGTAATGAAGGTTTATGTTTAATTTATCTAGCAATTTTTCAGCAGTGTGGGCAGATCAGCACACAGCTATAACAGTTCTAAAGTGGTAGGAAGGCAGAAAAGGTAAAACTTACATGAGTTTGGGCCAAACTACAAGCAATGTTTGTCATGACTGAGCATTCAGCAGCTCATGTAGAGCAGACTAAATTTGCTTTGATTCATGCCAACAGCTTCTAGCCTTAGAGCCTTGAATATGCTGGCAGAGATCTGAAAATCCAAGAGGTTCATTGTAACTGGGTCCCCTTTCTTGTGTCATTCCCTGCAAATTTTTAATGAAACCAAAAAGTGGTTCTGTAACAGCTTGGTGTGATTGGAGTATTGGTGCAATGTTCTCAGGACAATGCAAGCTCACCTTCATGGTCCAGCTACACTAGCAGTACAACCAAAAAACTGTTAAGATGGAGTTGAAGACAGGCTTTGTTTTCCTAAGGAAACCAGGAAATCTTTTTCCACATAAAAATATTTCGGTGATGATGATGGGAGGAAATAAACCAAAAGCTATGCAAGATCTGAGTTTCATGCTTGCCTAATTTTCTCTGAAAATGTGAGCTTTTGATCAGAAAATTCAGCAATGTGAGTGTTGAGGTTTGCAATTTCAGTGTTTCATATCTTAAGTCCTTTATTTTTGGGCATGATCTCTATCTGGAGGAAGTCTCTGAAAATGAAAGTCATTCCTTTCTGTGGAAGAGATCATAGTAAATGCATTCCCACTGAGGAAACTGATGGTCTGATATCACCAGGCAAGAACCTTCACAAAGTTACAAGAACCTTCGTTACAGTGAAGTTTTCAAGATTGGAGTTGGAGTTAGGATGTATATATAGTATTTATTTTTCTCCCTAAATGGATAGCAATGCTTGATTTTTGAGAGGGAAGCAGTATAAGGAAGCAGAAACTCTGAGAATTTTCACTGAAAACTCAGTTTGAAAGTTACCTCCTCCTCCTCCAGCCCCAAACCCACGGAAAACTTTCCTTAAGATCTGGATTTGTTCTAGTTGGTCTAGCTGAACTTTGAATTTTCTGTAATGTAACAGTGCAAAGACTTTGAAGACTCTCCAATTCACCTGCATACTTGTTTTGTATAGGCTTATCAAAGAATGCGCTCTAATGTTCCCACTCATACTTTACTTGTGGAGAAGTAGTCCTGTAGTTCCCACCGGGAACTGAATAGCAGCTAATGACAACCATGGCTCCTTCTGACTCAAGTATGTGGAAGGTGCTGTAGTACAACTGGAAGTGCACAGTCTTCTTTAGAGAGCGGAGAAAATGTATGGATGCGTGTTGTCCACAGATAGAAAACAGCAGCTTTTTTTTTTTTTTTTTTTTTTTTTTTTAGGACTGTATTTACTGATTGTCTTTGCTTCCTCTCCATGCCCACAACCTCATTTTAAGATACCTCCCTGGGTATTGTAAAGTAATGAAATGCTATGGTGTGATGGTTTGGTGGGTGTCCACACCCCCATCTCTCCATACATATATTTGAACCAATATCTAGTTTCTTTTTGGTAAAGAGTGCCTGAGAAGTAACTGACACAAGTTATAACTACCTTTCAAAGCATACTGCTATTTAGATTTTAAAATTTTTGTCTTGTAGCTTGCAGAAGTTGTTGGTGACTTTTGATAGTTCATTGGGCTAATTAGGCATTATTCTCAAAATGGAGGAAAAAGATTTCTTGAGGACTTGAAACACTGAATAAGTGGGAAAAAAAAAAAGAAAATGTCCTGGAGAGGAAGACAGAGAAGCCTCTTTACTGAAAATTGAAAACCTCTGTTGCAAGAATCATGATCAAATATAAATTTAGTAGTTATGTGAAGAAGTGACTCTACGTGCATCTTAAAAGTTGCGTGATTTAAGACACTGGTTGGATCTAGATATATTAAAGACAGCAACTAATATGAAAGAGGACAGTAGCACAGCCACAAAATCTCTCTAGATTTACATTTACACATCTCTAAATATAACACTAGCATATATCACTAAATGTTAAAACTGCTCTAAAAGATTGCCCCAGAAATCCTACACTTCTGTTGTTGTTTTTATTTTGTTTTGGGTATCAGCTTAGGAAATGTCTAAGCCAATTAAAAACATGCCATGGTTAAATCTGTCCAAAGCCATGAATATCATAGATAAATGTCTTGATGTAGACCTGAAACCAAGTGAATCATAATTTTAAAAAATAAAATAGAAAAATAAACAAGTTTCTCAGAAGAAAATGTAGCTGAAAGGAGGAAAAAAAATAAGTAAAATAAGTAAAATTGTCAACTTTAAACAGCTGTTGGAGCCCATCATGGTGTTTAGATTCTCTGTTTGTTGTTATTGTGGAACTATTTAATAAAGTATGCTAGATTCTAAAGAGGAAAGTGACCCTGAAATCCTTGTGTTATCCATGGAGATCACTTATCTTAGGGCTATCTTTAACGTGGTATAATGTGATGAAGAGAAAAATACAAAAGCAGAGTTGGGAATGAAAGGAAAAGAAGATGAAATGAAGCAGAGTTGGAGCAGGGGACAGGCACTGCAGCATCTTAAAAGATGGGAATAGCAGAAGAAGGTCATTGTTTTAGCAATGATTTCAAAAAGAAAAAAAAGTGAAGTAAAAAAAGCGGGAAAGGAAAGATTGCATAAAGGAAGCTGAGAAAGCACTAAAATATGTGAGAAAGATTCAGTTAGAATAGATTCCTGAAGAAGCAGCTGAATGGTTTGAGAAGAGATCAATATTTTTCTCTAAAATTCTGCTGAGATTAACTTTGGCTAAAATGTAACAATTATTTTTTTGCAAGGGGAGGGGGATAGATGGACCCAGAGAGTGTCTTCACTTTCATGCCTGTACAGAATCATTTTTTTATTTGTGTTTGTTGAAGGCACTAGAAAAAATCTCTGGCAGTTTTTCCATTTCCTTTGGCTTTTGTGTCTAAAGAAATATTCAGACTGGGAGAGGGGAAGGGAAAATAAGCCAGGTGGCAAGTCTATTCATCACCTAGTCAATGGTGGAAAATAGTGAATAATCAAATGAAAGTGTCTTAAAATAACATGAATGCAGAGAAAAAAAAATCCTGCCAAAGGAAGGAATCTGTGTTAAAGAAATCTTGCAGTTTCCTTGTCCAGTCCTAGTAAGACTTCAGCATTCAGTGGAAGGCAACATATGTATCATCCACAGCTATAATTTTTATTACACTATTTTTAGTGTAATTAGAGACTCTTATATACTTTATCTAAAAGGTATTCAGTTTGAATACTTTAATGAAAACCTCGTGTGTATATTCTTGTGATCATGCCTGTGTCCTATAGGCCAAAGTCTCTAAATTTGTTTCTCAAGGAGTAATCATCTTTCCCCCAATCTTGTAAATAAAAATATTTTTTGTAAATTAATGAGTAACTTGGTAGTGTTAGGTCAGAGGTTGGACTAGATGATCTTGGAGGTCTCTTCCAACCTAGATGATTCTGTGATTCTGTGAACTTGTGAGGTGGTGTGGTAACTCTATCAACTTAAGGATGTAAGCTAAAAGAACAAAAAGGGGAAAAAAAATCTGTGAAAAAAGAAACTTCAAATTGTGAACTGAAACCATTGACACATAGCTATAAATCTTCATCAGTCTGTAAACATGGCTGAAATCCCGTATTAATTAGGTCCAGACTTAGTGAGACCTTAAGACTTTGTTGATTATTTAGGGCCTAAAATGCAAAATATTATAAGTGGTTGGTCAGGATAGAGATACGTGAGAAAAAGTGAAGAACTTAAAAGTCTTGGAAGAAATGGAAAGGAAGTATTTTTGAATGATAGATTTGAGTTCATCTATCTAAAGAGGAAAAAAAAAAAAATAATAATTTCCCATCTCTGCCCGTTCATAAATAGAAGATACTGGCCAAATTGTGTTGCCAAAATAATCACTAACAGCTTGTCAAGTACATGCAGAAATAATATCCTGTTAGCATTTATCAATTATACAAATGCCATTCATCAGCCAGCACCATTTGCAAACAAATAAATATAATCAATTTTTTTAATCCCAACTGTTTTAATTCAAAGCATGTTCATTTTGCATAGCAGAAGCTATGTTGGAGATTTTTCTGTGCATATGAGCTCTTGGGAACACAAACTGTACTTGACACATTTGTATGAGCCCTGCTTGATGACAGTGTTCACGGGCTGTGCTGTAGTGCCAAGATCTAAGTACTAGAAATACTTTAACAAATTTTAAAAGAAATAAGGGGATGAACTATCTTTAAAGACATCAGTTCCAGTGTAAAATTGTTGGTGTGGTCAGTTCCAGTGTAAAAATATTTGGTAATCAAAAAGATTATGAACAGACTTCAGTCAAATGTTCTTGACTGTTTTTAAGTTCTATTGCTGTATTTACGTTCTGAATCTGGAGTTCAACAGTTGAAACTGGGCTTGAACTCAAATGGTTTAATCAATTTAATTGTTTTATGCCAGATATCTCTTTGAAATCTCTCTCCTTTAGCAAGGTTAGGTGGCTAGCTGTTCAACCACCTGAGGGTCTTTCTCAGAAAAGACTGAGATATATCCAAAATGTATTTTTGAGTTGGATGCCTTGCTTAATGAAAAACAGAGCACTGTCTGGAACAACCAATACGAGAAATTAGATTTCTACATAAATAGGTTGAGATCTGTAATTCCTGTAGTACTTTTGGTGCCTTTGTAGACAGGAATGCAGCATTTCAAAGCATTAGAAAGTAGGCATGAAAGAACATTTTAGGTGATGAAGGAAAAAGCTAAGAGCTTTCTTGTCCCAGATTTTGTGGGTTTGGATCCTGGCACGGTTGTATTTCATGGATTTAGTGGGAAATGGTTTGAAACAGGCTGTCATTTTCAACATGACTTAGGCATAGCAATGTTATATTTATATATATATATGTGTGTGTGTGTGTGTATATAAGTTGTTTGGAACTAATGCAGCAAATTTTATTTTGTGGCTCAATAAACAATATTCTGAACGTGATCTTCTGGAAGTAATATACCTTGATTCTGCTTCTGCCAGTTACTCTGTGCCTCCTTTCTTAACAGCTTACATCTTGCATTTATTTAGACAGAAAGCATCGTTAGTGTTACTTCCAGCTATATACAAGTGACACACAGCACAGCAGCAAAAAATTGCCACACCTCAAATATAAATATAAAAATTATGAAAATACTCAATTTAACTCTGTTAGCTTAAAAGCCTCTTTTTCTAGAAACCTGCAGGACTCCTAGGCCTACCTGGGCAGTTTCAGTCCACAAGCTGCAGTCTTTATTGCTGTAATGTAGCAGTGACATAAAAGGAGACAGTTTCACAGGTTATCACAGCTCTTTGGAGGTATGAAAAATCCAGCAGGCTTTTATATATATAAATCTTTTTAAACTCATTTTCCAAGGAGACAAAATGTATTCAGTAAGATGGATTATAAAATGCAACAGTCTTGATAGAATTGCAGGTTTATACACTTAACACTTACCTAAACAGTGGTTGGAGGCTGAGAGTAAATCTGATAAACTCAAGTTAAACACTACCGTCTGACCCTTACTTGAACTGCAGGGTCAGATCTGTCACAACACAGTTGGTTTATCCTCATGGGTCTAAGATGCTCTGTAGTAAACGGAGTATTTTTATGTCCTGGAGAGCTTAGATTACAAGTGAAAACTTCTTTTGAGTGGGGCAGGCTTGCTCGATGCAGCCTAAACAGTGTGGCTAAAGTTGCTGTTAGCATTTTGGAAAGTCACTGTAGTTCCATATGTTAAATGAACCCATGTTTGAACTGCAGGGCCCGGGTCAGCATGATTTAGTTGAATTATTCTCTTATGTCTAAGATGCTCTTGTAGTAAACAGTATTCTTGTCCTGGAAAGGTTAAGCCTAGCCACTGCTATTTTTGGTTATAGTTCAGTAACTCTTGTGACAGGAAACACAGTGAATAATCATTCCCTGTTAAAACCGGTAGTGCTGCTAACAATATTACACACCTCTATGAGAACTTTCTCAGCCTACAAGGGAGAGCCCACATCTAGGTAACCGTTTCCTGCATGTAGGTAGTGCCATGCCATCGGTCATTCATGTAGCTCTCTTCTGTACCTTTCTTAGCTCTACTGCTTCTGTTTTGGAAGGGAAGAATCAAAAGGCATGTGTTTTTTAGTGTAATTGCAAAATACAGTAATTCTAGTGGTACCACAATGCAATAGCATTACACTAAGTTGATTTTTTTTTTTTTCAATTTTTTCTTATTAGGATATGGTTTAAAAAAAGAAAGTTGTTCAGACTACTGAGCTTAAATTTAAGTGAAGCCCTTTGCCTGAAGTTCAGCATGATCCTGTACTTGAAAACTTTTTGTGGGGTGAGATGCTAATTTGGAGGATGTATTCAAAAATAATCTATGCCTCAAAAGTTCAAAACTCTTGCTAAAGGAGAGAAAGGGAGTGGCAGGGCAGAGACTATGGAGGTGACAACATTGTGGGAAAGTGGAATGGTTATAGCTACAGGAAACAACAGAGAAAACAGAGGTGTATATGTGTGTGAATGAGAGAATGGAAGGGGAAAATGAGATTGTAAAGGAAGGAAGGGAAGAGCAGAGCTAGAAGCACTAACCTTGAGAGGTAACGAGGCCCAGGGTGGAAGCCAATGGAGGGAAACATTGGTGAACCTGCAACATGAACAGAAAGAAGGAACAGTTACAAGCTGCAGGGAGAACACAAAGAAAAGGAGATCTGGAAAATGAAAGATACCTAGCAAGTGAGAATTGGGCATGGGGAAGCAAAACAAAACTTAATGGAATATTCTTCCAAGTAAGCTTGAATTTTTGAAAGGATATTAAATATTAAGAAATCAACTCTATTATATATTTTTCATTTATTTAAGACAGGCAGTTAACTCTTTCTGCATCCATATCCCAACTTGCAGAAAAGATTAAATGGTAACACAACTATTTCTCCAATGATGCCTGCACATCTGATTCTAGGCTTGGGAACCTGTCTATATAAATATTTTTGCAACATGTTGTGGAAATCCAGTCTCATCGACATTTTTAACACACATGAAAAACTTAATGACCTTGAAAAAAGCTGATGTTTTCCTCAGCATGTCTGTTTTGTTGCCGTTGTTGTTTGTTTGTTTTTAATTAATAACACAGTTTTATGGAATCAGCCAAGAACCTTGAAGTATATCATTAAGTCTTCTATCAGTAAGCACTCTTTACAAAGGAAAATGAATAAGATGTACTTGCTATCTAGATGTAGGCAGTGCTTGGGACAGCATTAAAGAATAACCATTCTGTCTGTAGGTAAACAGATTATTCTGTATGTGCTGGTAATCTCAGTATTGTCATTACTTCTCAGATTAGCTGTAGTTGTTTCATTGCTATTCTTGCCTGTTTATTATAGTAGGGGAAGAGAACAGCCTAAAAATTCTTCACATGAGTACTGCAGGTGATGATACAGGTATCAGTCTTTTTTCAGCTGCTCTAGAAACAGGGAAAGCAGCACCGATATTTAAGAAAAGCAACATAATAGCACAGTCTGTAATTAGACAGTTGTTTTATATTCAATTTAACTATATACCAAAGTTGGAAAGTGTTTTATGTACACCTCCCAAAAGTGTGCCATTTGTGACATCTTCAAAGACTACTAAGTGTTGGAAAAGTCAATAGTAAGGGCTTAAGGAACAGGATGTAACTGTGATGCTTTCACAATCCATGATGCTGTTGCAACTGATTCAACAAACTTTCCTCCACACAATAAAATTATGAGTTTTTTTACCCCCACATTCACAGAATCGCAGCCTGGTTGAGGTTGGCAGGGACCTCTGCAGGTCATCTGGTCCAACCCCCTGCTCGAGCAGGGCCATGTGGTTTCCCAGCACCAGAAAAAAGATGTGGAAGAGAACTACGTTCTCTGAAATCAGTCTGAGTGGCAACTAGAAGGATACACCCAAACTAAGTCTGTGCTAAAGGGTTTTGTGTTGAGGGCAAATTGCACTTCCTCTGAAGCTGATGACTGTTTAGGAAGCATTTCAAAATAAGGAGGACTGGATATAACTTTGTAGTTTGACATTGGTTGTTATAAGAATTCATAGTAGAACTTCTAAAGTTTTTCTCCTGCAGTATTGACTTACATGTGTCCCCCTCCTTGCTCCATTTAAAGTGATGGATATTTCATGATGTCAGTGTTTTAATTCCAAGAGGGACATGTAATCTCCCTCCTATGCCTCCTAACAGGAATAGTGCATACATTTCATGTGATAGAGGTGGTGGAGAGCTGAGCAGCAGCTTTTGTGTTCTAGGAGTCTCTGCAATCCTGGTTATGCTCCATTTTGAAATTAGTGAGACTTTTGAAAGGACTTGTGTGGACTTCCTTTAGCTTTCTAGAAAGTGTTAGGGTGTACCTGAACTGGTTTAATGGGGCTCACCCTTTAGTTGGTTTAAGGATAGGCAATTCCAGAGGACAGATTGTCTCATATAAAAGGAAAAGTTGTCACCTTTTCAGAAGTTCTAATTTATGCTATTTATTTATTTACTTACTATTCAGATTTAGTAATTCTATGTTGTGTGTTCATATCCTGATTTGGCAATAGAAATGAGTTTTAAGAAATTATCTACTGCAGAGTGTACTTAAATCACAGGACTATCATAGATCAGTATCCCTATTTGATGATTGGAAACATGACAGTACTTGCTCCTAGGAAATCTGTACATAAGATTTCTATAATTTATCTAAAATCTTTGTCCTCAGAGAGATGCAACAGCTTCAATGCAATAGCTGCTGAAAATTCCCTCCGTGTTATCATATATTCTCTGTGACTACAATGTATGATAACAATGCATTTTAAGAAACACCTCCTAAAAACTTTTCAAAGTGATTCCAATACAAATCTTATAAGCCAGGTTCACAGAGATTAAAATCATTTTTTATATACAGCCACTAACCTCTTATTTTGACCAAAAAACTTATTTGGTTTCTATTCTTCCCTAAAATTGGGAAATAGGTAAGCATGTTGGATTATGTCCATAATGAAATGACACATGTACTGCAAGCTCTCAATAAGATGCTGTGATTTTTTTTATTTTATTTTTTTTATTATTTGCAGATATCCTGTTTTCCTCTTGGTTTACAAAGAAAACTCAGTGTCGAGGGAACTGAAGACTGGGATGTGCTGGGCTAATATAAATTTAACTGAAGCCAAGAATGCCCCTGGTTTGGCTCTGAAAAGAGTACTAAGCAGCCAAGGACATTTGGATAGACAAATCCAACCCAGTACGGTGCGCTTCCTATATTGTGCTGCATATGGCAATAACTATATACATAAATTTTATTCTGTCTGTCCTGTCATTATTATTATTATTATTATTTTATTTATTTATTTTTTTTTGACAGAAGATAGCCTGCTTTATGCTAAGTGTCAGAGCAGGGGGGACAATAACTTCATGTGTATACAAACTGTGTATTCTTCTTTTCTAGAAACAGCTTTATTATATATATATATATATATATATTTTTTTTTTTTTTCCACTGGTTCCCTGCTTTTTAGCCAGAATTAACTGTATGGCTCCAGTTTGCCCTGGTCAGGATGTGGGAAGAGCTAAATCCAACATACAGACTGACCTAAAAAAAAAGTTGTATTGGCACTAAGAGGGAGTCAATAGGTAATTTATTTTGCAACCTAAGTAGAACCTGGGGGGATGAATAAAATGAAAAAAAATTACAACAATTGTTTATCTGCTTGTGTAATAACATAACAAACCTCGATTTCTTCAGAGGATTATTATTTATTCTTGATCCTGCGTTTCAGCAACAGTCTTCCTCTAAAACAGTTTTCACAGAAAATATATAGCTAAAATATTTATGTTAAAACAGCTTCCGACTTGAAAATTTCATCTGGCTTCTTAAGGTTATATTCTGTAAGATGCTTCAATTATAGTCTCTATCACTTTTGAGAATTCTTTAGGTATCCAAAGTGAAATAAAATGCTTTAGTCTGAACATAAATAAGGTGCTCCAAATGGTATAATTTTTTTTAATTTAGTTCATGCTGTGTTCTTGAAGCGAAGTACATTCATGTGGAACCAAGTATTTGGCTTACTTGTAGATATTCCCGTTTTTATGTTTTCACCGAACTGTTTATCCCATCTAGTTTAAATTATTATTTCATCTTGTTTTCTAGAAGATCCATTTGCAATTACTAATTTATCTTTCTTTTCTCATCTTCCACATTTTTCTCTTCTTGGTCACTGTTATGCCTGAATTAAAAACATCTGAATTTATAAATGTTGAGGTTTTGATAACAAGTCTGTCTCTCATTTATTTTTCTTGTAAAATGCCACAGCATCCTTTTTATACTTAGCATCCAAAAAAGGTTAAGATGTGTTGAAAGTTTTCGCTAGAACTATTTTTTATAGAAAATGTTTTGATCAAGTTTTTTCTCCCACGTGAAGCTTTTATTTCCTTTGGAAAGTCAGCTTTTCCTTACACCTTTGAAAGGGAGAGGAAACTGCATCTTGACTTTGTCCCTGAGACTGAAAAATGAAAATTTCTATGTATTTTTACTGATTACATATGTAATTACTATACTGCTCTGCTTGCGTGTATTTTGCCAGCAAATCCTGATGGGGTGAAAAGGTGTCCTGTCGTGTCGTCAGCCCCCCCCGCACCTCCCCCCCCCAAAAAAAAAGTGACAAATAGGGGTGTGTACGAGATGAAAAAACTATGCAATGATAGCATGTATTAACAGAACATTCTTCACTCAGCTGCAGAAAAAAACAAGGCAGAAATTTTGCATGTTATTACGTACTAGGAAGAAAACTCCTTGCTACCAAAACAAGGTATGACTGAAGGAAAATGAATGCTAGTACAGTAGTGTAGCCAAGAATCCCCTCCTTCCGTTTTCACATCTTGCCAATCCTAGCCTGCTTAGAAACATGGAAAAAAGAGTGTAGACTAAGGAGAAAGAGCTTACGATAAGTCCAGCATTGCCACTTGAAAATGGATTTTGCAGATGAGTAACCTCAAGCTCTTGATACAATTTGCATTGGTAAGGTGGGAAATTCAAATTAGCGCAAATGCTCTTCAAAGGAACAGTTGTTATTACAAAAAAGATATGGATAAAAACAGGTGTGAATGGTAGACCTGTGGGAGAATTTGCAATTTGTTTACTGAATATCACGTGCTTAAAATCAAAGGGAAATTGTTTTTCAAAAGTTTCCTAATTACTGATTCAGTTGGAGCCACTTAAGAACAATGCTTCTGAAAGTTTTATTATCGACATAGGACTCTGTCTTCACCAGTTTTCTGTAATTCTACTATTGGACTGGAATGCAAGTGCAGAATTAATATTTTTGCATCTTTTGGGATAGCTTAACTGCAACTTGAACTTTACAAATCAGAAGTGATGTGTAATTAGAATATTTATTATATAATGAAGGAATTCTAAGCATGGATACTTGTTCAGGAAAAACATAAAAAATAAACTATATTTGGGAGGATTATCTGCTCATATCACATCTATTCATTTGAGTTCATACTGAACTTCTGTGGAACAGCAGAACAAGAAAGCACTTGTGGTTTTGCCAAGGAGTAACTGTGTGAATTTCCACTGGAATTTCCAGTAAGCATTAGTGTAAGTTACTATACTCTACCTTAAAGGCAGGAATTAGGTGATGTGCTGCGTAGTTGTGGCCCTCTACTCCTTTCTATGTGTCTTAATGAATTACGCTGTCACTGAAATCAGGAGCTGAGCTACTTCACTGATAATCTGTGCTTGGCATCATCTGATAAATAATTGACTCCCAGTTATGCAACATGAAATACCCTTGCTTTCTCAATAGGATAACTGCATATTAATACATGCTCATTAATAAACATTAACAGTAGTGGAAATACAATCGAACTAATTTCCTTTTCTTGTTTATAAAGCTAGACTTATCTGTTTGTAGGCATATTCTACATTCTGCCTTTGAATTTTATAAATGTCATTGTATTTTTTGTAAACAAAAGAAATAAGTATCTATCTTGCTTAAAGCTTCTTGAGCCTTGACCACATAGGAATACGGGGTCGGCTCTCAGGGTTTTTGGGGCTCTGCATGGTTCTGTGTAGTCCAGGCTTGGGTCCTCAGTAAAATCATCTCTAGGATTAGGTTTTGCTCACATTCAAGTCAGCCAGGCAAATAGTTTCTGCCTTTTGACTTCTTAAAGGCAGAGTCAAACTGCTTTCAATTAGCTCTCTCCCCTTCTTGTTTGCCCACCCCAAGCTTCCTGCAGACCAGGAATGGAGTAGCGAGTAATTTTCAGACAGCACAGTGTCAAATTGATTCCAGGTTCTGCAGCCATGTTGCAAACTACCTTCTGCTATGAACTGCTTGTAAAATTGTCTGTATATTTATTTTCTGTCTTTGCTACTTCTACCTTTTGAAACAAAAGGTTGGCAAGTTGCTGTTCAAGTAGAAAGACAGGAAAGAGGTTTTTTAACACTGGAAAATTGCGTACTTTCATAACAACTAATAGCTTGAGCTCTGGAAACAAACTACCTCATTTGTCATCTCAAGCGTACATTTTGAGCCGTTTGCATGGGTGTCTGTGTAGGCAGTTATGGAATTGCTTTGGACAGGAACTGTAGAACTGTCATGCAGTGATAAGAAATGCAAGTTACATAGTTTGCAGTGTGCTTATGCACATCTGTGTGCCTTGTATATGCATGTAAAGTAAACACTAGTGAACTGAAGTAATAAGGACCAACTGTGAGATTTTATGATAGATACGCTTGACACATGTAAATGCTTTGTCCAACAATCATAGCAATTGCCATGGAATAACAGGCAATGAGTAGAAAGCAATTTTGTGGTAAATGCAGCCCACAGTGGTTTGACAAAAAGTCATAGTAAGAAATTGCTTTCAAGTCAGAAAATTTCTCTATTGTCAGAAATTCCTGAAATGTCAGGAAGGGTGTTGCCATTATTTAAAAAAAAAATATATATATATATATATAAAAAACAAAACAAAACAAAAAATTGAATACTGATTTTTTTCCCCTTGCTTTCCTTTGTATATACTTTTATGTCCTTTCACTATGTGCATGAGGAACCAAATGTATAAATACTGTGTGGACTTGGGTACTCCTGGATAATGAATCTTACTCATTAGTATATTTAAAATTACAGTTTTCAGAGTAGGTTTTTCAAAAGTAAACTTTCAGTGAAGAATTGCCTCTGTGAGAACCCTGTCAAAGGGCTAACCTGCATAGGTCATATACCAGTCCTCTGTACATAAGGCAAATGCATCCTGCATGTCTAGATTTCTATTTGGGATTTTCTGATTTCATGGAAGAGCTTCAGAGATTCTGCATATTTAGCTTCCTTAGGCTTTAGTGAAAATTCCTGTTGTAAGAAGAAGAAGAAGAAAAAAAAAAAAAAAAAAGTAAGCAGAGAAGAGATGGGAGGTGTTTGAATTTTTTCTTCCAAAGTTGTGACTAGTAAAGGTAAAAAGTCCACCTTGGTTTTTTGTTCTGACAGAAAGCAACAGGAACTTACAAAAATATTTATTAATAATTTCAAAATATATCTTTTTAATTTAAGGGACCTCTGTGTGCACCACAGGTTAACAGCAGACTTTGAAGCTGAGGTTTGGCATGGGCCAAGTCGCCCTGCAGAGACTGCAGAGCTGGGAAGGGCTGGGGGACCGTATCATGTGAAATGCACTTCTTTGCAGAGTGCCCTGTGCAGGTTTTTGCTCTGAGCTGGCTCCGTGCTTGACTTTGGAGGGGAAGAATGTGAAGGGAAAGGAAGAAAGAGGAGTTTTCTCTTTGCTTTTATCTTTCTGTGTAGTTCTGCAAGCAAGTGAAGATGTCTTTCCCTAAGCACTCTGACCTGCTGTTTCAGTGGTGTATAATTTATCACATACAATTTTAAAATCTAAAGCCAGAAAGCATATAAACTCCCATATCCTAGACTTCATGTAACAGTATAATTCAAGGCTGACCATATTTTTCACTAAGTTTTTCTTAAACTAATAGATCTCTCTGGTTGTTATTTCTTATAATAGGGCTGAGATGCTTTTATGCTTTCTGGCTCCATTTGAACTCCATACTGATGAAATGCAAAAACAAATTAAGTTATGTTTTGATGATGAAAGTAAAAATCTGTTATAGGAATGTACATTTTTGTGAATTTTTATATATTTTGAAGAGCAAGAGAAAAACTCTTGTCCTTTCAGATGTTAAGTAGGTAACACATAGCATTCTTTTTTTTTTTTTTTTTCCCTTTTCTTGCAGTGCTGTGTTTTAAAAATGAATATATTATATGTTTTAAAAATGAATATATTAGCTTTTGTTTGTGCTAAGTGGAAATTAAAAACTGACACACCTTTATTCTGACTATGCTTTTACTGCCAGTTGTAACCACTCAAAGTAATAGTCTAGTAAATAATGTCTGCCAAGGAACTAGCTTAGATGAACCACTCCCCAGTACACTGAGCAACTCCCAACTCCTTAAACTTCTGTTATCTGTTTGCTGACAGTTGGGGAAAAAAAAAAAAAAAAAAAAAAAAAAA
>CM021767.1:32008493-32078493 GCA_011076525.1 Nettapus auritus | reverse complement strand
GCAAAGACAAGACAAAGCAAAGTTCCTTCAACTATGGAAAATCTTAATGAGAGAAGACATGTTTGCCTAACTGAGACTATCCCATTTCAGACTCAATAGGGTTACATCAGCTGAAATATCATGCATCCATTCCAAAGCTAGCAAGGTCAAACATCTTCCTTCTGCCTTTCCCAAAGCTGCAGTGACTAAAGTATGTTACTGTTTTAAACTATTAACTCATGTCTAATGATTGTACTGTGTGTGATAAGGAATACTCCTCTTGATTAATAATAATCTGATTATCTAACCTGTACTCACCTTGATAGTCCCTCAGAGGAAATTGTTTCAGGAGAATGACTCAAATGTGAATTGAATGTTCCCAAATTGAGCCTTGTTTTACCAAATGTAATCTCTATTACAGCCTATGTGAATTGAAATGCTGAGTAAGACTTAATCTCCTTAGGGTTTTATAGTGATGCTCTATCCTTGAAGGTTTTTTTGGGTTTCACTAAATAATACAGTTTTGCACACTGGCTGCAAATTAGGGTGCAGTATGAAGATGATTCTACAATCTGGAAAGAACTACTTTGTGCTGAGTTACCTTCCTCAACTAATACGAAATTGTCTCAGAGATTTAAAAATAATTATAGTATGAGTTCAACTCAAATATTTTGGGGAGATACAGTAAGTCTTGTAGGAGGTCTGTTCTCCTTAAGCTCCTTAAACTGTTTATGATGTTGTTTGATTTGCAAAGCCATAAAAATGGCTAGAGATGCAGCTTTATTTTTTTGTTTGTCTCTTTAAGGCCTTTCAGCTAGGTGCATTGCAAAGAAAGTGATTTGCTGCTTATGTGTCTGGAGAATGATATACTATTTGGGGTCTACCCCTCAAAGAAAATTCATGATCATTTAGGGTGAGGGTAAATAAGGCAGAGATATATCAACATAGTGATAAGGAAAAACAGATGTAGAGAAGAGCAGCACTTAAGGCTGAATTTACAAGCTGTTCATTACTGATATGCAGACAACTGTCATTGCTGTGAAAGTACCCTAGTGGGTTGAACAGCATGGGCAGAGTGCTTTGAGTTGATCTGGGAGCATGTGGAATAAATCATGCTGTTGCCATGTTGTTTGGTCCTCTTGCGGTTGGAGGATCACTACCATTGCAAGCATCTCCATAAACAGAGCACTTTTCCCAGTTTCTGTGAAGCAGCATGCACTGATAAAGAATTCCTGCCTGTTGCTCATTTTTAGTGAGCATAGCAAACAGAGTTGGAAGTGTTAAGTCCCGTTTACTCTCAGAAACACAATTTATAACGTACAAACTGATGTAACTCCACCATGAAAGCAGGTACGTTCTTCCAGAGAGTTTTTGGAAAAGTGTCTTAAGACAAATTATTCTTCTCATTAGCAATGTATTTCTAGCCTCTCCATATGCATGGCCAGTCTTTACTTATTTCTTCTTGTGCCATTATTGTTACTTATATTTTCCCTTTCTATATTGTCCCTCTCCCCACAATGAATTTACAAGTGGTAATCCTATCCCTTCCATGTTTTTATTTCACTAACTGCCAAGCATGCCAAGCTCCCTAAGCCTCTACTATGACATTCTGTTGCTTCCTGGATGATCATCAACTCTCTCTCTAAAATAATCCCAATCTGAAACAATCTCTCAAATATGACTGACAATTATTGTGTATATTTACGCAATACATGAGCCTCATGTATGTATTATAAACTGATGACGTTTTCTGTCTCTATTCTGAAACACTAAGATCCTAGAGTTTCCTTTGGCTGTAATATTGATATTCATAGATTCCCTGTCATAAATGGTTTTTAATACTGCCAACTAATGAGATAGCAGTAGATGTTTTTAAATCTTGATGTTTAACTGTAGCTCCATTACCTTGAATTCTGAGCTCCTGCTCAGAATTCTGCAACCAGTTATTTGTCTATGTAGTATCTACACTCTTGTATGTTATTAATATATTCTAATTTTGCATTGGTGACATTTTTTGATGGTACTTTCTCAGTCTTTGGGATGGAGACCTTTAGAAAATTTGAAGATCAAGGAACTCCACTAGTGGTACCTTCATTACCTTTTCTTCATGCAACCACGTTTTCCTCTCATTTTAGCCTTGTTCTAAAGCTGGCATATTGTCAAGGTCAAGCAATTCAAGTCACTTCTGCCCTTCTCAAAGTATGGGTATTGCATTTTTTATTCTCTAGCCCTTTTGTGCCACTGTTGGTTTGAAAGACTTATCATAGAATCACAGGATATCTGAAGTTGGAAGGAATGTACAAGGATCATGGAGACCAACTCCTGGCTCCACAGAGGACCACTCAAAAATCAAACCCTGTGTCTGAGAGCATTGTCCAAACAGTTCTTGAACTCTGGTAGGCTGTGACCACACTCTAGGTACAGAACCTTTCCCTAACAGCCAGCCTGACCCTGCCCTGTCCCAGCTCCATGCCATTCCTTCAGGTCGTGTTGCTGTCCCCAGAGAGCAGAGCTTAGCACCTGCCCCTCCGCTCCCCTCATGAGGGAGCTGCAGGCTGCCATGAGGCCTCCTCTCAGCCTGCTCTGCTCTGGGCTGAACAAACCAAGGGACCTCAGCCACTATTCATATGTCTTCCCCTCTAGGCCCTTCACCATTTTGTAGCCCTCCTTTGGAGGCTCTCTAATAGTATTATGTCCTTTTTATCTTGTGTCACCCCAAACTATACACAGTACGTAAGGTGAGGCAGTGCCAGCACTGGGTAGGGCAGGACAACCCCTTCCCTCTTGGCTGCCAGGACACGCTGTTGACTCATATTCAACTTGCTGTGAACTAGAACCCTCATATCCCTTTCTGCAGGGCTGCTCTCTAGTCAGGGTTGTCTCGTCCCAGGTGCAGAATCCAGCACTTCTTGTTATATTTCATGGTTAGCGATTGCCCAGCCCTCTAATTTATCAAGATCTTCAAGGCCTCTATACCCTTCAGGGAGTTAACAGCTCCTTCTCATTTAGTATCATCTGTAAATACTTGATACAAGTCTGTCCTATTGGACCTGTCATTTCACAAACTGATTATCAGAAGTCCTCCCTACCCGGGCTATGGCAGAATGACACATGTTCAGATTACATACTGTTTTACTTTTTCTGCATGTAACAAATCTGTACATTGCAAAAGCCTGGAGGTGATGCACAGATATCCAAGGTATTTTTCCCTAACCACCTTAATGGTCACAGTTGTCTTTATCATTCATCTAAAAATGGAGATGGTCACAATAGGAAAAGGAGGAATGTAGGTTTTTTCTTAAGTATCATATGAAACTTCAGTTGGATGGAAAAAAAGACATCTCTGAGAGGGTGTTAGGGGCAGTTTCTGTGAACAGAATAACATGAAGAAGGAAAGGACAGTGGTAATTGGATGTTCCCTGCTCCCAGCATGTTTGAGCTTTTTATCATCTGACCTGTTTGTGCTCTTTGTGTATATACATTTAAATTATATTATAAAGTGGGTTTTCCCTTCTTTTATATACAAATATATATATATATATATGGATCTTAGTCTGTATTTTTGTCACTTTTTTTTTTTTTTTGGTATTAGTTGTTCCAGAAATAAAATTAGGCATATGTAAATCTAATTTCATGTTCTGTGCTTTGTTATATATTCTTCTATGACCATATCATCAGTGCTTTTAATTTTGATGATGAAGTCTCATTTTTGCATCCCACTTTATTTTGATTTATTTTACAGAAATTCACAACTTTACCTTTTGGCTATTTGCTGCATTTAAGGATATGGATGAGCTATGAAATACTGCTATAACATAAGCAGTACATGCGGTAGCTTAGCTGCAGTCTTCAACTTTTGTTTATGTTTTCCTTTGGAGATGCAAACCCTTCCCTCAGTGAATGGAGATTTCCAATCTAGTCCGTCTCTCTACTTTTACAAATGGTGTAGTGTGGTTTATTTTTGCTTTAAGGGGGAGAGGGTGAGGGTTGAAAGATAAGAAAGCTGTGTTGTAGCATACTGGTTCCAAAAATGATAAAATGTGAAAAATAACAGGCTTGTTCCAGGACCATGCAATCAAAATAGATTTTGCACTGGAGATATAAAAAGGGACTATGCAAAGCATTCCTGAAATAATTTATGCTGAGTTCAAGTTTAAAGCCAGAGGTATAATAGTATATTATGAGTTCTTTTTAAATCAACAAAATTACCTCAACTTTTGCACTCCACTCAGTGCACTGATTCTTGCAATATTTTACAGTTACAACTATGGGCCTACCAGTATTGCAAATGGCTCTTTCTGAAAATTGGAAGGCTTTTATTGTTTTTTAGTGCCATCTACCTAGCTTCTATAACAGTGTTATGCTATGGCTTATTAGTATTCATGGAATGAGCTATCAGCTTCTTCAGTTCTGTATTTTTCACCGTGTTATGGGTGTTCTTGGTGTCACACAAAGAGAAGCATTCATATGACTCTTTGCTTGACAATTGATGTTTTTCTGGTTGTACTTATGTCAACTACCTGTGCTACTTACCTGTTAGTAACCCAGTGGAGACACCTTAGATCAAAAAAACTTGTTGCTATCCTTTGTGCCTGCACTTTTATTTTCTATATTAAATCCGGAAGTGCTTCATGTTGTAAAGCTGTTCTATCAAACTCCAGCCATTAAAATACTGCAAATTCTTATTTTCAAATGCATTAAAAAAGAGAGAGAGAGAGAGAGAGAGAGAGAGAAAGAAATCATTGGGTCTCTAGGTCTCTTCATTCTCTTATATCCTCTTCAGAAAAACTACTCATAATCCAGGGCAGTTTTCTAAATGAGATGCCCTTTATCAGTTGCCTTTTTTTTTTTTTTTTTTTTTCCCCTCAACTTAACAAGATAATTTTCACAGTTGATCTGCTTCTTATTCAGAATCATAACTTCCCAAATACACTAAATTTCATCTCTAATTTACTGTCTAAAAGAACAGTCTCTGAATTAGTTTTGGCTGCTGGACTAACAATGAAAAGCATGTGTGCCTTATTATTGACAACGGCCTTCCTTACCAGTCATCACCGTGAACAGTGTGCCTGGGTATGAGATGTTGAGGAACAGCATGCACAAGGCTTATCTTTAATCACTGAAAGAGTCTGTAGAAGGTTTCAAACAAGTGATACTGAAGATAGGACTGAAAACCTTAGGAACATCATAGACCCATAGGAGACAAAACTTGATTTTCTTGCTTCAAGCTATAAGTGGATTTGCAAGGGGACTACATTACATGGGGCAGACTAGGGCCTTTGTTCATTCGTCACCGTGAATTCTTCTACTGGCTTTAGTAGAATATATTATTTTATATACGTGGATGGAAATAAAGGAATGTGTTTTAAAAAATCTGAAATTAATGTATACATGTTTTTTTAAGTCTAGATGCACCAATAAAATTCTACAGAATCAGGAGTTCTTGTTGTAACCTGTGATGAATTGGTAAAACCAAAGGAATTTACAGTACCTACGTCTTAATATGGCTTTTCTTTCATAAATTCAGAGGGCTTAAGAAAGCAGGGCATTATTATTATCCCTTGTTCCGCAGATGAAAAAAATAGAAGTACAAAGCATACAATCATGTTGCTACCACTACGGAGGTAAAAGTGTATATGCATGGCCATCCATAAGGTAGGACCAACCTGACATACGGGAAAAACTGAAAGTCTGTATCAAGCAAAATGCCAGTACTGAACTTTGGCTAGCAGTCAGATAACTATTTTTAAACTTTATGTCCCTTACAGTCCACAAAACACAAAATCAAATCTGTATCTTTATATTTTAAAAGATTATATATAGGCGTTTATACATGCATTATATATATGTATAATAAGTGTACATATTAAGAAGCTTGGCTTATTCTCGCCCTGTTGACTAATAGAAGATTTATAATTCCTGTTTTGTCTTTTTTTAATACATTATTAATTCTTTCATGTCAGGATGAATCAATATTTCTTGATATGATGTGCCAACATGAAGTGCATTGGTATAAACTTAAAATGGATTAGTGTCATGCCACTGAATTTTAAAAGTCTGCTTGACTCTGATAATACTCATAAAAACATTTTGTGTTTAGGCCTGGCCCACAAGTTTGCAAGACTTGCAAAAAATTCTCAAAAATTATATCTGTTTTTTGGGATTTGAGCAGATACTTTCTATTCCTGATATATCAGTCAGTGAGTTAAGAATGTGTTTTGTATCTACCATCATTGACATTCCAGAATTATTTTGTTAAGCTTTTACTCTGTTTCAGTCAGTAAAACATAAAAACTAGAAACACTTATTTTATAAAGTGCTCATTTGATGGTGTGAGAACAGAGTCAAATTAGTACTGTATGTTAAATTACAGAACTGAACAAGTAATTTGGTATAAAATAAGAGGGTAGGAAGTTGTCATTTCACCTCTGTTCTGTCTGTCTTCTGCTTTAGAAACGTAGGGCTTCTGTTTCAAGTAGGAGGAATGTGCGAGAAGTGCTGAGGGATGGGGGGGGGGAGGTTGAAACTTCTTTCCTCAGCCACCATTCTTCCAGGACAGTGGACACAGTAACTGCTGTTAAGAAGAGGTCTCTATTGCTTGGAGCTAGGAAAATAAGAAGAGAAAAACAGTAGCTAGAGTTGCAGTGTGTTCTCTGAATTTCTGCAGCCTTACATCACTGTAAATTGTTCTTTGCTATGGGCCACATATAATAATTTCTTCAATATATTTGAACGCTTCCTGCATGTTCTGATGTTTGCTGCGAAGACCAGCAATTGTGATAGTGATCAATATTGTATTGTAGGTGGCTCAGCCAGAACAACTGCTTTGCATTCAAACACTAAGTAAATTACATTCATTTCCGAGATCTAAAACTACTGTTTAGCCTTTAACTTTGATCGGCAAATCACGAGCATTAACAGGGAGTGTGCTTTGTATGTTGTTCAGTACTTAGGAGCAGTGTGTTGCTGGTCTCTGTACTGGTATGAATAGTTTTTTAGGTTACATCTATGCTAATAAACAGTGCCATGGCAGCGGCGCTGGGAGGGAATAGGTGGCTTGCTGCTGTTTGGTAAATGGAGGACTGCTTTTGGCCTGGGCAAAGTGCTCTTCTAAAACTATCCTGGGCAAACTTTGGGTATTGTAATGGGCAAGATTGCATGTTGCAATCTTGGTTTGGAGTCTGAAAGGTTTGGTTGTATGTGTGTGGCCTGAGAAAGCCAGTTGGCCTCAGGGCAAGAAAATGGGCTCTGGCACAGCTTAATTCACTAATATAGATATAACCATAGGGTAAAAGCCTATCAGAACTTCTCCTAAGGCTGAATATTTTCGTATTGTGAAGGTATTTATTTTCCTTCCTCCCTCTATGTGATCATTTTCCTCATTGCTTGCATATATTTTACCATCCTAGGTGGTAGTGTTTTTTTTTTTGTTTTTTTGTTTTTGTTTTTGTTTTTGTTTTTTTTTAACTCTTCTTGGTCAGAAGAGCTTTGTGGCTAGAAGGGCCTTGAACATGAGCTAACTGAACATGTACAAAAACAACTGCCAAAGGCTTCAGATAACAAATCTAAATTCCCATAGTAATAAAACTTAAAATTTCAGAATAGCATGCAAAGCAATTATTTTAAAGCACGGTATTTCAGTTAGATTTTCTGTTCTGTCACATAAATTTAGAGCCTGGTGCTAAGCCCACTGAGATAGTTAGGAGTTTTTCTAGTGCTCTCAGCTGGGGCTAGGCTTGGCTTCCAAATGCATGCACATCTAGGGCAAAAGCATTACAGTCAAGTGGAAATTACATTTTCCACTCAAAATAATTTCTCTGTTCTGAGAGTTCAGGCACTAAACTGTCCCAGAATGGGAACTTCAATGAGTTATAAAAGCTAAGTTATAGAAGTTACGTGTTAAATTGCATACATGTTATGTTAACGTGTAATATGAAAGCTGTGGGAGAAATGTGCAAAGCCAGCAGCAAATATTTTATTATTATTATTATTATTTTTCTATGAATTATATACTGTGCATAACTATTGGAGATCAAACTTGGAATAATCATTCTTCTTTTGTATTCACTGCCCAGTACTCAGGCTGGGTTTTCTTCAAGGCCTGTACTTCTCAAAGATGAAATTACTACTTTTTTTTGTAGTTCTGTCTGCATAACAGAATATTTTGCATCTTTAAAAAATATTGTTTTTATAGCGTGCCAATGAGGATTTGTATTGTGTGCTATGAGTGGCCTATGAAGTATTTGAAGGGACATGACTATTGGGACCTTCGGCAAGACTGATCCAGGCATGGGGACCACAGGAGTCATAGTCTATCTCCAGATCCTGCCTCGAGTAATAAAACCATCTTGCCAGGTCCCAGATATCAGGAATCTGCACTGAAGCTTACTTCCAGCTTGTCTTCTTGATACTTCCTCTAGAAGGGAGGTTTAGAGAAATGTAGCATGATATGTAGTATAAGCTTGAGGGTGAATGAGGAAGTTATCTGATGGTGTCATGTATAGTCTGTAGAAGAGGTCAAAGGGATCCTGAATCAGCCCTCAGATATTAGCCTAATATGAGGTTGTGTGGGACTTTTTTTGAAATATAGATTTGAGCTCTCTTAAAGAAGGCATAATCAAGAGTATCTGTGTGTCTGTGCCTTCGTGTTTATGTACAGGAAGGAGGCATAGAGATTGAAATCTGATCTTGGAAAAACTTTTGTGCTACAACCCCAAGTGTAGGCTGGTTGAACTCTAAATAGGGAGACCAAGTAAGTGATTATTAGTGTGTTAATATTGAGTTGGGGCTGTCAGTGCTTATTTAAGATTGAGAGGTGTTGGTGACTTGAGAATGTGCAAGTTAAAATTACTGGGCTGAGTTCATTCTACATTTATTTTTATTGAGTTACAGAGTTTAATTATGCTACAGTAGGGGATAATTTAACTTCTCTGAAAACAAAAAAGTCAACTTACTGCCAAATTCACATACTTATAATACTCTGGGCTAGATTGAACTAGAGCTGTACTTTGGAAAGGAAAAAAATGGTATTTCACATTGCAAGTATATAATTTTTAGGTCATGAGGCTAGGTAGAAGGACAGTACGGTAAGAGCAGTTAGAATGAATTAAACTGTTATGTTTTTATTTGAGAAGAGAAGACTGAGAGGGGATCTTATTAGTGTGTGTAAGTATATGAAGGGAGGATGTCAGGAGGATGGGGCCAGTCTCTCTTCAGTGGTGCCCAGCAACAGGACGAGAGGCACCGGGCACAAACTGAAGCACAAGAAGTTCTGGCTCAATATGAGAGGACACTTCTGTACTGTGAGGGTGACAGCACCGGGACAGGCTGCCCAGAGAGGCTGTGGAGTCTGCTTCTCTAGAGATATTCAGAACCACCTGGGTGTGATAGTGTGCAACGTACTCTAGTGATCTGCTTGGCAGGGGAGATTATCTCCAGAATTCCCTTCCAACCTCAACCATTCTGTGTGATTGCTTATTGATACTTAAATTGTACACTGAATTTGTTGCACAGCATCTTTACAAAAGCATAACATAATTATTCCATATTACATTATTAAAGCCTTCATTATTATTATTATTTTTTAAAGAAAGGCTGCCTGTTCCCTGTCTTTGGACACCTTCCCTTTTAAGTTTATGCAGCCATCCTTCGCATGAAAACAGGAGGTTACTTCATACAAACAGTGGAGGAACAAGATTTAATGAACAGCAGGAAAGTGTTCTTCGTGTTTGTTTGTTTTAAAAGCACATTCCATGTATTTTCATGTAAAGACCTAACTTTTGTAAAGAAATGGCAGAACTTTTTTTTTTTTTTAAAGGATTGTTGTAATCAGAAGTATGAAAAATATACAACATCCTGTCTGTACTATATACTTCTAAGATGTTCCTCACTAGTAGAATCATTCTTCACATCCAAGCATTCCTTCATCCAGTGTTCTGTTGTTTTACTACCCTAGCTATTCACAATATACTGGTATCATAATGTAAACATGTGAAGAAAGCACATGTATGAAGAACATCCACAAGAAAAGAAAAATCTTGTTGAATTCATAGTTCTGTTTCATTGTCAGCAAAGTCAGATTTAGTCTTTTGCAGGGAAAGATAATGTTTCTCTCTCTTTAACAGATGTGTAAAACATTTTCCCATGAGTAGCTATGAGCAATTCTGACTAGGACACTTTTGCAGGATTATGTATTTGCCTGAGTGGGCATCCCTTTAAACAGAGATGAGTGGAGTGTTTCTATGAAGAAATGTCAGACAATGAGGACCTCACATATTTTAAAGATTTATATAAAATACTTATTAAATATTCATATATACATATTAAATATCTATATTATTTTATATAACTGTTTGATTGAACTGGCAGTTTTTCTGTCTTTTACTACAGAGCACCTGGCAGGCTGAGATATCCATCTATGGCTGATACACCTAGGCTCTGCCACAGTACAATTCCATAACTAGTGGCAGGTAGAGTGTTAATATTGGCTCTCCAAAAAATAAAATCTCATTCATTTCAAAAACATTACTGGACTCAGCGTCATACCATGGTATTTATAATATTTTATTTTCCCAAACTGTAAGATGCATTATTTAGAAAATGAAACAGTAGCCTGCATTGCTGCTAAAGACTAGACAATCCATAGAGGTAATACATTGCAACACTTGCTGAATTCTACTTTTAAGATAATTTCAAACATCTCAGTTATATCTGTTATATTCAAATAACATCACTATGAAATTAAAACAGATATTAATATAAGGAACACTTTTTTAAAATATGGTTGTATGTCTAATTGCAAACAAATCTATCTTTATAGTATTTATAATGAAAAAATGTATACCTGTTGCTTAAACACAACTATTTTATTTTTTTTTTTGCTTTTTTCCCTTAAATAAGGATAATATCCATATTTTGCATTTATCCATAATTTGTTAGCTTATTGTGTATGATTTACTCATTTAATTTGTTAAATTAGCTTCACAACAAAATATACTCGTGGAATTCTTTGCCAGCCTTGCTAGAAAAGTTTTCTTCATCTTGAAAATAGACTTAAAACAGAATTTGTAATGGAAACGTAGACAAAGCCTTGGCTTGTGTACTGTGAGCTGATACTGCACAAATATTTCAGGGTTTCAGGTTTCTTTTTTGTTGTTGTGATGGTGGTGGTGTGTTGTTGGTATTTTTGCTTTCACAATGAAATATGATACTATTGTTAATTCTGTCTTCACCATGCAGCCTTTCTCTGCAGTCTTGAATGCTGAGGACAGAATTAAGTCCAAAGTACATACTACAACAACAACTTTTTATCATACGTTAGTAGTGGTCTTGGTCTCAATCCTGTAACTGAGCTCATTGGTGGTACTTGAAATTGTGAGACCAGAAGTATTTGGCCCTTCTTTGTAAGAAATACTGGCAGGGGAAGTTAGTGGCTTGTTGCAATCTGTTTTATGATGTGATGGCATGGGAGAGGAGGGGGTCCTTCCTATCACATCTGCCTTAAGACTCTCCCCAAGGTAAACAGAAGAGAACAGCAGGTATGAGAGAGGGAGGACAACCTCTGTGTTGATATGTAACACAAACATTCAATAAATTCACATCAAAGATGCCACCCATTACATGAATATATGCTTAAATCTGCTATCTGAAGGTACTGCAGTAGATTTGGAGAAGAAAAAAAATCCCCCTTGAATAAATTAGAATGACTACTTGAAATGCCAAGCAAAGGATCAAATAGTTATGGAGAGATATTGTAATAACACAAATGAAGCAATGGCAAGAAGAGAAAAAAAAAAAAAAAAAGAAAAAAAAACTTTTTTCACACAAGATTGTCAAAAACATTGCTTAGCATACGTTAGGAAACATATCCTTTAGAATCACTTGCTTCCTTTAGATATCTTTTTAACAGCTGTGTCTTGTTAAGTATAATTTGTGACAACTGCTACAAGACAAATACTGATTTAATTAAAGTTCATCATCGATATCTGAATGGAGTTCAGTTGGCCTTGGATTTAAGAGGGAAGACTATCGGATACCATTTTTCACTAATGCAAATTTTGGCTGAAAAAGTGGCCATACCTTTCATGAGAAGTAAGTCTGCCCTTACCTTTTAGTTAACTTGATGTAAAGGGTCCATTAATTATTACATGGTTATGGTTTTGAGTTAATAAGCTGGAGAATTTGCTTTGTGTTCCTAGGAAAACAAAACAAAAAACAGACAGTTGTTAAGTTAGAGTAGAAATCACTGAATGCAATTTGCCTTTTCATATGCAGAATGTGAGTAAAAGAAAATATCTATAATAATTCATAAACATCTTATTGGTTGAAAAATTAACTTATTAGTGATTACTTTTAAAACTACTAAAGGAGAAATCAGTCTCTGAAAACAGTCTAATTTTATACTTTTTTTTTTTTTTTTTACTTGTGAAAATACTATCTTTTAAAAACTCTAGCTGTTTGAATCTTAGTGTTAATTGACAGCTGTATTATATTTCATCAGGCATATCATAGTTACCCACAGAAACATCTAAGGTATGTGAAATTCTCTTAAAACTTGCAGTGTATCAGAGCCTTGCTACTTTGTGTGGATCTGTTCCATAGATGGATCAACACATCTCAAGCTTATGGGTGATCCCTACGCTTGTATGCCCTGTGTTAGTCAGGTTAAGCCATACTTTTTCAAATGCTGAGCAATGTAAACTGTCCACATATAAGTGGTGGACGTGATATGATGTTCTGTCCCACAATATTGGAATGGTTGATATACCTATACAGTGGGGGAAAATGGAAATACAAAGTATTTGCTTTAAATACATTTAGAGCATGAGAAGATGGACAATTGCAATTAGTCAAGTATCTTGCGGGACTTGATGAGACTGAGCAATCATGTTACGTAGCAATCATATGTTTACTGAACAATCATATTCAGCTTATATTAACATTATAGTCACAGGTCCTCACACTGCAAAAGCATCTTTTATAAAGAGGCCTCTGATAAAATTGTGAGAGTTAACAGATCTAGTGCTGTATTTGGAGGGAGAGTTTTAAAATTCACCATATTAATTTCATTGTTAAAGCTGATTATTATTTAACAGATACAGTACAATTGTTTATGGAGTTGCACAGTAAACCAGAAAAAGGAAGAGACCACAGTTAAAATAATTCTAAAAAATGTAAAAAATACGTCCTGTGGAACTGCAGCCATATATAGAGTAAAAGGAGATACCTAAATTCAAAGACACATTTTTTTTTTTTTTTTTTTTTTTTTTTTTTTTTTCTCCTGTATTTCTCTGAGACTTTCCTTTTCTCCTAAATAGTTGTCTACATACTTGCTGGGGAAAATCCATCTTAGAATTCAAAAGTGATTTAACTCATAAATGTCTGAAGTTTGGAATCCCCAGCATTAGGTGGGGATTCAGTTTTTATTGGATAGATGCTCAGCACCTTGTAAAATTTGAGTTTATTTTCTGAGGTACCTTTGGGGGGAGAGGAAAAAAAAAAAAAAAAAAAAAAAAGCTGATGCACTTGGAATTACTGATTCTCTTCTGAAACTCTGAACCTAAAAAATTATAAGTATGGTATTTGTTAGAGTGGAGTGGAGAAGTGATATATCTGAACAACACTGAATCTGGTTGGCACTACAAGTTTGATTTTAGATGATTAGATAAGATGTTGAATGAAGTTTCTGGACCTTAACAGGCTGAGTAATTGAGATATTGAAATTGTGGTCTTTCTGTTATTCCTAGATGTAGATCACTTTTGTTGCATATATCATCCCCTCTCTCCTATCAGTAAAAACACAATAACACAGAGTTTTATCTAAAATTAATAACAAGGAACAAAAATGATTTGGTTGCTGTCTTTTCATTGAATGCCTTTGGAAGTACGTAGCATCAACAATGGTTAGATCTGTCAAATAGCTCTTTAAATTATGAAGAAAACTACTGACATTTTAAGTCTATGCTGAGAAATACAGGTATCTGGTTTTGTTGTTATTGTTTTTTGAAATAATGTATTATTCAAGAATACTTTCATTCTAAACTACCTTTACTGGCAGCTTATGTAGTTAAAATAGTTGTTCAGAGTATGTAGATGACTTGCAGTTTGTGTGATCATGTTTTCAGGACGTAATGCTTGAAATAGATTACCATCTGCCTTTGAAACATTTCAGATAGTTTTAATTTGGCATAGGAGCAAACACATGCTTTCATCACAGTTCCATCTCATTTATGTTCCTGATTGTCCTCAGAATAATTTGTGGCTTTCTGTGTCCTGACCAGATCTAATCATCTGGTTTATTTTGCGATTGCAAAATAGTACACTATATTTGTTCTCTTATCAGACGTGTATAGCACTCAAAGACAAAAACAAACCCAAAAACAAAATCTGACTTAGAGGTTCTGAGAGGTCGTTATCAAGATAAAATAAACAAAAAATTAAAAATTAAAAACACTAAGCTTAAAATTCCATTAATGATTCTAACACAAAATGACTTTTAAAAGAAAGCAAAGAGATTCTTGGTTGCCTGTGTCCTGAAGGTCTACTGAACCTATGTGCTAGTGCTGAGGAGCTCAGATTTGGCATTTGATCCATTTGTATTTGAGCTGCGGTCAGGCTTTATAAAATGATAAATATATATTGCAACATGGAATCATCAGTTACTGGCCTACACTGAATGACACATCTTTTATAGTATGTTATCCCATATGCAGCTTTAAAGATTTTTGGTTTGCCTCTAGGTTTGTTGTTGCTGCATTTATCCATTCCTACTATAAATACAAAAAGCTGTTTCTGATTTTGAAAAGATTCATAACTTAGCAATGCAGAAACAAATACATTTGGAGCATATAAACTAAAAAAGCAACTAAAACATTTCAGATGGCTGTAAATACTGTCCTTTTAGATAAGAGATCAGTTCAGATGTCTAACTTGAAGTATTTTCCGTTGTTTTTTCTTTTTTTCAAAGTGTTTGTGCTTCTGACCTAACTATAAAAATTATCCGTGTAAAAAATATAATGTTTATTTACATTCATTAATTTCAGTTATGTCAATTGGCCACTAATGAAATTTAAAAATTATAGAATATAAAGTAATATAATAATATATACGGCTTATGGTTTTAACCTGAAGGAGCTGAGTGCTGTAAGTAGTGTCCATTGCATTCTGGGGATGTTGTTCAGACACTGGCAGAGTAAGTCAAAATACTGGGAATGCTGATCTGAATTCTGACACTATCCTTACTTAAATAATTGTTGAAATTTCACGATTTTCATAACCAACTAAATATCCCTTAATTTTGAATCTGTCATTTGACTTGTCTACATTGACATGTACGTCTCTGCATTTTTTTTTAACATTTATTTGTTTTTGATGATGTTCCAAAACTGTCAGCTAGCCCTTATACCTGCTGTAAGCCATGAGTCAGGTTAGCAGTTCTGAACTATGGAGTACGCTGCCTTTCAAACTAACATTTGCTCCTACAGGCAATGTTGTCTCTGAACAAGGAATCAAAGCTCAGGCTGGTGAACATCATCTCAGGCTGTCTTTGAAAAAGCTGGTGAGTCCCAGACTCCTGCTGGGAGAGCAATCTTGTCTGAATTTCAGGCTTGTTCACAGACTCCAGTGTGTCCAGGACAGCAAGGATCTTTCCCAGCACACTCTGCACAAACACCTAGTTGTGGTGTTAACCTTGGACCTTTTACTTCTGCCATGGTTGCAGCTACTCTGTGTATTCTTGTTGCTTGCATGCCCTTGGCTAAATATGGTCTTCCTTCATGGAAATATCTTTATGATCTTTATGATTGTGCAACAATGCATGAAACTGCAAACACCTGGAAATATTTTCCATGGTGCAAGCATTAGTGCATCAGTGCACCAGACATCTGGAGCTCATCAAGAGATTCCTAGTGGGCACTTCAAATGCTGATTGAGATTTTTCTTTTATAAGATGCACATCTCTTGATGTTGATTCTGAAAACTGGGTGGAAGGTGGGGATGGGAAAGTCTCTGATTGGCAAATGGAATTATCTACCACCTCATACTCTGGTAAAGAAGTAAAATACCAACATGTATGCACTTTTTTTTCCCCCTAAATTTAATATTTACTTAAAATTAAATTTAAATCCTTGTAGAAGGAAAATTCCTTGGCTTATGATGGTTCTTCTAATGTCTATTCTTTGCTCTGCATTCTGTGAGTTTTTCTCTCTTTCTCCTGTGTAACGCTAGGGATAAACTAGAGGTGAAAAGTGGAGAGAGTTAAGGCAGCCCAGGTGACATCTGGTATTTCCAGTTTTCAGATTCCCCCCTTCCTGATCTTCCAAATGTGCATCCCTACTGTGACCTGTTGCTTATAGCTGATGATATTATTGCATGGTACCATGTCCTTCTGTACCATCTGGCCCACTGTAGCTTCACTACACCTGGAAGATAGTAAAAATTAATCTCTTCTCAAGAGATTAGGTCATTTTTGAATGGCTGCAGTGACAGAACTTGCAAGACTGTGTGAGGACATAAGTAGAAAGTAGCTACTTGTACTAGTGTGTTTTGTTGTTTTTTTTTGTTTGTTTTTCCTTGTAACAAAGTTTGAGTGCATCCAAAGATGTTTTGATGTTGCTCAGCATAGGACATTTATTGATTTCTTCCTGGTCAGGCTGGATACTCTGAAAGTCAAGTGTTGGAGGAAGAAAAGTCTCTTTCTCATACATCCCTTTTTTCCTCAGCAGCATACTCTGTGTAGAGAAACTCAACTCAGAGATGAAATACTTGGAAGACTGTATGCTACTGAAAAATGTCTCCTGGGAAGAGATAATCTTATAGGTCTAGGAACTGCCTCTGTGGGACCACTGGAGTGTCAAAAAACATTTGGAGCTGGTCACAGGATTTAGCCTTTGCTGTAATATTTATCTTTAAAGGTTTCCATCTCCATATTTTGGTTACTTCTTGTTGCAGGAATATACAGATTTTATTTTTCTAGTAAATAAAGAACTGTTTTGAGTGCTGATGAAGTTAAGTACCTACTGTTTGCTTCAAGCCCCTCTAATCTAGTACGCATATGCCAAGTTCTCAAAGTTGATTGAAAAACTGAAAGCTGAGTAGTCACTTATGTAATCAATTTATCTGTTACATGGCTTTCTGAAGGTGATCAATGTTTTCAGGCTTTACTGAGTACAAACAGGAAGTATAGTTACATAAACACAAATTTCTATAAAACACGAATGTCCTCTTTGTTTTTCCCTTTTTCTTTCCCTCTTCCCCTCTTTTCTCTTTTATCCCAAATGTATTTCCTCTGCCCCCCACTATGCAGTCCTTCTGATATAAATATATATGCAGATGTTCAAAACAAAGGAAAAAATAACCAGGTCATAAACTTAGCTTTATATTTATTTTCTTAGATGTCTTTGTTGAGAAATATTGAGAGCTGGTAGAAATGGACTTGCAGAATATAACATGGGATAGTGCATGCATTTTAAGATGGTTTTCTTCAGACTAGCTCCTGTGTGGTCCAGTGGTCTGAGTACGTATGGGGCTGGAGTGAACCAGGTAAACCACTGAAGTGCATCTTTGTTTTAGCTTCAGCTGAGAAAGATCCAGCTCACATGCTCCAAATCAACTGTCATTGTGCAGGACCAGTGGGAAACTTGGTTCAAACATGTGCTGGTGATTCAGGCTAAACCTGTAGACTCAGCCATTGCTGACTTCAGTGTCTTAGGCTGACGATGACTGATCTTGAAATTTGTATTGGTAGAAAGCAAGTTAGTCTCAAAAAATAGATTTTTAGAAAAGATTGACCTATTTTTGTTTGTTTGTTTTGTTTGTTTGTTTTTCTCTCTCCCTTCTGGATTTTGTGAACTGTTTTTCAAAGGCATGAAAGAGGCTTATAGCTTATCATGATTTTCAGGTGTCTTTTTAATGCAAAAGTTTAATTACAATCTTAATCTTAAAAATATGAAAGCTAGCATATGAGCATTTCCTAGATTCTTACAATTTGCAGTCAGCTTACTGGACTGCAATGTGTTCCAAGCCTGCTCACCTCCGGAAGATCAGCATATACAAAAACTTAACTAGAATGTCTGACAAAAAAGATGCAGAAGGTTGCCAAGATGACTTCTGGGAATTTGGGTTATAGAACTGGTAAATTTTATATATATATATATATATATATATATATATATATATATAAGAAGAAAGAACACCTCTATTATCTTTTCTGAGGTAAAAGAAATCTTTATTCTTTCTAGAGTGGCTAGAGTAACAGGAAAAAAATTGGTAGATTTAGAATGTCACATACGATTCAAGTCTTGCCAGAGACTGAAATCAGTGGGATGTGCTGAGTTAGTGCTACTGGCCCAGGATTTAAGATACTTTTCCAAACGTACACAAGATCTCTGTGGCAAATGTAGGAAGATCAGTCCAGATCTTCTGACTCTTAGTCCAGTCTTCAGATGGCAGGAACTCTCACCCTCCCTGTCAGCTTTATTTTTCTGTAGTTTTCTTGTAAGTGAAACAAGAATAGCAACAGACATGTAGGTCAAAGAAATGAGCTACTGGTAGATTTAGGTATTACATCCCATACTTCATAAACTCTGGATCTATAATCACTGGAAATAGTTTGTAGAGATAATCCTTAATTATAAAAGCAGTAATACTGGAGTTATTGTATCTAATGTGCACTCTTCCTAGTCACCTCCCAGATTTGTTAATCCTGTCAATATGTGCAGTGGGCTAGGCTTTATGGAGAAATGTAAACTTTTAGTGCACTGAGCCACACCAACTGTAGCACAATTTAACGGTAAAAGAGTCATTGAAATATTTTGCTGGAAAGCCAGACTACATTTTTCAAGCAAGTGTTTATAAACTCCTGGTTCTAAGTACAATGGCTGCATTATAAATGGGAGCTAGGGAATAGGCAGTGCTCCAGGCGGAGTTGGGAGTGGAAAAGGAGTAACAGCTGACTTCTGTTTATCAGACCAGCTTAAGCAGGATGTGCTTTCACATATCTAAATATTTATGTAAACAGATGCACATTAAACCACTTAGAAATAAATAAAGCTTTCTGAAAATAGAACTCCACAATGACATCAGGAGCTGTTTATCTTCAAGAACTGTGGGAATGGTCTTGAATAACCAAATATTTCATTGAAAAAAATGCAATAAAACTAGCTTCAGATGTAATTTCTTAAGTTTATGTGACACAGACCATCTGACTATGCTGACTGTATGGATTTACTAGTAGTATTTTTCTAAAATCAATCAACTTTATTTATTTTTTTTTTTATCAATCTCATTTGATGGTTGATAGTACTTGTTAGTAGAGCCTTTATGTGAGAGAGCTTCCCTGACCTTCTGCTTGCTAGGTCAGAGAAAGCCTTGTTGGACATCCCGTCTTCTACAAGTGATTTTTCTACAGTGTGCTGTAGAAAGCACACTGCTCTTTGAAGGACAGGATACCCCAGTCACAGTTCAATAGCTGTTTTCTCTGGTTTTGTACTTAATTTTTTGCTGGGGTCAGTTTGTGATGGTGTTTTGTTTTGTTTTTTTGTTTATTGCCCCCTTTTGTTTTTGTCCCTTTTGGTTTGTTTTTCTTTAATTCTATTTTGGCAGCTGTGTGAAACATTTAATTAAAACTTGCCCTACGTGTCCCTCTTTTTCACTTCTTTGGTGCAAAAGCTAGGGTAAGTTGTTACTTTTTAAAATGAAGTTTAACAAACTCCTAAGTTTCAAACATTACCATGGATTTCTTTTTGACCTCTCATCTCTCTCTCTCACTTCTGTTTTACAGAAATGTAAAAAAAAAAATCTGTCCTTAGATTTTTTTTGTTGATTATTATTATTATTATTTTTTTTCTAACAGAAATACATCCAGATTTTCAGATAGATGTTTAGGATGCATTATAAATATGTTGCCCTAAAGTACATAAAGTACATAAAAGAAACAGCTCCACATCAGACCAAATCTATATGAGAGGGGGAAGGCCTGCTTTCCTTGGATTTTACTTATATTTTCTTTAAGTTATTTCTTCTACTTGAAAACATTAGTTAAGATTTTTTATAGGTTTCTGTTCTATAGGCATGATTGCAAATCCTGATGACTTTTTGAACACCATTAGCTCTCTATGACTTTTCGACCAGTCTTAACTCCAAAAGCTTCGTGCGACAGAAGCTAATAAAAGAAACGTTCCAACAAATAGTTTGCTGTAAATTTGGGGAAAAGTAACTCTAGGGGATATAATAACCATCAAGATGTACTAACGGATTTCTATGATCATTTTACATCAATAAATGCCAGTCCTTGTTCCATGTGTTCTTACTGTGAGAACAATGCATCTGGTCAAATGTTTAGAGAGTCTGTGGTTGGAAAAGGAAATTAGTTCTGCTCAGTCTTGAGTCTATGTAAATAAAAACAATTTTTTGTTTTGTTTTGCGTGAAGCACCATGATTTCGAAAATTAGTAGGCCAGTGCCTTCAGCTTGTCCTTCTTGCTTCCAGTAAATGGGAAGATGTTTGCTCTGCAGCTAAGTCAAACATTTGTGTTCTGTGATTATGAAATCCTTGCAATTGCTTCCTTTTACAGAGCTTCGTTTTGTGACTGTGACAAACCTGATGATACTTCTTTTGACCAAAAAGCTCTTGGTCATAGAGATTTACTAGCAAAACGTCTTACACATACCGACTGTCTACAGCTCTAAAATATCTCTGTTCTGGCACTTCAGTGTATATGAATGAAATGAATAAATATGAATATGAATAAATAACATTAATTCATTGAAAAAAAATAAAATTGAGTTTGACTTCATGGATCCAAAAAGTCAAAACCATTATAGTTTCTGACACCAATCTAACCTGTTCACAGTTTGACTGAAACAGTAGTTTTGACTGAGGATATAATTTTTCTTGTATAATTGAAAATTGCTTTGTTATTTCAAATAGCTTATCTGTGTTGAATAGTGTAAGAAAAAAATGCAGATAAGAAAATTGAAGTATTTATTCTGTAAATCAGTGTTTCACTGAGGTTAGTCAATTATTTCATTTGTACAGCCTAAATGCATAAGAAAACAATGATTGAACAGTATCAGAATGCCACTCCTGTCCTGCATAGCCTTTCTTATAGAACTTAACTTGGAGTAAATAAGTTTTGTTCAGTATTAATTTCCTTAACATATGGTAACTATGCTGATTAAAGTGGTGGTGTACTACTATACCAGGCTTCTCATGTTCTCATAGAAGTAAGGACTTTGTAAATAGTAGTAAAATTCTAGGTGAATTCTGAAGTTGCATCTTAACAGAAAAGTCAGAAAGATTTAGTTAAAAAAAAATAAAAAATGTCTTGAAATACAAAAAAGTTGAAATAAGGAAAAACAGAAGTGTTTCTATTAGAAACAGCCTTGTAGTCAAACTTCATTTTTTTCTACAGTGTTCTCCCTGATGTGGAACTTTTTGAAAATTGGTTGACATAAAATTTATCTTTCTATTCCCATGTAAGAATGGCCAAAACTTGTTATTTGACTAAAATATTGATTCAAACTTTCTTTTAGGTGTGGTATGTGTAAGGGGCAAAGGATTTTCTCATACTTTTTCACATAACTTTAATTTTTTTCCCCACCTCCAAGAGGTATTGAGTTTGTAAGGAATTCGTTTTTCCTATTCTGGTGAAATCCAGCAAAGAGGAAAAGTGAAAACTAAAATCTTGATTCTAGATTTTGTATAGTTTCTCAAACCAGTGAAAAAAGACTGTGGACAGGACTGAAATCTACAACTGTCATGCTTGAAGCAAACTGTGAAAGACACTGGGGACAGAGACTCCATAAGTGTTTTTTCAGTGTAATTTTCTCTCTCATTGATGACAAGTGAGAGTATAATATGATTATAATAGTTATATTTTGTCTTTTTCTTGTACCTATATAATTTCCTCTAATTCTTGGAGGAAAAAAAAAAGTTCCTGGCACTGTTTCAGTCTTCTGTGTTTCTTAATCAATGTCATTAAAGCGAACACTTCTGTAAGCACTCCTCAAAATAAGTAAATAAATAGATAGATAAATGCTCTTTCATGTATACTTGAGAACATGTTGAAAAATGGTGTATTTAAGAAAGAAGAGTGAAATACAACTTCTTTGAGAGACTATGTAAAATTTTCTTGTGGGTTAGAAATATTCACTTTCTGTCCTTATTGTTATGAAACTGTCCCATGTCCATATGAGAGCACATTCAAGTGCAGTTAAATAAATTTCATGGATTTAAAATACTTTTTTTTTTTTCTCCTGTATTTGTAGAATAACTGTCATACACAAGTGATACATTTCTCAAAAATGCAGAAAATCTTCTGTGTGCACTCAGTTTTTCACTAGGTTTAAATCTCAGCCTAAAGTATTTGTGTGCACACATTATTAGATTGTGTGTGCAGCTACTTCGTGCTTCATGAAAGTTTTTTCTTTTTATTTCTTTTTTGTTGTCGTTGTTCCTTTTTCTTAGAGCTTCATTATGGATGGTGTGTTAACAGATTATGTGTTTCATTATGGATGATGTATTTTTGACTTTGTGTTCTTAATTGGTCATCTTTGGCATTAGTTTAGCATTTAGTTTTTCTTAGAAACAGGAATTTCAAATTTCCCACATGATATGCTTGTTTCTAAATTGGAAAGACACTGACTTGACAGATGGACCACTCGGTTAAAGAATTGGCTGGGTGGCCACACTCAAAGAGTTGTGGTCAGTGGCTCAATGTCCAAGTGGAGATCAGTAGAGTGTTATTCCTCAGGGGTCAGTATTGGGACTGGCACTGTTTAACAACTTTTTTGGTGTCATGGACAGTGGGATTGAGTGCACCCTCAGCAAGTTTGCTGGTGACACTAAGCTGTGTGGTGCAGTTGACACACTGGAGGGAACGGATGCCATCCAGAGGGACCTGGACAGGTGGGCCTGTGTGAGCCTCATGAGGTTCAGCAAACCAAGTGCAAGGTCTTGCACCTTGGTTAGGACAAACCCAAGCACAAAAACAGGGTGAGAGGAGAATGGATTGAAACCAACCCTGAGGTGACCTGGGGGTATTGGTTGATGGGAAGCTCAACATGAGCCAGCAATGTGCGCTTACAGCCCAGAAAGGCAACCATATCCTCAGCTGCATCAAAAGAAGCATGGCCAGCAAGTCAAGAGAGGTGATTCTCCCCTTCTGCTCTGTTCTCATGAGACCCCACCTGGAGTGTTGTGTTCAGTTCTGCGGCTCCCGGTACAAGGACGTGGAAGTGTTAGAATGAGTCCAGAAGAAGGGCACAAAGATGCTTAACGGCTGGAGCACCTTTCCTATGAAGACAGGCTGAGGAGTTGTGGTTGTTCAGCCTGGAAAAGGTTCCAGGGAGACCTCGTTGCAGCCTTCAGTACCTAAATGGGGGCTACAGAAAACCTAGGGAGGGACTATTTGCCAGGGAGTGAAGCGATAGGACAAGGAGTAATGACTTTAAACTAAAAAACTAAAGATGTTTAGATTAGAAGTTAGGAGGAAATTCTTCACTCAAAGGGTGGTTAGGCACTGGAAGGGGCTGCCCAGAGAAGCTGTGGATGCCCCATGCCTGGAGGTGTTCAAGGCCAGGTTGGACAGAGCTTTGGGTAACCTGACCTAGTGGAAGGCATCTCTGCCCATGGGATCTTTAAGGTCCCTTCCAATCCAAATCATTCTACGATTCTATGAAATGATACCCTGTTGCCACAAGTTGATTTTTCTGAGTATTGTGCTTTTTTGTTGTTGTTGAAAGAGTCTGTACACTGTATTTTCTACGTAGTATTTGGAATCTGAAAGTCAAGAAGGCCATTAGGCTTTTCACGGTAGTTCAGGCAACCAAAACCTAGAATGTTTCCTGAGATTGCATCATCCTCCTGAAATCCTTTTCTCCCACTGTGTTGACATCTTTGTTTATCTTCTGCTCAAAGTCTTTCAGAACTGTTTCTGCCAGTGAATCTGGCAGATACATGGCTTTATCATGTGGGGTTCTTACCTGCCAAAAGGCATACAGACATAGGGAAGAAAGAAATCATTTGGGAGTTTATGCTGGATGTCTTCAGTTGTGGATTTAAAATAATAATACTATTCCGAGATTCATAGACAATTTCTGAGGTGATAATACTTATGCTGATTTTGTGCGCTGTTTTAATGGTGACCATTTTGATTGGTCTGTCTGTCAACAATTTAGATGTCCATAACAAGACTGTTGATCTGTTGTTTTAATTCCTTCTCAGGAGTTTCACCACAGATCTGATTTGCAAGTGGTGCTATAGGTAAAGATCCAAAGGCCTTTAGTAATGTTCCCATAATGACAATATTGCTGTCCTTTTGCTCTCCCTGTCCTTAGGGGAAGTTATAGAAAAAAACATCCATGAAATCTATTCCTTCTGTGCTACCTTTGCTGATATACATTTTGGTACTAGGGAAATGAGAGATGGTTTTGCCCTGATTTCCTCGTGCTGTTCTCCTTCCTGTAAAATCTGTAGGATCTTCAGGAATCACTTGAGTAATTCAGGACAAGACATAGGCAACATAGGGAAGAGATGTCCTGTCTTGTGGCAATGGAAAGCAACCTTTCTTCTATGTTCTAGACTATATTTTCTAACATATCTCTTCTGTGAAAATAGGTACTTACAATGCTGTCAATGTGCTTTCAAAAGAAGGGAAAAAAATACAGCATTGGCCTGTAGTATTTATGGAAATATCTGCTGTTATTTGGTGTCAGTGGTCATGGAACATCATCCATCCTGTCAGTCAGATCATTTAGGAGACTTATATTAGAAGTCTTGGTATGCTTAAGAAAGGAAATGATAATACTAGACTATGCATTCTGGCACTATTTTTATTTAAGTAGATTTAGTAATTACTGTACTGATTTCTGTGAAACATCTAACATTGTGTACCTTAACTGAACTTCTGAACCTGCTACAGCTGGCTTCTGTGATGCATTTCTGTGTGTGGAAATCTTTGCTTTTGAAGGGAAAAAATGCATTTAAAAAATAAAAAATTAAAAATTCTAAAATAGTTTCTAAGAAAAAAAATAATAGGGTGAAAATAATTTCTTAGCAGTCTTCCTACCGTATAGTTTTAATTCACACTGCTAGGTGCCACTCGTATGCTTTTGGTTAAGTCCTGCTGCCTTGTTGTTTTTTTTTGTTTGTTTGGTTAGTTGGTTGGTTGGTTTGGTTGTTTTTTTCCTTTCCTCTCCTTCACTTTCTGTCCTAATTTCTGGGATTATATAACCCCTTGCTGTGGACTTTTACCCTGTTCATGTAAACCTAAAGGTGTTAGTATCATTTTTGTATACCAGTGTGTTTCATCACAAGAGAGATTCCTGGTAAATCATTTTAAAAAATGGGTGGAGATTTATTGCCCTATTCTTTTTTATAGTTTCTTAATCTGGCTTGAGTCACTGGGAAGGAAGCCATAGATTCTTTGGTATAGAGCCTTTGAGCAGCCTGTGTGTTACTGTGCTGAATCACAGCACCTGCAGCAGCCTAAACAAACCATTTTTTCTCAAGCCCCTGGAGATTTTAAACTTATGAATAGCAATTTATAGTCCATCCAATATAATTATAATAAATGCATCAAATACTTGGAAATGGATAAATATTTGTCTGCTTATGCTTGGTCTGAGCATAATTAAATTACACCTGATGTTTATGATTCACTTTATGAAGAATTACAAATTGTTTTTGTGGTAGGAGAGAGATTTTGAATGCTAAATTGCGTTGTGTGATGCACTTTCATTATTATTTCCATATGCAAAAACCCCGTGAGTTTTATTATCCATTTAAATTCCATAAATCATTACGAATTACTGAAAAATTGTTGCTTAGGTCAGATTTCATTTTCCATAATGTCATGAAAATATGCTTTGTGGAGGCATTTCTTCTTCTTTTTTTTTTTTTTTTTTTTTTCTATCCTTGGTGTCCTATGCATGTTTAATACATATGATTTTCATCGCCATTACTTGACAATTAATGAAAGTAAACAGAACAAAAGAAGAGAGAAGGAGGTGTCACAGGTTCTTTCTCTCAAACTGACTCACATTTCCGATGTGAATTTGGGCAAATCGCTTCTCCATGTCTGTTTCCACATCTGTAGAGCAGGACTAAATTTCCCACGGGCTTTATCAATCTTTGGAAAGTACCTAGGAAATCTGAAGGGCCTGTAGATTCCAACATCTTATAAATTACATCATGGTGGCCTTGATTAGTTTAGGACTTGGTCAAAAGAATGTGCAGATTATTTGTACTTTTTTTGTCAATAGCTATAAGCGGTATTAATTTATGTTTCACAGGAGTAAACAATTATTACAAGCCTTCTGCATTGTTCTTTGGGGTTATGTGCTGTCAGTAGTAAACCTGACAAAGGTCAGCCCATGCAGATATACATTACTACTAGAAAGTTCGGCTACCAGTAAAAAATTGGCTGGTGACAAAGAATTTGGACTAAGAACTGTTTAAAAAAATAAATGAGAGAATATTTATTATTAAAGTAAACTCTCTTAAAACTCTTTTGGTTTCATTGTTGTCACTGTGGCTCTATTTTTTTGTTCAGAACTTATTTCTTGCCTGTTACTGCTCAATGTTTAACCTTTCCCTTTTGGGCCATAAGAATAAAAAGGGTTGAGTGTTTGCAAAGCACGGCTACAGCCATCTGGAGATGTGTGCTTTTGGCCTCTTTCTGTATATTTTCATGGTAATTGTACTGTTTTTCCCGATTGACCTTGTGATCAATAAAAGTCCAGATAAATCAACGCTGATTATTATTTTTATCTTATTAGGAGTAGCAATTAGAGCAAGAAAATGCATTTCAGATTTCTTTCAGACAGATCTTTGTGGGATAGGTAGCTAGTTCCAAGCTGAACAGGAAGCCTCAGAAAAGAACAAACAGCTTTTTGTCACCTAGGTTGTGACAAGACAGTTCCCTGATGGTGTCTGGTGTCCTCCTGCATCCAGTCGACTGAAGCTGTCAGTCTGCATCAGTCTCTTCTGAACGAGCATGATTTTAATGTGCTGGAGACTTCTCTGAGCTGTGATGCAGAGCTATAATTTGGCACATTATGGGCTTTATTATACGAGGATTATTTAATAGCAAGAACTGTCACCCGAAGACCTATGAAAATAAGGCAAAATAGAGTTCTTGATAGAGAGAGTAGTAATAAAAAGAAAGCCCACTAATAATTAGCTGCATAATTACTTGAGGGTAGACCTCTGGAGAAGTCATTTTCCCCACACCCTTTTCTTACTCTCCTCTTTGCAAAGCTGCTCTTGCCAAATCTTAACTTAAAGCATTTGGCAGGCATAGCTAGTCATCTCTTACTCTGTATAAAGTACCCTCCATGTGAGGCACACATATAGAGAAAGTCAGGGTAATGGTTGGCTTGGCTAAGAGATTTTTTTGGACGGATAAAAATTCCCAAGGCCTCTGTTTATTTATATAGTTCTTGGAATAACCCTGTTTTCAAAAGGCTGCTGGCCAGCTGCTGAGACAGCGTTCCAGCTAATATATTTCCAACGCAATCACCACACTTTGCTTTTCCCATCATGATATCCCCAGAGCTGTTTTTGGTTAAATCTCATGACTGGAATATAGGAAAGTTCACATTAAGTCAAAGCTCACAATGCCACAATGGTGGTGTTTTTTTTTTTTTTTTTTTTTTTTTTTTTTTTTTTTTTAATTTTCTCCTCTCCCTCTCGCCTCTTGTCAAATGGAAGGAATGGGAGGTGCCTACATTCAGCCGTTTTGATGCAGATGATTTCTCTATCTGTGGGCAAAATAAAGTACCTGTAATGCAGTGTATGGCTGAATATATAATGCAAAAATAAGTGGATTGGTATGGTAGATCTCAAAAGGTGTTTGGGAAGAGGTTACTTTTAGCAAGCAGGTTAAATATTCTATTTTAGTGACCAAGATAAAAGCAGAGCTAGTGCTAAGGAACTTTGTGGTATAAATGCCCTTTTATCATTTCATTCTTCCTAGCAACCTAACCACTGAGGCAATGAGTCAGGACAACAAACTACTTTTTTCAATTTGTTTTTATTTGACCCTTTTTTTCTCTTTTTGAAGTGAAAAAAAATTAAGAAGAGAGACTCACATGTCTCTTGCTCAAGTGCACAGACAGCCCAAGCAAGTTAGAGATGTGTGTGTGTGTATATATTTTCCTGATTGGGTGAAGTGCTATCAGTGATGAAAATCCTTGCCTTTGTGTCCTTCTCACTCATGGCAATTCTTGTATTTCTTCCACAGAAGTGACAACAGAAGTGAATAGTAACACCCCGGCCCCCCCCCCCCCAAAAAAAAAAGTGTCAGTTAATCTAGGTTCATGCTGGCCATGGATCTATATGATGCTTCTAAATGTTCCACTGCCATAGCTATCCATATGATCGAGGCAGGACTCAATGTTTCCCAGGCAAGAACAATTTGCATATGCTTGCACGGCACAACTTGACCGCAGGACTGTTTTTAGCAGAGGCTGAATACAGGCAGAGAATTCTGTCTTGTAATACAACTCAGCTAGAGATATTTGAAGTGTCTGCTGTTCTCGTGATATTTTTTGACCACACCAAGGAGCTAGTAGTACCCAGTAAGATTATTGTTGTTGTTGCTTTTCCTACATAGCTACATTTTTTGTATCAAGGGTAGATAAAACACCTTTTCATCACTGATTTAGCTGGCTTCTGTTCTTTCAGTGACTACCTCCAATTTTTCTACTTGTTACAGAGATCCTATCAAATTAAACATTTTACTCTTCCTCCTCAAACTCATGTGCTTAGGGAAAATGGAATTTACAGCATGGGCAATATTTCTCAAAATCCATGTTTCACTTTCCTCCTTCCTAGTGTCTATCATGCTTATTGTTAACAACACCTCATCATCACGTTAATAAGTTGTGCCACAGATAGACAATCAGCTGCTTCCAGTGATCATAGCCTGCTTTTTTGCTATGGGATTCTGTGAGAGGCTATGGTACTACAGAGTAGAACTCACTAAGAAAATAGTTCTAAGTAGAAATAGAAACTTTCAGTGCCCTAAGCAAGACACTGAAAGAAGAAGGTTCAGAGGGCAGGATATGCTGCTTAGTGAAGCCAGCACTACAAGAGGAAGTGTTTGAGGTCATCTCTGGCTTCATCAGCCTGTGTCTGTCACTTTGAATACTTAGCAGGTAATAAGTTCTGTGTTGGTAGAGACCTACATACTTACAGATCTGCAGTAATTTCAGACTCCAAAAAATGTTTTATAAAAAAAAAAAAAAAAAAAAAAAAAAAAAGGGAAAGAAAGAAAGGCAATGAGACCATCCTGGAAAGACCCACAGGGATGGAGCACTAGAGGGCAAATATATATTTTCAGTTTTTGTTTAGAATAATAGGGTGGAACTGATTTGAATGAGTCAAAGGTCAGTCAACATTTTAGGGCATTCCAACCCCTTTCTCTCTGCCCCTCAAGCCTTGTAATAATATTGAAATGTACATTACTTGAAGAAAAGAGTAGCATAAAGCTATGCCCAATGTGCCTGGACTGGTTTGTTAGCTTGTTCTACTGCAATATATTTAAGGTTTTGTATGAAGAAATGCTGGTATACAAAAGAGGAAAAAAATATTTAGTAAATATAAAAATAATTTTTTGTCACTGTATTTATGTGATGGAACTGGAATTACTGAAGTAATTCCCTACAAATAGTAGGGAAAGTGGCTAGCATATAACAAAGCAACGTAAGTTGAATTGAGCTTCACAGTTAAGTACCCAGATACCCAGTACACCAAACACTGTCATTAAGGTGTAACCACAGAAAAAAAAAAAAAGGGAAGCTCCAGACTCCAGAGAATTCACTCTACAAAGACATTTACGTGAATATTTATTTGAGTATTTTAATACTTTGAGAGAAGAAAGGATGTTTGCTTCTTGGAGGTGATTACGCACATTGTTCCTTCTTGTCCCACTTGATTAAAACTTTATTCTTTTAGAGCTACTTATTTAATTCATCCTTTCTGATGAGTTAAGTTCACTGAGCATCCAGACAGGTGGATTTAATTTTCCCAGAAGGCTGGCTATGAACCTCTACTTGTCACAAGCAGAAGGCTGCAAGATCTCTATGTATTGAAGGCAGCAGAATTCCAAGGAATCAACTCTTTTTTTTTTTTTTTTTTTTTTTTAATGAGAGTCCAACTGAATTTTATAGGTGCCAATATTAATAATCCTGAATGCTTTTCCTGGTGATCTATTAAGTACACATAGGAAAGCCATATTTGATGAGAAATGGAGCCCAGCTCGTGCACAGTCCAGCCTGTGTTATCATCAATTACATCTTTTATACTAAAAGCTTTATATAGTTCCAAAATCATTTATTTTCAAGCTATATCTACTATCTATAATATATATATATATATATATATATTTTCTCTCTAAAAGGACAATAGAGAAGTCCCATCATGTTTTGCAAGATGCTTTGTGGGAAATATAAACTGAGAGTTAACTGGGGTTATTTTAGGATTTTTCAGAAATCAGACATCATGATTAGGTAAGGTAAACAGAAAAAAAAAAAAAACAACACAGCACAGCAATAAGCATTATGGCTATGTCTAATTAGTTGCTACATTAAATATATATATATATATATATATATATAGCCCAGTTACATTAATTTCTGGACAGAAATGGTGTCTGAGAATTTGTGTGTGTATAGACTTAATGAAGCAGGTATGAACACTAGCTGTTTGTGTGCATACTGTTAAGGATCAAAAATCGTCTTTTTTTTTTTTTAAAAAAAAACAAAACAAAACAGCTTTGCACATGCTATATTGCTTCCTTTTTCAAAAATACATGAAACAATGACAAACTCCCGCAGCATGAGATATATGCGAAGACTTCAACAGCTTTTATTTCTTTCATCTGCATAGCTATAGATATACCTAGCCTAAATGTTTCGGTATGAATAGCTGGTGGGGAAGGGAAGGGTCAGTCAGGCATAATATGGATAGATGTGATTATTCCTTTAAAAGCTACTGGCTGGACTACTTAATTAGCTAGGTTTGGTCAGTTATATCTGGTTTCCACATGTTTCCTGTTTTTCTTCTAAATTCTATACTGCTCAGGGACCTGGGGAATGCGAGTCCAGGATTTTCCTGAAAGGAAGGACTGCTTTGTTCATTACTGCCATGGGAATGTGTTAAATTTAAGCATGTGTAGTACAGGTCTCAACTGTGTTTCTCCAATAGCAGATATCAGTTTAGCTCATTAGAAATGTAAGAGTAGAAAGAAAGCAATGGTGAACAGCGCTTTTTTTTTTTTTTTTTTTTTTTTTTTTTTTTTTAATGTAGCAAGGAAAGGGGAGTGTGTGTGTGTGTGTACGTACCGGTTGCTCTAGTCCATTCTTTGTTGTCTGCCAAAGTCAATTCAAGTAAATTAAAACAGTGACTTTGAAGTATGCAAACTAGTAGTAGTCTTGGACACTGCAAAAGAGATAAAACATCCTGAGCAGAAAACCTGGGAACATATCAAAAATGTGTTTATTTGAAATCTGTGACAAGGCACAATTGTGTTTTTCTCTCCTTAGACAACACTGTTTTAATTATGAGAAGTTCTGTCTCTTATCATAGTAATCCGCCATAAGCCCTTAGAAACTGCATATTAAGAATTAAGTTTCTGAATGTCCAGCAAAGAGAAATAAGATACTAAATCTGCTGCAGCCTGGTCATTATTAACAGATATTTCTAAATTTTCTGTGCAGACTTTTGGTGGAATTACAATAGTCAAAAGGATGATCGTCCTGAATAGTTTGTTGTGAGGGAGAAATGGATTATATATTACAGTCTTAAACACGTAAGTCTTAAGTGTTTATGTGGTTCTAGTCCAAGCTTCTGATCTTAGTAAGTCAAAGGATGATTTCTCTATATTCCTTTTGCAATGAGTAGGAAAAGTTGATGTGCAGTTTTTGCAAGGTTCAGTTTCTTTTTTAGTGTTACATTCAAATGTTATCTTCTTCAAAATTAGCCATTCCTTACTTTGTAACCTCCAACTAGAGAAAACCAACATCCCCTGCTTTCAGAGTAACTTATAGTAGGGACCAGGTCCTAGCACAGCACTAAGATTCTTTTTTCTTGGTAGCACCCAAACAATTAACTGTTCTTGAGGTAATTAATTTCACTAACTTCTTCCTGATTACCCAAAACAGTAAAGGAGGAATTAACAGGCTTGTCTCACACCCTTCTTCTGTGTCAACTCCAAATTAATTTATTCCATCAAACAAGATGAAAGCACACAAGTGATCTGGTTTCCTCCCTTCCTGCCCAGTTCATGACCAACCTCTATAGTCAGCTCAGCCCCTTTCATCTGGGCTGACCCAGACTGCCTTGGTGCTGAGCTTCAGCAATTTACACAATATCTATGCAGGTGGGGAGACCAAAAGGCCATGTCTTAACTGAGCCCCAGGTGTTATTTTTTTAATTACTATTATTATTTTTCTTGTACCAAAGCTTGAGAGTGAGTGAATGTGTAGCAACAATTTGATACTCAGCTAGGAGAAAAAAAAAAAAAAAAAAAAGAAACACAATGTTGAGCTGATGATGGAGCCTCTTTGTGTTATCCAGGTGGTATAATGAGATGAAGCTGAAGTGGAGAAGTAATGTGTGCATGAGTACAGTCTTTAGCGAGGGAGAGATGAAAGAATTCTTATAAAAGAATCATAGAATATCCTGAGTTGGAAGGGACCCACAAGGAAAGGACCCATCAAGTCCAACTCCTGGGCTGGTCCAAAGGACCACCCAAAAAATCAGACTATGTATGTGAGAGCATTGTCCAAAACTTCTTAATCACATATTAAACAGTGCAATTTTGTGCAATTTTGTGATTGTGGAAAATGTTGCCCAGTATGCTGTTATATCAGGTCTTAAAGAATCAAAAGAAGGCCTTGGGCAAGATTGAAACTAAAACCATATTTCAAAATTTCAAGAATTGGTTTGGAATTTCAAGATGTCTTTAGAAAGTCTTTTTAAAGTCTTAAGAAGTTTTTTAAAAGTATTTTAGAGAATCATCATTATTTTTATGAGCCTGAAACTCTTGGAAAATAAAGAAAAAAGACTATCTGTATGAGAATATAGTCAATCTTCCCTCCCACTCAGAAGATCTTGCAGAAGGCATTACCTGTATTCCATAAAATTTCCTAAAAATATTTTAAAGAAATACTGTCAAGGTATGTTATTTGGAGAAAAACTAATCACCTTGATAAATAAGGAAAAAAAAAAAAAAAAAAAGAATAGTATTGGAGGATAACAGACCTGGGAAAGCAGGATTTTGCTCCTCATTTTTAGAAGAATCAAGGGATGCAGAGATGCCTTATGAAAATATTATATTTTTTAAACAGTTAAAAAAAAAAAAAGTAAAGTTTGGCAGATAAGCGTAGAGCTGAGCAGCAAGGCTAGGTGTTGTCAAGACAGGAAAAGTTTAATAACAAAGTAATACAGATCCTACGTTTGTGAAGGAAATTAGTGTTGTTTTCTAATGATGTGCCAAATTCAAAGCACCAGTGAGAGGAAAAATCTGCCATTACTCAGGAGCCAGGAGCTCACCTAAGCTGCTTCCATAATTATAAAGTTTTTATTCTGCTACCTGCTATGAAGGAAATATTAGAAGTATTTATATGACTACATTAGGCTTGCCAAATTATAGTATAAACAAACATGAATAAAGCTGTGTGACAGGTGAAATGTTTTGGCAACTGTTTGTTACAGGCTTAATCAGATCTTTTCTTTTTGAATTTTACACAGTGCTTCATGTAGCAGTTTTTGCTTCACGTAGCAGTAGACGTTTTTGTTCAGTTCTAGTGGCCATGAGATTTTCATCTTTGTAGTAGCTTTCCATCCAAAAAGTATCATGTTATTTCTCAAGTTATGCCTATTTGGCCAATTCCGCTTCATCTGTGGCAGATCTGCACCTAAACACATTATGTTATAAACCGCTTCTTCTATCCAATTATTTGTTCTAGTATTAATGCCTTGGCTATATCTATCTCTGATAGAACATTTTTGTTTGTTTGTTTTTCAGTTTCAAAAAAGTATTGTAATACTTCAGTTAGGATTATGTACTAGAGTGCCTTTTGTCTGTGAAGAAAGCTTGACTTTGTATAATCCCCAATTAAAAAGTGTTGATTCAAATGTGTTTGTTGTTCTTTTGAGGTCTGAAGCTCCTTGCTCAGGTTCATATTCTTGTTGGCTGACTAATATTTTTTTTCTGGTCTCAGAGTGAGAAGAGAGTGGGTACAGGTTATCAGGAAAAGCTTTCTTTGATCTGAGAAATAGTAAGTTTACTTGTAAATGTGTGTAACAGCTCAAGCTGTGTGTCACTGCAAGAGAAAGGAATTGTTAATGTTCTTGCTTTCAGAGTTGTCTTTATTTCAGTATCTTGCTGGTCAAGTTTGCCTCTGTTATACCAATATATTAGAACTGGTGTGAAGTCAGAGTAACAATCATACACTTCAACTACTCTGATATGCCACAATGAGGCAAAATACTTTAAATACTTTAAAATACTTTAATTTGAATTTTGAAGTTGATGCTCAAAAATCCTGAAAATTGTCTGCCACAACTGGACAGAACAAGTCTGCATAGGACACCCTTAGTAAAAATCATAAGCATATAGAAATGTATTTTTCCATATTCTAGTTCTTCTGGAAATCCCTTGATCTTTGTGGGGTTCGATATACTGTGAAGCTGTTTTCTGTAGAACGTCTTTTGTAAGCTGTATTTGAAATGAAATTTCGTATAAGAATAACAATGGGCTTTTATGTTAGTGAGTTAAGATAACCCCTATTACTGAATCTATCAAATGAAGAGTTAACCTGACACGTATTACTGAATCTATTTCAAAAAAATTTCAAGTTTTGGCTGTCATAATTCAATGGGTATTGATTTCAATCTTTACATTTATGTCAAAACAATACTCATTTTTATTTTTTTTTTTTTAAATGGAAAACAGGGCACGTATCTGGAAATTTAAAATAATTCTGTCCTTTCAGATGGTGAAAATGGTAATGGAGCAGTTCTGCTCTTAATGCAATTAAGTGATCTTTGCTTTTTCTCTGAACTGATCCAAGGACTTTAACACAAATTCCAGGGAGCTTTTGGTTAAGTCACAATCATTGCATACACAGGCAATTTTGAAATAATCCTGCATTCCTGTTGTAGCAATGTAATTTTTATGTTGCTACTGGTATATATTTTCTTTCTATGGAAAAATATATTTTCTTATAACTTCGAACAGGTATGAGCAGATGGTTAGAATACCTCTTCTTCTGATATTTACTTACTTTTAAATATCCACTAAAAATTATTAGTCTTCCTTCTTTTCCAGTAGTTAGCAAAATTTAAAAAAATACTTATCAACATTCTTAACTCACCAGAAAAAAAAATCCATACTCCAATTTTCCATGCCATGTCAAAATAAAAAAAAATCTTTAAAATAAATAATAATAAAAAAATAGGGTGTGCTGCAACTAGTTTCTCTGAAACTTCTCCTTATTTAATAACACTCTGCAGAATAATTTTCTTAGCAAATGAAAGTAAGCACCTAAGTGTAACTGATAATGTGATGAATGAAAGCTGTCAAATTCTTTTTGAGAAAGGACTTTTCTTCCCTCATAGTTGGCTGGGCTGAAGCAGAGTCCAAGGGAAAGAGTCTATTGAATTCTCTGCATCCACAGAAGGTTTATCAAAGCAATCTGGAAAGTGAAGTTCATACGCTAAACCAAATAACCTTGGACGAAACCCAAAATGAAAAACAAAATACTGAATAGATAGTGTTGAAGAACAATGCTACCACAGGTATATGTGAACAAAAATGCTGGAATTCAAAACAATGACCAGTGTTGTTGCAGTTCAATGAATTCTGCAAGTTATTCTCATTTTGGTTAATTTCATTATTGCAACCATATTTTTTTTTTTCAATTACTCTCTATCTGAAGTTTTTTTTTGTTTGTTTGTTTGTTTGTTTTTTTTGTTTTTTTTTTCTCCTCTGATTTTCTTTTTGGATTTATTTCTTTGGGAAGTCACCTGTAGCATAACAGAGAATTACAGTAAGAATAAGAAGAGAATAATGTTAAATCTTAAGGGGATAACTCTGCTTCAAAGATTAAGTTAACCTAACCTAAAAGGTTTCCTCTAGTAAATATGATAGAATTCTATCGCAGTACTGTGCAGTGTGTTTCTGATTAAACAATGTTGACACCTCATTTATTTTTGCTGCATTTGCCATTAGGTCTGTTATAAAATATACTTTGAGTAATTTTTTTTTTCTTTTGATTATTGAAATGGCAGTGCTCCAGATACTTTTTGGAATTTTGGATATTGCATCTTGCTGAATAGCTTATATTTTTCTCCTGATAATTGGACAATTCATACAATGTAGGGAGTTCGGTTTTCTTGTTTTGTTTTGTGCATGTGTGTTTTATTTAGACTATTTTTTTAAAAGAACCAGAATTATTTTTATTATTTTAGTCCTGATGTCCAATTACAAAAAGTTCAAGGGCAATCTGTGATGGAACAGAGATTATTTGTTGGCTTCTAAACTTCACCGTTAATAGAGAAAATAAATAGTCTGGACACACACTCACACACACAAAACAAATGTTAAAAGATGGCTTGCATGCTTGAATTGGTTATTGTTTGAAGGAAGCCTTTTTTTCTTCTTTCTGACTTGCACTAGAACAGAATGAAAGAAAGGCATATCCAGTGATATATCCATTCAAAACATATATCCATCCAGCAGATGCTTCATGGACAGTGGCAACCTGTGAAGGGCTTCACTAACGAAGAAATTCCAATTCTTGAAAGGAAAGCAAACTTGAATGTTACCCTGAAAAACAATAAAAATACGTATAATTAGAAAACTCAAGAACATTTTAAAGCAGTCAGTTCCAATACGATCAAGTGCAAGTTCACATGCAAAAGTATAGCTTTAGCAAAAGAAAAAAATGCAGAATAACGAAAAAGAAAAAATGATGGCAGTGTTTGCAATAGAAGGAAGTTAGGTCAGGATAGTCCTGAAGTTCTGTGTCTGTGTTTATGTATATGTTATACTCAAACAATATTTTTGCACTTACCTTTATCAATATGCAGAAAATATAGTAGCATTCATGTGCGTATATACACAATCAAATACATTTTTCTTGTCCTTTGTGACATATCCCAGAAATTTCCCTTCTTATATTCTATTTTTTTGAAAACTAACTCTGAAATTTTTTCTGTGTATAATCCATTAACTTTGATTTAGAACTCCTAAGATCAAATTCAAATGAAAAGCAAAACTAAAACACCTTCAAAAGTAAAAGTAAAAAAAAATAACTTTGAAATTTTTACTGAAAGAGTTGCTGGATGTTTGGCAAAGGTGGGTGTGTCACTCTGCAGTTAAGCTTTATTTCACATTCTTTTTACTATCCGGTAAATTCTATTGGACTGAAGACACTTTTTAAATGATAACAAAACATAATGTCTGTTTGGTCCTTCCTTGTAATAGTTCTGAGGCAGACATTTAGATTGTTACAGATTAGGTTGTTCTATCAATTTGTAAAAAGAATAAAATAAACATCAGTGGCAAATAGTTTTCAGTGCATTGCTCAGAGGTCTGTAGTTTGCCCTAAAAAGCAGGTTTAGGAACTTCATTAAAATATTTTATCTCCCCTAGATCTAAGAATCACACATGAAGGAATGTCTGTGCTTTTTATTTGTATTCTTCAGAATGTTTTCATATTCCACAGCCACAGGCTTGAAGTCCTTAGGAAGTGTAATCTCTTTATATGTCCTTTATGATACAAGATGATTAAAAGAAATTGGTATTACAGTTAAGAAAGCTAAATTACTTAAGAAATCTAAAAGACTAATAGCATCTTCTAAACAGTTGCTGATATAACTAATTCCAGCATTATCATAATCACTTTTTACTGTGCTAAATGTCTTCCTGCCAATTAAGTAGTCATTTCCAGACATGATAGGATACCTGAACTGGGCCAATGGTGTCATGGTTGTTGTACTTTTGTTGCTATGCATGTCTCTTATACTGTCTGCTGGAGAGAGCCCTCATAAAAGATTCTTTGGAATAAACAGAGGATGAGATAAATCTGTCATTTTATTATTATTATTATTATTATTATTATTATTATTATTATTATTATTATCATTTTATTTATTTATTTATTTATTTATTTCAGTTTGAATATAACATTGATTTCCCCAGTCACCATATCAGATTCCTTTTAGCAAATGCAAATAAAATAAGAACTTCACTGAATTTCTGGACATTTTACAAAGATATCTTTACTTTCACAGTCCTGTCATCTTTACTAGCAGCTTAGAATGTTGGCAGAGTAGTATGTGAATAAGTCAGACGTGGTTGGCAAACAAAGTTTTGCGTAAGTTTAAATAGTTAGTCTATCATGCTTTAAGGTGCATCAGTTTCTGTAGCCAATGCCATGCAAGAGAATGATGTGTTCATTTCAGTACCTACTAGCCTATATCTCCTTACTTGGGTCAGCAGTAGCTTAAGCAAAAGTCCTGAGCAAGTCTGAAACAAATGCCTCTGGATCCATGGCAAGATGTTTAAATCTTTCTGAGTCTGGGGCCTGTAACAGGCAACATCCTACTAGAATCTCCTTTCTGCTACAGGTCACAGATGTGATTTGCTCATACCATGCTGGTGTTCTTGCTCTGTTTTTGTTTATTCAGTAGCTGTTCAGCACGTTACTTCGTGGGCAGCATGGATGTTCCTCCCTGCACTCTTCAGATCTTTCTGCCCCAGGCAGAATCTGGACTGGAGCCTGCTGCAAGAACTGCTCTAGCAGAACAAAATGTGGTCATTAGTCACCAGTCTCAGGTTAGACTGGGAAATTACTCTTGCTTGTAACTCACCCAAAGAGCACCTTCCAGGACAGTTGAAGGAAGAAGGTATGGGAGAGGTAGAAGTGCCTATGAAACTATATTACTCTTGTTCACTCTTAAACAGCCATTTATTTAATTTGATTACAATGTCAAGACTGTTCTTTGAAGTCTTCTGCATTACTAAGTGGTGAAAGGAAGTCTGAAAGGGGCTAGGAAGAGATACTGGTGTCTGTTGAACAGTTCTTGATATAAAGGTCATTCCTGGACAGCTAATGTGCACCCACCAGCTCCAAGCTTCAAGAAAGTTAAAGCAGAGGTACTCCATGGGCTGAGCTGTGGGGTATTCTGGATCTGGTAGATCAAAGTGGTGCTTAAAATTACTTGTATTTTAGCTCATTCCCATCCCACAGTGAAATGGAAGAATTACAAGGGAAGCATTGTTTTTTCTGGCTCACGAACAGCTTCTTGAGCTCCCTATCAACCAACGTCTTTGCAGTATGAAGTGTGTATTATATGAAGTTCTTGGCTTTATGATGTGTCATGTAGAATTAATAAGGTTGCTTATTTCTAGCCTAGGGCATTTGCAGACATTTGAAGGTGTCTATATACTGATTCATACTTTTTCAGTAAAAATGCTGTTATCATATCAAAAACTTTTCTTCCTTGTTTATTGATCAAGAAATAGACTATGAAGACAAAACTATTGTTTTATGAAGGAGATCTAAAATTAATGACAAGATTATAGATGTGATTTACTTTACCAGTTTTGTCCTACTGTTACATGTTTTATTTGGTTATGTAAAGACCAAAACAACACTAGAGTGTAATTGTTCATAAGTATTTCTAAACTAGTAAAAATAAATTACTTTTTGACATTTAAAACCATCAACTTTGATTTCCTCAAGTCTTTGTTATATACTGTGACATCCTTTACCCTAGCAGTAGGATTCTGTCCTCCAGATTTTTGTTGTTTTGGGTTCTTTTATGTTCTGTGCCACATAATTGCTGGAACTTAGATAAAGACTTTGAGAAGTTTGGAGTTCTGGCTTGACCACACACACACACACACACAATAATAAAAAATAAAAAAAATAATCATTTTTTCTCTCTTCTAGCTAGACATAAACATCTTGTATAAGAATATGTTAACTCTGGCAGAGATGCACAGTAGTTGAAGTAATCCATGATGTCATCATGTTAGCTTATAAGCTTCAGTTATTTTGTACAATTTTTGGTTCTTCTAGAAAGTCTACAAGCTGTTACTAACATATATTTTAACTTGCCATCATGTCTGTCAACTAGCAATATTTTCTGGATGCACTAAGTGTAGCCAGTATACAACTATGGTAAGATTCAGAATAAATTATTTGTTTTCTGATACTTCCACGCACCATGCAGCTACTACATAATAAAAATGTAAAAGAGGAGCTTGGTCAAGGATTCAGAATCTCAGGAGGTGTGAAATGGTTTAATTTTGTGGGTAGCTGTTCATAATTTACTATGGGCTTGTCAAGAAGAACTGGCCCATAAGTAAAAAGATGGATTATTTATCTTTAAAACATTTCCTTTACTTTTAGTATTTCATACATAAAATGTTTTTTACATCGGTTTCTTACTGCTATTCCTAGAGATAGCTTTGGCCTTTTACTATTTTCCATTTTCAAAGCAAGAACAGAAATAGAGCAGATTTTTTTTTTCTATTTTTTATTTATTTTTATTTTTCCCTAATAGCTCACCTGTCATTTTAATAGGCTGCTGTTAAGTAAGGAAAAACAATTTTTCCCTTCAGCTGAGAGAGGTGAGGAACAGAATAAATAATATTTTATGATGAAACATTCTTAAAGGTTTTGTTGTAAGAAAGGCAAAAATCCATCTGTAGCTACAGAACAAAGTATATGTCAGTTCCTGTCTAAACTCTCTGATGATCTATCCATAGTTGATCTATTGAAGGGACTAGAAAGCAGAAAATTATACCAACAATAAAAATTGCTACTCAAAAAAAAAAAAAAAAAAAAAAAAAAAAAAAAAAAAAAAAAAAAAAAACAGTCTTGGCACCAAGTTTTCTTAGGCAGCTTGCCAGTATCCTGATTCAGTGTTTATGGGAACATCTTGAAATGACTCCCAAATTAATGACTATATCTTCCATCACTCCAGTCTGATGTCTGAACATGAGGAGAAATAAACAATAGTTAATGATCTGGAAGCTGCTGGCAATTACAGTATTAGTTCTGGTTCTTATTTTCACTTACTAACAGCAAACTGTTCTGATCAGATGTTTATCTTTGAAAAACATATGCAATGGAAAATTGTGCCTCAGATTGCTATCCATTTCACAGTCTCTTTCACTGGGCCAGTTTCACACAGAACAAAATGATATCATTTTGATTTCATAGCTAACAGCCTTTGAGATTAAAAGGTTTTCTTTAAAACAGACAAAATAGACAGTTTTTTCCTACTTTTTTTTTTTTTTTTTTTTTTTTTTTTTCCTGTTGAAAGACCCCAGGCACCTGAACATGCTTTACTGTGGGGTTTCCTTGCTAACTCAGCAGGCATATATGCGTACCTGTGCCAAAAAGATTTTTCCTGTCCAACACCATTGCTTAGTCCAAACTGCTGGGGAAAGGCAATTAGGCTTTTATGCAAAGCAGGCAGATGATATATTGTATTAAGATTCATGATTTTACATTGAGTTTGCATATGCGATATGAAGGGCTTTGGTGGCATTAGCTGTAAAGGCACAGCTGGCTTTTTATTTTTGTCCCTACCGTTTATTTGTGAATGGAGATATTATTTTGTGGGGAAGTGTTTTTTTTTTTTTTTTTTTTTTTTTTTTTTTTTTTTTTTTTTTTTTTCTTTTTACAAGCTTTTGCAGTAGGTAATTGTATGCTGAGTTAAGATTCATGTGATAGATTGCACAATCGTGAAAAATGTTTTCAAAGTCAGTGCTGGATTACCTAATTCTAGCATTGGAACCGAATCTCTCCTGGTCCCTTAGCAGCTTCATAGGCTCACATGTTTCTGCACAATGCTTTTTTTTATTTTTGCAAAGGAATATTTTCTTAGCAACTGGGGCTATAACACTGGAAGGGTGCCTTGACTCCTCAAGCCTAGGGCACAGTGTTGTATAAGCCGTTTATTATACTTACAGCACTGCTTTTAGAGAGTTCCTTCTCCTTTCTTGCCTCCAATACCAAGAAAAATCATTAATTCCCCTGTCCATAAATGATGTAGCTTTTTCTAATGTCCTTTTTAACAAGCAGAGGGAGTGTGAGAGAGGTGTGCTTCATGCTGTCATCCCTCTTCAGAATACATACTTTTAGTCCTTGACAAAAGACCCAGGATAATGCAAATAGACATTAAAATCAGATTTTGCAGAATACTGTAAAAGTCTTATCTGAAGGTACCTCAGCAATTTATTTCAGCATTTCTCTTCTAGTGTCCCTTTATTTTGACCTACATTACCAAGAGACTAGGAGTCATGGTTGTGTGCTATTGGGAAATATAATAGTATATGTTTTTTCATGTTGCTGTAATATTTGTAATATCAATGTGTTGTCTTAGATAAGTTCTATTAGTGTTCATTTGAGTTGATGTAAAATGCATCATTGCATTGTGTAATTTATATTTCTTTGGCTAAGACTGATAAAAATCTTAATTGCATTAGGATATCTCAGAAAGAGTAGTCATGCATTGGAATGGGTTGCCCAGGGAGGTGGTGGAGTCACCGTCCCTAGGGATGTTTAAGGAAAGGTTGGATGCGGTGCTTAAGGAAATGCTTTAGTGGGTGATACTGGTGGTAGGGTGATGGTTGGACCAGATGGTCTTAGAGGTATTTTCCAACCTTAATTCTATGATTCTGTGACCTTCAGTGAGGTGGGAAATGGGATCTTCTCCCAAGCACTAAGTGATAAAATAAGTGGAAATGGCCTCAAGTTGCACCAGGAGAGGTTCAGGTTGGATATTAGGAGAAACTTCATTACTGAAAGGGTTGTGCGGCATAGGAATAGGCTGCCCAGGGAAGTGGCTGAGTCACCGTCCCTGGAGGTCTTCAAGAAACGTAGATTTATAACTCAGCAGCATGTTTTGGTGGTTGACTTCAGTACTCGGTTAGAGATTGGACTAGATGATCTTAGAGGTCTTTTCCCACCTGAATGATTCTATGACTCTATGATCTTAGCTTCTTATATACTTTTCAATCTTAAATATCTTTACTGGTTTTGCTTCTAATTGCTCTCATTGCAGGTCTTAATTCTTCTCCAAGAACTATTACTATTTTTCTGGCTGTATTATGAGGCACTACGAGTCTGATGATTGGCTTCAAACCCTGGTTAGGTGGTTGAAGAAATTGCTAAGTGATGTGACTTTTTTTTTTTTTTTTTTTTTTTTTTTTTGTCATCTTGATTATTTTTTGCTTCTTTGCACACTGTTTCCTGAAATTTGTGTTTTAGCTGTCATCTTCAATTTCTGATTTCTTAGCTTGAGACCCCTTACAGAGGTCTTGCTTGCCAACGTTGCTGATGACCTCCCAAGCCATTTTCAGTTCAGAATTTCAGAACTGTCTCATGCAGTGTGCATAGTCCCACAAGAAAATACAGACTATTCACAGAAAGTTTCTGAAGTAACAAAATATATATTTTTTTATAAAGGTGGCTGCTGAATTTTGGGTGAACACATATTTTTAAATCTTACTCAAAATGCAGTCTAGGAAATAAAAACAGAGTTCTGTTGGGAACACATATTTGGCCATTGTGTGCTGAGTGTGGGTGTAAATATGTGGGTTCATTGAAATATATATTATTATTTTTTTTTTTTGTCAGCTGAATGAATGTAAATCTTAATGTGAAAGTAACTAGCCTGGATCTACACATAAATGAAAAATGTCACTTTTTAAGAAAGGTTTCTTACGACTACTTCAATAAAAATGAAATTATTTTTTTCAACGATTATAGTTTTAGGTATTGAGAAATGCTCATGAAATTAGGGCTGCTTGCCAGACCACAAAGACATTTCCTATTCTACAGTTCTGTTTGTATTAGAGGAGAAGAAGCAAGATGTAGCCAGACCTGCAGCTGAATTTAAAAGAGAACTTCTTTTGAGGTTTGGCAAATTCAAGGTAGTCTCAATCCATCAGTCCCATTCTGCACTTCTGCATTTTCTGGTATCTTGTGGTTTAAATCAATAGAGTAGATGCTCCATAGATTATCTCTATGGAAGAAATACTGTATTTTATAGCTATAAGTACATCAGAGTCTGTGTGCAATTCTGTTCTTTCATTTAGAGTGCTTTTATCCAATTTATCCATTTATGCTTAGAACTAGATTTGGCAATAATCTCAAAGGCAAGTAAGTGTGAAACTGCAGTTTGCTATTTAACTCCTATAAGCCAGCCACAGGAATGAGACAAACATTTATTATGAAATCACTTTCCAGGATTGTATGCATTCCTTTCACCCTATACAAAAAAGATTTATTGTAAAGTGTATTTAAGGCATCAAAGCAAGGTATTCTGCTCTGGAGCTACTGCTGTGCATATAATCTTTTACCTGATTTTGCACCAGCAGTTATTTCTAGTTTATCCAGCTGCAAATAAGTACACATAGGTATTCAATGATTGGTGGAGGAGGGAATAAGAGGCAAAGATACCTGGATATAATGCTGTATTGTATTACTAACACCATAAAATGATCTAGTCCTTAGCTGATCTAGTTTTTTGGCTTTTAGTAGATCTTTCACCTTTTTTTTTTTTTTTTTTTTTTTTTTTTAATGGATGATTAGGTCCATAAAAAAAGTGTTCTAAGTTAGATATCTACATTTGAAAACCTGAGTTGGTGCCCCATATGAAGAGACAACAGGATAATACAGATAAAATAGAAATATATTCTACAATTTGATGACCATAATGGGAGGTCTGTTGGCAATTAGAATATTAAACTTCTTAAAGCTTCTATAGAAATAACTGTTTCAGTTATGACAGCAAAATATTAATTGAAGACTTAAAGTTTAACAAGGATTAAAAATCAAACAGGACAAATTGTAACCTATTGAAAGAGAAACCTATTTTCATTTCCTGATAACTAGAAACTGTACTTGGATACAGAATCACTGGACAAATATGGGCTAACACCAACACACCCATTTCATAATATGGCTCTAGAAATGTCATGTAAATTAGGCAAATACTCATGGATTTTAAAAGAGAAGGGACTGGTATGTATCTTCTACTTGGATCTTCTGCCTAACACAGGTGAACCGAGCACATGAAATAGCTGTTGCAAGGAGCACAGACCTTATGTTTAGGCTATGACACATCTATAAAATGCTAAACCTTGTTTTGAAATAATGGTTAGTGAACTTTCTGCCATGCAGTTTTAGATAGATTTTTAAATACCCATGTGTTTAAATGCATGCCTCATTACTGGTTTTGGTTTGCCCATTGGATCCTCATTAGTTCTTTCTTTTCTGGCTGCAGAGCTGTGGACTATTAGAAATTTTGCTTTGCAGACGTTAACCACTTTGGTATTTTGACTTTGTTTATGCTTTGTGATTTTGACAGTGCCAGAGTGCCCCCCACCTACTAGGCTGCTTTATTGCTCTAAACACTCAAGAAGTATTCACCAGTCACCTCTGCATTCTCTGCTGACAAGCAGCTTTCAGGAAAACTTTGAATGCTGTTAATAGGGAGTACCTTGAACTTTTACAAGATCTGCATCAATTTGGCTGTAAATATCCCATTCCATATTAAAATAGCACAAGAAACTGCAAACATTAAAGAGAATTTTTTGTATCAACCAATTTTCCCAGTGTATAATTATGCAATTATTTAAGTAATAAAGTTTTAAGCTGGTACACGCCTGTTACTTCCTTATACTTTTTCTATTAAAACAAAATGGCCTTAAGCATTTCACTTTGTTTTATATTCACTGTATTTCCCAGAATAATTAAAGCTTAGTCATTCTTTATAATGTTACACAGGTAGGAACATAGGCCTGGTTTACAATTACAAAGGTAGAGCCAGATAGTCTTCAGTCTACTTTTGTAAGAGTAGCAAGTTCTCAACAAAGTTCTTGACTTTCTGTATTACATAATAGAAGAAATAAAAAAATCAGTACCAGAATATCTGAAGTCAGATTCATAGTTTTATATATATATAAACTAACTCCCTTAATTAAAGTACAAAAATGAGACTGCACCAGCTAAACAACTGGGCCTATGCTTTGGAGATGACTTTCTACCGTGTAAACAGCGTTATAACACCTACCATTAAGGAAGGCCAAGATGGATTAACAGGGACTTCATTTATTTATTTATTCATATATTTATTTAAAATTCACCTGTTTTATGTTTCCAGAGTTTTAAAACATTAGTTGGTGTTTGCAAGCAATGCATGAATATCCACTGTAGGCTTTGCACCAATGTTTCTAGATGTACTTGAATGAATCTTAGTGCAAGGCTTTGGTTCACTCATGTCCCACAGGCAGCTTTCCAGTTTCATTATCTTTTTTCCTCTAGATTCTGGTAACATTCTTTCAGAACTCCCTCTTACATTGTACAACTGTCTTACAGCTTATCTAATATGATCTATGTCACTTAGAAAATGTTCCTTTCATCTGGGAACTCAGTCAGTGTGTGCCATTCATAACTAAATAGTCTGTTCTTTATTGTTCCCTTGATTAATAATTGTTGATTGGTTTGACTTACTGCACACTGTTGCCGGGCATGATCAAAGAAAATCTGAGATTAATCTGCTAAACTAGATGTCAGATTAGTAAATTCCTCTGTGCTATTACAAAGATTTTTTCTCCCTCAGTAAAAGCATGTCAGAGGATGATGGCTCGGCTATACCTCTGACAGGTCAGTCTGAAGGTCAGTCCCTGAAAACATGCATGCATTGATATAATAAAGCATGATGACTCATTTATATCCATTTTATATCTCCAAACACTCTTTTCATGAATGTTAGTCAGGTAATGGTGAGAAAAAGATAATTTACTTTGATTGCTTCTGAATACAGCTGAAGAAAGAATTTGTAGCCTATCATGTTGTGAATACATATGCTTTTTTTCTCAGGTCAGTAGTGGAATCAATCAGTGTAAGTCAGAGAACAGCGTTGTGTGTGTCTTTTCATCAGCTAGTGCATCTCCTCTATTTCTGTAACACTGTTAGTCAGGGAATTATTGACAACTAGGAGGACAAGGCTTCAACTTAGAAGAGTAATGAATAAATAGGCTGAAACTAGAACCACAAGCCTGAAAAAAAAATCACCAAACTACTTGCATTTAATACCTTGTTCTTTTTCCCCATTCACAATTTATATTTTCTGAATGTGACCAAAAAAAAAAAAAAAGGGGGGGGGAAAAAAAAAAAAAAAAAAAAAACACGCTAGCAAAAGACAAAAACACAGTATCACACATAAGTATTTTATAAACCTCTCCTGTACTGCAACACTCTTGGAGACCCTTAGTTTCTCCCCATCTTCTACGAGAACAGCTTGCAGTCTGGGATTGTCACACCCTGCTAGATAACAAGGCTAGATTTCAGCTGTTGATGATCCTGTGGTGTAAGATGCTTTCATCCTTTTAGGCATGCTACAAATCCTTCTTTTCTCTGTTTGCCACTTCATTAGCCACTGCAGTTTTGGTGTTCATCTCTCAGCCAGAAAGCAGAGAGTATGAGGTTTAACACAGGCCTTCTGCTTAATAGCTAAAAGATGTTTCAATGAATCTCCTGTTCTCATCCTTTCTTTCATTGGTACCATCTCCATCCTAGTGCTGGAAGCTATTGGTTGAGATGAAGGATTGAAATCATTACTCCCAGTGACTTAGAAGCCCAGTCAACCCACTACATCTTTCTTTCACCTATGAAATGCTTCCTTTTCTCCAGAAATACTCTTTTAGCAGAAGAAGCTAAACAAACATGTTTAATGTCTGCTCACTAGTCCATTTCATTTGTCTCTTTTTGACCATGGATCAATATGAAATTCTCTATTTTTCCCTATTCCCCAGTGCAGAATGGCTTTTGTGGCAGTGGCAGCTTTGAAATGTGCATGTCGTCCTGTGGCAGGTATACCTCTGCCACAAAACTTATATGTTTCCTTGTTCTTTCTCCCAATGATCTTCTTGCTTGTATTACTTTCCCAAGTTCTTATCCAAACACAAAAACTTCTATAATTGTTCCTCCAATTTGCTACTGTCAATTTTACAGACTTTGTGGTGTCTTTTGAGCTAATTAATTACATCCAGGTTCATTTCTGAGAGCTTAAAACCTCTTACCTAATTTTGCATTAAGTTTAGGAAATTATTATTATCTTCAGATTGTTGCTTCAGTTTCATACCGTTACTGTCTCTAGTAGTCAGGACAAACAGCGACCTCTCTGATATTTTTATTTAAGAGAACCCAGACTAGTAATCACATACAGTTATCAGTGTTTTAAAAATATTTTCAGGCATCCTTTGTGACCACCATATTTTTTTTGAGGTGGTTGGTGTTTAGTTAGGGAAAACTTTTACTGATGTATGACTGAATATTTGAAATACCCCTTTGTTCTTCCCTAATTGCTTTTGTTATTAGCTCATTAAACACAGTCAACAGATATCATTAATGCTTCCATTAAATTATCAAAAATGTTTACATTTTAGTTCAAAGGTAAAGGAAGCAAAACTGTTATCTTGGAATCCATCACATTGCACACCTCAGTTTCCTTTTAAATTTCCATGTTGTTATTCATTTTTCTTCCTCCTCATTGAAGAATTTCTGGGTATGTTCATTTCTGCAGCCTAACTGTCTTTCTACTATTAATAAAAGATATATATATATATATATTATTTTTTTCCAAAACATCAGAGAAGGCAATGGATTAATGAAGGATCAAAATGCATAAAACATATAAACCTTTTATTGGTAGGGGGTGGATGGCTCAGGCTGATATTGAAAGAATGTCATAATTGGAAAAATGGAAGAGAAATAACAATTTATTTAATATTTTTAGTTTATGGCAAAGTTATTTAATTATAAATGTTCCCCCAGACAGTTGTTGATTCTCTCCTGGCAGAAATCTGTTTGTTTTCTGTTTGTTTTATGTCAGTCCATAGTGCACAACACTATTAGAAGATTTAGATTATTCTAGAACTGGGAAAAGAACAGTATCATCTCCTGATTTATGTTTTTACAGGCCACAGTTTTTCCACAGGCTGTAGTACTTAAATATTCCAAGGATAGTATATGGTTTCCTGTAAATCTGCAAACTGAACTGGGGTCATTTTGCACCTGAACTTTTCCATGCGTGTCAGCAGATTGCTGTAGTTTCCTTAAGACAAAAGAAAAAGAGCAGCTGAAAATAATTAATATTGAACTTGACACATCAAAAATGTAATTTGTCACTTGTGATTAAAGCCTTTATCTTTAGTTCTATTTTTATATCCATCATGGGTCTCCCATAGCTATCATTAGGTTCCACATGGTTGGAGTTAGTCTGACCTTTGATCGTCCACCATAGACAAAGTGATCTGTTGCTAAATCGGAGCTCAAGCTAGTCAGCAACAGTATAGATCAACAAAGTGAGCTTGGCTAATAATAATAAAGATTAGCTTAGTTACTCTGATTAATTTTAAAGTTTGTGTGGTTAATATAAACACTGATCTGCAGCAGAAAGATTAGATTTGTGACAAAATTAAACATTAAACATTCTGGGGATTGGAACTAGATGATCTTTAAGGTCCCTTCCAACCAGAGCCACACTATGATTAAGAATTCACATTGTGGTATTTTGATCTGCTTTGAAAAGTAAAGATGGTGGAAGTGATACATTTTCAATATATGCATATGCTAGACAGCTGAGAAGAGAGTACTCATTTTGTAAACTCTCTATTCTTTTTCACTTTCTCTGAAGCTTTCCATTTTTATTTTTTTTTCTGCTACAGATAGTAGGAGATAATTTTCTAAGCACAAGGAACTGAAATGTTTGACATGTCATTGTCCTACCACCATATTCCCTCTTGCTTACCATTGTAAACCCCTTGTTGAACTATGTATAAATTGAAGCAAAGCATAAAATATGATAAATGGATGTTTCCATTATCAGCTATGTCTTTTTTTCAGTACAGGCATGTGTAGCTGAAAGCCACCAATATTTTTGCAGGTGACTCTTAAGTGGTGTTTCTTCAGAAGCAGCCATTATTTAATTCACTGCTTTGTCACATAAAGGCTCAGACTGTAGTAGCAAGTCACAGTGCTAGCTATTTAAACTAATTTTGGTATCCAGGTAAAACCAGACTGTATGTTCTGTGGTGCAGCTTATAGTGTATGTGATATGAATTTCTGTTTCATGACCCTGTGAGTTTACTGAATATGTTCTGCCACTTTTCACAAAAATAAAGTCCTAAGCCAAGTTTTAGCTTAGTCTCTGTAAAGTAAAACTCCCTTGTGAATAGGGTGAAGAGTATTAGATTTGTAGTCTCATTATTAAGTATTTTTGTGGTAACAGCTTCATTATTCTAAGGTCATTAACAGACTTCTCCTTTTCTTGCAAGTGATTGTGAGTTAAAGTCATTACTTCAGGCATCTACATTTTGATTAGCAACATCTGATCATAAATAGCTTGCAGTTACTGAAAGTAGGAGAAATAGAAGAGAGTTATTAACCAGAAGACCAAATTCCTCTCCTATACTGGCTTCAGCAAACACCTCCATGCATGAAGTAGTGTTTAATGCAAAAATGTTGAAGACTAAACATTTGAATCTTAACAATGAAAGACTGAAAGCAGTGAAGCACCATTGTTTCCTTGACGTGCTTAAAGACAGGTGCTGTTTTTTCAGCAATTACCCATGCATTGAGCCATATAGCTTGTGCTTTGCTGTGAGGTATGGTTGTTCAGCTAATTTGTACCTCCCACCGAGACATCATCATGGATCTAAGGACATTGGGCTATATCACCATGTCCTTTGGCTCTAACAATTAAAATCTAATTTACTCTTGTTCTAGGTTCATTTTGATAGTTCCTATACATGTCTATTCCCTAGGGATCAGTGTTGGTCATCCTCTTTAATATCTTTATTGATGACTTGGATAGAGGAATTGAGTGCACCCTCAGTAAGTTTGCAGATGACACCAAGCTGGGGGGAAGTGTTGATCTGCTGGAGGGCAGGAAGGCCCTGCACTGGGACCTGAACAGGATGGGTCGATGGGCAGAGGCCAATAGGATGAGGTTCAAAATGGTAAAGTGCCAGGTCAGGCACTTTGGCTACAACAACCCTGTGCAACGCTACAGGCTTGAGGTAGTGTAGCTGAAAAGCTATGCAGAGGAAAAGGATCTGCGGATGCTGACTGGTGTTCACCTGAACACAAGCTGGCAGTGTGCTCTGGTGAAGAATCCAAGAAAGCCAACATCATCCTGGCTTTTATCAGGAATAGAGTAGCCAGCAGGACCAGGGAGGTGATGGTTCCCCTGTACTCTGCTCTAGTGAGGCTGCACTTTGAGTACTGTGTTCAGTTTTGGGCCCCTTAGTACAAGAAGGACTTTGAGGCCCTGGAGCATGTCCAGAGAAGGGCTACGAAGCTGGTGAAGGGCCTGGAACACAAGTCCTTTGAGGAGCAGCTGACGGAACTGGAGGTGTTTAGTCTGGAGAAGAGGAGGCTCAGGGAAGACCTTAGTGCTCTCTAAAACTACCTGAAAGGAAGTTGTGTGGAGCTGAGGGTTAGCCTCTTCTTGGAGATAAGTAGCAACAGGACTAGAGATAATGGCCTCAAGTTGCACCAAGGGAAGTTCAGGTTGTAAATTAGGGGAAATGTCTTCTCAGAAAGAGTGGTTAGACATTGGAATGGAGTGCCCAGGGATGTGGTGGAGTCACCATCCCTGGGAGTTTTTAAGGAAAGTTTGGATGTTGTACTTAGGGACGTGGTTTGATGGGTGATATTGATGGTAGGACCAGATGGTCTTGGAGGTCTTTTCCAACCTTAACGATTCTGTGATGATTATATGAAATTTGTCTGATTAATGTGAATCTTCAATTCTTCTTGTTCAAAAGGCACACATATAACTTTGATAGATGAAAAAGCTCTGTGACCTTTAGATTTTTATTTCTTTTTATGATTTGCTGAGTCTGTATATATATGGCATCACCTGCCTTTTTTTTTTTTCTTTTTTTTCTTTTTTCTTTCTTATGTATTATTTTCTCTGGGAACATTGCCCTGAGTTCATTAATTCATAAGTCAATATTTCTGCCACTATTTCTTTTATCAAGCCAAATAACTTGGAATGACTCTTATAGTCTTGTTTAATCTTCTGACTTCCCAAAGAAGTTTAAGTGAAAATTCAAAGGGCAAGGAGGGCAAGGAATGCAGGTTTCTGGCACAACATAGTACCGTGACAGCATTTTAAACTAATATTAGTAAATTTGATCAAAATTCCATAGGATTTTTGGCATCAACTTCAGTAGGCCAAGTTTACCTGCTAGTCTCTCCCCAGCCCTCACAAAATCATAGGATTTCTTCAGTGATGATCTTACATATTATGCTTGTAGAAGTGTTGTTTTTTTAGCCATTTCTGAACAAAAGCTTGCCATAGAAGGGTAATGGAGAAATATTACGACATGAAAGAATTTCTCCTCCAGTAGTGAAAGTACTGTCCATCTGGAAGCATTAAGACTTATTCAGTATCAGTCCTTAATCCCATCCCAATTGCTTGCCATACTACTGCTGTCCTGGTTTTCTTTTTTCTTTTTTCTTTTTTCTTTTTTTTTTTCTTTTTTTTTTTGTTTTGTTTTGTTTTTGTTTGTGTGTTGTTTTTTTTTGTTTTGTTTTGTTTTTGTGTGTTTTTTTGTTTTGTTTTGTTGTTTTTTCTTCTCATTGTGAAAAATTAGTAATGTTAATAGATATTCAACAAAATGTGATTGCTCACCACAGAAATTAAGTTTTTATTAATCGTATCTTTAAAATCAGGTGTTTTTATAAATCACATTTCATCTTTACATCCTCCCTCCTCTTACAAAACAAACAAACAAGACCCAATGACACATCTGTCTCTGTTGCATATTGGGTATTTTAATGTTTTGCCCTTGTAGATCCAAAGTGCTAATGTGTAGTAGCTACATAGAACCCAGAAAACTCTCCATTTCCCTATTTAACATATATTACCATTAAAGCTAAGGATACTTCAGTTTCATTTTATGTTTCTCTAGGTTTTAAGTTTATTACATGTTATCAGTAAACATAATTTTTTTTTTTTTAGGTCCTCTGCTGAGCCTGTTCCTTGGTTTTGTGACATCAGTGCTGACTCCAGTGAGTAAATTTGAGAAGGAAGGTACTATTTAATATTTTATTACTCTTTGAAAGATGATGTAGTTTGTTTTTTATTAACAAATAAGGCTTAAGCAAGCTATTAATGAGGTTCAACTAAAAAGATGATAGAGGATATACTTGTTGTCCATTCCAGTTTCACCAATATCAGACTTCATACAAAGATATATACCACATTTTTCAGTCATTAAATTTATAGATACAAAAAACATATGCAGAGAAACCTATAATGAACAGTAAAGCCAGCTTAAGCAATTTCTTTTGTGATTTTCATATTATTATTCAGATATAATAAGAAGTCAAAATGGATCTAAATGTTTCCATTGGAAAACACATTGTCCTTTTTTTTTTTTTTTTTGATGTTAGTAAAAAAATTGTTCCCACTGAAGGAAAATTCCTTTAGAAAAAAAAATAAAAAATCATATTTTCTAAACAGTAAAGTATGAAGTTTTCTCTCATAACCAGCACAATTTGTTTGAACTCACATATGGTTACACTTCACTTGTGTAAATGTGCTTAACACTTACTCAGCTTTGGAAGCGTGATTCCAGTTTCATACCAATAAAACTGATCATTGCCCACTGGTGAATTTTAAGGTGGACACATTTTAGTTCAATTCATTTTGTTCTCTTCTAGTGGTAGTACAAATTTCACCATTTTGTTCCCTTTACACCTGAAAGGAGGGTGTTAATACGATTCTTTGGCAAATGGTCTTGCTAGCTAAAAACAATCTATGTTTTCACAGTGGAATTGCCAAAGTTATAAAATCAAATAGGTGTGTCAGTCTGGAAATAGTTAAATAGGCTATATACTGGAGTACTCCATGGTAGAATCAAGAATAAAGTGTTCTTCCAGTTAAGTCACTTGTCTTACAGCTAACTGCTTTCATTGCAGTAGGATTAAACCTTTTATTTTAGAAAATACGATGAGCTAGAGAATGGGCCTGCGTAGGATATGCTTGGAGAACACTCCTCTCTTTTTCACCCTGAAGATGTTTGTTGAAACTGCTAGATCTCATAGGTTAGCTCCCATCAGTAACTGGTGGCTGCCAGTTTTACTACCTTTATGCAGCAGGCCCTGGAAGATGCTTCTCGGTGGCTGCACTTTCTAAGTCCACTCAGAGCTGTGATGTTATTCCTCTGGGCTCACAGCAAACCTGGGTGCTGCCAGGCACTATCCCTGCTCATGTAGTTCTGCCACTGACTCTCATGAGCTGTTTGCGCATCTAAAGGGAGGCTCTGGTTTTCAGATCCTGAATCCAGTTTTGAATGCTCTTATTGACTGAGGAGAGAAGGAGAATTTGAAGAAGTGTACTGAGTGATTTCATGGTGTTTGACATTTGTGTTCCATCTTACAAAAATAATCATTGTAAGTGCTTGTTTTCATGCTCTTTCTAGAACAGGCTGAGGAGAACTTGTAGCTGAACATCACCATTAATCAAAAAGACATCAAAACATTGTTTACCCTCTCCCCTCCTATTTCCATTTCCTTCATTTCTCCTTTTATTTTATTTTATTTACTGGGGGGAGGGGGATGGAGGACAACAACTACAAATAGCTTTGCTTGTTTTCATTACAAAATTGCGGAACAAAACTTTAATTATACAGTTTGTACAGAAAGTAAGTAAAAGACCAAATGTTTTTATCTTGCTAGCTGAATAGTTATGTCTTGTCTGGGAAACTCCAGTTGCAATGCACATTTGTGTAGGAGGTTAAAGCTGGTGTCAGTGGTTTGTAATGGACAGTTACAATATGTTCTATGGCAGTTACAGTGCCATTTAAAAAAAAAAAAAAAAAGAAAAAAAAGAAAAAAAAAAAAAAAGTTGTAAACCTCTCAGTAGGTTGGGGTGCATTTTAAACCTCCTCAAAAGAAAAACATCAGGTTCTAACATTTTGTGTGTGGCTGAAAGCTCCTCAGAAAAGCAAAAACAATTAGTTCCAAGACTGTTCGTTATAAAAAGATTAAAACTATTTAATTTACTCTCCTATTAACGAGCTCCAGTGAGGAAACCTTGAGGTTGAATTGTAGTGATACAGGAGGCCAAATATTCTAAAAGTGTAAGTCAACCTGAGAGGTGGGGTTTGCTTGGACTCCTGCAAGATAATTGTGGGGCTTTTGCAGTTGCATGGAAGCTCTTTGTTAAAGATTGACCCTGATTCATGTAAACGAAAAAGTGTCATTTTTCACTTGGGCATTTGTTCTTGTTTATACTTTCAGTGAAAACATTCACAGCAGTAAATGGAGGGTAAAAAAGGAGAATAAAAAAATGCATGAGTGCTTCTTGTGACAATAAAACATACTGCTGCCAGTAGACATCTTAATTACAGTAAGTTCTGACCTGACCAAACTGTTCTGGCATTTAAATGCAGAAGAGGATCCAATGCTCTTCCAAATTGGGAATTGTAGGTTTTGTTTTGTTTGTTTTCATTTTTATTAGGTGTTCATTTTTACATGGAAATCTCTTTTTGCATGAGCAGTTGCTCATTTTGAGCCTTCTTCTGGAGTTCCCAGTTAGTAGTTAAGTAGCTGCTGCAGGGCTAGCTCCACAGCAGTAAGCATGCTGAGCTTACCTAACTTTGTCTTGGCTTCTAGTACAGCAAAGGCATCCCTAAACTTTCTGGAGAACGCAGAGGGGTGGGGCTGGGAGGGGACGAAGAAGACAAACAAAATTCACTAAATGGAACTAGTTGAAGAGCTGTATAAACTGATATTCAAAAAGCTGAGAGGGGTCTGCCTTTTATCTTTCCTCATTTGATGGTTTTGGTACCTATTTTTATGCTGTGGATGGACACCTCTGTCAGATAAGCTCCATCACGTAGAACTGGTGGATTTATTTTCATCATCTTTTAAGTCTAGTTTATTTCTGATGTAGCTAGATATCCTCACAGTCTTGAGACAACATAGACCAGATAAAGTTTCTAAGATGTGTGTTGTTATCATGAGTCAAAGTGTCTGGAGACAAGGAATGTGGAATAATTGTAGTTACTATTGCTGCTTAGGACTGGGAAGGAAAGCAGGTGAATGTGTCTGGGCATAGAAAATTCAGCTTCCTGTAAAGTCTAGGCTGAATTCCCCCAAATTCATTTGTCATTTAAAGTGAGAACAAGAACAGCTTTTTGATGAACTAGACAACAAAGTCATAACATTGTTCTTATCACTTTCAGATGAGAAATTGAATCAGCTAAAAGTAATAGCTTTTACTCTAAATGGGAAAATCCTGATATTTGTCATGTCAATGAGACTTTTTTTGGATGCATAGACATTCCAAATTACAGTGGTTTCATATATAAGACAAGTATTATTTAAGATGGTGTAAATCATTGCCTTTTGAAAAGAGCATATTTCTTCTGGTTTGACAGTAAATTAGGAACAATAGGGATGTTTGTCTTTAACTCACTCAGTAAAGCAGCATTTGTCTCAACAAGTTTGTCAGTGTCTGTTGATTCATGATTTCAGACAACTAGTGGAAGGAACAATTACCATTCACTACAGAAAACAAACATATGTAGAATAGGTAGATGACAATTTTGCTGGGGTTAGCAGCAAGGTAAAATAGAAAGCAAAATAGGAAATAAAACATGGAAATCCCCAAAATTGAAGCCAGAAATTCAGAGAAGAGTAAGCATGTATCATTTACATGAAAATGTATTTTTCCAGCCATTGAGAGATGTCGCTGTAGAGCTTTTGTTATTCTAATTTTATTCCATTGTGGCTTTATGGTGTTTGTAAAGGAGCACAGATGAAAGAAAAAGAAAAACAAGGTTTCCTCAGGAAGAGGCTTCTTTCTCTCATATAGAGGTTTCCTCCCACCCCACATTTTGATTCTGTTTGTGATGAAGCTTCAGTATTTGTGATTGAAGGAGAAAAGGATAAGTGAGTCTGAAGCAGTGGAAAGACTGAGGGTGTTCTGGTTGGAGACTCCTTTTAAAAGGAATATGAGAAGGGAAATCCTAATCTCTGTCAATGACAAAACTACTGACTTTATTAAGATAAGGATAGTGTAATAGATAATGTAGATAGTGTAATAGTAACTTATAACAGATAGCACCTTGCAGATGGGAATGAAAAGTTAGGGAAGACAAAAAAGATGGGGGGGGAGGGGAATTTTTTAAGTTCAATTTTATTTTTTGTAACATTCAGAAGAAAAGCAGACATAAATTTAGACATGACATGTATAAATGTAAGACATATTCTTCAGTTCAAATTGATCTTCAAAATGCAAAAGAAGACTTATTTACCAATACTTATAACTGATAAAGATACATGGAGTGAATGACATTAATTATATTCAGCCTCAAGCTTTTATTGATAGCTTCAGGAATCAGATCTTTCTGGGTGAGTGACAGAGCTTTAGAATAACCTGGTAACAAATTAGAATTTCTGTTTACAAAATACGTCTGGAGGTTCTTCAATGGAAATATTCCAAAATACTTTAAAGTAAATATAAATGATCCAGATGACTCCTCACCTTACTTTCTCAAAGTTGTCAGAGGTGCAGATAATAAAGGTATGATGATATAGGGGTGTTTTCTCCTGCCAGTGTGTCACTTGTTACCTTTAATGTTCTAAATTGATGGTCTTAGAAAAGAAACTCTTTTCTACAAGGATATTCAGAACAGTTACTGAAATTCAGTTATGTTCCTTTTGCCTACTACCAAATGGGAAAATTTACCTAATGTATATGTAGACTAAGAGTTTCTTCTGCTTAGTTTAATTTTGTGGCTTGTTTTTGCTATCTGTTTATCAGTATTTTTACATTATGATACCATGTGATATTATTGAATACTTCCTCTTGGGCTTTTGCTTAGGATAAAGCACATTTTAATCTTTTCTATAGTTCTGATTTGTTCTTCATTCTTTCCGAACCTATGCAAAATAGAACATTTCATCAGGAATCATTATGAATCAGTTCTCATTTATTTCCATTTATCCACCATTGAAAAAACATTGCCCACTCCTGTCAGAAGGAACAGTATATGGCCTCTGCATTGCATGACATACAATGACACTAAATATGATATACCATTATTATTTACTGCAATAAAAGCCAATATGTCCTTGCACTGCTACTCTCTCAGTTCAAAAGCTATGGCTTCATGTTTTCTTAAGAAAACTTGGAAATCATTTTTCAGAACTCATGAGATACAGTAGCACTCATTGTTTTTCTTGGATAGTAAAGTTCTAGATAAATAGCTCATGAATCACTAGTTAGAAGTTGTACTTACTAGTGTTTATTAATTCCTATGCTATTTATCCACTCATATGTGGCCCAGGAAGAGCAACTACAACTTAAGTGCACCAATCTTCTGAGCTACTGAGCCATTTTACATTTGCTTGTCTAAACAAAAGGCTATAAAGCATAAAAAGTAGTTTAACAAATTTCTGCATTAAATTGACATTTTGAAATCTCACAACCACTGAAAACTCTACTGTCTCTTCAAATAAAAACAACCAAGCAATATTTTCTTTTTCTGTGACTGTTGTTTGGTCATAAAAGACAGGATCCAAAGGGTATAAGCCTTTGCATATGACTGCCTTGAAGAACAATCAATAGAAAACCTTGAGAATTTTCTTCAAATTGGCACAAAATATTCTGTTGACTTAAGTAACATTACAGCAAGTCAAACACTCTGGAATTTTCAGAAAAATGTGCTGATCAGTGAACCTATCAAGAAAGGATTTACATAAATGCTATTCTCTCAAGATAATAGTAGTAAATAACTCACTTATAGGGGAGCTATCTTTAAAAAATTATGTCACTCCATATATAATGATAATGAACTGTTAGAAAACCTCATGCTTGCTCTAAAGTTTGGATAAGCATTCAGACCTTAACCTTCATGTTATCTTACCTATTTTAGACAGGAATATACAGGAAGACTTTATGTTCAGCTTTGAATAATTTCTATAAAACACATGCTTCTGTACCTGCATTATAACTTCAGAGACATTTTTATAGAATCATCGTAGAATCATAGAATGGTTTGGGTTGGAAGTGATTTTGAAAAAGCTGCAGGAAACTATAGTATACTGTGAATATGTTGATTCATCTCTATACATATTTTTTCTTATTGAAAGATTTTCCAAATAAAAATGCTTTATTATACCATAATAAATAATATTACTAAGTCTGAATCCTACAAACAAGTCAGCACACAAGAAACTTCACTGACATGAATGAATGAAACTTCACTAACTTCACTGGTGCACATATTTTTAAAACTCATGAGACTTTCATTTAATGAATATCTTCATGTTCTGGAGGTGATTTAGCACAAAAAAAATCTGACAGTGCATTTTTGTATTAGTTAAGAATATATTTGTAATTAATGAATTTGCATGAAAAATACTTTTTCCTTCTTGAGCTTTTCATTAATCATTTTTCCCTAATTTTCATTAATTATTCCACTTCCAGTTGCTTTTCCACACCTTCTGTTCTAAGGGAGAGGGATATAACTTCTCTTTTAGAACTGAAGGACTAGAACAAAGAATAGCAAGGGTGCCTTAACTTCTGTTTATGTTTCAGGAACCAGTTTTAAAGTGAGAGAATACTATGAGACACAGATAAGTAACAGCTTTCTTCAACCAGGGAAGAGATTTGCAAATTTAGCCTCTAGACCATGCTAGAAGTGAATACAAATCTCTACTTCATGAACATATTGAGTCCAGGTGTGAGCTTGATCCTTCCCCTCTTGTGGGTCACATGAGTTTCTCTCACTGTTTGAACTTGTGGAGTGGTTGTCATCAAACTATTACTCCTGATTATTTCAGAGGCCAGTCATTATCCATGCTGAAAAACTTCCTATTTGTAACTTGCCCAGAATTCCAGCTAAGTGATAACATTTCTGTCATATAACACTAGTAAAATTTAAGTGACTGTTCTTGGTGATAACAATAAATAGCAACCTCTTTGGAGTAGCCTGAGCTCTACTTTATGTGGAATTTCAGATTTTCTTATAAGCTTTTAAAAGACAGCCCTCAGGTGCTTTCGAAGGAGTTCTGTTAGGTAGAAGATGGGTTTTAGAAATGTTAATATAACAGAAACCAAGTAATTCACATAATTCTTATTTTATTTTGTTATTCTATTTTTATTTATTTTTATTTATTTATTTATTTATTTTTTTAACAGCAGCATATGAAATAGCTCCTTTGACTGGGTGTTTTTTTCCCTGGAACTTCACAAAAATAATTTATTAAATTACTATGGGGCAAACTTTACTACACTGTTTTGTGGTATGCTAGAGGAAAGCCCCAAGACTTTCCTTTGCCACCCCACTTCAGAACCTTGGTCAGGATTTTATGTCTGTGGTTTTGCTACTTCTGTAGCTTTTGGAGGTGGTTCTATACTTGCTATTACTCAGAAAAAATGTTTCAGCTAATCATCCTGTGAGTACTTATCTGTTTATTGGATAGAAAGATGATATATACATACCTTTTGTATCTAAATATTCTGCCAGAACCTGCTTCAGCAGAAGTGGAAATATCTTAAGTTTAGAGTGGTATTTGTGCAGTATGCCTGAAGATTCGATTAGCCCTTCTATATAGCAAATTAACAGTATTAGATTAGCATAGGCTACAGCTAGGAGAACTCATTATTCTTATGCACTGTAACATTACATAGGTACAGTATGATTAAATAAAGAAATTCACTTCATTATTTAGTTCCCAGATAGCCACAGATTTGTGGCTCATTTCAATATGCCTAAAGTCACAGAAATTAGAGCTTTAGAATAAAATGGCATTGCAATTTACGTAAAGGAAAGAAAACGAGGCAATGCATTTTGCAGAGTGTAAATAAGTCCTCTGTTTTTTGTTTGTTTGTTTGTTTTGTTTTGTTTTGTTTTTGTTTTTGTTTTCAGAATTACTCTGCTCCTCCCTAGCTCTCCCAAGTTGACATCTAAATCTGATCCATGCAAGGAACTCATGAACAATATTCTTTGTGTTCCTACCAGGAGTAGGCTGTTCCATACCTGACAGTGTTTTCACATTTTCCAGTATTATTTTGAAAAAGTATTGGTTTTGTTTGTCTTTCTGTTCAGCAGATAGATTAATAAAGGAAACATGCTGGACCTTGAAAGAAAGAGCTTTTTATAACATAAGAATAAACCCTTCACCCCTCTAGTACATTTATGATAAACTTCTGATAATTTTGCCTAGTGTTTTAAACCTTTGACTTTCAAAACATTATTGTTATTAAAATTCATTAAACAAATGTCATCAAACTCTTTCTTTAGGACAGTATGTTCTTCACATACTGCTGTAGGAAATACTCGCAGTAGAATTTTCCTGCTAAATTTGGGAAAATGTTCATTGTTAATCCCAATCAATAACATAATGACCATTATAAAGTAACATTATTTTTATTTTTTATTTTTTTGTGTGAGGAGGACTTTGGTGTTGCTGCACAATCTTTCTTCCTCCCTTTAGGTTTATGTTCTGTTTTAAAATGACAGTAGACAATTTTTCTATCAGAAGTACATCTCAGTCCCTCATTCTTCTAAACAAGTAATTTCCCAGGGTTATATTTGAAAATAATCACCATAATATCTTACAACTTCAGAGGACAGAAGGCATTTGTTCCTTTTCAAATTGTTTACCATTCTATCTAACAGCTCTTAAAAACTCTCAGTTTTTAATGGAAATATCTTGTCAGCTTAGGGAGTCTAACAGCTAAAGATAGTCAATGAACTTTTTAGCCCAGAGTTTTGTTTTAGATTCTCAAATACCGCCAATTATTTGCCAAGGACTGCCATCCCTCTCTGCTATCAGTAGCCTGGGAGTAGTCGGCGTGCTGAATGGAACAGGCTGTAACAAGCCAAGGTGCTGATGATACATGCTTCCCATTCATTTTAAGGTCAGGCTCAGTGACAAGCAACACGGTGAGATTCAGTCATGTATCCAGTAAAATATCTTCTAGTTCTGAAGACGGCTCGTGTGTGTGTTTGTGTGTTTTGTTTGTGACTGCAAATCAGTTTGAACCTTTCTGCCATTGAGAATGGTAAAATTCTGTCACTTGGAAGTTAATTTCATAGGAAAGCAGAGGCTGTATGTTGTTCCAGCAAATAACTGAATTATCAAGCATAGCAGACAATATCAAGTGTAGCAGATGGAAGTTGCCCTTTCTTCAGAGCCTCTCATCATGGTAAACCTAGTTTTGAAATTCCCATTCCTTTTGAAAGGGCAACAAGTTTTGCTATCACCTATGACAATTACCTTATCTGCAAACATACTGAGGCAGAAAGCTTTGAAGTAAGACTGCAGCCATGAGAAGTAGGTAAATTCCAGATACTATCTGATTGTCATTTACATAAGAAATAAACATATTGTAAAAAGACTGACTGAAAAAATAATCTGCTACATAGCCACAGACTGAAATCCTTGAAGAAAATAAAGGAAGTACCAAATTTCAAGCTAACTTTATCCTTCTCCAATGGTAGTTTAATACTGCACACGCATTCTGTGGAACAAACATATTCCTCTGCGAGTGTTATGTGTTCAAGATATTCAGGAAAGATGCTTCAGTATCTATGGAAATAATTATGTTTTTTGACCTCAGTTTTGCCAGGCACAGCATGTTCTGCACTCCCAGTAGACTCAGCACCTTGCAGTATCAGGCTCCTTAATGATATGCCTTTCTATTTTGGCAGAACTTCTCATGAAGTTCTGAACATGACTAGCCTGTGGTATGTTGGACGTCACAGTTGTCAGCCAGTCAGCACACTGACCACAGGGACTAAATAGTGGCTAGTTGAGCACTTCTGCTTTAAAACCACATGGTTCCTAATGCCTCACCCAAAGGATAATTTCAGTAATATTTACATTGGGTGCTCCCTGCCATTCTGTATTTGGAATGTATCTTATTTTGCTCATGAGCTGATCTAGAATATACCATATAGACTAAAAAAATCCACAAATCCACATTCATAGACCAGATCTTTTCCTTTGAGAAGGCTACATTTTTAACATTTCAATATGCCATATCCAGTAATTGCATCTACCTGTTTTAATCAAGGAAATATAATTGTGCTTTAACAAATTAAGGAAGTACCATTACCATGTTTTCCTTCTTGAATTTGCAATTACAAAATCATAGCAGTATTTTTTTTTCTAATGAAAATGTCAACTCATTCTACAGTTGTCCCACAAATTAAGAATGTTTAATTATTTCCTTAGATCTTCCCCTTTTTAATATTTTTAAACAGTTAAGATTTGTAAAATGTCAAATAGCTGTAGCTGCTATATGGTAACTAACATTTGCATCTGTCTATTCACTGATTATTATCAGATCATTAGTAGATCTAATACAAGTAACATGGTTCAAATAGCTTTCTGGACTTTTATTTATTTGCCTTAATAACAGCTTGTACTAAATTTCACTGAAGGAATTAAAAAAAAAAAAAAAAAAAAAAGGTCATGGTGATCAATTTGTTTAGCTGCTAATAACAATAAAGCCTTTAAAATGTTCCTGTATATTTAAAATTTTTATGCAGAGTTCCACTGAACATTTGCTTAGAGCCATTCATTCTCCTTCTCTGCAGAGTGCACACACTAACTACTTGAGACAAACTTTTGCTTGTTTTGAAGCTGCCTCTGTTCCCAAATAAATATTTATACTGGCAGTTACCCCATTTGTTTACCAGTCATTCACAGATTGGACTGCATTTGGAGAATTAATTGCCTTACATAAAGATGCTGTTTATTCTTTGACAGCATGTTTCTGCATTGCCCCTGTAGATGGCATTTCTAAAAACAATTCCAGATGGAAGATATTCCTGTATTCTCCAAGTGCTTTAAAAATAGAAGCCTCTGTGCGATCTCACAGGGATCTCTATGTGCACCTCTGAGTTGACCTGAGCTATAAACACTTTATAAATAAAGTGTGTTGAAACAGTAGATATACTTTTTCCCCCTCAATTGTCTTACTGGCTTGCTTTCTTTCCTTTTGTGTGTGTGTGTGTGGTTTTTGTTCTTCTTTCTCTTTTTTTTTTTTTTTTTTTTTTTTTATTTTCTTTTTATATCCCCCTCTACTCACTGAGACATTAAAAAAAATTAGGCTTATCTAGAATTAGGTGATTTTTTAGATGAGAGTGTCTTACGGGACCTCCTAGATTTTTCTTTCCTTGTTTACAAGAAGGTTGTAATCAGAATATGCTCATGAATCAGTCCTCAGTTGACAAGCTGCAAATCTTACTTTAATGTACCTGAAGACTTGATTTTGTGCTTTAAGGTAAAACATCCTCTTAGACACAGAAATATGACTTGTTGAAACCTGCAGATGCCATAGCATGGAAATGAAAGCTTTCTCATGATGTAGAACAATAGAGGAACACTCCAGCCATTACTGTAGCCTGCAGGCTACAGGGGATCCTGCAGGAGTAGAAGTTCTACTCTTCTCTGTGCTCTGAACAGTTAGATGGAAATACCTGGTTCTTAAAGGCCTGTGCCCTGAGAGTGCAGATGAGAAGTCAGATCTCAGTGGTTTCTCTCTCAGTTAACATGAGAAGAATCACTTTGACACGTTTCCTGCCTAGCTTCTAAACATGCTGTAAAATCTCTGGTTTTATCAAGCAAAGTGATCATCCATTATAACATCATCACTTTGTTAATGATTTCCTTGAATTTCCTGTTAAAAATAAGGTGATCAGAGAGTCAGCTTTGGTATCTACACTTATAGCTTTTTCCTGTAAGGAGCTGTTTAAACTGGGTATCCCCTTTCTAATGAGGCATTGCTATCCACCCTGCCTTTTTGTTTCTTGAAATGCTAGATAACCCTTGTGTTTTTCCTAAAGTTACTCATCAGAAATGGCTGTTACTTACCAAAATAGTTCATTCTTCTTAAACACTGCTGAAGTGTTAAAATAAGTATCTCAGTTTTTAATGGACACTATCATAAAATGTGGCATCTTTCTCAATGGAAAGTAACAGCCCAAACTACTATTGATTAAATTGATTAAAACAAATCAGTAAACTGCTGTCAGCACTCAACTTCTCTTCTGGAATAAAGGAACTCTGAAAGGGAAATCTATTATAAAATGAAGCAAACTCCTCCTATCCTTAGCAGCTATGGAATTAATGGAGTTACAGATAAGTGAATGCTTCTCAAGCAGATCCAAGCAGAAAAATGCCAGGTAAAAACTTCTGTGGGCTTCAGTAAAACCTGAATTATGGAGTTTGTGAAACAGTGATGTAAAATATGATTTGTATCTTTCAGCAAAACTGAATGAAAGAGAAGCAGAATAATGGGTCACGAGAAAGATATGAGCAGCTCTTGCATTAGTTTTGTAGTACTAGTACTGCAGCCATGGAAGGTGCCTTTTTTTTATTATTATTATTTTTTTATTATTATTTTTGGTTTGTCTGAGGCTAAAAGACTTAGTAGACTAGATGAGGAAATCATGTGGGGACTCTTTTGTCTAATAAAGCTTTTCAGCTTAGGGACATTTTGCTGTATGAGAGCAGACCATCACATAGGAAGACTTAAGCTACTTCTGTTTAGTTATTACCTACAGAGACTGCAGGGAGAAGGAGAGATCAGGGTTCTGTATCTCAGACCAGTCTATTTCTGAGATAAAAGGAAACTGGGGTTTCCTAAGAAACAAAAACAAAAAGTGAATTGCTTTATAGAACATCAGGAAGGGAGAGTGTAGATCTTATTCAGTTTTCTTATGAGGTCTGCTTTCTTGGGTATCATTGAACTTAACTAGTAAGGAAAGAAAAATTTTTGGAGGGCTGGTTTATACTGTATCATCAGGCAATAGTTTTTGACACAGTTTTGCTAATTTCCAGAGTTTACAAAGTAATATAATACTGTTCTCTGAATCTTTTCCTAAAATAAAGTATCTGGTAAAATGACCAAATAATTTACAAAGAATGTGGGTTTGTGTGTTTTTTATTTTTTTCCAGAAAGAGTTCCTGTTGTCCTAACTATTCAGAAAGTTTAATGAAATATTGCTGTTTGAGTCCTGAGTACTTTCCACTGTTATAAATATTCTGATTTGCAAACACAAAATTCCAGGTTTACTAAGATGGTATAATTTTCCTGTTGAAGCTTGATTTTGTCTAAACAGTTATTTTATTTTGAACATGAAGTGCTTGTCAGAAAACTAGGCATTTCTTACAGTTCCAGACATCACACAGATTTAAGAGGTGGTATTAGCTTTGTAAACACCTCTTCTTTATGTATACCTTGTTTTGCCCCATGCCCTGTCATAAAAGAAAGATACATGAAGTGTTACTTCCAAAGGAAGAAATATTTTTCCCTTATCTTTCCAGGCCTGTAAAAGTAACCCCAGGGATATTTTAAAGAAGATTATAGCATGTCTCACTGCAGACTTCAAATGTAGTTAACAGATGATGTGCTATCTGTTACAGTGGAATTGGCTCTACATGCTATGCCATTTGAGTGTCATGTGAGTGGATCGCTTTCATGGACAGAGTAGGTACTAAAGGGTAGCTCTGTGATCAGATAATTGAAATAACTTACTAGAGGTGTAAGAGAAAAAAGTGCATATAAACAAAATTGCACTTAGTCTTTATCTGCTGTGGCAAATATTATATGTTAAGGGGAAAAATGAAATATTTGTTAGTAGGCATCCTCTGCATCCTCATTATTTCCTGACCAGCACTGTAGAAGATGTGAATTTCTCTTTGGGTACCCAAAGCAGAAAGTGTGAAGGGTGATAAATCTTTTAGTTCATTACCACTAACTGCTGCCAATGAGGGAGAAAGTAGATCATGTCTAATTTAAAGAGGAATATTATTCAGATATTTCCTTCAGTGCAGAAAGAAAAGAAATGAGTGAATACTGCACAGTAAATAACCCTTTTTGAGTAAGTTGCTGTTTAGTATCCAGGAAATTTTGTGTTACTCAATTGGTTTCACCCTACAGCCTAAGAAATAATCTGCTAGGAATGATGGAATGGATTCTGGAACCATTTAAAAAAAAAAAAAAAAAAGTAAATCTAGAATAATAGAATGAAGTGAATCTTAATAGTTAGAGACTTCTATTCTGTTAATTGGAGCTAGTTATCACTTTGTCGTATACCAGAACAGTCAGAAGTGCAGTTTTTGCTTTTTCTCCAATGTAGCTTGAAATTCCAACTATCATTTGTATCCTTGGTTGTTTATCAACATTGTGAAAGGCCCCTCACATCCTCCTCCCCCTCCTGAGCTAGCATTCCTGATATGCTCTTTATAGCCTAAATGCCTAGACTGAATCCCAGGCAATCTGAAACCAGCTGAAACCCTTACATTCATTGCAGTGGGATTTGGATCAAGCCCAGCAACAAGAACACTGCAAATTAGGAATGATGTGGAAAAGTGGGTGTCATGGCAGAAATATGTGTGTGGGAGCTTGTATAAAGCCCGTACACAATATGCTTGTGCTGTGCCTTTCCAACTCTTATTTCTTTTTAGCTGCTGATTTAAAAATAATGCAATTAGAAACTTTAATATGAATTTGATTCACATACAAGTAAACAGCAAGAATTAGTATGAAGATATTTTTCCCTTATTCTGCAAAGCAGGCGGAATTTGAAGGCAGGGAACAATTTTGATTGAAGTATGCTTGAGAGAGCCACAGGAATATAATCTTCCCTTTGAGAGAAAAACTGAAGTGCAGAACTGAGCTGTACCATTTGAAAAAGATTCATACTAAGTTGCTTGGTGTACACCGTATGTAAGAAGTGCACACTGGCCGAGGGATTATTTAGATTATTTACACAATAACTCAAGTTTTGGCCAAACAAATCTCTCTCCATGTTGCCAATATACTTTTCTGGCTGCATTTTTCCGGTTTCATCTTAAGCCCCCCCCCATCTCCTCTGTACCTTCTGTTTTCTTTTTTCTGCAGGGATTTCCAAATGCCTCCATGTGTGCTGACAGCAGCACCAGGGATTCATTATGGGAAGACTCACTGTCGAGACAAAGAAACTATGCAGAGTGGGATGGCGTTGCCACTATCTTCTTCAGAGTCTGCCTTCAATACAGGAAAAGTTCTTTAAAACAGTTTCTATCCTGGCTTCCCTCAGGTTGTTGTGACCTTTTGTTTTTGTGCAACTGGAGCTTCATTAGTTTGTTGCTGCATGCACAATTTCCAACGGCTGCTTTGAAGACATGTTAATTACAGTAATAATTTCCAACTCATTTACTAGTCATTGCCTGTTTTCTTGCAGGGCAAAAGTGGAAATAAGATCTTGCCCAATCCACTCCTCATTGAACAGTAATGCCTTAAGTCAAATCTGAATCTGGAAATTTTTTTCTCCAGTAAATTTTGCCAGAAGCCATCGTTTTTCCAAGGTCTGTGCAAGTAACTGCTTAACGCAAACACTAATACTCTAGATCATTTCACACGTTAGTAATAGGGGAAGCATTTAGCCATCAGAGGAAGAAAAAAAAATCTATTAGAACACTTCATTTACTGAAAGCTAAATAAGCAGTTATTCTGTGCAAGTTCACAGTTACAGTGCTTTTCCTTTAAGTTTGTGAACAAGCCTTTGGGCTGCACTGCTTATTTGATCATCATAACCATCAGTAGCTTCACTGTAGAAACTCCAACAAGAACTCCCTGTTTGGGGGCTTGATGCTGTAAGGAACCAAGTACCACCTGGAAAGTATTTTATGTCCACAGTTTCTGGCAAAGGCAGTTCCAACTGGCCTAGGCCTTTGGCCAGGATTTATCAAGAAAAATATAGGTATCTTTTCAAAAAGAGCCAAAGATAGTCGTGTGTGAACATAATTGGTAAATGCATGGTACTGTCCATTTGCACATGCAAATCTGCTAAGCTAAATACAGACTTCCATGTGTATTCACATATTTTATGGATTCAGTCTTGGCACCTGTCTGAATTTAGTCCTCACTCTTACTAGCTTCTCTGATTGAATCATGTATTTTGACAAGATGTAACCAGAACTTCTGTACTCTGGTTCAGTTTTGGTGGTGTGTTTCATGAGGTGCACTCATTGACGTTTGTTTGAACCCTACTCAGATGTGCAGTGCACAAAGGAGAAATCCCCTTCTCCCAGATGATCTACAGGAAAGAAAAGTAAGCGTATGTCACCAACCATTTGCTCCCACTCTTGTGTACACCTACAAATCAAAACTATGTATTTCCTGTGGCCACCCTATTTGTGGATGATTGGTGTCTCAAGCCACAGAAGACCTGACCCTGTATGTTAGCTGCTGGCATACTGAGTTTTACTTAAAGAGAATAATGCAGTAGTGTACTAGCTATTGAGTCATTTTGCTCATATTTTATGCTTGCTTTTTTTCCTGCGCTCTCTGGAATGGGAACAGTCATGCTGACAATATGGTAGCACATTAGTCATTTGGTGGTAGTCAAAACTTGACTCTCAAAGGTGACCACATGACGAATGATTGTAATGATGGCAAGCCTGTTCCTGGGAAGCTGGGGAGAGTTCTCCTTCGGCTAAGATGACACCACAGTGCTTGGGTAATTGTAGTTTGAGAAATATCATTATGTTTAATGAGCTTAAGTACTCCAAACGTTCGCTCAGGGAAAGGAGCCATTGCATTGGAATTTCTCAAGCAGGAGAGCTCTCACAAGCCATCTCTCTGACACTGTGCAGGCCGTGTGCTTAATAGAATACAACATTTATTTAGGCACTCTCTCAAATGAAAGGGAAATGCTCAGTGAGACAGATCATATATTACACATTTCAGTGACAGCTCATTTGTCACAGACATAGTAACTGAGCAAATGGTACCGCTTTCTTTAGAGACTGAAGTTATTTTAGTCTTTACCCTATCCACAAATGAATCCCCATTTTAGAGTTTTGTTCTGGAGAAGTTTGATGACTTGTCTGAACCCCATTATTATTATTATTATTATTATTATTATTATTATTATTATTATTAT
>CM021767.1:31924137-32006930 GCA_011076525.1 Nettapus auritus | reverse complement strand
AGGAATGTTCCTGTCTTGAGAAAGAAGCCTGCTTTTTTCCACACTAAAGTAAAATGTGTTTGCGAAAGATGGCTTATTTTTACCCCGTATCATTATATATGGGTTGTAACATAAACAACAACAAAATACAATAATGGCCTGTTAGATAAGCTCAGTAGTTTTTCAGTGTCATGAATATCAAATTCATTAGAAGCATGACTTTGAAATTTTTAACACAGTGATCATCAAAGGATGTCAAAGCTATCCTTTAATTTTTTTTTTTTATTATTTTATTTTTTTATTTTTTTTTTTTTTCCCAGTAGGAGCTTTCATTCAGAACTGAATTGGTCAGTATTCTCAAAGTAATCATTAACTGGAAGAAATATCTAGATCAACATTAATTTCATCCATATTAGTTCCTGGAATGATAGGAAGCATGCTCAGTGTGGTGAGATCTTGTCTCTGCAGAAAATTTGCAAAGGCTGGCTTGAGGAACTAGGGGAAAAAAGCTGTACTAATTTTGAAATGGCTAGCATAGAATAATTTTTCCCTACTGCCTAATAAGGGAGCTTTGTTGTATAACAAAAATTTCTCCTTGGGGAATTAATTCTGTCATGGTGAGAGGGAAGGGGAGATACAATTTTTTTCTGAGCAGGTGAATTCTTTGCTGAATATATGTAGTATGTACAGATAATAACACCTCTTGCTGTTTTCATCTCATAATGCCTCCCTCCCATGTGCTAGGAGCTACAGTTAGCGACAAATACTTCCCATCATCTGATAATATACTAAGTGCTATCTTAAAATTTTAGTCTCTTAGCTTGAATTTCCAAAATAAATTATGTGTCCAAAGGAGTGAGTAATAACTTCTTTTCCAAAAGATGATCATGGAAAAAATCAGTACAGCAACAACAAAAACTGCTTTCTGATTAATAGCAAAATATTTGAACCTTCCTTGAAATTACTGATAGTCTAACTGAAATTTTCTTCACATTTCAAGTGACAGGTTATTGAAGCACAGCCACGGTGTGTTGAGTTTAACAATCTGTTGTATAATTTTGGCACTGTTACCTATAAATGAGGTATTCAACTGATATATACAATATATTTCTTCTCCAAACTGTGTTAGTATGGTTTTGTATATGAATTATGAAGCATCTTAGATGATTCTTTGCACCCAAAAAAAAAAAAAAAAAAAAAAAGTCTGTGAAGTTAATTTGTGTATGTTAATTTGTTGGATTCACATGAACACTTCTGTGCTAGCTGACCCAAAGCAGTTCAGCTGCTGGCTCACAGAATAATTTTAAGCTCACTGCTTCTCTCATGGAAGGCTTATTGCCATTGAATGTGTGTGAAACAAGATAACAGGGGTGGAAATGTACCTCCTACCTTGCGTGGAAAGATATAGGTCCTTTTCAGTCATGACATTTCAAGGACTGAAATGAATCATGGTAATATTAAGTCACGTTTATTTTTGCATGGAGATGAACGTATGTAAGATTTCAGTGCGTAGATGAACTATATATATATTCATATATATTTAAACCAGGGGAAGAGTCAAGTGACATGGGTTTGAAGATTACTTGAAAGGATAACTGAATGCCACTAGCTAGAATTGCAGTCTGATGTTACACACATCTGGTGTTTCAAGCGACTTCTGAAATTAAAATTTAGGCTATTTCACTTCAGTTTTTGGTGACTGGCCCTTTAAGTGGTATGTGTGCTGCAGCTCATAAATTGACAGCAATATAAAATGTTATATTTTAAAATGAATTTTATTGAGTTGTGTGGATCTACTGTAATACTTATGATCGTTACAGAAATGAGAAAAAGGGAAAAGTCTCTTTTACGGAAGGCCACCAATCTATTCTCCCAGAAATAAAATATGAGTATTAGTAATGTTTGCAGTACAATAATGCTGCATCTGTTGTGAAAGCAATGTCATACATTTTTTGACACTAATGAGTTTAGATCCTCTGAGATGGTCTGCTTTACCAGATTTTCACCTGGCAAAGAGAGAAGGCAGGGGAAATCTGCTCACAGAGCATCCTGACTTTCTTTTGGGTCTGGTTCTGGACATGGTCTAGGACTGGTAGAGACCTAGAATTTATTAGTCATTATTACATGCACACAAAGCCATAACAAAAGATGGTGATTAGTGCCTTCTGTTCCATAACATCATCTTCCTCTGATCATTTTGAAGAATCTCATTGTGCCACACCTTCTTTAAATTCTATTAAAGAGCACTGTAATTTGGTAACACCTAAGTTATCTTAATGCAAAGGTAACACAGGAAGAAATAACTGGCATTAAAGCTGATTAGTGCTTTATAATAGGTTATTTTCAACTGTGTATAATGTTGCCAAATTTTAGTAATTTCAGTTAATATTTTCCATGTGGGATATCTGCCTCAGCCTAAATAGTTCTGGAAAATGTTCAACAAGAAGGGTGCAGCCGTTGCTAAGAAAGCACCATGAGGGATTAGTTTACTTAGGTTTAAAGATAAGTAGCTAATATATTGAAATTTCTAGTAACTTTATGTTTTTATTGGGGGGAAGGAGAGGGGCAGAATTTTGTAGTCATTAATATCTTTTGTCATTCTGGTGGGAAAGCTATTGAGGTACGGCCAAAAAATAAACCTCTAAAAATCTCACATATGTATGTAGTCTGTTGAGATTTGATAGAATTTGGCAGCAGCAGCATCAGAATGATCCATTCATATTAAACATATTCTAGCCTCATATTTCTCCAGTCTGCCAACTGGACTGTGTATCTCCTAACTCGTCATGGCCATAATTCATATTCTAGTATGGGGCTGTAAGGGGCAATCAAGCAATGTCTTCTTCCCTAGGTGCTGAGATTCACTGTTACACAACTCACAGAAGAAAAGAGAAGAGATATTGCTCTGAGTAGAAAACAGTGTCATACCCCTAGTTCAAGAATCATATCAGAGTACCAATTTTACAGTGGATTTTACTTTGCTGTGTACTAACTTGACTGGGCATTTTGGTTAATAACATAATGGCTACATATAGTGCTGAATTCCAGCCTGGGTGATACTAGTCTACTCCTGAAATTTGCATATAAAACCTACCATTATATGTAGTTTTCCATACATTATTTGCATACACAAATTTGTGTTGGTTAATGATATTTTGACATGTTGCAGCCCTTGAACAATAATTTTAAAGGTGCTTGACTGAAGTCTGTAGTAATTCTGCCATCTGGAATTCCGAATTTAAAGTGAAGAGTATGTCTGGAGTGCTGAAGGATAACTTTCTCTCTGAGGTTTAAACAGTTTATATAGAGCAGTTTGGCAGTTTAACACTTTCTACCTCAAGTCTTTCCCATGTTCCCTAAGTCCCATCTAAGCCTGGGAACTGGGAACATATTTTACTAGTTAGCTACTACTGACATTGTGAAGATGCAATTTAATTATTATTATTGTTATTATTAAATATTAATTACTTTCTATAACTACTCTGCAGAGTGTTGTTCAGCAAACATCATGTAACAGCTATCTTCTTCCCAATGGTGGTTCCATCACAGCGGCAGACTGCTCTCCTCTTTGAAAAAAAGTATTAAGCAGACTCTATGTTTCAGCTGAATACAGAACTCAAGGAAAAAGAAAAAAGAAAAAAGTCCTTTTGTTTTCCTTTTTTAATGGCCGGCCATTAGTGATTCTGAAAATAGAATGCATTTCGAAAGTAGTTTAAGAGCTGCTTTCATCAATCTTTATTATTTATTGGTTGACTCAAATGACAGATCTGAGCTACTTTATAGTTGGAGGTGTGGCTGATGGCTTGCTTGCCCTTTTTCACCTTGTCAAGGGCAAATATAGTTTAAAGTTGTTTATAAACTATAAATTTCATGGTAAAGAATGATGTGAAAATAAATCCCGTGTTCTTCTGAAATGATTAAAATAAGCACATTGTGTAAACAGGATACTGACTGGGGGGAAGTCTCTGAAGAGTGTGATCTACTCCTAAGAGTGTCTGAATGGATATGTAACTCAAGCTGATCATTAAAAAAGATTTCTGTCACTATACTTGGTGAGAGTGGCAATAATTTTGTGGGTATTATCTGAAAATAACAATGAAACTGCTATTTTAAAGTAACAAAGCAAAGGCAAGGTCCATTCATATTTCAGGAAAATTATTCATAGTGATTGAAGAGACTGCTCTGTTCCTGACCTCTTGAGGTTTTAGTGTCATATGGCTTCTTTTTAGTAAGAGTAGGCTGTAATGGCTAGGACACTCAAACTCAAATAGGGTTCCTATGGCAGTTAGACCTTTCCCACTTAATTATATTGATTCCAAGAGTTGCCTTGTCCTGGACAAGTTTATTCCTTCTACCATGTGGGACTTATGCCTTCACAATAAAGGGCAGATTTGCATTTCTGTATATATTACAGTATTTTAATAGAGTTAGTGTATAGATGATGTTACTGATTGCAACATTGTGCATAACTTAAATAAGGTGGCAAAATGAATAAAGGAAAAATGGGACTAGAGTATTTGGGAAAACTATTTGTGATGTGTTGTTGTTGTACACACTGAAGACTAGCAATCTCAAGACTTGCGGCTCTAATGAAAACAATCTGTATACAATACTACATGGAATTCCTATGGCATATGGATGAATCTGCTAGTTCATTCACGCTTCACAAGATTATGCAAACTACTGTGAGTATATTTGAAAGTTTTGATCCTAGAGAGCTTAAATTGATTGCAAAATGGCATAAACCTATACAGTATAGGTGCTCTAAAACTACCATGATAAAATGCTGAAAAAAAAAAAAAAAAAAAAAAAAGCATAATATTTGGTGGTAAGATAAAATAGTAAAAACAGCAAAAAGGATTATCTGCTTACATCACTGTTGAAAGTTCAGCTGTTTTCTGAGCATAATGGGGAATTTGCTTTTGCACTTCCTACATGAGGTTTTAAGTTCTCCCCTTCTCTATGACTTCCTAAGAATGGTATGTTGTAATCCTTTATCCTTCCTTCCCTCTCCACCTTGTTGTCAATTCAGCCATTAGGTTTTACCAGCCCTAGAGAAAAGGACATGAAATCCTGACACTGGAGAAACTGAGGGCACTTCATTGCCCCACTCATTTATTTAACTGCAAAGGTAGAACTAAACGGCAAAATAAAGAGTTGTACATAATTTCTAATTCACAACTTAGAGTACTTTGCATATTTATATTAGTGCTCTATATTGCTTTGGTATACAGATCTTTAATTACAAAATTAGGATGCAAGTCTGCCTTTCCCCAGAGGTGTGAAGAGTTTGGATCTAGACTTCAAATTGAGGTTTTTCTACGTTATTACTTTTAACTTCATCATGTGACCTTTACTAAATGTTCCAGAAATCAGAATAGGAATAATTTATACTTAATTTCATGATTTTCACTGAGTAGTGTCCATAGACCTCTGAATGAGTTTGCAAAGTACATCTCAAAGACAAAATTAATCAAAATTTAATCAATTTCAGAGATTTTTAAAGTTTATTAGATGTCTCTAATTTAACCATGCTTCTCTCTAATATGAAGAGGTAAAAACCCTTATCAAGGTTTGTGCTACTTTTTCTCTGTAAATGTAAGCTTTAAAAGGATCTTGTGAGAGCTGGTCTGACCCAGTACAGATAGATTATTTTTTTATTTATTTATGAATTTGAAGAGCAAGAACACTTCTAATTCCACATAAGCAATGCTTTTCATGCAGTGTTTTCAACCAAAGTGTAACAAGACAGGGCTTCAATATGAAAATTAAAAACCATCTGGAAGCTAACTGTGTTTCAGCATGAGTAAGGACTGAACTGGAACTTGTATAAGCCAAGTACATCCACAGATCCTCATTTTCATTATATGCCTAAGACTTCTACTTTTGTTGCAATGGATGTGAGAGTAGCCAAAAGTAAAGCTGATTAGAAGTAGAAATATATTCACATCCCACAAGTAGAGCAAGTGATCTCTTCTTTTAAAAGAAAAACTCCATCACGAATCAGGATACAAAGTGGAGAATACAAAGATTTCTGAGGAGATTCTATCAAAATCTGAAATTTAGCATAATCAAACAGTTGTTTTTGTTTGAATGTTTGTTTTTAATTTGTGAGGAAAGCACCTATCAGTGTTTCCTTCTGCTCTTGTTGGTAGACAAAAATCTTTTCCTTTGTGTGTAGTCAGGGAGATGTTATGATTTTTCCCATGAAAACTGATGTTACCAGTTTCTAGAGAAAATGTGGCAATTCTGTGGAAGAACTTCCTTTGAAGCACATTTATTTTTAGCTGAATGTCCCTGCCGGTTTTTAATCATGATTAACTTATCTATAAAATTGGAAGCCAGTATGCAATAAACAAAAGATAAAACAAAGCACAGTGACAATCCCCTAGGTTAATTTGGATTTAACCCAGAGAAATCATCTGGAAATGGAAGAAAAATTCCCTGTTGTGCAGAGTAGCTTTATTTAAGTCTTACTGCCTTTGCATATTAGCCTGTCAAAATCCAAACTTCCTTTAGTAAAGGCAATAGTAACAATTAGGAAGGCAGAGAGAGAGCAACATGTGGATTCTGTCATTGGAATTTAGTGCAGTTTCACATGAGGGGAGTGGAAAAGAATGAAAAGGGAGGGAGGAAATGTATAGAAAAATATAAAGTAAGAGGTCACACAATGTAAATTTCTTTGTGGAAGACTAGAAAAATTTTCCAGTTCCCTGTGTGTCATTTGAAAATTAATGCTTTAGCATGAATGTGCCTGATATACATACTTCAAAACCATCTTCTGTAATTAGTAAGCCCTTTATTATCTAGCTGGTGTGCTAGTTGAATGTTTGTTTAGGTGTTTATTTCAATTTATGAACTAGAAATTAGGGTGGAGAACCACAGATAGACCCATGCCAAAAACAGCAATCAGACAAAATTTAAATTCAAAGAAACGTTTTCTGTTTCAGCTTAGCATTTTGAGCTACTTTCAGCCAAACCAAAACTATATGATCAAGAAGTAAAGCCTTTCATAATGTATTCTGGGCTTCAGAGTATGGATCCAGACTAGAATTTTGCAGCTTGTTCATTTTTTAAAGCCAAGTTATGATTCTGCTTTTCTTTCCAGATAGTATCAGGATCCAAAAGCAGCCTATTGACTGTTACACATGCTGCATCCCATTCGATGCAAATGAGGACATGGGAAGTCTGTCCCTGACTGAGCAGCAGCAATGTAATCATTGCAGGTATCTGACAGATACTACTTTAGCTGAGATCATCAAGCTGATAAGTACTGCACTTCTGAACTTTAAGGAGCAAGAGCGAATATTAAAAGTAGAAAACCCACAAGGGGATATAATTGATATCCTTATAGCTCAGCTGCTCCAAAACATATTTTTGTAAATACATAATCCGAGAACCACCCACACAGACACTGATCTGAGCAGACTAAGCAATATTAGATGGTAAAGATTTTTCCTTTAGTAATTTTTGGTGGCTAACAGAGTTGCAAACCTATTAAAGAACAGTTCTTTTATATCCACTCTGGAATTAACAGTGTTTCTGTAAGTTGATGACATTGATGAGTGGGTGATACTTTTCGTTCTAAGGAAGTGTTGCAAATCTTCCTAGATAGCTGTTGATGCAATTTTCCCTTATTTCAGTCCTATTTAATAGCTACTTGCTAAATGTCGGTTTTGGTCACAAAAGGTATATGTATCCACAGTACTCTGGATATGTTATCAAGATATGCAGGTTGTAGTATGCATGGAATTATGATAAAAATAATGTTATTATTAGGAATGAAAGTAGTCATATAACTGCTGAAAAATTTTGGTGTAGAATTGCATGAGGAATTTGAACACACTGACTTTCCATAATATTTCTATCAGATTGAGAATGTGGGCCCCATCTTGGCATATGTATAGAGAGAGTTTGGACAGGCTCCGAGGTGGTTGCTTTATTTTGCATTGTTGCTTTTCAATTAAAAAATAATAATTAGACATGATGCATAGACATTTTCCTGAATATGAATGCATTGATTTGTTCGATACTTTTCAGATTTCTAATTGTCTGGCAATAGTAGAACCCACAGTGAAATACAGTAGCATCACAGTCTCTAACAAAACAATTAATTCTCCTGTTGAAGAAACTAGGAAAAACAAATAGAAAATTCTTTTTTTTTTTTTTTCTGAGCTATATGGATTTTAGATTGTGAGGTCGGAAAACTGCAATGCCTGCAATGGATTGGGGTTAAATCCTTGTTGAAAATCTGAGAATACTTTGAACAGCATATTTCTTAGTGAATAATGGTTTATTCCATGTGTGCTCAGATCAACAAATAGACAATCAAAAAAGTCTGGTGGACCATGTCTAGATTAGCAAGTATCTTTTAAACTACATTTCCAAATAGTAGTGAAATCAAAGATAAAATGTATAAAATGTGCTGTTGATTTTGTCCTGCTCTTTATATTCTTTTCCAGTCATAAATGTACATTCTGTTAAGTGCTGGGCTACACAGTACTCGAAAGAAGAAAACTTCTGGAGCTGATACTTCTGGAGCTTTTACTTAGTAAATTCATTCAAATATACTGTTTGTTTTATAACTTCTACTCTATTCTCCTCATATAAATACTTGAAAATGTATCATGTAATGTAAGCCTATGTAATGCTTATTCCTTATCAGATAACAATTTGGCATCTTTATGGCAGAAATCTGATAAAAAAATAGAACATATTGGAAGAACAAGTGCAGTCATCTTGATGATCTTTGTTTCCAAAAATTCAAGTAGATGTGACACAAAAAGAAGCAAATAAAAATTACCCAGCTGAATGAATACTACTGAGAGCCCTTCCCCCCTCCATTTTAACTGTTTTGAATAGTGCTTTAATTGTTTTAATTGTCAGCCTTCAAAAATTTTTAAAGTATTCACATTATAAGTTACCCTTCATGCAGCAGAACTACAGGTAGCTATTGTGTGTATTGTGTTTGTATGTTGAATTCCTACAGCTTTCCAGAGATGTCAGATGGATTTGTGCAATTGATATTTTCAGTGTTCACCATCAGATCCTGTGGTATCTGTTTCTCCAGTAGTCTGAAGGCTTCTGTCTCTTCTACTTAAAGAAAAGCATTAGCAATCAGTCCATAAGTGAGGATTCCTCAAAATCTTTTAGGCATAACTTACTGAGTGTTTCTTCAGAGTTAGCTTTCCCCTGCCACAGTGGATACGTGCCTCATGTAAATCCACATTCCCAAACTCTAGAAGCTTCTGGGTCTCCATCCTCTCAGTAACCTCTTCACACTCACAAGGGAGCTGTTCTTGGTCCCTCTGCAAAAGCCACCTCTTCCCCAGGCTGAGCAAACCTTCATCCTCTCCTCAGAGGACAAGTGCTCCAGCCCTAGCTGTAGCAGTGGCCTCCACTGAACTTCTTTGTGAACAGTTTATCAAAATATTTCCTGCATTGCTGGGGCCAGAATTAGGCATAGGAACGTGATGCAAAGACACCTATCAGTTCCTTGCTCCTCCCTTCACTCTTCTGCCAGGGCAATGTCAGCCATTGTTCCATGCTTCCTGGTCACCAACAGCTACCAAAGGGGCTTTGATCAAAATCAGGATGCAAAGGTTTTATGTCCAGAGCTGAGCAGAGTCTGTTTTTATGACAGGTAAGAACTGACAACTCCCATTTTCCACCAGCAGCCTTGTGTTAGGAATTGCACAGTGGTATAAAAAATGGAGCTCTTTTATCTAAGTGAGGTCTGTCCAAATATTCCAGCAAATCCATTTTTTGGGGGGGGGTGTTACTATACTAGATATTGAAAAAATGTGTTGATCCTGCTTACTTTGCAGAAAATGCTTTTTTCTTTCTTTTCCCTTGAACTTTCTCATTAAAACTGTTTTCCCTTAAAAATAAAGAGGTAGAAGAGGATTAAAATATTCACTCCAAGCAAATCTCTGATACTTTTTGACCTCTAACATAATACACAGGAAAAAATGTTAGTTTTAAATAAAAGTGCTTAGAATGCTAGCGTAAAAATCACACTAAGTCCATCAGGTATTTTAAAAATATGGCAAAATAGCCACAGTTGTAATAAAAAATAGTTGCTACCATATGTGAAATAACCATGTAACACTCTTAGTATGCATGTCTGTGTATTACCATTGTTTCAGTCTCACTGTATGAAAACTTCTCTACTTTTGATTCTCATTATGGGTATTTACATGTGCATACTGAGACAGAATAGGCCTTTGGGTGCTGTGAGAGAAGGTGTCTTGACGGTCTTCAAATCCAACCTGGTATGTGAGTGAAATTATTGAGAATTCCTGTGGTCCTGTGGCCATACGGGTAGCTGAAAGGCCATGCTGAAATTGGAATTACAGCGTAGGAAAATTTCAATAGAGATGAAGTGTAAATTAAATTGTGTTATTTCATGAGTAGAAATAAAAGACCTGAAAGGGTGGAGGAATCTTAATGAATGACTCATTCATTCTGAGCTGTGTGTTGCATAAAAAAGACTTAGTCTTACAAAAAAAAACAGAGTTGGTTGCTAAAGACAACACAGATTTTACAAATAAGTAGAGGTAATTATTGCTAATAATAGTCAGTATTACTGTTAATCCCAAATAATAAGTGCATAGTTCAGTCTCTCAAAAATCTGAAACTGAATTTAGACTTATATTAATGGTTCCTAAAAAATAAACAAATGGGGGGAAAATGGTTTCTTTCCATTACATTCCTCTTTAAGACTGAAATATGTTGTTACTCTTTTATCAGGGAGCATAGGGCCTTTTTTCCTTTGTGAAATTCCCATTGAGTCTCCTATTACATTAAGGTAAAATAAATACTTGAAATGCATTTTTAAAAATCACACACAAAAAAAAAAAAAAAAAAAAAATCAAAAACAGAGCACCGCTTTTCTGTTACTTTGCAAGTACTGATTAATGGTAAGCATTACACAATGCTTTATGACCTAGATTAAAAAAAAAAAAAAAAAAAAAAAAAAAATGACTGGTATTTTTTGTTGCCTATCCTGCCACATGGTAACTGGGCTCCATGCTTCCTAGACGGCTAAGTACTCCTGTCCTTCAGTTGTCATTCCTTTGTGTCAATGAACTACATTTTTTCTTTTTCTTTTTTTTTTTTCTCTCTCTTTTTTTTTTTTTTAATATATTTTATTTTATTCTGGAGATAATTTCATTATTTGAAGCAAGTACTATTTTGGTAATTTTTTTTTTGGTAAAATATGTTTTCTCGTTTAGGGAGCAATAAACAAAAGTATGCATCATAGAAAAGGCAAAAGTGGAGGCAAAGCTATATTTTTTTTTCTTCTTCTTTTTTTTTTTTTTTTTAATGGTAAATATAAATTCCGTATTTCTTATAGTGTGGGAGCTGAACCATGCAGCAAAAATCTGTCCTTGGGCAGTCTTTGGGTATGTTTTATATATTCAAATATTCATTTATTGTCTTCATTTTGATTGGCACACCCATTTAATTGTTCATATGCAATTTTCATAAATGATCTTCAATTAAATTTTTAATATTGAGTAATATTTGTATAAACTGTACAGTAACATGCTTATTTATATTTAATAATACTTGTACAGTTTTGTATAGCTTTACACAGAGTGTATGTATGCACATACAGTGTACAGCGTGATGTATCCATCATACCTCTGTGTAATGAATACAAGGATAATACAATGTGGTGATGGGATTAAATTAAGAAATAAGGCTCCCTGAAAATGAAATAACCCAGACAATGAAATAGTTCCCAAGTGAAAAATCTCATACTTTATCCTTCTTATTAAAAAAGTAAAAAGAAAAAATCCAAGCAGTGGGGAAAAAAATCAAAATGAAAAAAATTTAGTGGATTTGAAAATGATTCTAATTTTGACAGCTTTGGCGGGATTTTCAGTGGGACAATAAAAAGCTTCCCATGGGACTGTAAAGTAATCCTGGGAAACTCTTTCTGATTGCAAAAGACTCTGTCATCCCACTCTGTACTTTTCATCTCCCTTCGGTATACATTGGGCACCCCCAGATGAAATTACAGTGATGACTCTGCTGCAGGCTGGCCTCAGACTTTTTAACAGACTTTCTGTGCCAGAATCTAAGGACAGGATAAAAAACTATTCCTTCCCCATTACTGTGACTGCAGTCCAATCAGTCAGTCAGATATCCCCGCAATGTGCCCTGCATGCCAGGCAAAGATTTTGAAGCCTTCAGTCTAACTGCTCTCTGCTTAAGTCTTCCTCTGAAAATGAAATTATGTCTCTGCATACCATTTACATCCCAGTGCAGTCGACACAAGGCTCGTATTAGTGGTTCAAAACCTTTGGAAAATACATCACAAAATACATAGGAAGTTGTTATTTTTCTAGAGTTACTGTATATTCTTGCATTATCCTGTTGTTCCATAGACTTATCCAAGTTTAAAAAGTCAGTTTTTTAGTTGACAGGGTAGAATCTTTTTAATTCAGAAGGTCTGAAAGTTACTCTTGTACTTTTTAGAAGGGTAAATTTTTTCATTTACACCAAGAAAATCTTTGAGGATGAGTTATATTAATCCAAAATAGTTTTAAGCATGTGAAACTCAGAATTGCCCCCTCACAGGCACTTTTACTGTATGCATATGCATTACATAGTAGTGATTTTGTAAAACTTTATATCCCTGTAAAGTCAGATTACTTTCTGATATTGCTTTACTAAATAAGTCCTGTGGTGCAAAGCCTGGAAAGGGAGGAGCTTTCTGTGGTTACCTTTTTGTGAACCTTGGGGAGTATGCAACTCCGTTAAGAGATCGCCATTGACAGAAACTTTTTATGGAGGAGAAAGCTTGCCTTCATTTACCTGTGAATAAGCAGAAATAATGGTATAGGTCAGACCCTGTTGAATTTTGGTATGTAGCAGCTTAGCATTTTAGTCAGATGCTGTTAAAATTTAAGTTTGCAGATAAAATGCAGTTGCTGCTGAGTAATATAAGAGCAAACCAGCAGACCCAAACATCCTACGATTCCGTCATTTCACTCCCCCCAGTAAATCTTTTTCTTTGCCCACAAGACTCTTCTGGTGTCAGAGGAGTTGCCTGTTTACCCAGGAGCCCAGTGTTACCTGTCATTTTTCAAGCTTTCTAGGTGGGGCTTGAAACTTCTGTTATTTCATTTATCTGGGGAAGAAATCCCTAATTAAACAGACAAGACCTGTTTTGTTGCTCTGAACAGCTGCAAAGAAGTTGTACTATAAAGCTTAAAATCGTTAAAAGGATGTACTTTTTACTAATTCAGTGCAATAGAACAAACCTTTCTAACAAGGATAGAGCTGGAGAATATATCTGACAGATGACAAAAGTTTGGCTCAGATCCAGGGTCCATTATTAGGCAAAACTTGCCAGTAAAATCAGAAGTGGTTTTGTTAGAGGACCTGTATTTTTCAGGATAGTACCTGGTATTTTAACAGTTGTGAATTTGCACTGTATGCACACTTCATTTTTTAAATAAATATTGGCCAAAGTTAACATGTTCATATGTAGGGTTTGGATTGAAATCAAATTTGGAATATGTCAGAATATAGGGTTTTATATTGGCCCATCACTTATTTTTACAGTTCCCAAGGCACAGTTCAGATTTTCAGAGACTGAAAGGGAGAAAAAATAAAATTAGTAGTAAGTAAGATTAATAGCAAATGGTTATAATATTAGAGCAGTTATAGAGTTAGAATATTGCCACTTGTAAAAACATTTTAAAGTGGAAAACATTTTACATCATTAGAAAAATATATTCAATACAGCTTTGAAGGGTATTGCTTGAAAAGAATTTCAGTAGAAATCAGCAGAATGGCTGATGGAGCGTGTTTTTTTTTGTTGTTGTTGTTTGTTTTGTTTTGTTTAAAAAAAAAAAAAAAAAAAAGTTATTCAAGGTTACTAGTTCCTGGAAGATCTTTTAAAAGGATGTTATACCCTGTGGTTCGCAAAGAATGTGACACTGATATTTATCACTTAACTTATTACTTATTATATAGCTAATAATATTGAAATACACTTTAATACATAACTAGAACTCCTCTAAAAGAAGGAAAAAAAATCAAACCCCATACTAGTAAGCAAATATATGTATTTATAAATACTCATTTCACTAACAGAAGTTAGAGCATGGACCTTTTGAATTTAGTTTCAGGGTCTCCTGTTTATTGTATGTTTTAAATCAAAATAAAATCAAGATGCAAGTTCAAGTAGGCAAAGGATGCTTTTTTCTTCAATAACCAGTGCTTACAGAATTAGGAAGGTAGGTGGAAAAGACACTGGCTGCTGGGAGACCCTTGTTAGCCATCAATACAATGACTTTAAAAATTGAATATTTGTATATATTGCCAAACAATATTCAAGTAAAAAGATTGTTATACAAAATACATTATTGTTAGTTTGGAGTGTGGCAAAGTAAGTTAAAGGACAGCATCACTGGGAGATTGAAAACTGTGCAATAAGATGACAGAAATAAAATGTTAAGCTTAAACATTTCATCAGATATATTCATAATCAAGTAACACCTCACATAGACTAATACTCCTGATATAGCCATGGAGGTAGTATTGGTAATATCTGCAGTATTAATAGCCAAGAAAAAAAAAAAAAGGGGGGGGGGGGGCCCTTCTTTTTTTTTTTTTTCTTCAGTGAATAGGGAAATTTTGATACAGGAAATTAACATGAATGGGAAAGGCTTTTAGAACCAAACAGTGGTGTGGTGCTTTGTTTGTTTGTTTGTTTTTCCTTTCCAGTATCTGCTCTCACACACTCATTAGTGTTTCAAGTGGAAAAAAAAAAAAAAAAAAAAATGGCATTCGTTGCACCGCTTGTCTGGAAGCTGACTGAGTTTAAGTGTGGGAGAAAAGATAGACTTATTGTGGTTTTGTTTTTTGTTTCCTGATCAGTCCTTGCCAAGATTAAACTCTCTAACAGGGTTTAAATGACTGCCTAGATTGTGATCAGAAACACTTCAGTATTAGTGGAGCACAGATTATTGCCGCTATAGAAACAAAGCCAGGGAGATGGCCACCGCCTGGTCCTGCGATGCTTAATGCACAGGACAACATCCGGCTGGATCCATCAGGGCTATGTTTTAAGAAAGGGAAAAGGTCATGGAGGCTGCAGTGGGGAAGGCTTTCAACAGTGTATGGCTGCAGGAGGCAGGGAGGGATGAGGTAATTCTGCAAAGCAAACAGAGTTGGTTAAATAATGCCATGAAACTTCCAGTTCCCAACAATGGTCAGAGATCAAGCTGTGTTTGTATATACAGGGTTGAAGGTTAACCAGTAACTAAAGTCTTCCCTGATTGCCACAGGTTTACATTTTCTCTGTCACTGATGTTTGCCAAGTGGGATTTTGTGAGATTAGAAAGAATACAGCTGGGCAAACGGGTATATTATAGGGTTTACCAAACAGAGTTAAAAAAGAGGACCGCAGTGATATGGTGCATGTTGTGAGTTCAGACCGGTTGGAGAGGCCTGATGGGTCATGTAACAACTAAGGACTGAATTCAGAAAATTTTAAAGGGCACTCTGTAGCTGAAAGGCCACACTTCCCTCTCTTTTGCTATTTCAAAGAAGTTGCAGCAGTACATAAGAACACTGCCATTAAATGAAGGTACAAAGGGATTTTTTTCTATTTTCTCCAGTGTACTCTCTGCGCCATTTGACAGTACTTTTCAGAAAGTTAGTTTTACTTCTTGCATTCTTTAATATTCACATCACTTGCTGAGAAGATCCTGATAGTCAAAAAGCCGTGTAAATAGCTTCTCTCAGTAAACAACAGTACTGACAATAATAAAATCAGCAATGTAGTTGTAATGATTTTGCCTAGTAATTTTCAAAGAACTGATAGTGGACTGCAAGATTATTTCCTTTATGGAAATGCCCTCCTTTGACACTTCCTTCCTTTCCTTTCTTTCAGCCAAACAGAACTGTCTAATTTATCTTCATTCTTTATGCTTCTGCTATTTCTAAAAGCTCTGAAGAGAGCTTAACAAATATTTATTGATGAGATACGTGATCTTGTTTCCATCACATTTGGCTGTTGAACTTAACTTCATTGCGGTTTACAAAAAGAAGTATTTATATTAACCTACGTTTTGCTGAAGTAGAAGTTGTTTCTGATACTAATAAATGTTCTGGCACTAACCACAGAAAAGACAATAAATGTATAAGCCTATTTCCTATTCCAGTATCTCCATGCATCCAGGACCCAGTAAAGAGTTGTTCGTTTACTACAATTGATAAGTAACAGTAAGGAGTGGTGAAAAGGGGTGAGCTTTTGTAATCATTTCTTGCTCAAAAACTTCATGCTTGGCAAACACTGAAAGTAAATACAATTTCACATGTCTAGTGGCAAGAATTTCTAAAGGCTGTCTCAGTGTACTTAGCAAGTAGCAGGATAGGTTTTAAGACAGACTACTGCTTAGATGAATAATACTCTTCTCAAGAATATTCCACAAAAATACTGACTCTCCTGGTATAACAACATAAAGTTTTGCCTGTGATCTATTTTATACATCACTGGAATACAATGTATTTACTTTTTAAAGCAAATTTGAGTAAATTAAAACTCTTAAGTTTGTTTGCATTGTGATTGTATTAAAGGCAGAGAAATAAAATGGGAGTCAACAACAGAAGTTCAAACTAAACTGAACTCCTGAAGAGTGATTATTTCTTTTAAATAGTGAATAGCATTTCTAAGGATCAAAGTCCTCCTACAAAAACATGCTGAACAATAGTTCACCTTGGATTCTTACATTAATTGATCTAAGAGTAGCCAATTCTATCTGTCAAAACTGTCTTTAAATTTATTAAAATGCTTTTCACAGACTAATTGATTTGTAGGACTGTGAGAATGTGCTAAATTTACAGCCATTATGATTTTCCTTCCTGAACCCAAATTGAGCTAACCATTACTTTTTGTAAGATTTGTTACTTCTTGTAGCATATACTTTTGCACTTAGGTCTTGTGGAAGTTAAAACTTGAACAAAACTGTATAGTAGGTACAGAAAGGGATCATCACAGAGTCTGGATCTGAAACACACAGCTTCAATGGTGACAGAACTTTATAACAGTATATCAGACAGAGTTTCATGCAACTTGTGCATGAATAATTTCTGCATTATAGGCTTCATTTCTGCAGCATAGCTTCAAAGATTTTTTTTTTTTTTTTTTTTTTTTTTTTACCATTGCATTTTATCTGAACCAGACTGTTCAAATGTTCAAATTTCCTTTAATTAAAAATATTTTATTTAAATGTCTGCATTTCTGTTCTCAATTAATGTCACAAAGAAACATGTCCATCCAGGTGTTTAAATCTCTTCTCCCTTGTGCTCCTGTAGAAATGGAGTGCAATCAGAACCTTACAAAACTGGTTTGAAAGTTTGTGTCACACTACTTCCAAGGAGCAAGAGACTTACGCACATACTTCTGTTTCATACAATGTCATCCTTAAAAAGCTGGAACTGTATCCAAAGTTGCCACTTAGTTCTACTTTGCAACAAACCAGGAAAAAAAATCAAGGGCTTAAGAACTATAAGGTCAAAGTGCACCTATTGTAACATTTTGTTTACCAACCCTCACAGAATAGAAAGAGATAAGTGATTAAGGCTTTTTTTTTTTTTTTTTAAATTATGTTAATTAAAATACTAATTACATCTTTCATCTTAACAGTCTAACATATAGTCAGCAAAACAAAAGACAGAAAAGCAGCTATTAAGTAAATATTTGTGCATGAAGGACTAAGTAAAGGTAATATTAAGTATTGGCATTAGCTGTTGCTTACTGATGAAAGCTAATAGGCTGGATTCAAAAACAGCTTTCAGAACACTTCAGAATTACTTTTGGCATTGTCAAGAAGTAAATAGCTTTTCTTAACTTATCAAAGGAATACTAAGGTTTCAATGCTAACACGGTTGGGCACCTTCTCTTATTAATCAGGTAAGCTTTTGTACAGAAACAATTAAATAGTTAAGTTATTGAGACAGTCACATTTTTCTCCATAGGATGTTTTAAAACATCTGAGCAAATTTAGCTGCAATTCTGTTGAAACTGTGACTGATATCTTTATATAGTTGTAGTCAAGCTAATCAGTCTATCATTCCATGTTTATGCATTGTTGAATGAGTTCTTGACTATTGGCTTTGTTATGAGCTGGTCTCCCATGGGATCTCTTCTATGGGAATAAGTCAGCTGTGATCATTAATACAGGCAAAGCTGCCTGAATACTATTGACTAAATACTGACCAGCTTCTGGGGAAAAATATGTCAGCAGATTTCATTATTGATTTATGTTTTTTTTTTTTGTTTGTTTGTTTGTTTTTGCCAATGATTGCAGAGTTAGAGTTATATACATGAAAATTTGTTTATTTTAAAATTTCAGTGTTACAGCTCTTGGAAAAAAAAAAAGAAATCATACCTCTGAGGCTGCTGATTAACACAATTCAAAGTAGTTCTTTGGGTGGTCAGGGAATTTCGGTGTAAACATACAGTTTACCCAAAGGCTCTTACAGTGCTCCTTTTATGTTTTGTAAAACCACTGAAGAATGCTAAATCTCTTAATTCTAATCCAATTTACAAAATGGTCCTGTAATCCCCTAGAACATGAGCCCTTTCTTTTAATGTGAACCATTGTATAAGGTAACAGAAACCTGATTGCACTATGTAGAGAGGTGAGTGAACGGTATCAGCTTTATTATGAATCGAGAAGTGAGTTTAAAATAGACTTTACAGATTCCATCTAAATAGCAAATGATAATAAGTGCATCAGCAAACAATTCATAGATTGTTTTGAATGGCCATCTGTAAAGTTACTGATACATTTTAGAAACCATTCACTTAAATAATCCCATTGCTTTCAATAGAAACAGTCATAAGAGTAAAGTGGCTTACTGAATGCTCTGTAGGCCCACGTGCCCAAGCCAATACAGATTTCATTGCTGGAACAGTAAAGCAGGGCACATATGTAAGGAGCAGAGTATGTGCACTGGCTGCAGGCATGCAATGACACAGCTGCCTTCTGCATCTTTCTCTTTTGGCTTCTCATTTCTATTTAAAAATTTGGTTGGTTACTATTGCACCAATTCAACAGCTTTCTAAGGAATACCAGCAAACTGGTTAACAAGATACCACATTTAACAATTTTATTATATGTATTGAAGACAAGTTTTTGTTGTTGTTGTTTCATTGATGTTTTTTCTTTTACTCTCCTTGGAAATCTTTGCAAGGAATTTAAAACTGGGATACATTATTAGTGTATCTTCCTGAGACAGGAGGTAGATGTTAACCTCTAGTAAAACACTGAAAATCACTTTTGAAGAAATCAAGGTTGCAACAATTTAGATTGTTGCAAGTTTATATAGTACTGACTTTCCATGAAATATCCAGCTGATACTTATAATGTAATGGCTATATTCTCTCCATTTTTATAAACAATCAAGTTTTATGTAGATAACAATCACTCCTGAAAACCTTACAAGATGTCAGTAGTAGCAGCTAAATAGTTGTTATGGCATGCTCTTCTCAGTGGAGATGGTGTCATCCATCCATAACTACTGGAGGCATCCACTTCCACTTAAATCAGTAAGAAAAAATGTTTTTCAATTATGAAGTCTAGCCAAGGCTGAAGTATATGCAATGCCTGACAATGTAAAGGAGTTGCTTCTGTGCAAATAAAGAGATTTTTCTGTGAAGTGTCAAGTCAGAATATTTATGTGACAATAAGACTTCTATCAACTTCTACACAATGTGATCATTTATGATAAAATTCTGTACTTGGATATGGGAGTTTTGGGAAACAATTTGATACAAGACTTTTATCCTGATGCAGCTGAACATTTTGGGCAGTGATATAGTGGAAGGTATTTTACTGAACCTCTCAAAGGACATCTCTTATAAAGGCACTTTGTTTTCTTTGCCTGGCTTTTATATATTTAGTTTGTTGTTGGTGGAGTCCTTTTGTGAACCGCTTCAGAGACTTCAGTCTCTGCATTTTCTCCAACATAAACTCTGGAGATTAATGAAAGTAGTGTGGTATATGTGACTCTATTAGCTCTTTGTGTCATCTTCAGTCTGTATAGCACATTAAAAAGAATAGCTTGAAGTGTATGTATGACCTCTAAGTCACAGAGTGAGGCTAGTGGTGCCTCACCTAGTTTTACATTAGCATCTCACTGGGGCCTTGATGGACATATTTCCTCTGCCTTTCACCTTTTCTTCTTCAAAGTGTAAAAAAATATTTTCTTAACAAATGAGAAGCACGTTAAAACCATAGCACAATATAAAAATTTTGGAATCAAGACATAGCTATCCATTACAGTATTGACACCTGAAACAAGAGCTTGTTTATCATCTGTGTGCTTCAAAGCACAAAAATAAGGATTTTGAGAAGGCATGGTTTTATAAAATGAATAACATTAGACATAAACTATTTCTGTTACATTATTATTCTCATTGTTTTGTCGTTCTGTTTCTGTGATATGCTGGCGATCTTTGATTGTGTTTAACTGAGACATATAATGAAGAGTTACGTTATAGATACAGTCCAGTCCAAATAGTGACTCTGATAGTCTGATTGGTGATGCTATGTCATGATATGCTGTTGTGTGTTTTATTAGTTATAATAATTTGTATTTATTAATGTTGTTAAAATTATGATAACTCACAGACCTCTGCTAATACTATCATGGAAAATAGTAAAATATACAGTGGTAACTTCAATCCAATATCTGTGGAGAGGGAAATTTGGCTAGGAGGAAGGAAATAAAGTTTTCTAACATATGATCATCCTGTTGGAATGTTTAAAGACAAATAAACAGACTTGTTGAAATAGAAAATAAACAGAAAATAATAATTTTATTTCTGTGAAAGACATGTTTTGGTACATTGTAAAGTGGATGTAGAAGCCAGGGCTCAGCTTGAATAAATAAATAAAAATAAAGTTTTGCTATACAATGACTGTATTCCTTTTTAAATAATTGCAGTTTTTCAGGCTTATACCTTAGGTATTGAGTAAAATGGGTATAATTGAGATAAAGAAAGCAAGATACAAGACCTGGCACTAATGATTTAAGCATACCTTTCTGTAATTAAATTGTTTTAGATGTGTTACAACAACAGGTAGATTTTATCATATTTCTTTTACAACAGATCTCGTGTTGCTGTCATTTCTATATCATCTGCACTGCATTCTGGACAGATACTACATGTTGTGCCTATGATGTGTATTTTATTCTTTTTCTTATCCTGTCTGAGAGCTGAAAATTGACTGTATAGTCCACTGTTTAGTTTCGGTAGAATTTGTTTCTAGATCTATAAATCCTATTTAAAATTGGATAAGTTGATGTGAGAGGTCAGGACAAGGAAGATGCCATGCATTTGGAGAAAGAGGTGGAAATGATTGTGAAGACTCAAAGTTTCTGATGGAGCTCATTCCTCAGTTTGTGACTGGCCTCCAAGTCACAAACCTTTTCAGCACAAACAATCTCTATTACCCTTCATTTGAAGGTATTGTGGTAGAAAATCCCTGCCTATTTACTGTCAGTTGGCATTTTCTATCATTCTGTAAGTTGTCTTTCACATTATCTTTGTCAAAGGTCACCAAGTGTTTTGAAGGTAAAGACCTTCACTCAGTTTCAAGGAAGAAGGCAATGCAAAGCATGGAGAAAAGGTGTGGCGGATTTATTGTAATCCATGCTGCTTCAAGTGCTATACTGACAGATATTTTTAAAGAGCATTATGTATTGCTGGAGACAGGAGGCATAAATACTGCATATAAGTAAGGTCAAACTGGAAGAGTTTTCACTCACCCAAAGATGGTAAATATGCATAGATGTAGCTGTTACAAGTGTTTGGTAACAAAAATTTACGAGCAGTCCTGAACTATGTACTTCAATGATCACTGCCACAGAATACAAGCAGAGGAATGTGCCATCTTCATTTTCCTGACCCATTTATGTCATTGTCTAAGTTCATGAAAGTGTTGAAAATATCTTGAGCAAGAATAGGTCTTTTTGAAAGTGTAAATGAAGAGTATAAGGATGGATATTCAGTTTCCTGTTGCTGTTATTTGGAGGGAATTATTTAAATAATTTCAACACATTCCCTTCGGATCCCTGGCATTCCCTGGGACTGATGATGTCGGTTAATGCTTAAAGATCAGGAGGATCAGAATGGATATCTGCTCACTGACAGCAGACCTTCCATCCGTCCCTTTGAAGTCCTTCCTGTCCTCTGTGTTATCCTTTATCCCAAATGTGATGGATCAAGATTATTGGTTTCAGCTGAAGAAGTTATAACGTTCTTTGCCTGCCATTTCAGACCTATTCAGATTTGATATACAGGATAATGCTAAGACAGATTTTTTCTGTCTGAGGATTTTTCAAGTGTTGGTCCAAATACTGCATGCCCAGAGGAAGAAAGAAATGTATGTCCCATAGCTCTAACATGAGTTATTTCAGTTGTGAGTGGCTACAGTTTCTTGTGACATTTTTTCATCTATTAGGCAGTTAATGCATTTACAAAAACTGTTGGGGAAGGCACCTATGAAATCTCCAGTATTCCTTGAGCAGAGTGAACTCTTCAAACACACCAGAAGCATTTGAACTCTAAATGCAGGCCAGTTATCACTTGCCTGGTACAGGAGGAACTGAACTACTTAAGAAGCCTTAAATCTATGTAGTTATGTCACCCAAATGGGATGATGTTTTTACATTAATATGCATTTATGCAGTACTGCCCATATCAAAAATCTGGAGACCTCTGACACAGTTCTTTCCATTGACCTCACTGGACTTGGTAGTCCAAACTGTCTGGATAGCAATGATTTCATATGCCGTGCATGTGAAACCTGCTGTGGATTATGGGAGCTTGGGGGGGGGGGGGGGTGTTGGAGGGAGGGATGACAGACACAGCGATAGCATCTACCAATTTAGTGAATAAAAAAGAAATATTGCAGCTAATTGAAATTATAGTAGAAATGTAAGTAGATAAAAAGGATACTAAAACTCAGAGCTGCGAGTTACACAAGGCTCTGAGGTTAATGCTCTCCTCTTGGAAATTAAAATAAAATAACATAATAGGTTATTAAAATAGTAGAGAGGCTTGTTGTTAAGATGGTATCCTATATTCGAACAAATTCACCTTCTAAATCACTAGTACTGCTTTTCCCTCATTGTCATAAGTTCATGTCTTCTAGTCAAGCTCCAAGACTATTAGTGGCTTTTCTCCTTTTCAGCTCAGAATGTACAAAACATGGACTTACTCAGTCTGCACTCTCAACTGGTCAGACTCAAGTCACCTTTGGTCTGGAGTGCCCATGGCAGGATTAGCCACATAACTTTGCTTCACTGAACAACTCCCCTCAGCCTGTGCTTATTAGCTCAGCGTCTGTAGCACATTGATGTGACAAACACATCCCAGGCAAAATCTGTTTGTTTGTTTGTTTGTTTTCCAGTTAGTTGAAGTGTCTTGCTAAACCTAATTGTATAAGCATTAACAGCATAAAAAAAAAAAAAAAAAAAAAAAAAAAAAAAAAAAAAACTTTTATTCAAATGCTACTTTGTTTCCAGGTTTAGTGTCTGCAGGCTGGCCTAAGTTGCTGCTTTCTTTTCTGCTTTCTGCAGATTAATTTGGAGTATGTGTTTCAGTCTGGCAGTTAGCAACAACAGAAACAAATATGTCCTTACAGCATAAGGACAGACACAAAATGTACCTCTTACTTGCTGAACTTTTCAGTACACCTCAAAAATATGTAAGGATTATGTGGTATACCCATCCCATAACCACCTGCAAATGTTTTAGTCGGGCAATCCACGTTAGGTTACATTTTGTTTTTACAGTCCTTATGGTATTTGCAATACATTTTAAAAATAATAATAAACTTGTTTTCATCCATTAGAACCAAATGTCTCCCTTCAGGAAGTTTGTTTACTATTTTCAATACTCATCATCATCACATTCAGTTCTCTTTCCAGAATACACACAGCATGTCTGCAGAATGTTCCCTAACCAAGTGGAAATAGATTTTTCTAAAAAACTGTCACTAAAAATGACAGCTCACATGTAAGCTAAACATTGAGGAGCAAAGTCTCCACCTCAACGAGGGGAACGGAACAGCATGACAGAAGCCAGGACAACACCTTCCTTGTTTCCTTCACAGAGCGACACATCTGCTACCAGCTTCCCCATACATCCCCTTTTCCAACTGCTGTCTTCTTCTTCTCCCCCACCCCACTTCCTTTTTTTTTTTTTTTTTTCTTTCTTGCTAATGGGAACTGTAGACATTTAATTTCATTACTCACTTCATGGTAAGGAAAATCCTATTGAGAGCCATATGGATTGTTTATTCATACCATGCTCCATGTGTCCCATGAAAGCCATAGAATATTGTAGTTATATTTCTGCAGTGGTTTAATTTCTGTGTAGGTTTCTGTGTGTATGAGGAAGAGTGCATGCCTTTGAATACGCATACTCCAATTAATAAATAAAATGGCATTTGTTAAATTGGCTGCAAGGAATTTAGAGCATTGATTTCTAGTTTAATTTCACTATGGACAAAATAAAATTGAATGTTGAAATCTAAGTGTATTTATACATCAGTATCAGTCTTTGTAAGGCATATACTCTTATCGCTTAATAATATTTATATAGCTTACTCAAAACAACCGTGGGTATAGTTCAAAGCAATATCATCTTTTTCCTTTATTTTACTGGAAAGCTTGCAGAGAGATATAAACCTAAGCATACATGGCTGGCTCTAACTGTCTGGTGGAGAATATACCTGTTTTCTCACTCCTATGAGTTAGCTGGATTCTTGGGGAGGTGTCGGATATGTCTGGGTGGGCTGGTTTCTTTATGCCAGAGTTTGTACATGCTTGTGGAGGAAACTGAACTTGGGCTCTCTTAGGCCTTCTTGGTAGTGTAGTTCACAGCTTCAAGATCAAAGCTAAGGAATGGCTTTCAGCAGAGTGTTTTTTGTTGCTGTGAAGAGGACAATCAGATAAAGCGTTCTTAGAGGGCGCGGCCAGGTATTTCACTTTCAGTATATATAGGGAAATGATTAGAGTAACAGTCAAGAGAGAGTCTGCAGGAATGGATTAGAAGTGCCTACATAAATTAACTGGTAAAATATTATAGGCAGAAAATCAGTCCTGTGTTTTGTGGATCTTGTAGAAGGGGAATATCACTGTAGTAATGTTTTCTAAATTTCTCTGTATGTTGTCTATAAATGCCTGTTCCCAATTCTTTTTTTATTTCCTGTGTCTCCTGTCATGAAAGCTGTTTTTAATGCAGTGGAAGAGAAATAACTAGTGTGACAGCATTAGCTGTTGAAGAAGTTTGATGGTTCTAAGAATTTCATCCTCTGATACACGTAAGCTACATACAGTAGCACATATGCTATTGTGAGTCCTAATAACAACAATTTCCACAGTGCAATGTATTGCTATTAAACAATTAGATGAGAAGGGAAATGCAATATGATTTGGGGCATATGATGATGATGATTCTTCCATATAAAGAAGTAATTTAAGTACATGTGTATCTGTGACAATTTTAGGTGCCTTCAAATGTTTGCTGAGGTGACTAATTTTACTTAAATCACTAGAAAAGGATTTACATAGGTGTGCAAACAAGAGCGTGTATTTTTTTAAAACCTATTTGTGACACATTGCTTTGATCTAGTTAAAACAACAATTCACAGCTTTACTCATAGTGTGGCTGTTTGCCATGTCTCTGTAGTTTTCTGAAAAGAAGCAGGCAAACATGATTTATAATACCTGAAATATTCTGATTCTGAAAATGTTAACCAGCTCCTATTTGCAGACGAATCTATCATGTACTCCACAGCTGAACACACCTGAATACTCAGGAATTCATACATAACAGGACTGAGATGACACAAAGAACATAAAGGGATTGTATTAAAACTATGTTTTGCTTGCTTGGTTGTTGATGTCTTTCTGATAGACACTTGTTGCACTTTTTGAATCATATAGTGGAAAGTACTTCATATAGTAAATGAAGCAGGTAAATTTTTGTGTAATCTGGGTTCAGAAGGAAACCCAAGCAAGCTTTCCACATTATAAGCTTAGCAGTAGTTGTCTCACAGGCTGAGTTTGGTAGGGACAGTTGGTGTACTTACGGAACAAAAACCAAAACAGGAGCATAAACAGATGAGAGGAAGACAGGAACATGCCCATAGGGGAGCTGTGCTACAAGAGGATTGTGGACAATGGGGGATGCCAAGGCAGGAACCACTGAGTGGTACAGGAGCTTATACTAGATTCAGAAAATTTGAATTTTCCCAAGATCAGGCTTTTAAACACAGATATTTTTCTGTCTAGTGCAGGGGAACGTAATCTAAAAAGAATGCGAGTACATCTTCTTTTATGTTTTCAGATTTTTAATAATGAACCAGAAATATTTTGATTTTTCAAACATAAAACCTCCACATTCGAGGCATTTCAAGACTTTGTGTTTACGTCACCACTGAATTTACAGCTTCTGATGTTACCCAGTTACAGTATTACAAAAACACGAGAATGAATTCTTCCAAGTAATGCTATATTGTGGGTCAGTGTAGCAGAAAGTATTGAGCAATTGCTTTCCATCAAAGATTAAACTGCCTATTGATATGGTTCAGTAATAGCAATGCAAGGGACAGTTACTACTCATTTGCCAGGGCTGCACTTCTTCACGCAACATTACTTTTTGTAATGGAGCACTAAAGAAAGGTAAAATATCAAGAAGCAGTGGGGAGAGGAAAATCTTTTTCAATCCCTTCTTCTCAGAGACTGACATACATCAGCACCCGTTTTCTTATAGATTACAACATGTAGGTTCTTGTGTTTCTGATGTGGTCCTGATCAGGTACATCCTGTTTCTATTTCCTTCTTAGAGAAGCACCTGTAATCATATAAATTCCATGCAAAACAGCAAATTTTCTACAGGTCATAGTGAAAGTTAAGAAAAACGGTCTGTTTTACCCTTCACATCAAGACCTCATGTTGTAGTACAATTCTGAAGAGTCAAGAAATAATTCCACAGCTGGTACATGGGGGGAAGAGAATCAAGTCAACATTGTACAGCATCAGTCAAAACGGCACATATTCTGATGATTAAGGGGTTTAGGTACATTTCTTCTACTTGTTAGCAAACAATAAACATACTCAAGAAGTAACTGGACTAAGTAGAAAGCAGTTCAGCCATGTGCACCACACAGGCTAATCTCAGCTATGGAAGGGAATTTAGTGTCATCACATAACATCTGAGCTGGCAGGAAGGAATCTGTGTTAAAGAAATGAATTGCACAATTCCCATGAATTTGTTTTGGTATTTTGCATTTTATTATTATTATTATTATTATTATTTTCCTTCAAATTGGAGCATCTTCACTACTTTCTTCGAACTGGGGTCTTCATAGACCCCAGGAGCAATGAAGCTGGTGAAAGGACTAGCAAACAAAACATATGAGGAGCACCTGAGGGAATTGTTATTGGGCTTGTAAGAGACCTTGATAAGAGACCTTATCGCTCTCTGTAACTTCCTGAAAAGGGGTACCAGCAAGGAGAGTTTTGGTTTCTTTTTCTCAGGTGACAGGATGCAAGGAAAGAGTCTCGAATAGTGGCAGGGGAGGTTTAGATTGGATAACAGAAATAATTTCTTCACAGAAAGGGTGGTTAGCCATTGTAACAGGCTACCCAGAGAAGAGTCAGCATCTCTGGAGGTATATACGAGGTGTGGATGTGGCATTAAGTGACATCATTTAGTGATAGGTCTTTGCAGGTCAGGTTTATGATTGAAGCCGGTTATCTTGAAGGCCTTTTCCAACATATGATTCTATGAGTTAAAGTAACGGGGGGATATCTCTGTATTTCACACATAGAAGGCAGGAGACCAACACAACATCTCCATGCTTCAGATTTATTCTGTCCCTATATCCAAGAAGAACTTTTGACAGTGTATGGCAACTGCAGACACAGCATTCGGGTGTGTCAATAATTCTCATGATAGAGAAATGAATTCTACATTGACTCACAAAAAGTTAGCATAAAGCTGCTAACCTTTTTTTCATTGTTTTGTCAATGGACAAGAGATAATGGCCTCAAGTTGTGCCAGGGGAGGTTGTTTAGACTGGGAATTTGGAGAAATTTCTTCTTAGAAAAAATAGTTAGACATTGGAATGGGTTGCCCAAGGAGGTGGTGGAGTCACTGTCCCTGGGGGTGTTTAAGGAAATGTTGGACATGCTGCTTAAGGACATAGTTTAGTGGGTGATAGTAGTGGTAGGGAGATGGTTAGACCAGATGGTCTTGGAGGTCTTTTCCAACCTTAATAATTCTGTGATTCTATGATCATTCAATGTTTCAGGCTATGTGCATGGATGTAAATAGAAGCACAGGTTTCCAGAGGTGGATCTTGGAGCTGTGTGATTCATCTGCCATTGACAGAGTTAGGTTTAGATCCTTAATTATTTTGTTTGCCAATAAAAGTGTTGCTGACAATGATGAAATAAACCTGTACTGAAAACATTAACTCAGACCCTTTTGTCCATCCACTCCTTCTTCTTGTCTATAGCTGTTTGCTTCACTTTATTAAATGGGTGCAATCTCCTTGAAGGAAAATCTTCTCTGAGACTATGGAAAGGCTAGAGAAAGTGAGAAGTAGTAAAATATTATATCTGTGTGTATATATATATATATATACACACACACTTAACTTGAAATAAGAATGTTAGGATCTCATTCTTTAATTGAAGAAAAAATCTTTCAGTGAATATACAGTGCTCATTATGCTTTCATGATCTTGAGGAAAAGAAGCCAGGTCTTTGCTTATTAATCAGGCTGAACTGAGGAAGACTGCTGTGTTTGCACAGAAGTTACTAGGGGCAAGCAGTTAACTTGGTTACACTGGCAGCTGGCTGTACCTTGTGTACATATAAACCACTCCAAAAATTTATCAAGAAATCTTCCAATTAATTCATAGGAGAAGTTAAATATTAATGCAAAAGCAAACATTCTGTTGACTTGCTGTGTGGCTTCTTAGTTAGGAGCATAGTAACAGTGTTGAAATACCAATAGTGTCAAGAAATGCATGCAAAGCCTACCTGTCTTTTTACAAAATATCTATGTATCTGAAATGAATCATAGTAAATTGCACAGTAATTTGCAAAGGGAAAGTAGAGAGGAGATTCATGTTATTCTCTCTTTCATCATCCCAGGCATTTTTAGTTTTGTAATGTATTCAGTAGTAAGGAGTATGCTTATGTTTATTCAGCAGTTATATGATGCATCTTCTCTTTTTGGATCAGTAGTGTTCCGTCTGTTTTTGAACAGAACCACAGCATGGCTGAGGTTTGAAGGTGCCTCTTGAGATCACCTAGTCCCAAACATCTCTGCTCAAACCATGGTCAAATAATTAGGATTGCTCCAGGGCAGGGTTTCCAGTCAGTATCTCCATGATATACAGTATCTCCGTGGATGTAGACTCTGCACCTTCACTGGGCAACCTGCTCCAGTGTTTGAGAATCCTCATATTTAAAAAAATATTTTTTATTTTTTTTTTCTTATGTTTAAAAGGAATTTCCTAGTAATTCAGTTTGTGCCTATTTAATCTTGTCCTTTCACTGGCACCCCCACTTTACTGCTCACCACCATTGGGAGTCCTGGCTGGAAGAACAGATAGGAGACAAATTTCCATTTGCATCTGGCAAAGTGCTGGTGGCAGGACTCTGGCTGGGATTTGAAGTAGAGACATACTGGAGAAGAAAGGACTTGGAGGTAGGTGATGTGCAGATGCCTAGACCATGGCAGAAGGACACAGCTATTCAGAGAAGGAGGATATGGTCCTTTAGATCCAGTGCTGTGCATCAGAAGGAGCAAATATCTACAAGAAGGGAAGTATCATTACAGGGAGGCAAGGCTTTTGCTAAAGAAGCCATTTCTGCTTGATGGAAACAGGGCTCTTTCTAGATGCCTTTCCAAGTGCCGAAGTAGAATGTGCTTTGCGTTTACATGTAATGCAATTCCAAAGACTGTCTGTTTAATCGAGTAGGCACAGAGTGAACATTTTAATCTTGGAGAAGAGAAGAGAGACAAAGAAATCGCAGCAAGTTATGTTTCTTAGTTTGTGTTGAGTTTTTACTTTGCTTACTTTCTTGATTACTTTTTTTGTTTGTTTGTTTAGCTACCAGTTTCATTGCTTTGGGGACCAAGATGAGACAGTGCTACCTTGTATCTATAAATGTACTTTCTGTAAATAAAACTCCTCCAAGTTGTGACAAAAAGCCTGACAATTTAGATAAACACTGAAACCCTAATGATTCTTTTTCAAATCTTTTATTAAATGTGTTATTCAACACACTCTTGTACTAATGTCACTTCAAGGAAGTTGTTAAATTGACTTTATTTTGATTTGTCGATTATCTGATATGACCTTATCTGCATGCTTATATTCTATTACTTTACACTTCTCTCGTTCTCCAATGAGCTTTAATGTGGAAGAAGAATGAGCCCATGTTGGCAGGGGATAAACTATAAAGGAACAAGCCAGATCTTCATTTAGTATTTTCGCTATGGATTTACACTTCATTAAATATCAGAGTTGGACTTCACATAGTTATTGAATCACTTTATTTTCAGGGATATATCCTCTTTGATAGCATACTTTATATAAAGCTACTTTATAGTTCTGTATTACAGTAACCAGTCAGACTCCTAGTAAGTATTGAATAAATAGGGATTTAAAAAAGAAAGTGAAATTAAAAATTTGGCTTTGCCAATTTTTGATCAGCGAGCAAAAAATGTCCTGCCTGTTCAAAGTTATTTGGGAGTTATACTGTCTTATGACTAACCAGCTCAGAAACTAGGCTTACCGAATTATCAATCATTTTCATGTGGCAAAGATCCCCTGCAGTTTACAAATCTGCTCATGGATTGTAAAATGAGTTGGATTTTCTATATTTTTTTTCTCCTCTTCCTTAAAATAAATGCCCTAAAAGACACCAAAAGTCTTCCAGGCTCTGGAGTTAATTTTTATTAGAGCAAAACTTATTCAGACCATTATTTATTTATTCATTTATTTATTTATTTGTTTATTTGTTTATTTATTTTGGTAGAGGAAGTTTTGAGCTCCTGAGCAAGAAACAAACAATCTAAAGGTTTGAAATAAGATCTTCTCCCAATCCTATGCCCAGGAAAGAAAGGACCTGCAGAGAAGTCTTGCTTCCTGGACTGGCAATTTTACAAATCTTCTTGAATCAACCAAGGTCAATGCAGCATTCTTGGGCTCCCTGTGCTCCTAAAGCACCCCCCAACTGAGCAAAAGCTGTGGCTTTCCGGGAATGTCTGGCCCTGATGCCAGTACTTGCTGAGACAATGTAAACAAAAGCTTTCATTTTGGCTTGGGTCATGCTCCTGCCGCTGAGAGTGATGTACAGTGTACTGAGAACAGGTGAGGCATTTCTGCTGTCCATCAGACCAATGCTGGGTTCATTATGTCCCATTTGTCATTATTCCCTATGATCTAGTTAGGAAGGCTCTGCATTTGTCTTGCTTTGCTCCTCTTAGCTCCAGTAATGTAAGATCAGGGCTTCAGAGACTGGGGTTGCTGGCTGTTTGCTCAGTGTTGAGCTCAGGTTTCGGCGGTCATCCTACAATACTTGATACACTGACTTTTGGGAAACATAATGGGTGGGGTCATTAATTTTGTCAGGGAAGAGTCATATTGGAAGTAAAGCTCAGGGATAGAAACTTGCACAACATAAAAGAGTTCTCAAGGCTTTTGAACTGAAACCATCATGCCAGTTATAGATTTAATTCCAGTAATTTATATTACATATGACTTTCCTGCATGGAAATGCAGGAAATTGCATGCATTGTTTTATTATTATTATTATTTTATTTATTTATTTTTTTAAATACTGTAGTTGTCTTTTCTGGTGGCCAAAGGAGATAGATTTAATCTGCGTCCAGATGACAGGATGTTCTGCTGCAACAAGTCAACAAAGCTAAATAAAGCACCACAGTATGAAGCTGTACTAGTCATTTAATGTATACTATAATTAATACATTCTCTTGCTTTTATTTCTTTTCATTTTTACTTTAAGATCATTAAAAATACTTACCTAGAGCTAAAAATAAAACCTAAAACCAACTTTAAGTGTGAATATTTTATTTTCAATTTATGTTTAATGTTTGCAAAGATTTAGTCCTAGGGGAAGAAATACTGCTGACATCATTTTCTTTTACCTGAGCACATCATGCTGAGACAGGAAAAAAAAAAAAAAAAAAAATCTCTTTCCCTGTATGTCATTAATCTGTATTTCCAGATAAGCTAAATGTGTAATTTTAAAATGCATTTTAATTTGTAACCTGCTAAAAGGGTTTTTTGGGTATTTACAGGACTGCTAGTATCTCACAGAGCTACTATTAAATCATGCTTACTGTATAAGCAGAAAGCTGAGATGGCTTTTGTTTGTTTTCAAGTTACTGATTCTGAAAATTCAGCTTGAAAAGTGCAAGACAGTCACATTTCCATTTTTGCACAAAAGTAACAAGGATTCTGAAAGCTGGTTGTGCCTTTAATAATGTCCATACAATTCTCCTGCCTCCATATTCTGTGCTTGATAACATCTGCATGAATTCACAGCCTCCTAAAAAAGCCCCACACTGCTATTAATCTTTAACTGGGACACTGGATTTGCTGGTGAGTTTTTGGATCAAATCAGCCTCTTATCTCGAGTACTGTCTGATTACTGACAACCACTAAAATGTAAGGTTAGGCTGAATAATATGACTTAGGGGCCCTGAAGTTATCTTTTCTAGTCTCTATAGTGGAAATCCTAAATTTTAATTTGTAAGGTGAAGTTTTCTGCACAGGGCAGGGTCTCTAAGATGATTTCAAACAAATTGCTGGGCAATTAGGGAGTTTAATACAGCTAACTAAAAAAAAAAAAGAAAAAAATCTGGGGCCAATGACATATCTGAAAACCCGGACTCACCCAGAGTTTAGATTGTGTGGTACTGTGTGTCTACCTCAGACATATTTTTATTGCAGTACATTTGTTGCTATAGAACTTGATGTGGTTGTAATTCCTTGCAATGCATGAGCTAACTTGTTTAAAGCTAGACTGAGTATCTTTGAACTGCACCAGTTTTCAGAGCAGACACCCTGGGCCACAGCAGATGCTTTTTTCACAGCAGAGGCCTTTCTGCCAGATCCAAAGCAACACTCATTTTTGTTTCTTTGGAATCCTAACTGGAGGGGAAGGCGGGGTCTTGAATGGCTTAGTAGTTAGGACTGTCACTTTGGAGATCTGACTTTTGTCTGTCTGATGTGAATCCATAACTCCCACATGAACCAGGATGGGGGAACATCACACTGTTCCTCACTCACTCTTGCTGGCCCATTTGATTTTGGGTTCCTTTTTCTAGAGTGACTTAGCATCAACAGTATTATCATGTGCGCCCAGTGTAAGTGATTGGTGGTTAGGGCTCTCTCCTGAGTGGTGAGGTGTGAGGCTTTAATGTCTATAGGCTTAGGATACCATTGAATCCAGCTCTCTCACTTGCTGAGTCCTATAAGCATTAAGCTGTTGCGTGGAAGATTGGGATTCCCATCCGTCCTGTTAAAAGACAGTGAGCAAGACCACATTTTGTGAGGAACCTCATCTTGCCAGGGTGTTATTGGTATTATTCAGTAGTGATTAATGTTTTGGATGCCTTAGGGGACCTATGCATTTCTTTGCCAAATTTCTAGATCCTATCTTGGGAGGGATGTGAGAAATAGGCACAGAGTTATTTAGACTAGGGCAATTCTAAGCATGTATAAAGCAGGAACCTAGGAAACATTCAGGTCAAATTGGGATGGGTGTTCTAAGTTTAAACATCCTCTGCAGTAAACAAACAAACAAAAAACTTACTAAGAAGCATTTTGTATTTCAATTTGGACATCTGGGCCTCAGATCTGAGTCAGTTCTTTTTTAGAAACTTGTGTTCTTCACTGGATGTAACTAAGGGTCATTGAAAGCAGCTGTAATATTCTAGATAGGCACAGGAAGCAAAAATGTTAGCAAGTATGAAGATACCCATTTTTCTTCTAATTTGAGGTGTATTTACATTTTGGCTGTTTTAGTGCAAGTAATGTATACATGTGAGCAGTTACTGCTTTTTGATATACTCTTTAATTTCCTGATATGGAATTTACAGACTTCTAACTAATAATGTTGTCTTCTACTCAGAAACACAACACTAGACATTCATGTTATAGCTGGATCTGATGTTAGCTGAAAAATACTGAGCTTAAGAGTGTAAGCCATCAAAAAAAGCTAAAACATTTGGCATTCTCATGTATCCAAGTTAGCAAATCAAGCAGAAGGCACACCATATCTATTTTCACTCCATTCTTCTTAGTGCTTTCATAATTATTGCTTTGTGATGAAAAGTCTTAGATAACTTTACATGTTGAAGAGAAAGCAATATTAAGACTATAAGATAGGTAATGAGGAGATTTCTGCTTCAGAAAATTTTCATTTTGTCAGATCAGCATTTTCACTCCAGATTCAGGCACAGTAATTTTCAGTTTAATCTGGATATCTCCTTCAGAAGTTGTTTCCCATGAATTCACACCCATTCACACAATCTCACTACATAAAAGCTCTCACCTTTGAAAAGAAAAGTTCAAAGTTGAGTATACTTTCCTGACTGGAATTATTTCCAGTTCAGTTTCCCTTCGTTGAGAGATAAAATACTGCATTCTTTTCATTTTCCCACTATTCTAAAGATATCAAGAGAGCTTTGTTTTTAGATCTTTTTTTTTTTTTTTTTTTTTTTTTTTTTTTTTTTTCTCATCACCTTACTGATCCTGTGTTTGGTCAATGGAAATCAGGTGCTATTTACTCAATTTATGTGACTCCCGCTTCATGGGAATCTCTATACCATTAGCTCTACCCTTGGCTTTAGAAAAACAAAACTATTCTGCTCTGGGAATGCCAAATGAGACTAGCTCAGGTCAGACATAAAGGAAGCAGGAAGAGAACAACAGTGAACAAGGAAACATTACTAAGAAAACAATTTCACGTTTATGAATCATAGCGCCCTTGGTGAAATTAATTAAACAGTGTGTCATGAGCACTTTGAGAGTGAGTTGAAAGACAAAACATCTCTGTGTAGTTGAAATAAGTTCTTAATATTATTTGAAGTGTTCTCAAGAATGTTCTATACACAAGGAAAATGGGAAAAATGAAACTAAGTCAGCACGGGCAGACATGGCATATTTTATTATGCTGTTACACTAGAGGAAACCAGTAACACTTTCGAGCACATAACCCTGTCGTTAGGTGACAGAAGGGAAAATTCTTGGTCCTCATGGGTAGGAAGAATGGGCTGATACCAAAAGCATTTCCATTTTTCTCACTGTAGCTGAGGCAGTCTTTTTGCTACAACCTTTGGATACCTCTTGCATCTTTGGAGCATGATCATTACACCATCATTCCTGCAAATGTGAAAAGACCTTCCATCCTTTTCAGTCATAGATATATTTTTAATTTTATATGCTGAGAATTTTGAAAAAGCAAATGTTATCCAACAGAAATACACCCCTGAGTATGCTGAAATATAGCTTCAACTTCCTAAATTAAAGGGAAAATATCTAAATTTAATACAGTTCTCTACAACTACGTACAACTTTGACAATCTTACATTTTTCTACTACAAAAAAATATAGTTATGCTTTCTGAGTGTAATCATATCAGCCTTTACTATAGCAGAATTTATTTTTTTCTCATATTTTTTGATGTTTTCATTCTTTTTCTTTTTTTTCTTTCTTTTTCTGTTTCTTTTTTTTCCTTTTTATATTATTTCTTTTTCCAGTACATGAGTCTCATTTAACCCAAAAGTATATATATTTAAAATTTATCCATGTGCATTCTTGCCAATGGATGCATGAAGGCTTACTATTCAAGCATACTACTGAAGCAAAGAAAAAACAAAATCATATTCTAAAATATCCTGTTCTGGCCTGTGCTGGTTTGCATGTAAATTTTATGCAAGATTCTTCCTCTGTCATCTTTATGTTATTGCTCTAGGTAGTGGAGGATGTTATTACATTTCATTTAGTAACAGAACAATACAATAACAGTTCCATATTTCAACATTTTCAGTGTAAAAAAATTATATACATATATATCAGTATTTGAATGTGGATGGCATGAATGATATTACATAGATGTATGCTTCACTGCTGTGTGATGGGTTGGGATGAGTCAGAGATGGAGCAGAAAACAAGAAAAACATTTAATTGAGTGTCAGAAGAAGTGTCATTGTGTATACCAAATTCCCTGTCACTGGGGCAGTGTTTTTTATCAAGCTCTGACATGCATCAAATGTTATTAAATATTTTGCATACAACTGTTTCAGTAATGCTCTATAAAGTAGGATTTTTGCTTTCTCAGAGTTTGTTTTTTAGTTACAGAAAACTCCTTTTAACTGTTCTCCAAGCTGAAAGAAAGCATTAAAATAAAAATATAGAAGAGGTTGCTAGATTAGTTTAGAAATATTCCAGTGCCATTAAAGCTGTAAGGAAAAATGCTAATTTCTTAAAGCCCAAACACTGTATTTGGAACTCTTGGATTGACGGATTTCCATCAAGGATAAGTCAAAGGAATGTTTCCTGAATTTTATTTTATTTTATTTTATTTATTTATTTATTTATTTATTTATTTTTATTTTTATTTTTTTGCCAGTGACAGTGAACATCTTGGGATACCTATTTTAGGGCAGATGCATCTGATTAACGTCTCACAGGGCCAGAGACCTCTGCAGCTGTGAGTGAAATGGACATCCTGCTTGTATTAGCGCAGATGTTGATAAGAGGTAAATAACAGAACATTTGATTAAGCTACATTGGTAGATCAGCACTGATTGATTACTTAAAATGAGATTAAAGCCCAGATTTTTTGGACTTGGACTATGTTTGCAGCTCATTGATTGTTTTGTAGACCTAAGGAAAAATTATCTATTTTCTTCTGACTATAAAGTAGCTCCAAGAAAAGCTGTTTCTTTACAAACAGTCTCTGTGAGATGAACACAGTTTCCATTGAGAGATTAAAATCTAATATCAGAATTTCCTGCAGACTTGGATGCACTCTGCTTTTTGACTGAGTGTAATTTACTTGAATATTTTTTAATTATTTTTTTCCAGAGCAGTCTGAAGGGGCTTCCATTTATAAGAGAATAGTGTCCATGAAGGTTTTACTGTTGCATTTGGCAAAATGCAAATTTAATCCCTTAAATTCCTGAATCAATTTTAAGTTACAGAGCTTACTAGATGGTTGTAACAAAATGCTTCCAGGCTATGGAATTATTTTATTTTATTTTATTTTATTTTTTATTTTTTTTACTTACAGACTTTTGTATTGCAAAAGAGTGTAGAAACAGAAATTACAGGAATTTGAATTTTCTTCTGATTTTGTTTTTAAATGTTCCCAGTTTGGTGACTGTGTTTGTGTATGAGCTGTCATGTAAACATTTCAAGTTTTAAAATTGATGTTAATGCCTGAATGCAAACTTTCTTAAAGTTTGTGCACAGTGGTGGAGATTTTAGTTTTTCTGACTATTCACATCTCTGTTACCAGAAGGAAATGAAAAGTGTAAGGAATCATTTTCAAGGACTGTTATTGTAGCAATGCTTTTACTGTCCTCCACCCCCACCTTTCCCCAGGCGTATAAGATCAAAATCTATTCAATTTCCATTGTTTTCAGATACTCATGTGACGCATTGGAGTGGATATGGGGGCTTCACTGCATGCCAGTCGTAGGACAAAGATAAATGAAATATTCTTTTTTTGAAGGCAGTATGTTTGAAAGCTGGATCATGCTATGTCAGCAAGGGGAACAAAACCAGGACAAATGATGGAATGAAAGCCTTATATCCTTAGCACAACCTGAAAAATAAATAAACCTGGAAAAGTGCCAGCATGCCTGTACTTACTTGAAGGAGACTGTTTGCAGCCCCCTTGTTCCTATTCCTTGTGCTGACAACTTCCAGCTGTGTGGAATATTTAAGCTGAGATAATATGAGCCTAACATTAAACTCAGTACTCTACAGTAAGCCTAATACTATCAGTTAAATATTTTTAAATGTGCCAGGTAAAGACAGGGGTTAAATAAATATTTTTGTTTCATTTTGAACGTTAATTACATCTAAAAATTTGAGAGGTTTTCCAGTTTTGAAAGTTGTTTGCTAAAAACAAAACAAAACCAACTCTGAATCAGCTCAGCACTCTGCTTTCTCCTAAACATGGCCTATAATCTTTTGTATTATCAGCTGACTTATCAGCACTTAGGATATTTTCTTTAAAGTATCCATCAGTTATTTCTCATATCAGAAATGGCCCTTGAAGTTTTAAGCAGTTCCTCTAGAAATCTGTATTTATAGCCAAAAGTCCTTTCAAAAGCCTTAGCATGTCTTGAGGTTCTAATGTAAACTCCGAGACAGATAGTGGGAGCCCATTTGAATTCCTTTCAGAGCTTTAAATTCCCTCCATTTACTTTCATCCTTCCAAGAAACACATTATATTAACTTAGATTTTAGTTTTTGAGATAGAACATGACCGATCTGGAGTTTATTATTGTTGCACCTGAGTTAATCAGTGCAGGAAGCATATATACTTCAGAGATGCTGTTTGATTGCCAAATAGCCCATTAGATTTCAATGACTGTTTTGGACATAAATGTGTGTTCACATATAAGTGTGAACACACATTTATGTGTTCACACATATACATACATATATATACACAAACTTTTTTCTCCATTTTATTTTGTGTTTGCATATGTAGGTTTGTCTATCTCTATCGGTGTATATAGTGAGATCTCTATATACGTGTGTATATACATAGACATATTTTAAAATATTTTAGAATTTGAATTACATTTCAAATCAGCACAAAAAGTGTACAGTTTCAGTGAGACAGAAATCTGAAAAAATATTTTCCTTTTGAGAAATCCAAACATTTCATTTTCATTGGACTTAATCTTTTTAGTCTTAAATTTCAAATTAAAAAATCATTTCAAACATAAATATGGGATTTTTTTTTTTGTTTTGAAAATGTCAAAATGGATCACTTCAACAACTTCAGGAACTTTGTTCCTGAAGGAGACATTAATTAAAACTGTCTTTTCCTCCTTTAATTTCAACCAGCTGATGTTTTCTAGCAAAATAAATGAATTTAAAAAAATAAATAAATCATGGATGGGTGTGCTTTCCAGAGAGAATTCTGCAGTATTTTGTTAACTGATGGGCAAAATAGTATATACAGATTATTTCTAACTGTCATGTAACTTGGAGTCGCTATTTTATCTGCAATGTGACACATGTTATTTAAGATAGAAAATGAAAAAAAAAAAAATCCAGTTTAGATAAATATTCACATTTTAAGGCATTTCTACAAAGCTAATATCCAATGAAAGATGCATAATCAATATAACATACTTCTACACTTTAGCCATTTTGAGCAATGGAAAATGTAAATATACTGTCATTTTATTTTATTTATTTTATTTTATTTTATTTTATTTATTTATTTATTTATTTATTTATTTATTTATTTTTGTGGTGAGTTCCAGTCATGACTGGAACATTATGACTGTATTTATGTGGCAAGCATGTTTTAGTCTTTCAGTAGAGAAAAATTTAAATTATATAATAATGTCTAAATTGGTTCCAAAACTTGGGGAGTTATTTTATATTTATGCAAATGCTTAAGGATATGTTGGGCCTGTGCAGCGGAAACAGGGTTATAATAATAGTTGGGGATGTTTTAGAAAGAAAAGGGTCAAGTGATGTAAACCACCACAGAGTCTGCATCTTGTCACTATTGAATTAAAAAAAAGATTTTCAGGACAAGGACAATAGCATGATTGAGGAAGGGGGGTTGCTTTTTTTTTTTTTTCTTTTCTTTTTTTTTTTTTTTTTTATTTTTCTTTTTTTCTTTGATGCACTTGAAGTACATAGTTTTTGTGTAATTTTATGTAATCATTCATTTGAAAAATGCAGATGGTATAAGAAGTCTCAGCACCAAATGTAAAACAATTCTCCCCATAGGAAGCATGAAGACTGTGCCCGCAGCTCCTAGGCATAATTGCTTTGCTTTTAATGAATGTTTTAAAAACATTTTACGCAACTTGTGAACAAGAAGACAGAATAATTACTGTAATCAGAACATCACAAGCTGGGCAAAGGCTCAACAGCATGTTACAGAGAGCTTTCACCGGTGGTTCTCTGGTGTTTGCTATTCCTGTAATAGTAAGGGATGTGTATTTCATATTAACTCTTTATTTAACACCGCTAAGGTTTGTTCTCTGAATAAGTAGTTTGTGGAGACTTTTTTTTTTTTTTTTTTTTCATTTCAATCAGCATATGCAAAAACATGGCAGGTCCAATTTTTGTTTGTTTGTTGTACTTACTAAATCCTCTTTAATCAAAACATCTTCCTGTTTTCCATTTTGCTTGAACAGCTGTGTCAGCAGGTCCTGTAGTTTTTCCTAAAGTTCAGTGTTTTTAATGAAACCCTGCTTCTTTACAAAGACTGTCCAAAGTTGTTTCCTCTAAGCAGCAGAGGAATCTGGGGAGGGAGAAGGTAATTTCATTGTTCCAAGCATCAAGGCCTTTTGAGCTTTCAGGCATATTCCAAATATTCCATAACTCCTGAAATATACTTTCCATACTTTTTTTAGAACACAAGTCTTATATTTTCTCTGAAAAAATAGTTGGAGTATTTCTGGCTTTTTGTTACTTCTGTGACTTTCTGCAACAAATGCTTGGGTGAGTTGTGTCAAGCAGTGTCAAGCCAACACCAAGCTTCACCTCCTCTTCTCTGCAAAGCAAGCATCAGTGTTGTCCCAGCTGGAGGGTGTAAAGATAGAGATCTCCCTGGTCTGGGTTTGCTGCTGAAAGGCATGGGAATGCAACAAGTTGGAGAGACCAGGCACGTGAGCTTAGAGGTGAGAGGCAATGAACACTGCCTAACTTTTTCTGCCTTTAGCACTTAGGTTTTGGTTGTTTCCAGCTAGCTGATCATAATAATTTAAGCTGAATTTTTCCATAGATTGTTCCTTCAACATATATGTATATATTCAAGTTTCAACAAGAATAAGTCATCCATTTCTAAGAAATGGGTCAGTGAAGAACAGGTGTTTTTACCAGTGTTCATTTTCTACATCTGGTTTTCTGAACAGCTGTGTATCCTCTGTGGTTTGGAGATGTGTGCTGATATTTGGCAGTGAAGTGCCTTTCATTGTTCTCATGAAATTCCCTCTGTTGCAAGTTGCAAACAGGTGAGAATATTGCCATTTTCATACATGCATTTTAAATCTTTCTTTTGTATGTTTTGCTGAGAATATTAATAATTTTAAGAATAATTTGTCCTCCAAAACAAAATTTCTATTAAAAAAAAGAAAGATAATTTGTCTCCACCTTTATTCTGAAATAAGACTTGCCAGCTGAAATAGTGACATAAAAAATAATGTAGAAATATCAAAATATTTTATTTTGTCATTGTTCAAGTCTAAGTCCCCCAATAAAACAGTGACTACCCAGGAGATGATAAGTACTTTAAATCACCCAAGTTCAAAAGAACAGTAGCTGTGGTGCATCATGGGAAACTAATCTAAAAGAAGGCCAAGGGATGAGATTACTCACCTAAAACTACTACCTTGACATTTCCTGTCTGTGTTTGTTATTGGTTAATTGACATTTGTTTCAATAAATATTTTTCTGCAGAGAACTTTGATTTTGTGTGTACTCCCACAATTTCTATAAGAAACTTGGCTGTAAGAGAGATTTACTCGTCAGTTCAGCAGAGACTTTAACTAGGAAGGAATGACTCCTGTTTGTCAAAATTGAGCTTAAATGGATATTGAAAAAATTAATTCTCCAACATTTAAGTCACCTTGAACATAAGAATAATGTCATTGTTGTTATGAAGAATGTGATATATTGCTCCAAGAATGGAACTAAGAGAGAATGAACCTTAGAGGTCTGAGAACTGCTCCAAAGAAGTTGGAGAAATCTTGAAAATCCATATAAAATTAATTCCTATATTTTTTCAGGCCTCCTTACTATTTCCTGACCTTTCTACGTAGCAGATGAACCAAGAACTAGGCTCACTGAGAAATTTCAGGCATCTGTTTCAACTTAAAATGCCTCCTTTTTTTCCTACTTTCATCAGGTTTCTTAGAGGAAAGAACGTCTCTCAGACAGATCTCTCCTGTTTTGTGATCTACATGAAATAATCAACACAAGTATGTGATAATTTGCAGTGTGATATACTGACAAATATAAACTAGACTAAGTGTGATATGGAACTCTTGTTTCTATAAATTTTATATGCTTTCTCAAAGGACTTAAATTTTTGGAGGCCTTAGAGAGAGATGCCTGCAAATATAACATTTTGTTTTACTGGATTCTAATTACATTTGAAGATGTAGAAATTTCTCTGGCATATGGGCTGTCAAATGCTTTGTCTGTGAAGTATATAGTCTGTGAATTCTGTCTTTTTGTAGGGTTTTCCTTCTCACTTTTGATTTTATCTCCTTAGAAGGAACTACATGTAAGAAAATTTTAATCAGTACCAGCAGTATTTTTCACAGAATTGCTGTCATCATAAATGTTAGGGAGAAGGTTTGTGCAGAAGTGGGAGAGCAGCTTGTCTGTGGGGTTAATTTTATCTTTAGTCAGTTTGAATGAAGATATGTAGGAAGATCGCTTTTACAATTTTTTCTAAGCAAGTCTCCAAGTTTAGACTGAATTTAATGTCAGTGCCATGCAGACATGGTGTTCTACAGGGGTCAATATCTTGATCCAGTGTGACAATTCTCATGTTACTTTTTACCATGGTAAATCCTTTAACCACTTTCACACTTCATATGCGCTGCAAGAGAAAGCAAAAAAAAAAAAGAAAAGTAAACTTTGGATTTCTTTCTTCAAATTTATTTCAGTAGGAGCTCTATATGTACATGACCTCTTTAATACTTGCTCATGCTGAAAGAGGTGATCTTCCCTTCTCCTTGCCACAGATATTTCTCAGTTTCCCACTTTTTTGTCCGTTACTGTTTGTGCTATGCATTGTGCTGGATCACTGGAACGTGGAACCATTCCAGTTTCTTAAAAGCAGGAAAGCTCTTTTGGAGGGCTGGGGGTGAAGAATGTAGAGGGCACCAGTTTGGATTTCATTTGGTCAGTTCTTTCATTTAGTCAGTTCTTTGATCTGACTTGTCATACAACCACTAGTGCTGGCAAAATGGTGGTGCCTGGAATGAGCTTGGGTGGCTTTATATCTTCAGCAGTAGCACGGATTTCTGTGAAAGTGGTCATGTTTTGATGGCCTTCAAGTCCTTTATTCTCCATGTGTAGGGTTTCTCTCTTAAAATCAGTAAGACCACTCTCATCTCTAAAATTAACTATGACCTAGACTACTTGCTATGCTGAAGTCATTGAAAACTTATACAGTATTGATCAAGCCATTAATCTTATGCTGGAAAATAATGTTGTGTAATGGCTGAAAGCAACATGTTGGCAATATACACCTTTATTACTTCATTGACAACTGCTTCATGAAATAGTATGCAAAAAAGTTAGTTCCACTTTTCTCAAAAATATAAACAGAATAAAGCCTAGCTAAAAGACCAAATGATGACAGTAGGAAATGAAGCTGCCAAGTACATTTAGAGTATGGTAAGTGAAATTATACAATAGTTCTATCTAGACTGTTAGGAGCTGTTGCACGTGATGTCATTGTAACTGACTTGGAAAAGGAGTTAGCCACTCAGTCAATTAACAGTCCCAAAACTGCTGTGAGTCTGAAGCTCAGTATAGACAATGACATAAAAAAAGGTTTTATGAACAAAGAAACTATCCTAAAACATTTTGTTCTCTACAGGAAACTTGGAAAACAACAATACTAAGAAACATCAGGTTATGTCAGTGATTTGTCAAACAGTATGGATATGAAAAGACTTACAGTGTTTTGGGCTGCTTGTGAGGAGTCATCTCATTGCAAAAGCAAAAATCACTGATGAACCATTACTGGAGCTCTGGATAATGTCTTACAATGAAGATACTGACACACTGGAAAGGGTTTAGCTAGCATTATTAAAGCTCTAAGTATTAATTTATGAAGTCTAAAAAATGAAATGTATGCAATTTAACATTATTTAAGTTAGCAAAAAATTTAGGGCTTCAACACCTGGAGAAGATCTTCAGTTTCCATCAATTGTCATAGATCCATAGACTTAGTTAAGCAGCTCCATTGATTTAGTTAAGTTTCAATCTCCACGGCCAAGGTCAAATTACTTATCATGGAACATATAGACAAAAGAAATGAAGTCGAGTAAAATGCAGAGTAAATGTACATTGAAATGCACACATGCACACACACCACAGTCCTTATAGTGTGATAAAATTGGCTGCAGAATGGACAACTTAGGGAAAAGTGTAAATCATGTTGTCTGGAGTTTTTAAAGTGATTCTCAGCAAAGCCCAGTTTAGCATGCTGAAGTGGAATCATCTTCCACTGGGTGGAAAATGGGCTTTTTTCCATAGTCTTTCCAAACACTGTTATTCTTTACAAGAAGCCACATAGAAGAAAGACAAGATTTAAGTATTTATGTATGAAATAAGCCATAGAGATTCAAAAGTACTTTCAAATCAAAACCAGATTTATGAATTACTATTGCTGTATTGCCTTGGTTGAAGACAGCACCTTTGTAGACTATTCATGCCCATGACTGAGGTTTTGGTACCCAGATGTTGGTTTGTAAGCTTAATAAGATCTTGGGTAGTAAAACAAGGAATCTGCTTTACAATTCTGTAACAAGATCTGATTTGAAATCCTGGTAAGTTTGAGCTTTCTGGTCTTTTTGTCCCCTTTAAAGAGATTCATCTAAGATGGTAGCTCAGCATATCTAAAAATCATTTTGACCTAACAAAGGTCTAACATTGAAGATAGACTAAGAAATCTGAATGCTGTCTGCCCTAAATACTTATCAGTTGAGTTCTGATTTTTCCTCACACCCATTGCTTTTTCCCTTTTCTGAGAAAGAGCCAAATAATTTTCGGTTTATAATCTAGACAGTTTCTCTCCAGTGACATCAGTAGTTGTGTCCAAAAGTTATTTGGAGTTTCAGAAATATGTAAGCTCAGATTTTGAGGTTCCTTTAGATAGAGGAAAAGAGATACAGTCGCTACAACAAAATGTTCTGCACACCACACATAGTAGCCAAAACTAAACCAGAAAGTGAAAAACATGCCACTTGGCAGAGATACGAGGTGACTTACATAAGCAAAAGCTATGCCCGTAGCCACCATAAAAACTTAATCTTCATGTCAATATTCCTGTTTCAATTTGTTCAATATAGAAGCTGGAAGACAAACACAGTTAACAAGATAACCAGCAACACTGGAGAGTAAGGAAAGAAAAAAAAAAAACATAGACGTATTCTTGTGTTTCAATTTTGTTGCTTATATTTGGCTTTGAGAAAGAAGCTTTGTTTTCTTGATTTGCAGAGGTTTTCTAGACAGCAAAATTGCACACTGCTGCAGTAATGCTGAGCTTTAAAACTGGAGACATAGATGCAGGTCATTCAAAGTCCCTGTGCCTTGGTAGTGTTAGTGTTACTCTGTGTTAAAGCACAGCCGCATGAATCAATCAATATATATTGTCCTTACTAAAATAAAGTGTACTTTAGTCAGATTTTTGAATGCAGCAGATACTATCTTCGAAACTTTAGAGAATTCCCACTTTCCACTCTGGTAGTAAACAGGATGTTAAGGCTCGAAAAAAGATTTCTGATGATACTATGGCTTCTCACATTTCATCATGCTGTACTTTAAACAGAAAAGGGAGAGGCAGGCTGCTGCTAACTGCTAGAAAACAAACTAAGATGTATAATCAGATGGAGAACTACAATGAAATATGTTGACATTAATGCCTGTTTTTCACTACAAGATAAGCAACAAGTTTCTCAAGAGTATTCTGTTTCTACACCAGTGAAATATGTCTGTAACAAGACAAGTTAAGGGCTTGTATCATGGGTCATGCTATGCACTGAAGACAAAATGTAAAGGGCCAGAACAAACTTATCTATTACTCAGTTCCCCAGAAACATTAAAAGCAAGAGTCTCTTGCTTCAGGAAAGTGGAATTTACTATTAGGCTACACTTAGGTCAAGTTCCTGTTAAGTTTCAATTATGTCCTGTAATAGTACACAGGTTTTCCTAATTCTGCAGGAGAGAAGGTTAGTGAGGGGAGGGGCAGCATTTTTATGGATGCTAGAGAAGTCTCCATGCTGCTGCTGATCACCCTTTCTTAGGCCTCAATTTGTAACAGCTGGGATGAACTTTCTATTACCAGAGCAGCATGACCATGTGTGATATCAGAAGGTGCTCAAACACAAATTGTGTGTCTTGGAGGATGCTCCCCTCTTCCCCCCAAAAAGTACTTAACTGGCTGAGGAGGTGAATAAAAGCATATGGCAGAGAGCAGAGCTATGCAGATAGATTTATTTTAAAAAAATTGAAACATTTTGTTGTTGTGTTGTATCACCAGGTTGCCATGAAGTTTTTTAAAGTTCATCCTCATTGATTTTGTCTGCTTGTGGTTATATGGCATGGTGTTTAAAAGAAACCCACAGACTTTGTCCTGTGCAATCTTACCTACAGTCTTACAATCTTACCTACACTGTTCTGATACTGATACCTTAAAAGCAGTGGCACCTAGATAGCCAGCAACTTGCAGGATGCTACACAGTTATTGCCACATGAAAATATATCTTTGGCTGGTTGCTTATTCTCTTGTTTTTCCTTATGGTGAACATGGAGCCAAAGCCTCTCTCAGTTCTTGCAGAAAACTGCCAAGAAGACATTGGAGTCATCTGTCAAGGAAGGACTCTGATGTCCCTGCAGGGAGCCAGCCAGATCTACTCAAAGGTCTGTGCTTATTTTCAGGAAAAAAATAAATAAATAAATAAATAAATAATAATAAAAAAATAAAAATAAAAAAAAAATAAAAAATAAAAAGAAAGGAAGTTTCCCTTCTCCAATTTTATTGTTTTCATTGTTATTCAGATAGCAGCGATGGTTGTTTTCCAGGAACCTAAACACACATTTTGACTGACTGACTGAACATCTCGTTCAACAGGCTCTGGGTATCCTTCATTAACACATTTGTGTGTTTGTTCTTTCTAAATCATCTGGCTGGGTCACAGGATGAATTCTTTCTGGAGGCTGGACTTCCCTATCTTCTGTTACCAAGTGTAAACCTTTTGGGGATGTCTGCCTATAAGTGATGTGTGCAACGGCATTTTCAGGGCTACTGCTCAGTGCCCAATTCAGAAAAGGGATTCAGTACTCTTAACAGCATAATGGTTCCAATTCTTGATTGCTTAGTTTCTTCTAGCAATGTGTCTTTGAAAGGTTGTGTATGCCTCTTGTTGCGCACACACAACTGAAAATAAGTTTTAAAACTCCCAGACAATTCTGAGCACTGCCCCACCTGCTTGAATCCAGTTAGTGACTGGTATGTCAGCCTGCAAAATAACACTGTGATTGCTGAAGGAGTCCATGTTATTTTTCCAGGAAAAATAAATAAATAAATAAATAACTCATTTGTTTTAGCTTACACAGCTGTCTTTTGCTGTCTTGACATAACTGCTTGTCAAATAAAATTCTTGGCACAGAACAGCCTGTACTTCTGTGTACATCATCATTTTGATTATTTCTACTCCTCAGGGGAACTAAAAGCATGTATTCTCTGATTTGTAAAGCAGTCTTGTTACAGGTATCTTATTTTATAGGATTTAAAATGAGGACATGTTTGGTATGGTCCTTTGATTTAAAAGAATATTGTAGTAAAACATGCTTTCTAATAGGGTGGCTATGAGGTGGTCATAGCCACAGACCTAGCCAAGCACACACATGCTGACTGCACAGAATTCTGCTTCTCCCTACACCTAATTTTGCTTGCTGTTCATTTTATTTTTAAAAGCAGTCTTGTCAGTATGAAGTCTCTCCTGAATAACTGGTTTATGTACCTTGATTCCTGACTTAGAAATCAACGATTTCTTTCAAGATAAGTCACATATTTCTTTCAAAACATGTGTCTTGTTCACTACAGTTTCCTCCCTTCTTTGTTGCAGACCACTGGCAGTCACTGGTGGTTTAGCATACTAGCAAGCAATGCTTCTCTATCAGGGTGCTTCATTTAGGAGCTTAACTTTAAACACCAAACTTTAAGATAGCTCTCATTAGTGTTACACAGCTAACTCATAAAATCTCAAAAAAAGTCTGAGTCGATAAATGCTTTCCCTTTTTTTTAAACTAGAGCTGTAGAATTATTTGTGAATCAAATTAATACCTCACTTAAAACAAGATAGTATATATTAAAATATTAATGTATTTTATCTTGGCCATATTAGTAAATTCAAGTTCATCCAAAAATGCTGCTTTGTTGCTGTTTTGTTGAAACAGAAGTGGTTCACAAAAAGATTTTGACTTAGTAATGGAATGATTATTGAAAACCAAACAAACATAACAGCTACATCTTTAAACATTCTGCTTTTTCTGCTCTAAACCAGTTCTTGGTAAGGGCTGAGAACGTTTAAAATGTGCACATCTTCAAAACAAAAATGTTTGCTCAACCCTACATAATTTTTTCCAGTTTAATTTCAAGAGAAGTGTGGAGAATTTCTTACTTTTTGTTGCAGAACAAGAAAATATTCAGAACATTTTTAAAACACATTTTTAAAACAGAAATATGATTCTGATATAACAGTTATATACCTTTAGTATGGTGTTTTTCTCATTATATTGTTTTGAAGAAAATAACTTCAGTCTTAAAGTTTGCATTAAGAGAAAATTAATTAATAACTGAGTTTAGATCAACAGTGCTGTAAAAAGCGTATGTAGTGGTGTCCAGTTAAAACGTTTCTGTGTATTTTTATACCTAAAAATCATACCTCAGTGTTTTTGCGGTGAAACCAACTGTTCGTGGATAAGAATATTAGCTAGTTTTTTGTTTGCCTACAAAACTCATAGACTAGATGTTTCAGGCATTGTGAAATAAATGGTTTTGTACAGCCACTTAATTTACTAGTTCTGTCATTGATTTAAAAAAGAGAGAGAGAAAATTATAGTATTTGGTTTTTGCATGCAAATGTTTTTAGTAAGAAAAAAAATTCAGTATTATCATTCAATTAAAAGATGATATAAGGTATCTCCAAGTGTGCTTTTGGCAAAGAGTCACATAGAGACAAACATGCATATAATAGTGGTATCTATAGAGACAGGAGTTTGGAGGAGAAGTTGGAATGTCTACTGCTAGTAAATGTTCTCAGAATGATTTTCCTTGTCAAATAATCAATGAATTGGTCTGCTACTGACATTTTCTTTGGAAATATCATGATTAATGTCTTTGAAACATTTTAAATAAAATTCTGCACAACAGAACTTGTTGCATAGATGCTATCAGACATTGCATTATATCTGGTACAAATTCATTACCATAATTAGCTAAATTCAACTTTTTATGCATGCAACCAAGCTCTTTTGAGGTCTTAGTTGCATGGATATATGTAATTTGTGTGATGTTGTAAGCATACACTGTTTCTTTAATCAGGTATATGTTCGTCTCTTTTGAAGCCTCCATGTTTGGAGTTTCCCACATCTGTGGCAAAAATGAAAAAGAAAGATTACCTAAAGTCCATAAGCAAATAGAAAATACAAAAACAAAATTATGTCCAAGACCACATCTTGATAAAGTGTTGCAAGTTTCCCAGTGCATATTCTTTTAGTCTGTGTAAGTATAGATTGATGGCTCTAAATCCCGTTGGTCATTTTTTAGCACCAGAATTGCTTTCCATACACAGCTGGTTGCAGCCATATATTTTTAGTGTATTTAGATATTAAAAAATGTGCTCCACGAACTGCAATCTACATTGCCTGCACTGCCTATGCTATCTATACAGTTATTGCCATGGAGAGTTTAACAAGGAAGTCTGGTTTACTTGTCCTGTAAAGTTAGGTTTACATTTCTTAAAATTCCTCTCTTTCCATGTTACCATTTGGTCTTACGCAGAAAACATCTGCAGAGCCATTCTCCTGATCGGTGTTGTCCCCAAGGAAATACTTTGCATTTAGTTGTATATAGTGTTAGAATAGGTTAGACAGTTGGCAAATACTGTAAAAGTTTCAGATCTGTGTCACCTGCAGAATATTCACTTAAAAAAAAAAAAAAAAAAAAAAAAAAAAAAAAAAAAGTTAGAAACATCAGAATGGTAACTTAACAAAGTGTTTATTTTACAAAACACAGTCAAACAAATAACATTAATGGCAACATCATACAATTAGCTAAATTCCCTCTGTGGTTTTGTAAACTCCAGACAGCTATTCTCACTTGCTTTTTCTGTCTTGGACAGAGATATTCCATTGTGTAAAACTCTGCTATTGTTTTATTGAATGGAGGAACACGTAAGGAACAATCAGTGGGCATCTTTAACCTCACTTCACTCCACGTCGATTTTAAAATCAAGCTAATGTTCTCCAGTCAAAAAATGAATTATGATCTCAAAACCTGGAAAATGAAAGAAGTGACCAGATCTGCCAGATCTTCAAAGTAATCCACTGCATTTTAGGATAATAAAATATAAATCAAGGTATTCTGTGGCCAGTTTCATTTATATCACCCTGACAGCAAAAGAGAGACTAGCATTTCATGAATTTCTTTATATCCTGCTAGAAACACTGAAGAAGTCTTGCCTCCATGTGAATCATGGTCAAATCTTACAGGTGTTTTCTGTTATCTCTTGGAGATATCTTGCTGCTGTTGAAATCATTGAGAATTTTTTCATTGAAAAAGATTGCAGTGAAAGCATTCGTCTACTCTCTTAATAATTAATTCAAACAGCTAATAGCTCTAAATGAATCCGGTTATGTCTGTCTCACTTCCTCAGTTGTTGAACATTTTATTAAATTGAAGAAGCGGTAACTTATTAATTGATATTCTTGATCTCAAGGTAGGCTATAAATTGTATCCTTTAGCTGTCTGTGGTATGCAGTGCTGCAAATCTCACTTTGTTTGTCTGCTCTTTTTAAAAACACTTGATTTTCCAGTATCATTTATATATATATATATATATAAATATACACACACACACGTGCAGACACATGAATGGATTCATTGATTGCAGGTAAGGGTGGCATGTGGAATTTACAGAGCAGATTTCAGTTTCAAGCAAGATTCTTCAGTTGAGAAACCTAAATGAAAAACTACAGTGATTTTTGTAGTCATTTTTTAATTACATACTGAAGCAGACACAAAGGCAACTGCAGTCCAGTGTAGATGTGTCTGGGTCATCTCATTTTAGATGACATAGGGCAGAAACAGGTCAGGAGGGAATCAGGGAACTCCAAAAAGTGAAGAAAATGCATCTGTGTTGTGCAGTGTACTGCTGTGATTGATCTACTGCAATCAAAGTTTGCTAGTTTAAAACTAAATTAGGTACCTCTCCATGACACATCCCTAGAGGTGTTCAAGACCAGGTTGGATGAGGCCCTGGGTGACCTAGTGGGTGGCATCACTGCCTATGGAAGAGGAGTTCAAACTGGGTGATCTTTAAGGTCCCTTCCTACCCAAATTGTACTATGACATGATTCCATCATACAACACTGAAGTCATTTGTGTCCTTTCTTCCTCTCACCTGCATATCAAGCTTGTCAATATTCAAATAACAGCTCTCCATTTTGCTTCTTTGACTGGCATTTGCTCCTTCTGTTTTCCATTCAAAAAGGAGCAACCTTCTTCTGCACCCTTACTAACACAGTGACTCAAAATCCAGTGAAGTTTAAAGTCTGAAATGACCTCAGTTTTCTCCAAATACATGCAAAAATATCAGGGTATGGTTTTACTTTCAACTGCTAGAGATGTGATTGTTAGGAGAGGGAAAGAAAAGAACATACATTTTCAGATTGTATTTCCATACTTTCAGCTTTGTGGCTTCTTTCTGATAAATGAATAAAACTATCACCTACCAAGTAAATGTTACAGGAAAAAATTACTTCTGAAACATATTGGCTGCCTAAAATGACAGTCCAGGTCTCAGTTCAAAGAAAGTTGCCCTGAACATCAGACATGTTGGAATATGTTCTTCCCACATTACTCAGAAGCCAAGGACAGGACATCCTGCACCATAATAATAAGAGGCTGTGGGTTGTTAGGAGCCAGGAACAAGCAGCATTATAATAGGGGAGAGAAGTTACACTTGAACAAGAAAATATCAGACCTTTCTACCAGACTCCAAACTATAAAACAGATTCCTGAACAAGTTCAAAAGACACATTTGGGGTTTCCACATCCATTGAAACATATTAAAAATGGCATAATACAACAGTAGGATAATACATGTTTATTTCAGAATAGAACTGTCTCAGCTATAATTTATCTTTAAGGGACTAGAGCCTTTTTATGAGGCCTCTGAACAAACCAAACCTATTGAAATAAAACCTATAGGCAAAATAATATGTCCTTGGCAGATAAATATACATATGGCTGCTATGCCCATTTTTTATTTTTTATTTTTCCCCAAGGAACAAATTCATAATTAACACTGCTAAGTTCTCTCCCAAACTTAACTAAGTAGTTTTGGGGGCATGGCACTGCTAGCATACAGAAATCTTTTCAAATAGCAAATGGTACTGACAGTATGTACTCTGTTCTCTTTTACTTGTTTAAGAAGAGGGCAGATCAGAAGCTATGGAAATGTCCGTGGACATGCATCCAAATCCAGTCCTGCTATGTTTGGTGAATAGCAGCTGTTTACGGGTGCTATTTACTTTGAATACAGAGTCAAGAAACCACCGTTAAACTGCATCTGTCTGAGGTGTCCTTCTGCATGTACATGAGCTTCATCATCTGAGAACTACTCATACTTTCTTTTAAAGATGTGTTTTCTATTCATTATTTACTTTGCCTGCTGTATCCATCATAAATTTTTAAATGTTTAATGTTCATTCAGAAAAAAAAAAAAAAAAAAAAAAAACACTTCCATCCATCACAGAAAGTCTAAGAAATTAGAATGGTTATTGTAGCTCAAAGAAACAGACAGGAAACATCTAGTAATTTTAGTAACATGAATCTTTCATAATGTTAGTTATTTCTGATAGTTTTCTCATTTAATTTTGTTGGAAATCTACCTGGTACTTTTTTTTTTTTTTTTTACTGTTCCAAAGTGGCTTTATGGATACCCATACTACAGGAGAGTATCTACTGTCCTTAATGCCAAAAGACTGTTTGATGGTATCGCAGACAGAAACCCTCCGATGGAATGCAATATTCCACTTCACCAAAATGAAAACAAAATCCTTTGATTATAACAGAGTCTGTTTCTTTTCTTATAAGGTCTGAAGACATCTTGGCAGCTATGCTGCTTTTCTTGTGATTTGTGGTATTGTTTATTATGAAAACAAATTGGCCATCTATTGGAGGATACTGAGCCAGATTTGCTGATGTCAGTGAAGATACCCTGCAGCTGAAATGGGGTTGTTATGATCCATGCAGGACCTCAGGAGGCTTAGAAAACTGCTGTAGAGAAACTTCCCAACTTGCTGTTTTGGAGCATTTTTAACTAGTAACCCCTGACAATGTAAACTGAAAGTAGGCTCCAGATTTTGGCTTGGGCTTAATTTTTAAATGGAAGAGGTATTGCTGCACCAATATATATCACCAGCAGATATATTGAGCAGATATAATGAACTCACCTTTTGTGCAATGGCACCTACTTAAAGTGACCTTGGGCTAGTATCGTCTCTTCTCTCAGCAGCAGGATCACTCACAATGCTCATTCCTCTGATGGAGGGAAACCTTCTGCTCCATCTGAGCCTTTGCTCAGGTGAAGATAGATGAATGCAAATGGAAGAACAGCACAGGGCTTTTTTAGTGCATCCCCTGCCTTTGGGACATGACCAGCCCCATGTTAATTCCTGATGAGAAACACAAATTTAAATGCTTCTTTTCATAACAGTATAGAAAAGCGGACTTCCTAAGCACTGATGATTATTGCTGCCCAGTGGGGGAAGTGCTGAGCCATAAAAGGTTGCATCAGAACTTTCCCAGGCACTGAAAAGATCAGAAAAGACATGATCAGGGAAAATATGAGAAAGTTTTATTAGCCTGTTGTATGTTGTGCATGTATTTTTGTGGGAGCTTCAGGCAAGGGATTGTTTCCCAGCTGCTTGCTGGATAAAGTTCTGTATGCTAGATAATGGGAGGAGAAGGAAAAAATCTCATTTAATATCAAGAGTAAAATAGCATGGACCCCTTAATTGTGAAAAACATGATGTCTCGTATTTTGTCTATTAAATAGTATTTATAATAACCACATGTCACTACTCTGGGTTGAACTGCAACACCACTTTTGTGATCCAGCATCATAATTATGTTGTGTAAAGAGAACATTTTTTCTAGTGAACACAGCCTTGCTTCATATCTCGTTTTATTAGACTGTGACCGTGTACTTTCACAGCAATTATTTTAGTCAGTTCCATTAAATATGACATGTTGCAAGCCTTTCAGCTTCACTCACTTCAAGTCTGAGAAACTGGCTTCTAAGATTGACAGTGTGATAAGGAGAGAGAACTGCCCTCTTTCACTTTGGAATATAGGAGTGTAGAAATAATACAGACAGTTTGTACTTCATGTTGTATTAAGATATTTATTGTATAAAAAAAAATATCTCCTACCCATTTTATATATATAACTTGTGAATGTAATATACTTTATTCCTAAAACTTCTGACTTGCTGGCTCAGTGTGAAGCCCATACAAGCCACAGGGCTCCACTAGATTTCTGCTTGCTAACTTCATGTAAAATTTGGTCACGTGTTTTTTGTTTGTTTGTTTGTTTGTTTTTTAACTTGAAATTAGCTTAAAGCAGTAAAATTGTTTTAAATTCACAAATGGACACTCCTTGGGAGATTGGATTAAATCTTAGTTTCCCTCTCTCTTTAAGGGCAAAAACATTTTAGCTGAAAATTGCATAATTATGTTTCTTTTACCTAAGGCAAGTTCTGCCAGTGAACCACCATCAAAGGTATGCATTTAAGCAGGAAACCAGCATTTCTGGCTGAAAAGAAAAGCAGCATTATCTCTACTTTGTTTATTTTAACTGGACCAGCAACGATTTAGCACGAACATGGGAGTTTTGCCTGCACATAGCTAAGGGGAGAGAGAGTGCCTAGGCAAGGAAAAGAGATGAAGTCCATATGTCAGATATGGGTGTATGTGCCTTCATGCCTTGCTTAGAAGGTTTAGTATACATCACTGTGAGATGTTATCTCATTGCCAGTACATCAGCCTGTTTTACTTGGATGAAAATTGACCACCTTTCAGAATGCCAAGTCATTTATCAAAATAAAAGACCCCAAGCTATCTGAGAGAGGCAGAGCACAATGTTGGTCGAGAGCATACACTGGAATGCATTTAACATCTCTGAACTTCATGCAAGAGAGGTAGAATACAGCTGCTATAAGCACTTTCCTCTGTACTCCTGTATGGAAATTTGCTCTGTGAAATTCAATTGACCAGATAATTATAGAGAGAGAACAAAGAAAGTGATAATACTTGGGTGAAACCTTATCTTAAATTGGTCAAGTAATACTGGGGAGAAGTACTCATGTTACTGCTTTTATAGCTACTGTAAACAGGTTAAAGGTTTTTGTTACTGAAACCGTATGGAAAATGAATTCTTTGACAAAGAAATTGATACTTCATTCTGTACGCTGTTACAACATAAATAATTTTTAAATGAAAATTGAGCAGATTTGAAAAATAGCCTTGCTCTATAAATGTAGAATGCAGGTGATTTCATCAAAGACACTTTCACAGAAGTAAAATATATGCAAGGTATTGTGTAAAAGTATTTTCCAGATATTCCCACATTATTTACTTTTGTGCTGTTGGCATACAATTAAATGGTGTTTTTGTGTGTAATATAGGCCTGATCCAGATCCCAATGAAACCGATGGAAAGAATCCCACTGACTTCAAAGGCCTTGGAATCAAACCCTTACGTAAATTGCTAATTAAACTTGATTAGTAAGTAAGGTTAGCCAATGGAAAAAGTTTACCAGATTTATATCCCACTTGAATAATAGGTAGAGGAATTAGTGACACTCTTGCAGCTTTATTGCTGGAGTTCTGTTTAACCACAACACAGCATGAGCTATGGCTCTGTATTGCTGTTCCTCATATTAATTCCCTGGTTTACAGAAGTAAGGCAAATGTTTCTTTCTAATATGGATTTTTATTGTTTACATAAGACAGGCTTCTTTTTCATTAAAACTTTTGTTATGTTTCCCTTGAAAAACAATTATATAAATTAAGGGAAAGGGAGTATAACTTGCACTAATAAGATGAAGGTTTTTTTTTTTTTTTTTTTGTTTTTTTTTTTAATAAAGAAATATGCAGAATAGCAGGGGAAACATGCTGAGAGCAAGATCTATTAAAGTACTGAATTGTCTCTTTCAGGAAGTAGAGGAAGCCACATTGCTTAGGACCGTGTTGAACTAAATTGGATGAAGCACAGAAAAGTCCAGTTTATGAGACTGGGAAATGGGCTGGATCACTTAGTAGACCTTCTGTGTTTCTGACGTCTAGTAGAATTCAGAAGTTGTACAATTTTAGGTACTGCCTACGTATGCCTAAGCTCATCTGTGGTACTGATTATACCATACAGTTTCTATTAGGCAGTTTTCAGTAACCCACATATAAAGCTAACAAGGAAAATCTTCAAGGAAAAAGAAATCAAAATTAGATGGAAACTAAAGCCCTGTAACTGGGAAAAGAGAACTGATGCACCTATACCTACTGCTTTGTACCTGTTTGTCTTGCTATGATATAATATCTTGACTGTCTAAGCACTGCAGAGGGTTGTGACCTCCTGGTACTAAGAGAGGTTGACTGGGGGTGTTTACTGCATTAACCTAATTTTCTGGTTATTTTCTGGTTAACATTTTGGTAGTTTGAATGTCTTGCATGTGCACTGATCTGGCACTAAAAAAAATCCACTATACTTTTAGGGATAACCATAGTTTACTACTACATCTTTGGTTCTACTGATTTAGTTACTTGAAGTCTGCAGCTGCTAGTCTTTAATTTATTTGGTTGACAGACTTTGCTGTGTGCATTGGACCTTATTAAATGGGGGGTGTATGCAATAAATCCTATTAAATATGGGGCAGACAAGAACATTGCATACCCCCAAAGGCTCTTCTAACACACCATGAAAATATTATTTTCATTAATATGAAAAACGTTTCAGCAGAAGGTATTTTGGATGAAAATAGCTCTTTTCCTCATGGTTAACTGAAAATTATTAAGGTGTTCTTTGAAGACCATCACAGTATGGTTTAGAATTAATCAACAAACTATTTCTAAATGCCCTTTGCCAGGAATAATCAACCCAGCATATGTTCAATGCTCAGGAATCATTTTAGAGGATTAAAAGTTGCAGTGTGGAGAGGAGTATGAAATCCTAAACCTTCCTCTGCACTCAGACAAGCAGACAGCCACATCATGAGCAGCTGAATCAAACTTCAGGAACTGCTTGCACAAACTATGAAAATGTCTGGCAAGATAAAATGTACCCCCAGCTGGAAGAAAATGATTCAGTGGTCACATGATGTCCCATGGCCAGAGCTTTAAAACAAACTTTCAGAAACATACTCAACATGTGTTGATGATCACACAGATGAACGCATGAATTGTACAGATGGTAATTCTAGTGTCTTGCTCAGAGCCTTTAGGACTTATGAAAGAGGGCATTTACAGTGTACTTTCAGGACAATCACTGAAAAAAAGTGTCTTTATCAGTGAGTACAGTAGTTATAAAAGCCTTGTTTTCTTGAACATACTGAAGTATTCACGTGTACACATATGGTATTAGAGATTAATTCATCTCTCCCTTGATGCATTCCTCATCACTGAAATAGAAAAACAAAACAGAAGAAAATGGAAAAGACTGCTGTGGGAAGAAAAGCCCCATTTTATTCAGTCTTAAACGTGACAAAGAAAAAAAAAAATCAGGCTCTGTCTTTGAATTAGTTTTTGCACGCCCCATAGACTAGACCTCCCCTAAGGTATTTTACCAAACTTTATGACTGAGTAAAACATCCATAGATATTTACTTGGTAAATCATGGAGGGATTTTAAAAGTCATTATGTAAAACAGGAAAAAAAAAAAAAAAAAAAAAAAAAAAAAAAAAAGCCTTTTTTCCCCAGTAAATTTATATAAGATTTAATGTGGTGTGTGTGTGTGTCAATCTTCCAAATATTCTCATTTATAAAAGTGGTTTTATTTTCTCTCGATTAGTATATCCAGGGTACTTCTTTTAGGAGAAACCAGTTAAACCTCAAGGCAGACAAAAAATTTTGTTGAGATTGACTGTATCTTCTGACTGACATTCCTTAATGATCCTAAATCCCAAATCCTGCCTTACTTGCAGTTCACCAGGGTTTCTAATCTTTCAGTCCAAATTTTATATGTATTACAAACCCTCAGACCTGGCAAGAAGTCAAAAGAAGCAAAGATATATTTTTTTATTATTATTATTATTTTTTTTTTCAGTGTTTTCTGTGGAAACACACAATTCTTAGTGTAGGTTTTATCTGGCATATTTTCCCTTGGATCCAACCTAACCTGATTTTTCTCATGAAGCTCCATATCTGTATGAAGGAATGGACATTTATGTGTGTTTGTTAACCTCATAAAAACAATCTGGGCAGAACTCTATCCTGGATTTGAACATAAAAATAGGATGGAATAGATCGTTTTGCATTAGGGATCTATTTGTAACTGTGAATTTAAAGAACCAGTGGCATTTTATTAGGTTTTAAAGTGTTTTAAACATATGAATATCTTGTAAGCACGCAAAAATCATTTTTGGTTCTGTTAATTTAGCTCTTTGGTGATCTACGTGGGTTATAGTGATGCTGTGAACTACAACTACAGAATTTTATGTTACAGTTAAATCTTCCTTCCTTTGCAAATACTCTCAGTTTCCAGGATGAATTTATCAGTTGATTTATGCACGTTTCTTAAAAGTAAAACCACTTAAATGCTTTTAAAATGAATAGTACAATTTGAGACAGGACCAACTCTCAACTGAAAAGGGTGAAATTAAATCAGAGACAAAATTGGCTTACTGTTAAAATTATTAATGCTGGCCCAAAGGCCAAAATTTTAACTCAGTTCTCATTCAGTCAAAACCCCCTTTGACCTTTGTCAGGTTTTTGCTTACAGATGTGATTAAAAATGAGAGTTTGGCTCTTAAAGCTGTATGTTATTAAAATAAAATTGTTGACCTTTCTGGTAGATGATCACAGTGGCAAAGTAAGATTTCTGGCCAGATTGGCTGGCTATAAGATTAAATTTTCAGGATTTATAATTACAGTAAAAATTAGTTTTGCCACAACATTGAAGCTAGGAAATAAAACAGTTTGAGATGAATGCTTTCAGTAGGTGCAGTCGTTCTTTCAGAGATCAGATTTCTTTTGCAGTCTCTTTTCTATACTCTGTAGGTAATAAATTTCAGTTGGATGTGTGGCAGCAGGAGTGACATTTATTGCCCCAAACAACCAGCCACCCGGGGTAGGTACTTTGCTCTAAAATATGTATCTTGATTCCTGTTTCTTGAGCAGTGTCATCACAAATTACAACAGACCATCTCATTTTGTAATTTCATTGATCAGATTTACCACTGTCCTCTTTGTTGCTAATACCTGTAATTATGTTTGAACTTAATGAAAAGAGCATGGCAAAATGTCTAAGGAGCCTTATAACCTGTTTTTTCACATTCCTGGCCTTTTGTTTGTTCCAGGATTTTTGATAATTGATAATGATAGGTGGTAGATAAGTGGTTTTACTGTAATGCCAGGAAATTAGTTTACTTGCACTCAGGCCCAGAAGTGTATCACATCCAACCATTTAATAAATGTTTACTATGGAATAATAATTTAATAATAATAATAATAAAACAGAAAATTTGCAGCCCTAATCCCAGTAAAATTTCACTTCTCTTTGCTTAGGCCCTGCTTTAGCAAGATACTTGGTAATACATGAGCCAAGATAATAACAGGCAGAAGCTGAAAAATGAAACAAATAGGCAGCTAGTAAAATTTAGCAGTATATTTTCATCTGTGCTATGGTTTCCCCATAAATAGCACTTCTACAATTTCAGTTGTAGTTTCAATATTAATGCTTGTGTTAACATAGTTTTCATGAATTATTCTGTTGTTTACATAATTTCTTAGGCGTACTACAGGGTCAAAGGATACATTTCACATCTACAGTAAAGATCACATTTGCAATAAGCAGTGAAGGAGGAGGGAGAGAGCCAAGACAGAAGACATTTTTCATTTATTTAATGTCAGTGGTATTCCTCCAAAATGGCAATCCAGTGTAATTTTGGGATTTACTTTGTAACATATCCTTCTGAGAACTGATCAAATTCCCATTGATTATTCAATTCTGGATGTTGCCAAAATTTTGAATGAAGATGAAATACCCAAGCTTGATCAAAGAAGCCACAAAATGTTCAGTGAAAACAAAGTTTGTGTGTTACTGAGAAAAAAAGAAAGGGCCATGGCTTTCAAAAAAAGAGAAATTTCTAGGAAGTCACTAAAACAGGTCACAAATGAGACGGCAGACTACTTAAAAAGACAAAGAACTTGTTATGGGTAATTGCACAGCCAGTGTTTCCCATTTTGAAGAAACACTTAAATGTGTCAACAGGACTTGTGGCAACATCTGCTGAACACATTTTGATGCTATCCTTTATAGCTACTCATTTTACAAGATGTACCCCTTTCTGAAGTGTATTTAAGGCTACAGTGCTGTGGGCAGCTGAGAAATCCAGCAGTTTCTTGACACTGAAAAAGGGCAGACATTTCTGCTTCCTCTTTTTGCTGCTCTTCCCACCCTTCCCTGGTCTTTTCTAATTAGTTTACAGAAGGGTTCAGCAGCTGAATTGATCTATTTGAAAGGTCCAAACAGCTTTAGATACTTGCCTGTATGTAGTTGCCAGCAAAAAGGATGAGATGAAGATCGAGTGGAACCTATTTCTTTGAACAGGAAATATGATACTAGATTTACTAACTGTGTTTTGTAGATCCTAAAGAGATGGTGGTAATAAATATTCTGGGTCTCTTACCCAATATCAAGATGTAAAGTTAAGGTCAGCATAGGCTAGAATGGAAAAAGGATTGGGCCTGCATCATAATTCCATCTGTGCCAGTGTACCCTGGACTTAGGCATCCAATTATTTGAACACAATTACAAAATACAAATGGTGTGTTAATGTGTAAACTACACAAAAGGGTATGTTCTGAGACTCCAGGAGATACATCCAGAAAGCTAGCTGGTGTTATCAAACTGATGAAAACAGATGCGTCTGTATGAGTTAATTGGGGGGCAGTTAAAACTGAATTGCTCCAAGAAAACTGGAAAAACTGAAAATACCTAGGATAATGAAATATCAAACAGTTACCATATTTTTAGTTTAATATGTAGTACTTCTGAGAGAAAAAGAGCGTTCTCATATGGTGATATTGTCAATCTAGTTGCTGATCATTAATCCTCCTTTCTCCTGCTCATTTTCAGAGGGGACCTTCTGAAATTACAGAGGGTAGAGTAACAAGCATACCCCACTTTCAAGAAGGAACATTCTGAGAATAATTCTTGCACATGGAAAAGTTATGACCAGACATCCAAATAAACATTCCCCCTTTTTTTTTTCTATGGGAGTTGGAAGGATCTTAGGAAATGAGTAATTCTCAGAATAAGCAGGAATTTACTTAGGAACTTATTAATTGCTGGACATTAGAGAAGCACTGGCATGTCCATTATTCCCTTAGCATTGGCATTACTCAGTAGACATCTGTGTGATTAATGGAATGAGCCTGGTTCAGACAATAAAGAGTGTTAACAAGACCTTTGCAGAACTTGTGGAAAGTGCGCAGTTACACAGAGGTGCAGAGCATTGAAGAATTTTTGGAGTTATTTACATTTCTTGGGAGATTTCACTTTGTGAAACGCTTATGTACCTGTCAAACCAATGAATGCATGTACATTAGCAATAGATTCCAGTCCCTGTGTGCAAGCAAAGAAGATGTATCCAAACCAAACTTATGAAGAAGGCACTTAAGTGTATTTATATCAAAGAAAGTCAAGACTATGAGGAAGAGAAAGAGAATTCTAATATTGCAAGAAATTAATTATCATCTTATAATATGTCTTGTAGTATGATTCCCCGAAGCAGAAAATATGGTTTTTGTTTATGATATTTTCAAAAAAGCAATGCACTTATTTTAGCTTTTTGCTTTGGTTATTTTTTTTTTTTAACTGATAAATCTGTTATAATAAAAATTACATCACTGTGTGAAGTGATATACATGTAGCTCAGGCTACCATAGATAAACAAAGTCAAATGACAGAAGTCTTCAAAATATCTGTCATCTGAAGTCATATTGTTAACTTTCTTTCTTGTCTTGGCCACCTCATTGTAAGCTGCAACCTACACTTTCAATATATAACTCAGACTTTTCATTTAATACATGTAGATGGATGCTAAATGCTTTGCAAAGAAAACTTAGGAAAAGGTGGGAGCGTTATAGCACTACAGTTGTTAACAAAACTTCTGTTTCTCTGAAGAACAAGTACCAACTGGCTCCAGAGAAAACTGATTATGGGAATGGACTTTGATACAACTTGTACTTCTTGCAGTACTGAAAGTCAGGGGACTTCAATTTTAAGCAGTTTCTTTCTTCTAAAAATCATTATAACTTTATGCATTGATGTCTTGCCAGTCTGTATGTCTTTTTTGTATTTTTATTTAGGTTATAATAGGAAGAGGGTGGACAAAAACTACATAATACTTTATGGGTTAGAAGCTGGCATTATTTTAATCTGTGATTAAATATACCAGAACTGCTCTAAATGTATTTGCACGGCATTTTGCCATATATTTTTGCTCATGTAATATTTCACAATTTGTGGAATTTCATTTTCCTCGTATTCTTCTGAATTTTTTTTACAAAGTTTGGCTTTTAGGTAGGCTTAGTTTTTCTTTTAAGGTCACTTACATTTAGAAAGCTAACCAAAAGAAATCCAGGGCAAGAGAGCCCTGCATTTAAAGAACAGCCTCTGTGCTAGGAGTGTCCTTGGTTTTTTAAAGCTTTGAATTTTTTTATTTATATATTTTTGGTTTTATTGTATATATGTCCTTAGAGATCAAACATTTACAGCCCTCATTAATGTAATTTATAAGACTAAATGACAAGCATATTAAAGGATCTGCAGCTCATCCAGTCAGCAACATGCAGATAATTCAGATTTGACCAATCTGGTCTTGTCATGTCAAGCACAACAAAATCAATCAGTGAACAAGAGGAGTAGTGGGAGTGCTTAAAACTGAAAAAGAGAGTCTTTTTCCTGCTAGGGGATTGGTACTGGGCAATCTGTGCCCAGTTTGCACTTCAGAGAAAATACTGCAAGAATTGATTTTTTGTAGTGTTGAAAACCTAGTGATATTCTCTTAGAAATCCCCCTCTTGAATTATTTGTGCTATCTTGAAAAGTGGCATGATGGCAGTGCTTGGGAACGGCTTTCCCAAAAAGAGTCCAAGTCAGAAAATTGCTATTTGCTAGAGAATCATATTACTATCTTGCAGTCACTAATAACAACCTACAAAAGTATTCACTCTCATTTTTCTCTCGGTTGCGCTTGCTGCTGCCACTTAAATTGGCAGTCAGTACAACTGGTGTTTTCCCTTCAGCTGAGAACCAGCTGTGAGGGTGAGGCACATGTGCCCTGACTGAGGATAAGAAAACAGCTCAACAGCTTGAGTAGAGGACCATATTGTGCAGATGCTGGATTTTCCCCAGCCTACGCTTCCTACATGCATCATCAAAACCCACAGTTCCAAGATTTGAGGTGAGCCAGGAGAGTGATAGAGACTTGGCACTGCTACCCAGTGTGTTGAGGTTGAGCTGTTCACTTAGAGCATGGCCCACTTATGAACAACATGTCTTTGAAAGGGCAGAGAGTACAAAAATTTTGTGTCCAAAAAGATATAGCAGTGAAAACTACCCTTACAGAGAAAGGATGGAGAATCAGCAGCTTTAGTCTTTCTGGCTTGTGTATATTTTAGTAGGTGTTCTTAAAAAGAACCACAGAATGGTTTGGGCTGGAAGGGACCTTAAAGATTTAGTTCCAGACTTCCAATGGACAGGGACACAGGGGACACCCTCCACCAGACCAGGTTGCCCAAAGTCCTATCCAACCTGGCCTTGAATCTTTCCATGGATGGAGCATCCATAACTTCTCTGGGAAGCCTGTTCCAGTGCCTCACCACACTCATAGAGAATAATTTCTTCCTAATATCTAATCTAAACCTACCCTTTTCTAGTTTAAAACTATTACCCTTTGTCCTATCAACATGTGATACATGTCAAAGTGCCTAGTGCCATGAAAATATCAGGGCAATGTGAGCCTCTTTGTGAATAGTTCATCAAGCAAGGAACTGGGTTTTGATTTATTAGCCTTGTTTTCATGCTTGTCTGGAGTGATATACAATGAGGTGTTCTCAGCTGAGGAGTTTTGAACTTTTTTTAGTAACCAAAACTAATTTGTTTTGAGTAAAAACAATAGTCAAATCATCCAGTTAGTGGACAGAAGTAATGCACTATAATTTACATCTTGTGTCAGAAAGACTCAAAAAGCAAATTCCTAATATCATGTTTACTTCCTCGCATAGCAAGGAGAATTAGAAAAGACTACAAGATATTCATGAGCAGATGCCTGACTACCTTTGCCTCTGGCTTGTTAGAATGCTGTATATCTGGACTCCTTACAGGTGGACAGTTAAGAGTCAATAATCTTAATTAGTGCTTATTAAGATCTATGTACCCAAGAATCTCTAGGAGCTTTACCCTGGGCCAGAAACCAGTCTGATGTTTTAAACCATTGTGGTGCTGCTAAGATGCTTGTCTTGCTAGTGACTAATTTATGAATAATTCTCTCCTCTGTTAGTCATAGTATTGCAAGTTTCCACATTGTGAAGCTGCAAATAAGAGAAGGAGGATCTAGGAGAGAGAAAAAGCTAGTGAGGATAACTAAAATGGAAAAGATTTATTAAGGTACAATATGGGCTGACAAGAAAAATAAACAAACTACCTGGACTTCTTTGTAGTAGAATGTGAGGTTCAGCAATGTAAACTGCAAGGAACTGCCGGGGTTTCATGGACACATTGAGTATTTATAAATTAATCCTATCTGGGGGGGAGGAGGGGACGGGACAAATAAAAAATAAAAAAAAAATAAAAAAAATAATAAAAAAAAGAAGACAAGAAAAAGAAAAAACACTATTGGTTATCATGAATAGCTTGATGGTGAATCTCTGCTCAGTGTAAACTCTGCTCAGAGAAACAACAAGTTGTCTTTGAGCAATCCTAGGTATGTTCTGTGATCTGGGGTCATCCTTTACCTGGGTCCATGGTTAGTTTGGTTCATCTTGGTTATGCTCTTACCAAAATGTTTGGGAGAACCAGAAAAGACTCATAGAAAGTAATATAAGTAATATAAATCTTTGGAGTGGTAGATCCAAAGAGGAGGAATTTTAAAAAGCAGAGGAATGAAGAGCTTCATGAGAGAGCTAAGCAAAACATTTAAAAACATTAAAATCTTACATTAGTGTAACATATATGTATGAGAGGACACGAAGGTTTAGAAGTTTCACATTGGAAGCTGGTCTAAAAATGTTTAATGAAGCCCTTTTTTTCCAGATTATACTACTGCGGTCAAAAGCCTAGACATCAAATAAGTTTAAAAAAAAAAAAAAAAATCCAACTTTTTCTTTCTGTTGACCTTTCTTAGGCTATGCATCCCAGAGATCCCAATAAATTCTTACTGGCTTCAGAAGAACAGTGTGTTATGTTAACACGTGCTGCTTTATTTAGACATATTCTGGGGTCCCATTTAAAAACAAACAAACATTGCAACTAAACAAGATACTTTCTGTATAAGCTAAAGGAGTTCATAGAAGAGTCCAGGGCAGAAACAGCTATATAATTAATTTGTGTCCATCCACCATTCAAATAACACCCGTAATGACAACTTCCAGTGCGAGAGGAAATTTTAGATACAGAAAAGCATGGAATCTCAGCCTTTTGCAGCTCTGGAGATACTTTTTCCACTGAAATGACAGTAAAACTAAGTGGGTGGCTTAAATTCACTTTAGGATTAATGGCTTATAAAACCAAAATCCCACTGTCACAGCTTCTTTGAAGCAGATTTTGTAGTATTTGAGAAACAAAGCCACAATGGTAACATTGTCTAAGTGAAGGCATGCATGAAAAGTTGGAACAGTTTTTGTCTGAAGCACCTATTGCCACCTTTCTTTTAATTTTTATGTCAGAAAAAAAGGTTTTTTCAACACTGGCAGTTTATGAGCATATGCTAGAAAGACAACAGAACAAGCTGGAAGTGTTTTGGATGAAAGCCTGTTTTGATAATATGTAAAGAAGTGCCAACAACTCTTCAAATGGGTAACAACCAATGCCGAACCTCAAAAAATTTAGACCATTCAGCTCAGATAATCATCCAAAATTTAGTCTGCTTAACCAAAACTTGTCCAAACCTCTTTGGTCTGGAAGTAAGGCTGGAAATGTTACATGATCAGACATTCGTATGAGTTTTCCAGCGCTCATTTCCTTCTGCCAGCACAGAGATATTATGAGAACAACTTTCAGCATTATGTGTCTGCAATTAGACTTCTGCTCCTGGCTGGAAAGGTTTTTTTTATTATTATTATTATTTATTTATTTATTTATTTATTTTTATTGTTATTATTATTTACAAAAAAAAAAAAAAAAACTGTTAACCAAGCCTGTTTTCAACTTGTGCAGGGAATGGATTTGATGCAAAGCCCTTCCCTAATAATTACATAGGACAAATAAACCATATACTCTTATACAATGAAATATGCATAGTATTAATTCCTTAGCAAGATTTTAAAGCCACTTCCTTTCCTCTTGTGGCACTAAATCCAGTTTAATTTTAAAACCCAACTTGAACCAAAATTGAGTTCACTTATACGTGAAAAGCAGGTTCCATCTAGCAGTACTGAAGCTACTAATGCAACAGAATTGTACCTACATTTCCCTTCCAATGTCTTTAGTGTATTTTTTGATTTATATTCCTCACGGTCCTTTTTACGAAAACCAAAAAGGCAACATTTCAAAGGTTTCACTGTGAATTAAGCTAGGAGAATTGACTAATGTTGGGAAAATAAATTGAAAACAATTCACACAGTTGCTAGAGGTTTCATGCTGGTCCGTGTTGGACCATGGGAAGTTCAGTATCATCTGCAATTCAAGTTTCGTTTCTTCTACTCAGTGAAAAATAGAGGTGTTACAAATCAATACAAGTAACTTTAATTTATAAAGGTATGAAAATGTAGCTTCAAAAATAGAAAGCTAGATAGAAGAGAAAGTGCTAAATCAATGTATAAGTATTTATCTTTTAGTGTCAAGTAACTTTTCTGAGACAAAGACAGAGGAACAAAGTATTGAAAAAGAGACTTTGCCCTTTACACATCATTTGCCTTTCCCATACAAACTTGCATACCTTTCGCTGTTTGGCTTTCAAGGTTAATGAAAAGGGCTTCCACACATTGTTTGTGTAATGCTTTCAGTCAAAACAGGTTTTTCAGAGTGCCTTAGGACAGATTTTCCAAAAGCTGTGAGGTGAGTTAGGTGCCATCTGTGAAATAAACTGTAGCATAAAAATAATTTAAATCACCTTCACATTAAGTTCCTTTGAAAATTAGAAGCCAGGTCCTACGCCATTTTTGTGTTTTAGAGCATTTTTACTGTTTTTTTTGTTGTTGTTGTTGTTGTTGTTTGTTTGTTTTTTTCCTTAAGTGTTTGTTTTCATTTGTTCAGCTCCAAGACTCCATTTTCTTTGTTGCTTCATTTCAGTTCTGTGTATTCCTAAGAATGCATGCCAGTTTTATTTGTACTCAGCATAGGTCTCACCAGCTGTTCTGTGTTGCCGATAGCTTTCTGTTAAAGGGAAACATCAGGCATATTTTATAGTTTACATTTTTGTTGTTGTTGTTGCCACTGGTCTGAATAGAATCTGATAGACAAATGTTCTGACATTTGTCAGGAAAGGGATTTATCGTTTGTTTCAACTGATTTCTGATGAAACTGCCCACAGACGTAACCACGATGTCAGTTAGGGAAACAACTCTGTTAAAATCGAGAAAATAAGATGAGGAAAGATTCAAACACTGAGAAATGCAGTTATTTCTCCAGCTTTTCTCTCATCATGTAGTTTCTTTCTGGTTCTATCATACCTTTGAGTACAAGGTAGAAGACTTTGAGTTTTCTTGGAAGTGTTACAGTATACTGAGCTGCTTTTGCCTTAAAAGCAGAATATCATCCCCAAAAGGAACATAGATCATTAAAAGAACTAATGATCCTAAGTAGTCTAAACACTCGGGATGTTATACTTCATGGAGCAAGGAATTTCCCTGTCTAGTCATTTGCTGTACTTGAAATAAAATCACTGGGTTTGTGCTAATAGAATGTCAAACCATGAATGCATTCTTCAGTCCTCCACTATTCCCAAAAGGAGGCCATGCACATGGAGAGGAGAAAGGACAAGAATTCCTCAACATGCTTTCTCTGAAAATGAAACTTTTAAACTAGTTGTAATAGCATTATCTGTTTTTCTCTTACACTCATTTTTTTTATTCTATGCAAAATATAGACTTAAATCTTCAGTAGCAGTGAAAGGAAGATTTTTCAGGCACAAATATTGTGAATCACAGATTGATTGAGGTTGGAAGGGACCGCTGGAGACCATCTAATCCAACCCCCTGGTCAAGTAGTGTCACCTAGAATGTAGGCTGGTTTCTGAGACGCCTCAGAAAAAAGATGCCTTCTATGCCTAGGCCAGGCATGAGGCTAAGGCAGTATTGTACTAGTGAACTGGGTGCAGGTAAGACAAATAATCTAGACCTGCAAGTGTGAGTATGTTTGTCAGAGTATCAATCTAGATTTGTGGGGAAGAGGAATAATCCAAGGAAAGCACAGAGGTTGTTGTAAGATGTGTCAACCCAAATGCACCTTGCATATAGAGATGCTCTATGGAATTCAAGGTCATTAGGCCAAATCACACATGGAATGAAACTCATGTAAAGACTCTCCACAGCTTTCCCTGACCAATATCTGACTGAAACTCCGATTGGCCATGCCTAGAGGTGTGAATTTTCTGCATCTACTTTAGAATCTGTCTTCCATGCCTTCTATACATTTGGAAATGAATGCAATTTGGAAATGGAAAGACATTTTCCATTCTGGGAAAGTACATCAAAGAGCAAGGGTACTATTTTCTTCTGTCATTTCCTTCAATAACAAAGGAAGGGCTGACGCTGGACATTTAGATGGTGTTAGTCAAAACTAAGAAAAAAAATACATTAATCAGATATGAATCTTGATAGAGCCCTTTTGCCGATTCTGTTCTCTAAATAAACTTTGAATAAGGGAATAGATATTGTAAACTTTAATACAGAACGTGATTAAGTTAAAATACAACTGATTATACTGAAAACCATTTGCAGGCACAGAAATTCATACCTGAGCATAAATAGAGGATGTATATAGTCTGCCAGTCCCTAGTAAGAACCTCTTCTGAAAGATGAGATATGGGGAAGAAGAAGCAGGCACCTAAAGACCTAATGACAAGTTCATCATTGTACCTCCCAGTTCTGATGACTGCATGTTTAATGTCAGTAGTGTGACTCTCATTCTTAAAGAGATTTTCACATTGAATGCATCACCTTTCTTTGCATATACAATTCCCCACACTGTACTGCTTTTACTTTCCATAAAGGGAAATCTGCCAGGTTTGACATGTCTGTTCTCTGCTTATGTGACAACTATGTAATGGATAATTTCATGGAAGTCCTCTAGGTACTGCTTAAACACTAAGACGATTTCATCTTCGGCATGTTTACCACAATATAAACATTTTTCATTATGTTACTGAAATAGGAGGAAAAGAAATATATGATGTAGTTGCCAGTAATGTAAGTGTATTAAATTCTAAATAACACCCAGGAATCCTTTCCAGGCCTAAAACCCCAATTTCCTGTTGTCACAGAAAAGAACAGTTCTTATTATTATTTTGAATTCAATCTATATGGTTCAAGGCAGAATATTTTCATGTAATCCCTTGTTTTGTGGTGAATCAGCATAAATAAATACATCCGTTTGAGACAAAGAAAAGAATGTTGCCTCTGTGTTTTGGATGATGAGCCAGGTATAACCAGCAGTTTTTGTGAACTTCTTCCTCTCACTCACATAGAAATCAAGAACAGTGGAGTAGAAAATGAGAGGCTAAATGGCATTCCTTCCAGGAACTACAGTTTTCTAATTATTCTATTCTATTACATAGCTAGCTTGCAAGAGAGGACAGAGAACCTCACCAGGAAATACACTGAAGGATCATGGAGGGAAAAAAAAAAAAAAAAAAAAAAAAAAAAAAAAGCAATTATGTTTAATTAATTTATTTCTATTAAGGATTTACATTATAGCATTTTTACCTTTTATGACATGGGTGACATGGGAAAAGGGTACCACTTAGAATCTACTCTGTAGTGTACAGAAATATTGAAATTGTATAGCAGGATGAGGTGAGACAGGCATGTGACTAAACCTGGTATTCTTGAATCCACCTCCAGTATTATGAGTTATGAGTTATAAAGGCTTCTGACACATTTCACAGACAAGCAGCTCTGAGGATAAAAAACCATGACAGTATGATCATTCAGTAGTTTCTGATGTACTACTTTAAATTTAGAAATTAAGGTTTCTTCTTGAAGTATGAGTGAAGTTGGATGGAGTTTATAGGACATGGTAGGTTACAGGCAGGATGAAATGTCCAGCATTTGCTTTGAGATACCTCCAGAGGGACTCCTCAAGGGAGGCATACAGACAATGGATAGACAAACTCATTTCATTTACGTGAAGTCTGCTGCAGTATATATCTCCCCTCTTCAGTTCTCTCCTCCCCTTTTCATTTTTTAGACACTTGGTCTTTGCTAAGTGGCACACAGGATTTAAAAGAGCTGGCCAATGCTGTCTACACAGGTACAAATTCTCTCCTGATCTTTAACTTTCCAAAGCTTCAAATTCAAACATGTAAAAGCTCAGTGCAAATAGAAACACAGGAAAAAAATGTGTCTAGAGTGTTCCACAAGAGTTACAAATAAAAGAGGAACTTTATTTCACATGCATAAATCTAAATTGAAAACTGGTCAGCAATTCACTTCAGCATTTAAATTACCTCAGCCACCCTGTAGCTCTGTTTCTTTTTCCATTCTTTGTTTTCATCTAATCCAATTTAGTGCTCACTAGGATAGAAAACTATGAGGTCATCATCTCAGTTTGGAGTTGTGGGAACTACATGAATATTAATGATAATTGATAAAACCTTATTTTTACCTTTAAAGTTCAAACACCATGAAGAAAGGTCTGGGAATTATTTCTCTTTATTAATACAGTGTAGTTTTTCTGATTACATTTTGCATTTTGACCAACAAATCAGGATCTTTTAGTGATGTTTTAGAAAAGTGTGATGTAAAAATACATCAATCAAAAGTAGACTCTGTTGCAGACATGCTTTTTTCCCCTTGTTATCTGGTTTATGTTTATTAGTGATGATAGTCCCCATATGAAGTATTTTCCACCAAGTGGCATTTTAATCTTTCAGTTATGTTCCTTGATCTTAGAATCAGACAGAGGTGGAAATATTATATATATATATATATATTTATTTATTTATTTATTTATTTTTTCTCAGAGGTTTTTGTTGATTAGGCACATGGTTTTATTCCAAATGAAGAAAGAGAAGGAAAACTTTTGGAATATTCTATTAATGGGACAGAACTCTTGCACTGTTTTGGGAAGGACAAATGGTGATCTACAGACCATGAAAATCCAGGTTCCCAGCAGCCTGCTACATGGGCTGCCAACAAGCTGGATGAGGTAGCCAGCAAGAACCCGAGTTTTAAAACCTGCCTGGCAGTGAAGCTTGTATTGGAGCCTGCCTAGCATCTGTCATAATGTCTTTGAAATTAAACCATGTCTGTGAAAAGTTCTAAATTTGCCAAATAATCAAATTCCAATTAAACTCTATTTGGTAAGAATTTTTCCAACCTGCTGTAATTAAAAGGAAACTGAATTGCCACATCCACTGTTGTGCCTGTTCAAATTCCCAGCTGTAGTTTTTGCCAGTGTTCCAGGTTGAAATGTTATGTAGACATGTATGTAGGTCCACAACACATTTCTGAATCCAGGAAGTCACTCTTTCCAGCAAGAAAAAAAAAAAAAAAAAAAAAAAAAAAAAGGCAACATCCATGGCCAGACTGTTTATAGTTCTGTCACCTCATGATTTTTCTTTTAGGAAGGTTTCTTAGTAGAAGTATTTCTCTCTACACAGTTTATTTCTAAGAGATACTGTGTCCCGATGAACAGTTTCAAAAAGGTCAGGCAAACTGTACTGTTCTGTACTGTTCAGACTGTCTAAAGAAGATTGCTCTTAAATATTTCTTAAACTTGATATTCCCTGGAAGATTAACTGCCTTATAAATGACATTTTGACAGATTGTTTTAGCTATTAAGGGTTATGTGTATGTGCTGAATTTTAAAGCCTGCCTGTTAACTCTCAAAGAGAATTGAAATGAGAAAATTTTTTTATTATTTTTTTTTTTTTCTGGTATTTGATATGTTATGTAATTTTTGAAATATAGAGATCTTCACCTGGGGAATATAAAAGATACTGTACCAACAGTACTTAGAGCTCCACACACAGCCACACCCTTTTAACTGTGATATCAAAGGAAACTCCCAAAATACAAGCATGGATTTTAAAAAGAAGTGCTGCACGTTGACATGATGAATTCTTTAGAAAATCTCCTTGTACATTTCAAAAGCCTTGTGGGTGCCAGGCAGTTTGTAAATCACTGTCATTAGATACCTAATTGTAAATGGAGTTTTTCTGAGAAGCTTGTTCACTGAACACTGATACTACGATGACAAGATCCTAACAGATACATCATCTTGATTAACTGACTGTATTTCCTAGACAGGAACTGATCTATTTCTTTACATATATACTTCCTTGGCTCTGAAGCTGAGGAATGTCTTGTGTTAGAGCTCTGGCCAGGTGAAGGATCCCCATGTAAGGAATAGTCTATATCCAGTGTGTCTTTCCGCACTGAGAGCAGGACCTATGTAAATGCCTATGGCTTCAGGTACCCCACATCTCTTTACAGAGTGAGTCTTTTTGCTTGTGCGTTTGATCTTTGCAGCTACAACAAAGTTTTTCTGGTGTAACCCTGGAAAGCCTGCTACTGCTCTATATCTAAAATAATAAAATAGAAAGAGGATGCTCAGAAAAAACAGGATGGTCATTGAAAAGATATTTTTCCACAAGTGATGACTTGTCATCAGTCAGGCTACAGGAAGAAGAGCCCCTTGAATATCCTCAGGGACATTTTCTGCTAGGAACAAGAGCTTTGGTGTAAGAGAATGTATGGGTTTTTCAAACTTTAAGCATGCTTCAGTGGCATGCTTTTTAGAGGAAAACTCATCTTGTTCTTTTGTTTGTTTGTTTAGTTTAGTTTGGTTTCTCTCTTCTTGACTCCTGCACATGCAGGAGTCAAGAAGACTTGACTCCTGCACACAGTCAATAAGTTCTTTTGAGAGCCTCTTGCCTCACAAAATGTCCTGGAGATTATCCTGTGCCTGACGAAGTAACAGCCAGCTGACTGACAGGAACTACTAGTTCCAGATTATGCATCTGCTTAGTGATGGCTGAGGAGTGCACAGCTGGTGTGCATGGGAAGGACTGGCCTGTATCCTAATTACTCAGTGAGAGAAAGAACAAGTCATTGGGATTCGCCCAAGCCTCACTTTATCCACGATGAGCTGTAATACTAACCATTTTTGAGTGAGTCACTACCAAAACCAGCTGGGAAATAGGCATTTCAGAGGTGAAGCTGGACTCACTGAGTAGTCTGTGGTAATCTGGGGAGTCATTTGTTAATGGCTCTATATGGAACTACATGGATGCATTTTGTATGTAATGGTGTTCATCCTGACCTAAACAGCTTTTTGTCCATTCCTAAACATGGTGGGCTGTCCATTCAGTATGCTTCTGAACAAAAACGGTAGAGAGTGAGTGTCATGACTCTTCAGTGCATCTTCCTGACTGTGTTAAAGTATTGGTCTAGTATTTATGGCTAACCTGGCAGCTTTGGAAACATCTGACAGCTGTCTGATGGCCAAAGTACTTACAATGGGAAAGCTCAGATTGCTCGCTCAGCCAAAAACAATAATGGGAAATAGATGACACTACTGATGCCCACTTGAGTCTTCAGTAACAGACCCTTTGAGACCCAAAATATATCAGATCAAGATTCTGTCCTGATAACAACTTGAGTGAAGTAAGAATCTTCTGAAAAATCGCCACATAGCACTGGGCTGTTGTTTTGTGCAAGATAAAGGCGGATGATGAGGGATTGCCTGGCAATGTGATACAAATATTCACTGAATAAATGTGACTATTTAGCATTCTGGTTTTGCTGGTGAGTAGTATTTTTGAAGGCTCAAGAAAAAGGCTCCAAATAAAAGGAAGTGATAGCACTGTGGAAGGTCCAACGGAGATGACCTTTTCCCAACAGGATGGGTTCCCAAATCCAGATGGGTTCCTCTGGATCTGAGTTTTTTCTGTAAAACTCAGATCCAGAGGAACCCATCTGGATTTTGTTCATACACAGCAATGGTCATATGAGCTGATTGCATTTCATGCTGTACTTTGTATTATAAAAACAATACTTTGCCTTTTGCTGTATACTGAGGGCACTGAAATGCTGCATACCAGGTACAGTGGCATTTAGTTAGGATCATAATGATCTGTAATGGCTTTGTTCAGTGCCAGATTTGTATGCCTTTACTAACATTTGATACCCAGATTTGCAGGCATCTAGGAAATCTTTCCTAGAAAAGAATACTAGAGCACACATTTCATTTCTTTAAGTAAATAATGCATGACAATATTGAATAAATAAGCCAATGAGACAAAGTGAAATGGAGGTATGTTCCTGTTAAAAGCTAGTTCTTAACCTGTGTCATGTTGGTAGAGACCTTAGCCTAGAGATTAACTTTACAGATTAGGAAAAAAATGAGCTGATAGCAATTGCCCAAGGTGCACTGGTTGTGTCTCTCTTGTATTTCAGGGGATTAGTTTGGCTGGGCTCAGAGATTTTTATTTATTTATTTATTTATTTATTTTTCCAATAAAATGTTAGGGGCTCTTAGTAAGAATTCTGAGGTAAGTGCTGTCAGATGTTTTGTTAAACCCACTGCTTCAGTGAGACATTAGAAGGAAAATATTTTGTTTTGTTGGTTTATTTTGGCTTTTCATTGCTTGGATCTTTTACAGAGCTCTAAAGGGGAGTGTGTAGGATGGGCAGCAGGCCAGGTTTGCAGCCTGTACCCTCCTTCAGTCCCAGAGAGTTCAGTTAGAAAAGGATTAGTGTATTCTCCTGTGCGTGCCTGGCAAAGGGTGAGAGAGAGAGGATGAGAGGTGAGACTTCTGTGTAGCAGAGAATTTGTTGACAATTGGACTCTCACTTGAAATCAGTTAGGACAAGACAGGAGCTCCAGTGCTTGTGATGACATGAGCCCATGTGAGGCTGGGAAATAGGCTTTGTGCAGCATTTTTTCTCCTGGAAAGGGAAGGTGGGTCCATGACACTTTGTAATATGATGAAGTTTCCTCTTTTATTGAGACTCCTCTAGTAGGGGCTTCCAATTTTCTTACTTTGCTTTATATATCTTAAAATTTTATTGGTTATAAGATGAAAATAGCTTCTATATATGGGGACAGAATCAAGGGAAAATCTTAATAGAGAAGTCACTTCCAGTTTTGATAGGATAAGATTTGAATTCCCTGTTGTGAAACTGTCCTTATGTTTTTGCTGTGTGGCTTAGACACACTTTTGGACATGAGTTATTGCTTCTGGTTCAAATACATGTAAAAAATAGCACAAGTCTTAAGCATTGAAAGAGTTTCTCATCTTCCTGTGAATGATCCACCTGATGTAAATGTCTATGTGCAGCTTTTGTTTATTTTGTGGATTAAACCCCTACCTTAATCTTGCATCCCTTTTGGCTTTGAGGAGGCATCTATAGCAGTCCATTGAAGGAATAGACAAGAAATGAAAAGGCAGTTTCTGTACTCATTCCAACATTACAGGAAGAGAACACTTAAAACTAGCCACATGTGGTACTTTTGCACAAAAATTGAGACTCTGTATACATGACAGTGTAGAAATGAGCAGAAAGAAAAACTGAGCCGAAAAGATGACAACTAAGGCCATAATTATGATCTGGGCAAATTTTGCTAGAAATGTTGTAATGCAATCAGTCACGTATTGTAAGACAAACCCACATATAAACAAGAAAAGTCTTTTCATTGTCCCTTAGTCACATGTAAAGCTGAAGAATAATGAATTTGAATAACTAGTCCCAAATCACACCAAATTAATTTAAGTGTTAACATATTTATTCTGAAAGCCAATAAAGGGCTTTAGACATAAGACCATCCTTGCATTCAGATAGAACTTAAAAGAAACATCGCAAAAGCCAATTATTAAAGGACTTCCAGGTATACTATTTCAAATTTCAATAAAGCTCAACTGATCTTTAAAATTTGCAACTTATCTGCCAAAACTCCCCATCTGCAACAAAAGCTTTCTTCACAGCAATGTCAGTATGGTGTTCCTAAGTCAAAGACTTGGACTAAATTTTTTGGAAACTTTAGACGAGTGCAATATCCTTCATTCTTCATACCCCTCTGTACCAGTGGGACTAACAGGGATTGAGTTTGTACTGCATAGTGAAGTGCAGTAATTTCTTCATTATTGTCAAATTTGTAACAAAATTAAAAGTCCCTACTTCCCCTTCACTCTCATGCAAATGTACAAACACAACTGTAATACATAACTGAAACTATTATTGGATGTACAATTCAGGAATTATTTTTTTCCATTGGCATTAAAATCCCAGTGCAGCAGATATGATGTCTCCTGTATGGCCAAGTTCAGAGTCATCATGGCTTCAGAATCATTGCTGACAGACAGAATAAAGGATTGCAGTCAGCCTCAAAAGTGTATCTTGCCAGCTCTCTTGCTCCTGCTTTTATTTCATTAGCAGTCCAATTTTAAATTGCAATTTTATCTTTCACTTCTCGATGTGCTCAAACTGGACCAAAGCTGTAGCTTCTTGCCTCACTAGCTCAGTGAAGTATTGTGGCCCACAATAAAATTCATTTTTAGATTCACAGATAAAATAATGGGTTCTGAACAGACTGCAACTGCTCAAGAGTGAGACCTTGGTGCTGTGATAGACACCAAAATGCCATCTCAGTGCTTAATAGCAGTTAAGCAAGCAGACAAAATGTTAGGCTTTTTCAGAAATGGAAAATGAATAGAATGGAAAATGCCATCATGCACGATTCATTCACAATGTGTGCAGTTTTAGCCTCCCTACTTAAAAAAAGCAGTGTATTAGAACTAGAGAAGGCACAGAGATTATTAGAACTATGAAGTAGCTTGCATAGGAAGAATGATTGCAAAGGTTAGGGTTCCTCCAGCCTCAGGAAGGACACAAAAGAGATCTATGAAGTCATGAATTCCATGAGGAGATTTGGTGGTAATCAAGACCAATTGTTCAAAAATTTCTCCAGTGTGAAAACTGAGGGCCAACAAATGAAGCTAGTCAGAGTCTAGTTCAAATCAAAAGCAGGTAATTCACCTGAAGTAGAGAACTCCAAAGTACACAGCTGTGCTATGGAACATCTTCCTGAAAGACATTGCAGTTGTAAGAAATGTACATGGCTTCAAGTGAATACTGGAGAAGTATTTGAAACAGAGATCCCCCAGAGTTACTGAATAGATTAAATCCTTACAAGCTCAGAAAATCTGAGTGGAAAGCAGCTACAGAGAGGAAGAGTATGAAGAGAGGAAATAACATCTACAGTTACTTTGCTGTGCTTTCTCACATGGTCAGTTATGGCCATAAAATGTTTGATTAGCTAGGCACTTGGTCTGAATCAGTATAGCCACTTACATTTTTATGTTCTAACAAGGTCCTAACTGTTGGTATGACACAGAAACAAATACTGAGCCTCTGACTTCTGTATTTTTTTTTTTTTCTATAGAATATGGAAAAAAAATGCTTTATTTCTTGGAATACAGAGTTCATCTGCATTGTGTATGAGGTGATCAGAGATATTCATACCTACCATTACAAGCTTCATTTCCAAAGTCTGAAGACTCAGGCATTTATACTTTTATGTCTCTGTAAATGCATGGTAAAATATCAGAGTAAGCTGGTTCTGTAAAATAAGGACCTGTGAGGAGGAGTGAACTCAGCAGTGCATTTAATTGTCTCAGAATCATAAACTACATGAAGCCCTGATATTTTCATTTCACTTGCTTTGCATGCATTCTAAATGGTGTTATGAATGTTTGGAGCATCCCTTTGTGCATGAAAATATGAAAAGTCAAGTATTATTAGAAAACCTATTTTAATCTAGTTGTGAACTGAATATTCTTCCTGGCAATGAAATTAACATCTAAAATTATAATTTAGAGAGAAGGAGAAATGGTTTCCATATGGGGATAATTATGTGGTCTTCTCTTGAAGTAATAGAGAAATCACTACCCTGATGAAAGAGTCAGGAATAACTTGTTTATCTAGCATTTATTTGGGCATTTATTTGGGCATCGCAATACTGAATCAGGACAGAAGGAATATGACCCAGATGTTTTCTGTCTTGATTATTGGTTAAGAATGTGAGCAGTAACTTTCAGCTAAGACAAGCTTGCCCTAAATCCTACTAACCTGTTTTTTGAGGCATCACCTCTTATGGTGCAAGGATTGTTCTGGCTCTGTGCCTAACTCCGTACTTGGTTTCTTTAGTGAAATATCCAATAAAGGTGCCAATTGTGGCAGAGGTTTTAGTGGTGTGGATTCCTGTCCATGAGATCACCAGCTCATTGACCAACCATGGCTTGGTAATGACCACTTGGTAAGTGACCTACACTGGATTTGAACTGGTGACCTTAATGTGGAGGACTCTGAATGCCAAGTCTAACCTCTGGAGGATTTGATTTCTGTTTTTTATTCTAAAATAAACTCTCTTCAACCTCAGTCTTCTTCCTTGGTCAGTGTTGTAACAATAATCTTTTATCTTTTACCTTGAATTCGTTTGTATCTTTCAAAGTGCTAAGTTGATAATCTTCACTATTTCATTCAGAAATAATCTAAATATATATTCAAATCATATAATATTGTAAAACTTTATTTTTCAGCTCATGTTTATGGGAAAAAAGAGAAAGAATTTTAATAGCTCTATTCAGTACTCTTGAGAAGACACCATGCATTGCAGCAATGGGAATAGCTTCCCATTCCACCAAAATTCCCATTCCCCTTCTTTATTCCAGCAAAAGCCTTAATCAACAAGACTTGTGCCTGAGGAACTGCCACAGGGCTGGCCCAAATATTTTGATGTTTCTGGTTACAGAAGTACACAAAAAAGAAGAAGAGTTAAAAATAAAAATAAAATAAGAATTCAAAATTTTAGAATGCTTAACCCTAGCTTATATTTTTGTGTTTTGTTTTTTGCTTGTTTATTTTGTTTTTTTTTTTAATAGCTATTAGGTAAGGTTAAATTGTTTGAAAATAATTGAGCCTGAATGTCTATCAGGGTATACTGATTGAAAGCCTACAATGGTACAGTTATTTGGAAAAACAGTTTAAAAGATGGTATTGAATTTGGTGGGGGTTTTGAGTTGTACGTATTTACTGCCAAGTATCAACCATTCACCAAAATCTTCCAATTTCATCACCGTGCTCAGAAATGAAGGTGAAAACTAACTTGTGTATCCAATATTCATGAACTTTTCTAAACTGACATTATTGCTTGAAGCATCAGCTTTTTATTTACCCTTCATTTTTTTGTGTGTCAAAATATTCAGAATTTTCCCTCAAAAAAATGTTGGATTTTATGAGTCCTTTTTTGGGGTGAAAGAGAGAATATGGTTATGACACAGTTGCAAAATTTAAAATAATATTTGAAAAATATGAAGAATTAGATTCTATGAATCTCAGTAGATGCATGTTCTTGATTTTTTGTTTTCTATACATTACTGATTCCTGGATTAAGGGGGAAAGTTTTAGGATGAAATGCTCCTTTATTGATACATCACATAAAATTTTTTAAAGTAGGTGAAAAACTCTTACCTGAAACAGAGACCTTGATCAGACTGAATACAATAAATCAGTTCTTCCTCATGAGATGATACAGAAAAAAATAAATATAAAATATTGAGTATAACAAAACAAAAAAGTTCATTTTCCAAATGAACAAAACAAAACAAAAAAAGTTCCAAGACAAAAATAGCTGTTCCTTCCTTCTCAAATGTCTGCCAATTTCTTAAATATATGAAGGAGCTAGACCTTTCTCCTATATAAATTATAACATAGGTACTGTGACTTACCAAAAATTCCAATATTGCCATATTTTGTTATTGAAATTTCTCCATCTCTTTGATCAAAATAGCCAGTCTTCAGCATGTGGTCAAATACTTAATGTATTTTGTATAGCATAGCCAGGAAAATATATTTTTAATTACAGACCCATGAAGCCCTTGTGGTTATGAAAGAAAAGGAATCAAAAGTTTCATCTGAAGTCAAGCTGATGAAATGAAGTCAGATAGGAAATGAACAAACATATATATTATATTGTATATTTGCTATACACAACTGAGACCAGTTTTGGAATACTGTTGCCCCTGACTTACAAGGCTGAGCAAATCTGGTATGGACATATGCTGGGTTTAGTTTTCCAATGTAAAGTCTAGGCGTTTTCCCTACAAATGAAAATGTCTAGCTTGTGAGGTACACATTATGCTTTCAAAAACATTTTTGTGTTATATATATGCCATATAACTTAATCCAAGCCTGCTATACTCCATGCAGGAAAGCAAAGTTAAATTATTATTTCAAGATATTTTCAACTACAATGGACTATCCTTTTAATGTTTTTGTTTGTTTGTTTGTTTGTTTTTGTTTTTTGTTTTTTCTTTCATTTTTTAAGGGAAAGTTCACTTTATCGTAATAGAATTACCTGAATAGATAATGATCCTTCTTTCCAGAAACATGGCCTCTGCTTTTCTCTGGAATTTCCTAGGAACTTTTATGATAAAACAAAAACAAAAAACAAAACAAAAAACAAACAAACAAACAAACAAACAAAAAAATATTTCCCTTTTGTTTCCAAGTCTGCTATGAAAATGCTCACTATTATATAACCTGCTCCAGTGTGTTAATTTCTGTTTAATTTAGTTTGGAGCCAGTTACTTTCTGAACCCACAGTGGAACTCCATGTGTAGATTCATTGAACCCAAGAAACATCACTCTCATTCATGGGATTGTAGGGTTTGCTTCTTACGAAAACATTAGGAAAGCACTTTATTTTTGCTCCAGTTTACTCAATATTTTCCTCCCAATTTTTCATTGCAAAATACAAATTTTGATAACTGAAATGTAGGAAAGAGTCTTGAAATATTGTCTTCCAAGGGATTAAACATTTACAGTCTTATTTCTAGATGTAAATTTGATTCATTCTGTGCTAAAGTTTCTCAGTTTCATTTTAGCCATCTGACAAGCTGTTGATAATGGTTAGAGGGACTCACTAAATAGCAAAGCTGGCAAAATCTTTTTTCAGCTGAGTTGTAGGAATTAGCTGTAACAGCAGCAAGAGCTGTCAGAAGGCAGCAGCATGGCAGGGAGTAACAGAAAGAAACAGATATTGGTGTATGTTGTCACCCACAGAAGTGACAACATAGCAACCATGGGTAACATGATAGAGGATCTTTCCTTTAAATCATGGGGAATAAACCCACAGGAACGATATGGGTCAAATTCATATGTACGGTTGAAAGCACCTTGTGCCACTCTGTGCAGCACAAAGATTTCTCCCAGAGCACTTTCCCATTGTGAGAGGATCCCAGCTGCAGGCAGATCCAAGGGCATGCTGGACCAGGCTTGTCTTGGTCTGAAGGCTCAGCCACAAGTGGCATTCTGTTTTTTAAGCCCATCTTTTCCCATCAAGTCAAGCAAGCTGCTAGCCTGCTTAGTGATCTTGGAAAGCTTTTTTCCTATTTTTGTTTCTATTTTACATGGGGAAGGTGTAAAAATATTTATGATATTTCGTTGAGAATATAGTACATGTAAACTAGATGTTGTGCTGCTCTATGTAGCTCTACAGTGTTTCGACATTCCTTGAAGTATATAATCCTTTTCAGAGAAAACAACTCTTCTGCTGTGAGATAAAAACATGTACAAATTTCAGATAATTTTCATCTCAGATCTGTAAAGACAGGATTAGTCCATGGATGTTCATATATATAGAATTACTCCAAGACTAGTTTTGAATTTGTAAAGTAGTTTTGGATTCTTCTGAATGGGAAAAAAAAAAAAAAAAAAAAAAAAAAAAAAAAAATCTAAAAAGAAAAATATCTGAAATTTTTTTTTTTTTTTTTGTTTTTTGTTTTTTTTTTTTTTTTTTTTTT
>CM021767.1:31737404-31915171 GCA_011076525.1 Nettapus auritus | reverse complement strand
TTTTTTTTTTTTTTTTTTTTTTTTTTTTTTTTTTTTTTCTAAAGGATGTTTACAAAAATTTCTGGACCACTGCATCAAGTGGGTCATTCATCAGGATACTTTTTACATCCTAACAATCATCACTACAGCAGCAACAGTCTAGGCCCTATTAGTTCATCTGAAAGTCAATTTTCCAGATATGAAAATTTCATTTCTATTTTATCAGGCTACATACAAATATAAAGAAGTAACTAATCCTTATCTAAATCTAGGGTCTTTTTAATTTTTAAATTCATTAGGAAAACCAGACTTTTCATGAAGTATTGGATAGTGAGGATTAGTATCAGGATGGCCTTAATTTCTATTACCAGTAAAAGACAACTAGCTAACATACCCTCATAAGAAATTTCAGGTATGCAGAGGCGGACAAGCTTTTACAAAGACATCTCAAGTCACAGTTTCCAGTTCTGCCCTTCAAGCTTAAAAACAATCAAATTGCAGATGCAGTTTGCACTAAGAGGAGAGAGAGAATTGTTAAGACAGTTACAAAGTGAGGAGGAATGTTAACATTCAATTCTCGACCTGGACTCAGATATTAAGCACTTCAGAATATTTTGGATCTAAGCCTCTGGTATGAACTCATGCCTGTTACTGTGTACAGTAAGAAATTTTCTCCAGCTATGTTCATGCCTTCATTGAGGAACAAACACTACCCAGGTCTTCCTGAATCTTCCTGCAGGTACAGGCTGCAGCTGTGCACAGCCTCTGACTATGCCAGGGACACCACGTTGTATATTCCATATGAAGGAGCTCTGACAGAATTTTACTCTTACGAAGACAGAAATCTTCCTGTAATTTCCTAAAGAACTGCAGCCTAACTATTAAAATTGGTTCCTCATGGGTGTTAGAAAAATCCCTTGAAATTTATGTCCAACTTTGAATCATTTTCTACCTCTCTTTTAATCTCAAGAATAATTTTCTGAGAAGTTTTGTTACTTTATTTGAAGTCCAAGATACTCGGGTTTGTACCACTGTAATGATACCTCTGTAGATTTCACCAGAATTTTCCTTTCTCTCTCTTTAATTAACTATGGTAGTACCTTACAAGAAATCTAAGCATAATATATTTTTGTGTAGTACTTAGAACTCTTTAAGTTGATGGGGTGTACAAATGCAGTGTTCCATTAATAGGGGTACATTTTCATGTGATGAACACAAAAGCACGTTAAGTAATGAACTGTGAACAGCAGTTGCTGCTTACTCATTTCTTTAAAACAGCATTTGGCTTAGCAGAAATACATTTTGTGGAATGAAACTGGATTTCACATTGTGTTAAATATGATATTTTAAGCTTTGTTTTCTAATAATAGAGACAGTTAAAAATAGTAGGGATGTTAATAAAAGCAATGTAAAATCATCACAAGATATTTATATCAATTAAATGTTATTTGGATTCTGAAAGTAGAAGACATTGAGATTAATATTGTGTTTGGACTCATTATGGCCTTTTATAGAGATGAATTTAATCCTTTGTGAATAAATTTTGCCTCTTTCACTTGTATTCCTTCTCATATGCACGGTTAAAAAGTTAGTGGGGTAGTGAGGCTAAGAGATTCAGCAAGCCTTCCCACTACAGATATGCTTATGTACTACATGTGCAAGTCTACATTAAAAGAACATTATTAATGTTTCTGAGGCAAGTAATTAAAATTATGGAATTGAAATTTAAGACTGCATGTACAATTTCAGTTCAGGTCATGCATTTACATTTTAATCATGCACTTGATTTTTAAACTATGGTTCCTCTGCATTAGATAGTGCAGAAGATATATCTCCTTTTAGGATGCACCACAGCTGTGAAGTCAAGAAGGCCAGTACTTTTTAGAGGTGGATTCAGAGATTATAGGGCTGTGTCAAATGAGGTAGAACTCTACTGGAAGAGGAAGAATGGTCTCTGCCCATTTTTTCACAGTGCAATGACACTAAGCATGACATTAAAACCAGCCTTTTCAAATATTGCTGAGAATTTGGCATTCCTGTTTTCTGGATCCCACTCTTAGAGATGCAAGTGTGAGCAAAATGACCTGTACTTTGGGCATATAATTATTATGAAAACTTAAGTCCCAGGTGTCATAACTAAAAAGCTGAAATTGCTACCATTATTTCAGCTGCAAAGTGAAAACTATACAGTGAAGATAATTAATACATATGAAACACTTGGATACTATTGTATTGAATATGACAGAAAAAGCCTTGAGGAAATTAATATAGCTGTCTTGAAAACAGATTTTGAGTAAAGAAAAGTAAAAGAAAAGGCCATGATTGTACACTGAATAATAAGTCAAAACTGCCAACTGATTTTTTTTTATTATTTTTTTTTTATTTGTAGGCACTTTTCATTCTATTAATGAAATGAGACAAAGACCCACACAAAAACAAACAAACAAACAAAAAAACACCCACCCCAAAATAACCTGAATGTGGGATCACTGTATTATATATTCACAGAGGGACCAATGTAAGGTCAAGTATATTGTCATTTCTGACTTTCTGAGTGTTTAACTTGGCAACTTTAATGCTTTTTATGTGTCACATATGTACTGGGAAAAAAAAAAAAAAAAAAAAAAAAAAGTGCTATAAATTTGTGGTCAAGTCTTTTTTATTATTGTTATTCTTAATTGTCAATATCATGAAATAACTCAATGCAGCCCAGTTTCAACTCAGCTTTAAAGGAAATACAGTATTTTAGATGTGGTTTTGTATTTAGTGAAGAGTGTAAATTTGACATAGAAGAAAATTAGTTCTTTTCAAGGAGAGGTTGATGCTAGCAGAGCTTTCAGAAATAACTATTTTCTCTCATCAGAAGCTAACTAAATATGAGCTTCATTTGGAAATACCTCTGACTTTCTCTTGTGAAAAGTACTGTTTCTTTGACTTTTTAAACAATATTGGGCAGTTGGTCAGGAAGGAATGGAGTACAGAGAGATCTAGGCAAAAGCTCTGCTTAGTGAAGTGGTGAGTGAGAAACAGACCATATCCATTGGAAGTGCTGTTTTCCTCATACCAGTAATGTTTCTTGCTCCATCTTGAAAGATAATGTTTCCTTCTTGATTCTTTACCATTGTCATATACTATTGCCAAGGGAGCAAGAAGGAAGGGAAGAAAAAAAAAAAAAAAAAAAAAAAAAAAGAGCTCTGACCATAGGAAGGGGATAACTACTTTAACAGAGCTCACAACAGAAACCCACAGGCACCCCCATGCACAGATTGCCCTGAAACAACCATGTGTAGCTACAGTCAAACACAATATCCTGCTGGGCCTCCAGCCAGAGCTCAGTCCCCCACAAAAAGGACAGAGGCCTTCAAATTGCCACTAAGTTATCCCAGTTACCTGCTTTTGGTCATAAACTAACACCATTGTTCTCTTCTACAGGATCCTACACTGAGTTGCCAAGTAAGAGGGTGTCTGCACAGGTTAAATAAAGGGAGTATTGTTGAAAAAGTATTTAGATACTACTCAAAATTAAGAAGGTGGCAGGGGCTCTGGAGTTTTGTTATCATCTTGCAATTATTTATCCTCAGGAAGTTGTTTTCGCACAAGAAACTTGCAGGATCTGGATGTTGTTTGCACAGACCTACATGCTGTAACCCAGCTGCATTGCCATTCTTCTATTTTTCTGGGAGAAGTGGTGATAGCAAACAGTTACCCCAGCACAGTTATATCCAACCAAGGTGAGGTGTATTAGTGACTCAGATATGCCACACACTAGCTGAGTAGGGGGATCCCCAGCTTTCACAAAGGAAAGTCAAACTTCCCAAATTATCAGCTGTGTTTACTTCAGGCCAAAACACCAGAGATATTGGGGTTTGGGAAGAATAAAAAGAACAAGAGAAACTAGAAAGCCATTTTCCTTCTTTTCCAGTTGACGTGTGATGAACTCTGTTATTTCCTTTAGCTACATCTTGTCATTTTTCATTTTTCTGGGTTTAACACCCCAGTTTATGATGAGGAATAAAAGTTCTAGGGTGTCTTTCCAACACCTTGGGGAAATGTTAAGAGGAATATAACAGAAAGATGAAGAGATATGTCTCTCTGATCTTCCTCCGGGTGTTGTATCTCTGACTGTACTTTTGTATCAGTAGCAATATATATTACAGTGTTGTTTTGGGAGTAACTGTCTGAAATGGCTACACGTTGTTTCACAAACTTCTTTTTAGCTTGATAAAGACCCTTCAAACTTTGAAGAAATCCTCCTTTGTTGTGTGTTTAGAATGATAGTTTATTTTAGGAGAGTTGAAACAAGGAAGAGGAATATTAATTTTGTTCAGTCTTTTCTATGATCTTCAATTATCAAAGGAAAAATAGCAACATATATGCAATATTGGTGTCTTTGTTGAAATCACTAAGTGTGTTCCCTAAAGGTTGTTTGCCCATCTCTCATAGTAATATAATGTCTAAACTTACTGTTTCCAAATTCTTCTCTACTAGAAGGTTAAACAGGGAAAATAAAACCTGCTCATGTTCAGTACAGACTTGATCCAGTAATAAAATGTCTCATAGATAATTGATGCTAAAGCCTGTGTAAAAAGTCCAAATTTTCATATAAAAATAGATTATAGTTGACAACAGACTCATCATGGTGACAAGAAGCAGGGAAATATTTCAGGGTCTTTGTACTTATTTTCCCTGGCTCCACCACACTGGTAACACTTAGGCTGTGTTTCTGTTTAGCCATTTCTATTACGTACTCTGTCCGTTCATCAGCTCCATTTCCTAGTTCTGTCTGCTTTGGGCACCAGATGTATTTTTGGTGGTTGTATAAATTGATGAAGCATATAACCTGGGATCAAGAGAGTATTTCAGATTTGTCTCTCAATATTGCCTGTTTTTCTTGACTAGGAAAGTCTGGGGTAAACATTACACATACTAGTAGTGAAATGCACTACAGATTGCCCCTTCAACAGCTCTCACAGTGTAGTTCATTATAGAAAAAATAAATATGTTGGGCAGACAACAAAAATGCTTACAGCAGTAAGTGGGAGTTCACTAACTAAAGAGCTTTGATTCCTATGTCCTCTAGTTACACTAAGTACCAAAAGATAATATAACAGCATAGCATAAATGAAAACAGTGAAGGTAACTAATTTGTTCCTTTATTACTATTTTGTTTAAATTTGCTGATACACATGTTCCACTCTGGGTGCTTATGGAACATGGAATTGCATAAATATGGTTTTGCCTGGGTAGAATTTTTTTTTTTTTTTTTTTTTCTTAGCCACAAATTATAATGTTTATCATGCTGATGAAGCAATGGTTGGGGGACAAATATGAAATTAAAAATAGACTTGGATTTCCCAAACATTTGAAGTGCTGGCTTGCAAGCCTATACAGCAATGTTGATTTGTGGGTAGTTAATTTTCTTGGCCATTGTTTTTCTACTGTGTGATGCTGTGAGGTTATTTCTAGGCAAAACGAAATATACAGTTATACATAGTAAGAGAATTGTGTAGTAGAAAATGTTCTTGGCACACACACACTGCTCTGAGTACATAACGTGCGCTTGAATGGACTAGCTGTTTTTTGTTTGTTTTTCCATTGGCAAGCCAAGAAATAAAGCACAATCCATTTTTAACTTAATTTTTCCATTTTTTTTTTCAAGATTAAGATACAAAATCTTATTTTCCTTTGGACACAGTTCCAAGACTCTGGACCAAAAGCTTACTTAAGCGATATTTCCATCACTTTACAGATATAACTTATTCACTTTTCTACCAAGTTAAAATGTCTTAAAAGATACAGATATTTGAGAAAACAAAAATTGATTTCCTTGCAGCCATGTTGAGTTCAGGTTTTGATCCTGATGTAAATAGAGAGGTGAAATTCACCAAGGGACAGAGGCCAGCAGAAGGCCATGCACAAACACTGTGTTCTGCAGTGTTGGCATAGGGATAGCTCAATACCTCCTCTATCACTTCAGGTTTGCATTACTTGGAACTGAGACATTATGTGGTTAGACAGAACAGAAAGCTTAAGCTGGGGTTGGACTTGGGTTATACTCAATGTCTGAGGACTGTATTTAAGGATAATTGAAAGAGAAATAAGTTTTTCCTTTTATTTCATTGGTCTTTAGACTAGTCCCAGATTATCTGGCCCTAACTCATTTGTTCAGTGGAGACAGACTGTGGATGCTGTTCCAATGTATGAACTGGAGTCGCTGATTCAGAAGAGCTACAATTTACTTGTTTTTCTTCAGGACATCCATTTGTGTTGCGTGCATGAGAAATCAGATTATTTTAACTTTTAGAAGATTAAACTAATTCTTGCACAGCAAGTAGAAGAACTAACACATTCCTGGGACAACAAAACATTATTTGCGATTAAGCATTCTCTAACTAAAGAGAAGTTGTGGCACAGCTTTCTACACCATGAGATCATTTGCAATCATTCTAGGAATATATTCTCTTACTATTCAAGTAGGTCTGCCTTGAAATGGAAATACTGGAAGAGCAACAGAGGCAGGATTTGGTCTATAACTTCCAGGTACCAAAAAGTCACTTATTGGAAGATATGGCTAATAATTTCCTGAATGAAAAGTTAAAGGAATTAATAGTTAAAGAACTGAAGTGACTTGGGCAATTTGAACACTTAACAGCATGAGTGGACATCCTCTTTTACCTCTAAATTTTACATTTTTTCTTCTATTTAGATGATTTTCATACAATAAAAAAATAAAAATAAAAATAAAAATAAATTATGTAATTGTGCCTCTTCTCATTAGACACAAAGTATCTTCAGTCCAGATGGGGATGGATTTAGACTGGGGTCAGAACTCTCTGTCTTTTGGATTCATGTCTTAGACTGGTAAAAATAATAAAAAAAAAATAATAAGAAGAAAGAGTTGCAGAAAACAACAACAACAAAAAAAATTGTTCTTGTGACATAACAGTTGGATATTTCTGCTTGCCTCTGCTCAGGATGTCAGATGTTCCTAGAAACAGAACTTAAACAGACTGGTGGAAAAGAGGATTAAAAGAAAAGAACCAAATTGAACAAGGTCAGCAATCCAGAGTGGATACATTAAAAAAAAAAAAAAAAAAGTCACTGTTTACTTGTATTCTTTGTAGAAAGCAAGATGTGGAAAATGATCAGTTTTCTAACCAGACTCTGCTAGTAATTTTCTAATTCCAAGGTTCTTTTCCTCCTCCCGCTTGTCCCTAGCAGTGCTTCAAAATTAGCTGTAATTTTCATGGTTCACTTATTGAAGTATGAAATGCATAAGGTTTAGTGTGTAGCAGCAGTGAACCCTGAAATTAAGCATTTTGTACTGAAATGTCTGTATTACCCTGGATAAATATGCCTATATTTTTGTTGGAAGGGTTCAAGAGAGCTAAACAGGCTGGGAAAACCTGAAGTCTGATAAAACTAACTAGGTGAGAGGAAAGGAAAGCAGTTATTTGGCGCGAATGGTGGTTGGGGAATGAGGAGAGCAATAAGGGGAAAACTGAGCAAGACACTTGAGAGATGCTGTAATAGAGCTGGAGTATTGGAGTATTATTAATATCAGAGGGTTAAGGGATCTAACTGCTCATTCTCTCTCTTTTTCACTTTATACTCTCTATTCATTATCTTTGTAAGCTGCATAGTCTTGCATTCATATTTTCAGGAAATACTTTTCTCTCTTTCCTTTTTTTCATTTTCTCACAAGTAATCTCACATGAATCAAGGTGTACATTCTATTTCTATACATCATACATCAGTCTTTGACACCACGTGAAACCTGGATATTGTTCTGTACATTAGAGCAGAGGGCTTCAACTTGTGCTAGAGGCTGTAACTACTCAGAGATGCTCTGGTGTTAAATTTCAGGTGTGCACTTAGCTCCCACATGGAACCCTATAGTATTTAATGCCAGACAAGAATATGAATGTGGATTTCATGAATATGGATGAAATACTGAATGGCTGACAATATGAATGCTACCAGCGGACCTCATTCTGGAAACCCCTTTGGTTTAGGTTCTTGGCTGGTGTTTCTGTCTTTATTATTGTAGTATTCTAATTGAGAACAATTGTATGAGATAATGTCTTATACAAGCTATGTAAAAGCTTATTTATGTTTGCCTTGAGCATTGTTCATAGTCTTTTTCTATTTCAGACTTACACTCTCCTTACTGAGAAGTTCAGATTCCCTCCAGAGTGCTCACAGATACTTCTGCTTGGAAGGCACTCTCCTTCACCCTCTGTTCTTCACCTGTTGTCTCTTTCCTTTTAAGGGGCTATGCTAAAGAAAAAAAAAGAACCTCTCTTCTGTGCTGTGCTTCAGTTTTTCCTTCCCTTATTCATTACCTCTGATCTCTTCTGTCTATATTGTCTTGTTGTGGCTATGAAGTGCTGTTCTATCCAGTGCATCAAAATTACTTTTCATGTCCCATATGCTCAGCATCATCAGCTGATATCATTCACTGGTGCTGTATCTTTTGCTGGTCTTCTTCCCTTTGCAGGATATAAAGCAGGGTCCTCTTCCCTCTTACATAACCAAAAAGGATGTATCTTGCTGATCCAGCCAGCTTGGTAACAAAGAAGCTGCAATGGAAAATGTTCCAAAATTTGTTACAAGTAACCCACCAAAACTGGTGAGGGTATGGAGAATTGTAGTAGAAATGTTAAAGTTAATATCTTAGGAGCATAAATGGATTCTGTTTGCAGAAACACCAGAATGAGTACACAACTAGACAAGTTTTACAACAATAGCATATGTTGATGGCAGCTGGATTAGCAGGTCATCAAGATCCTAGAACACATCTGTGTGCAGCTTTTAAGTCACCCAGATTGGGAGAAAAAGTAGAGCAAGTAAATCCTGATGGCTCACAGAGGTGGAACAGGATGGAGGGATTAATCACTGTCATCTCCTGAAGGGTTGCAAAAAGGCACATCCCAAACCAGCACATGGTTTCCAACTGAGAAAGACAAGGAGACATGAGGAGCTGATAGTTGAAGGGTCCTCTGTTTCACTGCAGAAAAGCCTGGACAGGGCACGTGGATAGGAGCAACTGGGTTGCCTGCATGCTGGGCAGACCACCACGATGCATCAAACCTTTAGTGCTTGTGAGAAGGGGGACTATGAGTGTATGAGTGTGTGTGAAATCAGTTTCAAAAAAAACAAACAAAACAAAACAACAACAACAAAAAACTTTCTATAAGTCCTTGCATAGAGATTTGCTGCGTTAGCACTGCACCATTATTTCCTGCAAGTTGGGCAACTTTGCCGTCTCAGGGGTGGCAGGAAGAGGAGCTTCCACTAGGCACAGCTCTGACATTAACCCAGAACTGGGAGAAGGAAAAAGAAGGAGGATAGCAGGTGGACTATTGCACACACACAGGGCAGAGACACTGCCAGCATCCACATCAGAGGCCTGGGGACTGAACACCATATTCATCAAGCCACCTGCTTCACCTTTTGCAATGAAACTGTTGCCTGGACCCTAGCCCTGATATCCAGGACTCTGGATATATTACCTCCTGTGCTGCCTGAGTGCTTTCCTACTTTTAGAAGAAGTAGGAAAATACTCTTTTTCAACAAGTACTAGTGACTCCAGATAGTGAACACTGCCACAGTTTTATCATTTTTATTAAGAGACTAGCCTTTTAAGTAGAAAGAGAAGCATGCCTCTCATTGACAGATGTGCCTTTAATGCTGGAACATACAGTATGTGCCACAAGTTGCACCCCATTTAGCGAGACTGGCTTACTGATATCAGCTGATTTGCAGGGTTTTACTTGGTGATCTGAAGACTTTTCAAATTGTGTTCTTTCATAAAGTCTTACAGCAAAATTGGAAATATTTGAAAACCTGAGTGTAGTGTTCTATGTTATCATCTCAGGTAATAGTCGTATAATCTCTGCCTTTTAAGTGTTAGATTCCAGGTGAGTAATTATTTATGTTTTCGAGCTAGACAAACATTTGATTATGTCTAAGTGAATTAGGCAGAAGAGTATTCATAAATGTAGAAACATGCTCTTGCAAGGATCTGAAGGACCTGGGCATGCATGGATCTTAACTGTTAGATGATGGGTGTCGGTGTATCAAGGTTGCCTCTTTACTAAAGGACGCAGGAAGACAGGGATTTAAGCTTGATGTCTGGTTCCAAAGTTGAGTGTTAGTTTAGGAGTAGGTGGTTTGTAAGAACACTTGTATTTTACGTTCAAGGCCAGTGCAATCCTAAATTGCATTTTTTTTCCTCACAAACCTGCAATTGGCATTTCACACATACATCAGTTTACACAAAAGGGATCTCCTACAAAATGCCTGTTAAAAATTAGCTCACTTTCATGGCACCTTTAGCGGTTAGTTGCAGTTTAAGACCCATTAGTGAGACACAAATGTCACAACATGTTCAAGACCACTTAGCTGTTGGAACAGAATAACTAATAAGAACAGGGAATGAAATGGTCTGGTTGTCTTCTGTATTCATCTCATGCTTCCTTCATTTCCACTGTCTCACAGTAGATTGTATGTGAGTTCAAACCTGCAAACACTTTTACCCAATTAGCAGCTCCTGAGTCAATGGTCTCATTCAGCTGTCTCAATTAACGTTGGCTTTTACTGGGTCCCTTTGCCATTTGGATTCAATAGAATATTTATGTAAACGAGAACTGGTGAAGGAATAGTAGGACTCTTGTGGGCTGATATTCCATTTTGTGCCTTTATAATGGAATTTTAAAAAAATTTGTTCCTCAGAGAGATTCTCTCTCTCTTTTTTTTTTTTTTTTTTTTCTCCAGCTGCTATTCTCAGACAATAATTATGTTTCTTTTAAAGTTAATGCCAAATCACTGATATTTTATAGGGTGTTTGCTTTGTAAATGGAGAGCTAGTAAATCAGCATGCTAATTTTTGTTGTCACCCCTCTGCTTAATTTTGCTATTGTCAGATAATTATCTGTTATGTACACAACAGTGTAGTTTCATATCTGTCATTTGTCTCTCTCAGTTTCATTATCTTTGTTAAACTCCTGTCTCAAGGTTTCTTGCTTACAGACATCGGACTGCAGCAAGTTTATGATCATTATTTTATAAGCCTAATATATATGAAATTGCAAGAGGGAAAGAACAGTTTAAATATAACTGTACATTAAGTACGGTTACTGAGTCATTGTTTCGGTTTTATATAGTGTGCATTTCTGGCTAGTGTAAAATGCACTATGAACCAAATTTTAAAACCATCTGCACCTCCTGTTTCCGTCTAAGATGTTATTTATGTTTTTGGCTTTGTACCCTGAGCTAAATACAGAATGTGTAAAGACTGTTAATTAACCCTTTGAGACATGAGTTTCCCATAAATGTGTAGAACAGGAACATGTTTTTAATTAGGTAGTAAAACTCTCAGGATTTATACGTGCTCAAAATTTTCTCCATAATGAAACCAAAGGGAGTACATGTTAAATGAATTAAGGGGAGGGGGGAAAGACGGGATGGGAATGTGTTTAAATAAAGCTAAAATTGTATCATACTTCCACCAAAGCCAGGAAACTCAAATTTAAGTCCAGTGGTCTGTTATTAATCCAAGATATCTTAATGAAAATGATCAGTGGTATATACAGATTTTCTTGCTGGAAGAGACAGTCTCTTAGTCTTTATCCTTTCTCTTTTCTCTAACATTTTTGATAAGGTCTGTTCATAGCCTTTGGAATTCACCAGGATACCCTGTATTCCCCCCATACAGCAGACCAGACAGCGAATTGAAGAAGGAGCTCTGTTTAAAGCTGAACTTGGCCCAAGTTCAGTGAAATGCTTGAGCATTTGTCTAACGTAAAGCAAGTGAATAGTCCTGTTGAAACCAATGGAATCAGTTGCATCCCTAACATTAGCCACACACGTAAACGCATTAGTGAGTTGTGGCCCAAAGAAACTGTGGCTATTTAATGATAAAATGGAATATTGGTACTGCAATGCGCCATAACATGAAAATAACAGAATAGTTTGATGGGAATATAATCTTACCTGTAGTGTTATTTCAATCCTTAGTTAAATTTTATAGAGATTTTAATATTGATACATCCAATAAAACATGCTATAAAAAAAGTTACCAAAGAACAGAGCTTGTGTTCTTATTCTACAGTATTTGCCACTCAGTCATTTCAATTTTAAATCAGAAATTCCAGGAATGCCTAATTCAGGCAAAGGTCTTAAGGGTCTGGAAAATACCATGTTTCAAATAAAAGCTTGTTTAAGTTCCACAAGCATAAGAGAGGGAAAGCAGTTCAAACTGGTAAGCCTATTTGTTTTTCTTTGTGTATATTTAACTTAGAATTAAACACAATATATTTCTTTCTTTTTTTTTTTTTTTAAAAGGATTTTTATGAAACCCTTCACAGTCCTATATCATATCTTTGAGTGCTATGTTTCAGTCTAAGTGATTTTTTATGGAAAAGCGATAAAACACTAAAAATAGTTCAAAGTACATTTCTCCAGAGCAGCTGAAAAGAACTCCAACTGTGTAACTGTTGGTCCAGAGGAGCTCTGTGGCCTTTCTGTTTGGTACAGTGCCATTTTTACTCTTCCCTGGAGAAAATTTCCTTCTACCTTCCCATGTATTTTGTAACAATCCTGGTCAGAAGCAGGGCCTGATTCTTATGAGGCTTCATAGGAAAAAAGTAATGCTTAGAGAAGGTTTACAGGTCCAGAGCCTGTAAAAATTAATAGAATATAACCTGAAATTCAACAAAACAATTTGGTCATTATCCTGTTCCTAATGCAGCTATTTGCAGCTATGCTAACTAGACATAAACTGATGGCATTCATATTTTGTTTAACTTTGTATTTCATCCAAGAATTGAGGTAAATGATCACCCAAGTTGAAAAGCAATGGATAGGCAGGTTCATTCAAAAATACCATTGTTTATACTTTTGTATTAAATAAGATCCTCACATATTAGGCAGCTCTGTACATGTCCACTTGAGGTCTTCAGACTACACAGTCTGTTCTGTGCAGCACCCAAGACCTTCAAGTGCACACAACTGGTGCTGCACTCCTACACTGAAAGATCTGCACTTGGGAATGAATAAATGACTATCAGATTGGAAATTGAGACAATACCACCCTTATATTAAGATAATCACCTACTTTGATAACCTCAGTGTTTCTTTCTGCTTTGCTTTCTGCTTCCCTGCCTTCTACTACACTTATTATTGCTTTAATGAGATAGCAGATCTGGTGACTCATGTAACTTTTTTTCCATTTTGGCTGCTTCTTTCACCTGATGCTCAGGCTTGCAGTTCCATTGGCCTGATCGTGTTTTTTTTTTTGTTTGTTTTTTGTTTTTTGTTTTTTTTTTTTTTTCTAGGCTAGTGTTCTACTAATTGAGTATTCTGGGTCTTTTCTCAGAGGACTGAATGAATATGCCATAATTAGGACTCCTAAGCAACGTGCTAATAGGAACAAGAATTTTAACTTCTTGATATGATTTTAAATAAACATTTCTCTGATGCTCTGATATTTCTATGCTTGGTATAAATATCAAGACTTTAATAGTGGTGATTCTCTGTGAGGAACACCTGAGTTTTAGTAGCATAATAATTGAGTGCTTGAAACACCTTCAACCTTCTCCCCCCCCACCCACCCCGGTATCCTTTTCCTTTACTTTGCATAGTCATTTACACTTGCTCAAATTGAGTGCAAAGTGAGTGCAAAATGCTACCTCATCAGTGTTTTGTACAGGTGTAAATGACTATACAAGCTGCAATGTTGTGCTAAAATCAGGCCTCTTATCTTGGTTGATTGGCGGTAAAGCCATTATAATCTTTAAAAGACCTCTTGCAGACTACTCCTCTTTCTTTAGAGATTCTTATATTACTCTAGTGCTTGGAGTAAGTTAGTAGTAAAGCTAAAGGTCAACAGGAAGAATGGAAAGAAGGTAAGATGTACTTTATAGGTTTTATATGATCTTTTATATTCATTTTAAATAAGTAGAAGTAGTTGGAAATTTTATAGTAGAGATGGAAGATTATAGATCAGGATTCTTTATTGCATTACTCCTGTTTATAAGCTAGAAATCTGAAGCTTCTTGCTAGGTTTTGTGGTATAATGGCAAGCAGTGCTGTACAGCTCTTTACTAAAGGACATTGATTATTCTCTCTTCTTTTTTTGTTTCTCATGCTGGAAAATCAGAGGTGGCAGCAGAACTGAAATCTGACAGTTTGTGGCTTTTGGATCCTGGCAATGAATGAGCAAAACAAATAATGCTGCTGTTGATTTTTTTTTTTATTTTTTTTTGAGATACCTGGTATCAACACACAAGCGCGTGATCCCATTTTTGCAATGACTTTTTGGTCTATGGCTGGGCTAAAAGATTTTGGTTAGAGTATAAGTAGACTATAGCAGTATGATCCTCTGGTTGGTTGAACTCTGTGGGAAATACAACATCCTGACTTTGTTTCTCCTATTTTACCATATGCCTGTGTTTTTATGCATTTCATGTGTATTGTGTTCACATACTTATGCTATTACTAATTATTTTCTTGCATTCAGTGTGATGAGATCAAAGCACTTTAATATGACACAAATTCTTTGTGGAGTTGGAAGGAGACAGTAATTCTATATTCTATCACATTAAAAAAATCCTACAGAAGTTATGTAAAAAATTGTGTAGAAATGTATTGTGTAAAAAGGTCACCTTTGAACATTATTGCATAAAATCAGAGGTTATGTAGGATCTAGGATAATTGGGACTTAAAAAGATGATTAAGCACTGGACCAGTTGAACTGAGATGCAGAAAAATATTCCATCACTGGAGTCCGGGTAATTAAAATTTATTGGTCTAATCTAACTCTTAAGTTGTCTGTGCTTTGACTGGGGTTATGAAGCAGATGAACAGATGTCTGTTGTTGTGTTTCTATGTTTTTTGAGACATGCTCTGCTTTTAAGTCATGGGTTCATTTTTTTTTTTTTTTTTTTTTTTTTTTTTAAATCATAGCATGGTTTATAAGTTTGATACCCAGGCAGTGATGATTCTTCACTGGCATGTATTAAATGACCTCAGCAGCAGGTGCAAGTGTGCTGACACCTCTGTGCTACAGTATGTAGCTGCAATATTCTTATGGTTCTGTCATGCAAGAGGCCAAGGACTAAAGCTAGACATAATGGAGGCCTCTAAGTAATTCTGAAACTGGACTATTCGATGCAAGTGAGTGTCTGAATTCTTCTCCAGCCTACCTTATACAGTAAAAGTCCTCTCCCCACCTGTAGGACTATATTCGTCTACAGAAAAAATCTTCAGTATTGAAAATTCTTCATCCCAAACTATGTTCTTTTGTTTCAGTTTTTGTTTTGATTGAGGTTATGTAATTATATAATATTTCTTTAACTCAATGAAGATGGCTTGTACCAGATTTGCTTGAAAAATATTTGTTGTGGAGAAGGTAAAGCTGGTATGTTACATTTCTGGTAGCAGCTAAATCAGTAGGTTGTTTGAAACAGTTCCCAAAGAAAATGTATTATCACAATGATATCTGAGATAACATGCCATTCACTACTACATTCACATTCAATGTGTTTTATTTTTGTGTCTGTACAATACAAAAATAACTCAAAATAGGTCACTCATTATGTGAAATTAGTCTTCCAGTAAATCACTCAAAGGCATTGGAATTACCTGATAGGCCAAAGATGTCTAAGAACTAAGTGTGGACTATGCTTCTCCAAGATAAGCATACAAGATCTCCAAGATAAACTACAGGTAGGGTTCGTGCATGTCACAGTGCATGAAGAAGCTAAGTCTACACCAGTAAACTTAACTGTTCCCACTTGTGGCCTTGAGCGCACTTCTGCAGATGCCCTAAGTTGTTCTAATTGCTACCATGGTTTTGATTAATGCCAACTGGCAGTCTCCTACAAAGTCCTTGGGCAAGCTCTGAGGAACAGCATAAGCCAGGTACAACACCCAGCAGGCAGCGAGACAGCCGGACACAAGAAGGGTTGAAGGACAGTTCAGCTAGAACATGATCTGTGACCTGCCACTTGCCCCTAGGGCCTTCAGTACACTTGAGGCTCCTCCAGTAGAACAAGGTTAGACAAAGCATTTTAGATCTTGCTCTGTAAAATCAATTTACACCTGAAAACTGTTCAGCATGAGCTAAATTTTCCTTCAGTTGTTCTCACTCCTTTGAGGCCAGCAGTGTGCTAGAGATGCCTGCCAGCATAGCTGCATCTGTCTGCATGCAAATAGGTATGATTCCACAGTAATCCCAGCAGAACTATCTAATAGAGACACAGTTGTACTGTCAAACTATTTTTTAACATTATTGCTTGTTCAGTTTGTTCAAAACAATGAACATCTTTATAAGTTGTGTCCACACCCTCTTTTAGCATGCTAGGTTCCTGTACCAACAGAGTGCTGCAGATCAGGATGCAGCTCTGCACAGAGCGTCACCCAAAGATTAAAATGGTACAACTGGCCTTCAAGGTAGTTTGCGTGTGAGCTCTGATGCCCTGCTATCCAACCTCTGGCAGATTCTACAAGCAAACATTCATTACCCCTGCAAGCTCTCTTGTGTAGATTTTTTTTCATGCTTATTTCTCCTATACAAGCAGGCAGGAGCATGTTGCATATTGACTCAGTTGCTGGAGTGAAACTGCTTTTGAACTTTTTTTTCCAATCCAAATGTGTAAACATAACTAACTGAAAACTCAGTTCTCAGTTTAAAGGAAAAGAAGCTGCAGTTATGCTTTTTTTTTTTCCCCTCTCTTTCCAAAAAGATCTGTAAAGATCAATGTGGGAGAGGAACTGTAAAGTTTCCCATTTAATCATTAATAGGAACTGCTTTTGTTGGTGACTGTTACACCATTGAAAACTGGCAAATTTATTTTTGCATTCTCTGACCAAATTCATCTCTGGGATAAGGAGACTGAAATTCTACTGAAGATTATAGGAGTGGTGCCCATTTTCAGGAGTGTCTTTACTCTAACCATAAGGATAGAAGTACTTTGGTTGCCCAAACCTTAGTACACAGGCAGAGATACCTTACTTTAGACTGAAAGTCAGTGTCTCCTTTGAAGTTGATTCATCAAAGCATTTTTTTTTTATTTTTTTTTATTTTTATTTTTTATTTTTTTTGCCAGAGGCCATAACAAATCCTCCTCATTACCTATGAGACAAAGGATGTATCAGGGAAGGTCATTACTGACCAATTTATCGAGGCATCCATCCAATTTTGTGCACCTACTCCACCATGCAAGCTACTATTGATTTTTGACTTATCAAAGTGGGTTTTTGGAATGGGTTTTAATGCCAAAAATTTGGTGAACTTGCTATACTAATGCCTAGGGATTAGAAGCATGGAAGTGTGTATATGATTTGATGAAGCATATAAGATGTGTTTTTTGTGGAGGCTTGTGGATATGGGAGGAGGTGCCAGATTCATGGCTTATTTATCCTTCTCTACTCCTAATGTCTCAGAAGAACTCATTAATTATTCTTGTCTCACAGGTGACTCCTTTCCAGAAATAACCCTCATAGACCAGATAGATATCTGAAACTTTAAGGAATTTTTACATCTGTACATGAACTGCTTAGCTATATCATGCCTTACAGTAGAAGTATTGTGCTTGTAGTTCATCAACATTCAAGAGGATGTTAGGGAAGAAACAGGTTCTCAGAGAAGAGACACTTCTGTCCATCAGTCTTGAGCTGACAGCAGGACTAAAAGCAATCTGTTGTAAGTTAGTGCACGCCCTGTTTTGAGCAGCAACCTGGTAGTGAAAGAAAGTATTTCTTAGCTCCCAGGCTATTCCACTGTCAAGAAATGCCCTCTGTTCCCTAACCCCTATAACAAGAGGCTCAGAGAGGTAACTCCAAAGTAGCCTTTCAAAGCTGGAAGGTTTTCCTATAATGAAAAGTCTTCAGCTGCCCCTCTGGATAGTGTATAGACACTACGATGCCTCTAGAGCACTGTCTGTTGAAACTACAAGGCAGTGACAATTCCAACAAGGGTAACAGACTTTGCTTTCCTCATGGGTGCTTCTCCTCTGGTAGGTTTGCATTTCTTTTGCACGAGGTGAATCTAAGGAGGTATGTTCAGGAACCTCAGGTGGGACTTCAGCGATCCAGCTGATCTGTGTCTGCATAGTCACCTCCCCAAGGTGCTCACAGGTTGACTGAATCCATTCATAGCTTTTTTTCTTGGAAGGAAGAGAAGGCAGAAGTAATGTATGGGGTAGGATTGAGTACATGTAATTTAGAGGTTCAGGACTGGGCATCAGGATGTGACAACACTTGAGACTTCAGCCAGCCATTTCTCTGCTGGCATATAGTAGCGGAAGGAAAGGCTAGCATAGCTACAAGTTCTTGTCTTAGGACTTTTTGGCAGGATGAGGGGGAAGCACGTCTATGAAAGTAAGATATTCTGAGACAAGTAGTAAGGGTGCGTTAGCCCATCACATGAGCTATACACATTTCATATTTCTATTTCCCTGGATTTGGAGTATTTGGACCTAATTTTTTGGCTTTGCCCAAATATTTTCTTTAGTATTCTGGATTTGTGAAAGGATGGCAGAGCGAGATAGCTCAATGTGCAGTCTGGCTGGACTGCTTGATGAAGGAGAGGTATATAATTCAGTAACAGAAACATTGTGCTAGACTCTCTTTTAAATTTGTTTCAGATCATTGTGGGCAAAGATCTTGTGGGCAAGACTGCTCATTTTGTTAAGACTTTCTCCCTCTCACGTCTTTCTCCTCTGGATGGCAACACTATTCAGGTATCTTTGGCTAGGAGTATGGATGACAGAACAGATTAGAAAGCTGTTTGTTAATTGTTGGATTTCATTCTTATGGAAGCAAAGTGAAAAGCTATAGGTAAATTTGCTTTCACACCGATTTTCTTTAAGGATTAAGCTCACTCCTTTGAGTACAGATAAGGAATGTCACAAAAATGAAGTAAATTATTAAGGTTTCTCTCTAATTTTCTCAAACTGTTTTTATAGTCTGAGTATGCAGATCAGGTCATAAAACCAAATTGTGGATCATTATACTTACAATATATACATATTATCTATAAGGCACGCTCCTAAATGTGTTTATATCTACAGTGTGATAAAATAGAATAAATGTAATCATAACCTGTGCTGCTTGAGTGTATGAAAGTAAACAGAACCTAGAGACATCTCAAAAGGCATGTACAGATGAAAATGCAGATGAACCTGGACCTTGCTGTACTCACTCTTTTATCACCCTGCTTTTCTTTCACGGGAGCCAAAAATAACGTAATATTTTCCATGAGTCTGAAAGCAGATTTTTTTATATTTTTCTGGAGTTATGATTCATTTATAGCCATAGTTAGATGTCAGGAAAGGCTGTCTGTGAGCCACATGCTAACTGAGCTGGTTTTCTGTACACACATATGTATGTTCATACATTCCCTATATAAAGCTGCATTTGTAAATGTGTACAGAGAGTGCATGCACACACACCTGTAATAACTGATGTAATACTTACCTTGGCAAGACAGGATAATAAGATATTATCCTTTTGACAGAGGCAGCATAATGGACATTCTAGGTCCACTGTTATTGCAAGTTTCTTTTTATGAGAGTAGACCTAGCGCAATTTATCTACTGTGTAAAGGCACAAGTTGTGGGACCTGGAGAAACCTATTGAATAGATCCTTCATTCCTTTTGATTTGCCTTCAATCAGTGGCCTGATTTGAGGTCTAATGAGAGCTCCACTCATGAAGTCCTAAGGGACAAATGTACAACAGGGCTGCTAATAGCAGCATTTACATCAAGCCAATGAACACAGATTATAAGGCTAGAATAAGACAGAAATAATGGTATAAAGAGCTATTTTTGCATTCACCAAACCAAGAACCCTATCTGTGCTCTGTTTGCCCAGACCTACTAAAAGTGGCTGTGGGAGGAAGATATAGATTGGGTTGGAAGACCAGTCAATATGCACAGACTTATTTAAATCAGCCAGATAATTAAATTACTTTATTCATTGGTAAAAATTCACTTCACTTAAGTGGAAAATGACTGATATGCATGTGTAGCTTATGAGATGGGATAATAGCTTGAAGACTGGAGAATGCTAAATAGAATCTCTTTCTGTGGCTCAGTCTTCATAGCTGGATGGTGTTTCTCATGATATACCGTCTGTAGGATTTCCGTCATCCACTACTTATGATTCAGCTAAAGGAACGACTGTGGAGGTCACTGGAGGTGAAACCTAGTATGGAGCCAGCCCATGGAGGCAAACAAAAAGACATCCAATCTATATTTTTCCATGAATCTTTGTGGCATCTCAGCAAGGCACAAAATATTGTTGAACTCACCCCGGATAAATTGTTGCTTCTTGACAGCTGAACTTGTATTTATCTAAATTCATTTTTGACTTGTATTCATCTAAAACTGCATATGTTAAAATTTTCCCAGTGGACAGTCAAAAATATAATAGGTCCTGTAAATAATAGGTGTTTAAATGGAGAACTGCCTCTCAGGTACTGTAACTTTCCACATATTCTATGTAGTTCTTTCTGCATGACATATTTAAATCAGTATTACACATTCTTTCTATCAGTTAAAGTAAATAGTGCAAAGAAAACACTGAAAGAATAAAGAACTTTTTTTATTGATCATGCTCATGTAGGTCTTCTACTGTCCTCCCCACATGGTACCAACTGTTTTCTTGACTATATTTTAAATATGATACATGCCAATAAAGGCACAAATACTATTATATATGCTTATGAGGATTTTTTTCCTCCTGATTTAATGCTGTCTGTAGTACAAACTGTATCATTTCAACAGTATTGAACACTTACTAATAGAAATACTTGGAAGATTTAATGAGGTTGGTCATGTGAGTTACAGCCATGAAGACAGGAAAATAAAACTTTTATAACTATACTTCCCTGTTCTTTTTCTGTTAAATGAAGTCTAAATGCTTATCCTGAAAGGGGTTGCTTACCTTCACCCGTGAATTTGACTTCTTGAGCCAAGGCATGCTTTTTTTTTTTTTTTCTTAGTGGCTTAAGTTGATTAAACCTCTTGTTTCTCTGTTTTTAGAGAGCTTACAAAATAAGGATTTTTTGTTGTTGTTTTGTCTTTATACTTTTTATTTTTTAAGACCACCTCTGGCATCAAATCTTTGCTTTTAAAAGTTTGATTGTTATGGTTTGTCACACCTCAAGCAGCCCTATTTCGGCAAAAATAACTTTTTTTGTTTTGTTTAAGTTTAAATAAGGAAATGAGCTGAACTAAGATTAAGATAAATAAATGCGTATACAAAAATAGAACTATTATTGCTTTAGGTCTCTTCAGTATTCTCTTTTGGACGCTTAATCTTTCTGGTTAGTTTTGATGGCTCACATCTTGGCTGAAAAAGACCTAGAGCCCAGGTTCCTACTTTCCAGGGTAATGCTCTAACCACAGAGTTATTGCATTAAACATGGCTTAGGGTACCAAATGGCATTTAAAAGGACAACTTCTCCTTGACTGTTCGAAAAGCAAGGCAGCATCTTTTGTGAAGAGATCTCCCAGGCTGCTGATCTCAAATATGGAGAGATACCTCCCTGCAGCAAGGATCAAAGGTCTCATACCCTGGGGAAGACAGTGTCTGCAGCAAAGCCTCACACTCAGCATTTTCTGTAGGGTCGTTTCAAGAAGCTGCATGCTGAACACACTTATGTCAGTTGTGCCTTCTTGTGCAAAGGCTGCTTGAGCTCATGTACTAAGGCTCCTAATTCTCATTAACCATATAGAAATCTGAGACACCTACAGCCTCTGGATGTCACAGGGAGGTAGGCAATATGCCACTTTATTTTAATTGGATCTGGCTATAAATGACCCTGGAATGTGCACTCAACTGATTTGTGATCTAAGCTGTGATGAAGCATTTGCAGGGTCAATTTCATCATTCAGCAGTGAATATATTCAAATTGAAACAGTTCTAACAACTGTCTTTAATCTTCTGCCTTGACAAGATTTTCTTGTAGAATCTGCTCTGATGGAATGTGCGAATTTCTTTATAAATGCATCTCGCTGTAACCATCAACATTTTCTCATAGAAGGGAAGAGAAAGATAGGAAAAAAGAAAGGCTGTGCCTTTTAAGATATATATTGTTAGTATCATATAATCAATGGGCTGATAGTACTTTCATAGACTTCAAAAAAAGGCTTGGTGAGTTGTATCTATTATTGCCCATGGCCCTGATTCAACTTTTATAGAAGTCAATAGGCATTCTGGATGTTTGCTCCAAGAGTTGCTTGGACTGGGCCCAAAACAAACAATAACAACTATGGGGAGATGCTACAAACAGTGACAACTTTCTCATTTAAATTAATAATAATAATATTCTAGCTTCTTCTTGTGAGTGCTAGTGAGAATACTCTTCAGAAGTATGGCATAAATGTTAAACAATGTTTTCATGCCTGCAGTTTATTTAAATGCTATTACTTTTCCTGGATTTCCAAGCTGAGACTTACTAAGTCAAAATGAGCACAAGCAGCTTGCATGCAGCCTTTCCTTCTCTCCTCCTCAGTACTTCATGTCACCCCAACACCACATTCACCCTCCATGAGTGCTGTGGGAGGTTGGCAGGAGTGCTGCTTGCTGGTTGCAGCCCTGTCACCCCACTCCCTTGCTCGTGCTTCTCTGAGGCACTGGACAATGTGCCCACGATGGGGAAGAAGCCCTTGGATTTCTTTGGGATGCTCTGCATGAGAGGATTGTTCTCCAGGTGTTTGGGCTCTCCTCAAGGGGCACTCGCTTTGCTCAGATGAGAAACTGACTTCTCCAGTGTGGCTATGGCCAAAAAATAAATGGGGTCTAGCCCTGAGACAGTCCCTTTGTGGGTACTAGGCAAACCTCCTCTCTCTCCTTCCTCCAGTTTATTTATAGATAGCCTTATTTTTTTGTATTGTCAAGAAGCAGTAATTCCTAGATTTTCTTAAGTGTCTAGAGAATAAAGATCAAATGTTGCCAAGTGTACACATGACAGATAAATGAGAGTATAACACCAGCATCCTCCTTTGTCATGGAAATCATTTTGGTTTCCTGTTAAGAAAATGAAAAGCAGATGTTAAAAATAAAAAATAAAACATAGTCTGTGGTTTGCATACTCATGCTGTATTGGGACAGCCTGTGTTATAAAATGGTGAATGCTGGGGGGAAGAAGAGTGGTTTTTAATTTTATTTTGTTTCACTTTTTTAGAGCTGCCATTCAGATGTCTCTGTCAAACTACGATCTGCCACCTTCAGCTGGTTTTGTGTTAGGAAATACTGATGGGGATGCTCTCTTAGATGAGTAAGCCCAGAATGATGCTGCAAATGCTGGACTTTTCTATCTTTACCCAGTACTTCTGTCACGAGCAAGAACTTGATTTGGGCAGAACTATTTTTTTTCTCCTTGGATTACCTCTAGCTGGCAGCCTACGCTTGTGATCCCACATCATCTTCTTGAGAAATGAATCAGTCCTGACTCTCTTGTAACGTCATTTCAAGGTGCAAGGCAGGGAGGGGGAAGGAATTAAAGCCTTCAAGGAGAGGAAAGCAGGATGATGAATTCAGGATGCCTTTTCAATGGAAAGGCTTCTATCAAATAAGAGAATATGTGAAACTGTTTTCTGACTAGACTCTCTTCAGACCCCAACTTCTCCCCACCTTCCATGGGAGTTTTGCGTATACCAAGGAGGGAGCAAAATAGCAGAGGCAATTTAGTGATAGGGTATTATAGGAAAAGGCACAGTGAAAATATGTGATTATTTACAAAGCTGCTTGCTCTGGTAGCTTCATGAAACACACCTCTCTCTTCTGTGAGGGTTTGAAACTGTGAGATTTAGGATATGCCAACCGTGGTGAGAAAGGCCTGATTTTTTTCTGTCATTTTTTCAGATGATTTTCCTGACTCTTGGTTGGTCTGCAGACATTTTTAATGACCTGTTGCTGCAGTGCCACTTCCTGTTTTACAATATGTTGACATCTGAAATTTGAAAGACTGTCCTGTCTTCCCTGTAATTTATACTAAATATATATATGTGCATGTTATACCTTTATATGTATGTAGAAACGCTCCTGACAGGAAATGGGCAGGGTTGCAGGAGGCTTCAGCTTTAATTATTGTAGCCATTCACCAGGTAGGGAGAAGGACCTTCCCCAAAGATGGAAAGGGTGATTTGGGGATCTAAGCTGGGAAAAACAGTAGGATTTTGGGTGCAACCCCTTTGGGAGTTCTGGCGGTGACGTTGCAGGTCGTACTGTGCGAATGTACTTCAGCCATCCATTGTGGTGTGACTGTTCCTTTTCCGTGCTGTGTGAGCAGAGCTCACATGGCAGGCAGTTGTGGAGTAGCCCCTGTGAGGACATGCATACACACTCACTTCAGAGTTCAAACTGCTGCTGCTACTTTTTAAGCAGTTAAATGTATTTGGACTGAATGTCCCTCAGATCAAGGCAGGCAAGGTGAAGTACAGTTATATTTCTCACTTCAACATAAATAATTGAAAATTTCAAAATTTGCAAGTTGAAAATATTTTTTTTTATTTGACAAATTCTCATGCTGTTACATTTGTGTGGTTTCTGTCTCTATCCAAAGTTCCTTTATCTTTGCCTTTTTATTTCTCCATTTGCATTTTTTCTTCCCTTTATCTAACTACTCATTGCAGGCGTGTGTGTATATATATCTTTACATACAAAAACCTACAACGCTGGTGATCTGGCTTTAATTTCAGTGAGTCTTGAGATCAGAATGTAGACAGCTCACTAATATCTTCAGCAGTGAAGTAGCTTAAATTCATAAAGTATGGATGGTTAAGTAGGTGAGAGATTTTAATACCACATTCAGTCTACTCTGTTATGAAGTGCAATCCAAACTTCTTTATTTGCCCTGAGAAATCTGTTTTTGTGCATATTCACAGAGATGGGTAATGTAGGCATCTACTGCCCTTCAATTCTACTTCATCTCTTCCTCACTCATCACAGGTCTTTAATCCATGTAGTGAGGATAGGCAAGTGCCAGATTCCCGGATGCGATTAAAAGGTCACATCCTTTTGCAGTGGTTGCTATTCCACTTCTAACCTCAGGATTGCAGGGGAGAACAAATCTTGAAATGTTCAAGAGCCTTTTTTTTTTTTTTTTTTTTTTTTTCTTGGTGAGTATCTAGCAATACTTATCTGAATCATCTGATGCTCTGCTGTCTACAAAACTGTATTAAAGAAGAAAATCATTGCTTTGGAATATGTTTCAGCATTAAAGTTACACTTGAACAGAAATATGTAATGATTTGCTGTGGGACTTTGTTTCTACAACCATCCCAGGTAGAAACTGAGGAAAAGGAGATATATAGAAACATGTAGGTTATTACTTGTACTGTCTGGTGACAGAAGTGAAATTATGTTTGTGGTATATGGAATAAATGATTCAAGCACCTAGAATGGTTCAGGGAGTAGATTTATCTTTCTGTTGTAGGTGTCACTGAAAGAACCCCTTGGTAGCAGTTACTTCAGAGGAATAAGCTGGAGAGACTCAGAATTTACTTGCCTGGAGTAGTACATGTCTTTTCATGTCATATTTAATGCACTTTGAGACAGTAAAATAGAACCTGTTCCCCTGCTGACGCCAGTTCTGCACCGTGTCTATACCTAACCAGTGCATTGTAGCTCTAAGGACATTCATTTTGGCTCACTCCATAGCTCCAAAATTCTTTGAGATGCAATTTTTGTGTTGCTGGTTCCTTTCACACAGACAACATTGCCAATTGCAGCCGTGGGCCTTTCAACACAGGAAGAAGAGATGGGTTTCCTATTGGGCTCCTGTCCGTGGAGCTCCTTAGTGGCTTGCAGGGTTCATTAGCCAGGAGCTTAGCCTCTCTTCCAGGGAGCTGATGGCTGTTTTAGTCTTTCCCTTACTGATTTAAAGGTGCATTGAATTTCTGGTTCTGATTGGTGAGGGATATAAATATTTAAGTCCCCCAAATATGACATTTTACTAGAGGTAAATGTTACTTTTAGGTAATCTTTTTAACACCCACTAACTTTTTTTTTTAAAAAAAAAAAAAAAAAAAAAAAAAAGTCTTGCTGCAGTAATGTTTACCTCTGGAAGAATTATTTGTACAGGATAAATGTTTTTTTGTTTGTTTGTTTTCCCTGGCTGAGCAAAGTTACTGAGAGAATTCTTTGCACCCAAGAAAACAATTAGGCTCCCTTTATCTTTTTTGCAGTAGAAAGGCTGGCTGTCTTCTAACATTAAGAAAAACAATACAACTCCTAGAAGAAGGCTGGGTTAAGTCTAATTTCAAATGTCTTCCTGTGAGTTTTAAATCCTTCTCCTTGGAAGAACTTTTTGCTGGTTGCTTGCTATGGGGAGCAGGACCGTGAGCATGCTACGGAGATGAGAAGGATCTGACCATCTCCTCCCGCTGTTGCAGTGCGGGACACTGCAGTGGGGACAGCCAGGCAGGGCAGTGGGACCATCAGCATTAGCCTGCTGGTGCACACCGGTGTCTGGTGAGGTACTGGCCAGAAAACCGCGCGGGTTTGGACGCTAGCAGCCCTTGGTGAGTCAGTCTCTGTTTTCAGAGCCTGCGACTGAGTCCTTGGCAAGAAGGTGGCGCTGGCACTCTGAGATTGGGATTTCTTGCAGCTGCTGACTTCGGAGCCACAGGGGTACCTTTTAAACAATCTCTACAGGCTGCATCAAGTGGAAAAACAACTTCCCCGCAGCTGTTTTATGTTGTGATTTTTGTCGTTCCGATTTTTTTTTTTTTTTTTTTTTTTTAAATGCTTGACACTTACAAATCCTGCTCTCTTGCAAATAAGTTCCCCTCTACTCCTGTGAAATAAATGCCACCTTAACTAGTTCATGTCTTTCACCACCTTCGTTGTATCCCAGCACTAACCAGTTGGGGGAAGCTTTTGGTTACAATGAGCTGCTTTGTATGGAGTGTGTGTGGCTTTGGTGGTGACCTCTGTGAGCAGGGGTTGGTTTTGGTATGGTGGAGGGTGCGGAGGAGGGGGGGGGGGTCAGCATGGGGTTTTGTACTTCTGACTTTAGAACTCGGGGTGTGACTCCAAACTGCACTCTGTTCCCAAAGCTACTTTTTTTTTTTTTTTTTTTTTTTTTTTTTTTAAATGCCTGTCTTTTGCACCTTTATGTTGAATTCCACGTGCTAGGCACCCGTTATCTAGGTAATGTGCCCCCATTTCTCTAGACAGTTTATGAAACTTTAGAGTGTTAGTGAACTGAGTTCACTTTAACCTTGAACTTCAACACATAAAATTCATTGTCCATTTCTTCCCAGCCTGCCCACCCCCTTAATTTTGGTATATAACTAATCATTTGGTGAGTACTGGCCATGCACATTGCAGGGCAAATGATGGTAGTTATTTTCAGTCTGCTTTAAGCATGTGTGTGCTTGGTGCACTTCAAAAAAATAAGATACACGCTCTCACGTGCAAGGAGCTTGAATGTGTTAAGTATTTACTCTTAGACATTTGCTTGCATACTCTTCTACATGTACTTAAAGTTTTCATGTACCTTGAATGAAGCATGAGATACAAAAGTCTGTATTGTCACCAACCATGCAAATGACCTATGTGTACACATCTGTATTTTTTCTAATCAACTTTCAAAAACTTCACTACAATATTAAACATGAAAGTTTTTCTTAAATCTTATTTCATGAAGGTAGTCATTTAATAATAGAGCACTATACTATTCACAAATTTGCTTGGCTACATAATATACACTAATTTCTCTTTTAAGATGTTGGGGAAGGCTGGGAGAGCTAGGGAAAAGATGGCATTTATGAACTCAACTTATGAAGTCAACACTGCCTGCTAGTACAATGTATGTGATTTGTGCCAAACAGGTAGATGGCTTTCTTCAGAAGTGTTAAGTACAAAGGCTGTCTCATGATGCCATCTAACTGCTTAATTGCCAAGGAGTTCTACGGACATTTATTTAATGCTAATTGCATGTATAAATGTTCTTAATTTCCAGCATGTGAAAGTTGCAATGAATGCATACAACAAAGGATGTCAAAGTGACACTTCATGGAAAGATGTAGTTAAGGCAGTGTTAAGTTTTCCACCCTTTACTGAATGCGGGGGGGAAACTTATTTACCAGAGATGAGGAAAAAGCCGAGGTGCTTAACGCCTTCTTTGCCTCAGTCTTTAGCAGCAAAACCAGTTGCTCTCTGGACGCCCAGTACCCTGAGCTGTGGAAGGGGATGGGGAGCAGAATGTGGCCCCCACAATCCACGAGGAAATGGTTGGCGACCTGCTACAGCATTTGGATGTGCACAAGTCGATGGGGCCAGATGGGATCCACCCGAGGGTACTGAGAGAACTGGCAGAGGAGCTGGCCAAGCCGCTTACCATCATTTATCGGCAGTCCTGGCTATCGGGGGAGTTCCCACTTGACTGGCGGATAGCAAACATGATGCCCATCTACAAGAAGGGCTGGAGGGTAGACCCGGGGAACTACAGGCCTGTTAGTTTAACATCAGTGCCAGGGAAGCTCATGGAGCAGATTATCCTGGGCGTCATCATGCGGCAGTTGCAGGGCAAGCAGGCGATCGGGCCCAGTCAGCATGGGTTTATGAAGGGCAGGTCCTGCTTGACGAACCTGATCTCCTTCTATGACAAGGTGACACGCTTAGTGGATGAGGGAAAGGCTGTGGATGTGGTCTACCTTGACTTCAGCAAGGCTTTTGACACCGTTCCCCACAGCATTCTCCTCAGGAAATTGGCTGCCCATGGCTTGGACTGGCGCATGCTTCATTGGGTTAAGAGCTGGCTGGATGGCCGGGCCCAGAGAGTCTTAGTGAATGGAGTCAAATCCAGTTGGAGGCTGGTCACTAGTGGAGTCCCCCAGGGCTCAGTACTGGGGCCAGTCCTCTTTAACATCTTCATCGATGATCTGGATGAAGGAATTGAGTGCACCCTCAGTAAGTTTGCAGACGACACCAAGTTAGGTGCATGTGTCGACCTGCTCGAGGGTAGGAAGGCTCTGCAAGAAGATCTGGATAGGCTGGACCGATGGAACAAGGCCAACAGTATGAAGTTCAACAAGGCCAAGTGCTGGGTTCTGCACCTGGGGCACAACAACCCCAAACAGAGCTACAGGCTAGAAAGCTGCCTGTCAGAGAAGGACCTGGGAGTTTTGGTTGACAGTCAGTTGACTATGAGCGAGCAGTGTGCTCAGCCGGCCAAGGAGGCCAACAGCATCCTGGCTTGCATAAGAAACAGTGTGGCCAGCAGGTCCAGGGATGTGATTATCCCCCTATACTCAGCTCTGGTGAGGCCACACCTCGAGTACTGTGTTCAGTTTTGGGCCCCTCACTACAAGAAGGACATGGAGGTGCTTGAGCGAGTCCAGAGAGGGGCAACAAAGCTGGTGAAGGGTCTGGAGAACAAGTCTTACGAGGAGCGGCTGAGGGAGCTGGGACTATTTAGCCTGGAGAAGAGGAGGGTCAGGGGTGACCTTATGGTACTCTACAGGTACCTGAAAAGAGGCTGTAGCGAGGTGGTGGTTGGTCTGTTCTCCCACGTGCCTGGTGACAGGACAAGGGGGAATGGGCTACAGTTGCACCAGGGGAGGTTTAGGTTGGATATTAGGAAGAACTTCTTTACAGAAAGGGTTGTTAGTCACTGGAATAGGCTGCCCAGGGAACTGGTGGAGTCACCATCCCTGGAGGTCTTTAAAAAGACGTTTAGATGTAGAGCTTAGGGATATGGTTTAGTGGAAGATTTGTTAGTGTTAGGTCAGAGGTTGGACTCGGTGATCTTGTAGGTCTCTTCCAACCTAGACTATTCTGTGATTCTTTAAATAGAATTAATTTATTAAAGTTCAAAGCTCCTTAGAGCATAGGAACAAGTACGTGATGACTTGTTATTGTTTGAAAGTTACTTGTGGGGGGAAGTCACTCCAAAATTTCTGTGATATAACTCAGTACATGCAGTATTTGCAGTAAATGATGAACTTAAAGACTTTAAAAAGTTAAGCAGGGCAAACAGTTCAGTACAAAGCAAAGAACTTGGCTTGGCAGCCATTGCACAAAGTCTGCTTGGGCTGTTAATTAGCACTTGCATTGTAATAGAGCCATGCAATCCCAGACACTGTACAGAGTGGGGGCGGGGGGCTTCTCTAGAGGTTCTACCGCTTAAGCTTATGAGATGTGGGAACAAATAGGTCTTGGAGGGCACAGGACATCAGTAAAAGTCTCAGAAGAGGTGAGTGGCATTATTTGGACAGGAATTGGAATAGCCCCAGCACCCTGTCATCTGTTTTCCGCTGGTGGAGTCATAGCTTTGATGCTCTCTGTAATCTTGAATATCACTGTAGATATATACACAGGAACACAAATAACAGCTGGTACCCAAACTCTTAGAAAAACTCTGAAGTCCCAGGTTCTTTTTGTTTGTGCTGGATTTCACAGGGCAAAGTAACTCAGGAAACCATACCATGAAGAAAATAATACTTTCTGTAACATGACTGTATGTTCTAGAAACATGTTTGCCTGTGAGCCCTCCTTGTGGGACATACTACTGAAGCATACAAAAGTAGCTTTAAAGAAGAAAAAACTGCTGGTTTGTGCTGTTTATTAAGAGGAGCAGAGTTCAAGAAGCCCATGTTCAGCCAGTTTGCCAGCCCAGCTCATATAATATCTTAAGTCTCATACCTTTACCTTGGGTGAGGTGCATCATATCTGGGACTTCCCTGTTCCTTCAGTAGATATTGAAACTTACATCCGTATCTTAGTACTTTCAATGAGGGAATTTTCACAGGGACTTGAGTGTGATAATTTATGTGGGAAGGCAATCCAGCTAGAATTTGACAGAACAAGTGGGAAAGATGAAGGCTAGCACATGAATTTCCTTGTCCATCTGAATTGTCTTGAGCTCTTATTAGCTACATGAATAATGCTGACTGAATGCTACTCTTTCTGAGACTGAGGCTTCTTTATTTTGAAAATTAGATAGGTATATTCATGCAATTAGGCATATTTTGTGAGAAGTTCAGTCTTGATTATCCTCAGAGCAATGAGGAATAGCATGTTATCATCTCTTCTCCAGCTGTGCAAGATTATGAAGATTTTTTACTTTCAGGCAGAGCAGAGTTTGTCTGATTTACCACAGATTTCTGTGGTAAAGACTAAATCTGCACAAGGAGCAAAACGTACTGTCACCTTGTGCCTAGGTGTCTCCTACACAATAGAATCCATAACATTAAATTCAGTGTCTGTAGTGCAGAGACAAAACTACACATGTCAGAATAAGTTCTGACAATACTGAGGTACAGGGGTGTTTATGCTTTCTTGTAGGACATACTGAAGAGAGGCATGTGTTTCAAATTTTGCCTGACTTAGAACTGAGCATTAAAGCATTTTTTTCAGCTGTTCTCAAAGGAGGAATCTGTCAAAAATGAACAGGAGAAGAGTTAATCATAACTGAATGCCAGAAACATAAATTAATGTGTATGTGAATTCTGGTCCAGGATTCAAGCCAGTTCTTTTGTTAGACTAAATGGCTTCATCATCCCCATGTGAAACTGCTGAAGAGAGTTGGAGGAAGTTCATGCATGATGAGGAAAACCTAACATCTCTTGCAGCTATCCTAGGCCCTTTGTGATTAATGGAAAGAGTCCATTAATTCAAACATATGCGTTTGGTCTCCAAGGATAAAGTGGTTGTGATTAAAAACCACCTTGTACTCATATAGCTTAATTTCCCGTTTTCTTGAGATGAGACCAAAAACTGAAAAGACTATGGAGGGACCACGCAGCTTAGTTTGAAACAAAACAGAATGGCTGCAAACCTCTGCGCTCCCTTTACACAGAGCTGTGCCGGGAGGCTTTGGCGCTCTGTGAAGGGTTAGTTTGTCTCCTCACTTGCTGCTTGCTTTTTGGCAGGAGCAGAGTGTACCGAGCTCGCTGTTGCCCGCAGCTTCCGGAGCAAGGAGTCCGCAGAGGGAGAACCCCACATTGCACACAGGGAGCTGTGCAGTTGAGGCTGAGCAAGCCCTGCAGGTGTGAAATTCCAGATAAGGACACATGCCAGCACCTCCTGGAAGGCCAACCCTGAAAGTGGAAGGAGAACATAATGTGTTGGAGGGGCTGGGAGGATGCAGGTGGTCTCTGGCAAGACAAATCTGCAGCTATGGAAGAAAACTGAAAGACTTGTAATCTTGGATGCTTTCAAGCTAGGCCAGCTAAGGAGAAACAGCTCTGCTGTTACTAGTGGGCAGAGAGGCATTGGGATGCATTAGTTGCAGTTCAGCTAAAGTGCATTAGGTTACTGTGTAACTGCTTATGTTGTACCCAAAGTCCAGCAAAGACCAAATTCTCACTTTTATTTCAAAAGTTCAGTCACTTGAGCTGACAGACCTCATACTGGATTGTCCATCTCATTGCACAGCATAGGTGTGTGGCAGGTAGCATTTATTCTAGTCATTGGTTTGCAAAGCTGTGATATGAGCTACCAATAAGAAAGGGAGACGTGAGCTATCAACAACGGGACAAATCCCTGGAGGGGAATGTACTCTTCTGCTGGGAAGGCACTGAGGATGTAGGAGAGAATAGGGACCAGAGGCCACAGCACTCATGAGTCACAGGGCAGATTGGCCAGCTCTGCCTCAGACAGCAGTGAGGAACAAGGAGCAGACAGGGTTCAGAGTAGGTGTGAAGCAGGGACTGGGCACTGCTGTTGCTCCTCACAGAGTAACTGGACTGTCTAACCAAGTGCCCGGGAACTACAGTCCCACTTGTGTGGACCTGGATGTTGAAAGACGAGCCACATGCAAAATCTTCCCTTTCCTGTCCTGTCTGTTCAATTTATTTGGAGGGAGCTGTTCATAAAGGGTTAACTTCCTAGATTTCATTTGAATTAAATCTGGACCTTTTCTTGAGTTCAAAGTTTTTCAGTATCCTTTGGTGAGCAACCTGTAAGAGAGCCTAGATAAACCAAGCTCAAAACGGTCTGGCTTACCCTCCCGCCATGAAGTACTGCGAGAATGAATGTGATATGCCTCTTTGTATAGACTTTAAAAGTCCATTGTTCTCCCAAGTGTGTGTGAAAGAAAGCCTTTTAAAACCAGAGGCATACAAAAATGAATCCTACAATTTAAATAATAAAAAAAAATCAGTGTAAAAGTACAACACCTTTAGTAAGGATGAGCCATACCTTGTCTGGGGTGTTTATAACCCAAGAGTCATGGAGAATCTAAAAGAAATCTGCCATTAGTAATATAAACAAACTGCCTATCATTTGAAGGCCTTACTAAAGGCTGTTCTTACTGACTGGGTTAAAGCTCTGCCTGAGGTAAAATATTTTTCAAGATAAGGAGTATCCAAACTCACGCTATTAATAGATTCTAAAATTTCATCATTAGTGTGTGTATGCTTATAACTACCCCATTGACACCCTTTAAATGTCCCCCATAAAATGTGATATAAGCTTTTAAGATTCCCCAAGTGAACATCTAAATGTATCTATAATATGAAACCTCAAAAATAGTGGTTTTAAGAGAAGCCTTTGTCTAGCATTGATTTTACTGTTGGTGAACCAGATTCTGAAGTGGACCTGTTTTTTTGCTGAGACAATTGCTGTTCGTTTTTGTGGAGTTGTGCTAAGCTGACTTTTAAGCAGTTGGATCATTTAAAATACCTTGGTGAGGTACAGGTGTGTACGTTTAACCTGGAGGGAAAACAGACCAGGAGAAGGACAATTAGGGGATCTTTCTTCTCCCCCTCCCTTGCTATTCCTGCTTGCCCAAGAGGAAAAACGAATCACATTTCAGATCCTAGGAAGTCACACTTGCCCTGTTTGTTCTCTGATACAGGCCTGTAAACAGAGACATCCAGTCTGTAAACAAGTCAACCTTACAAAGTGACTGAAAGATAAGTCTTCCACCTAATAGTGGGAGAAGAGGGAGGTAGCAGGGGGAGGAATGATAGAGAGGCTGCAATAAAAACAGGAAGGTCTCTGTTGGTCCTCTTGAAGTTAGTGGTTAAAAACATCAAAGTGTGGTGTGTGTTTTTTTTCAGCCAGACTGCTATGTCACTTTATAATTCTTCGTAAAGTAACCATCCAGCCACTAACATGCTGCAACTGTTAGTGCGAGCTGTGCTTTGATTTAGGGGAACTGTGTCTAGTTTCAGGCGTGTTAAACTAAGGAATCTACTTGGCATGCTGTGTGCCACTGAAGAAACTTTAACTTTTCAGAGCTGTTAATTACAAGCTGTTCAGGATTTTTTCCTTTCATTTGAAAGGAGAAAAAAAAAAAAAAAAGTGCATTGCCCTTCTCTCTTCCCAAACCCAAATCATTTTCCCAGACTATGAAGTCCTTTTAGATTTTCCTACCTCGAAATTTTAAGTGAAAACCAAGATGGCATTGGAAAGGGAGGAAAAACAACTATACTGTATATATCAAACCAAAAATGTACATATACTCAGATCAGTTCTAAGAAATATAAATTATTCAACAGCTGCTTCAGCAGAGAGGTTCTTAGAGTTCGAAGCCAGCAGAGTGCATCAATTCTCTTAGATGAGGGGGAAGGTATTTTGTTCTCTGAAAATAAGAGATTCAGAGAATTGTCCAGCATTCTTGTCCACCCTTGGAAAAGCAGCCAAATAAAGATTGGTGGGAAGAGAAGCAGAGGAGGGTGGCAGGGTGGGAGCCTTTGAAGTGGGAAGAGGAACAGAGTTGTTCTCAGAGGGTAATAGTGAACTTTAATGTGAACAGAGTTAGAAGCATCAATCCAATGTACTGTACAGGCAGACCAGCCTGATTTATTATTATATGGAAAGCTGACTTGCCCTGCACAGCATTTGCTTTTATCTTTAGCATAGGAAGAATAGATTTTCACTTGGTGATCTGATGCAAGTAACAGTTCTGTAGATGGAGGAACAGTTGGACCAGAGCTGTCCTGGCCTGTAATAGCATGCACTAATTTGGGGTTGGAGGCTAGACTTCCTTCCAGCAGTTTTCCTCTAGAGCAATAGCCACTGTAAAATTTCTTACTCCTGCAAGGAATAGTTGTGTAGGAGGGTTTATTGCAGTTGAGGAGGAGTGGAGGAAATTGTTCTAGGTGGCGGAGAGAGCAGGGTTAGATGACTTGTGCTAATGTGCTCCATCACCAGGTATGATAGGTTAAACTTTATGCCTAAACAATGGCTTACGTTTCCTCTGTGATTCAGGATTTTAGCCTCCATCCTTAGCTCCTGAGGTTTTTAACCTCCACCCTCAGCTACTGATCAAAACTAATGAGCATTCTCAGCAGTGGTGAGGCTGCAGTGTAGATTTTAAATGGAAGTCAGCAGCACAGAGCTCATTCAGGGAATGGATCTGCAGCAGGCTTCCATTTACAGGCGGGATTTGAACAGGCCACTGGTTGCATCCACAAAGTGAAACAGACCTGCGTACTTAATTGTGATACACACAGTCAGGTACTTTAGATGGATAACTAGCATGATTTCTATAAGCAATTTCTAAAGGATCTCTTTCTTATTGTGAGCATATCTTTTGGATAGATTTCCCCGAAGGGGAAAATTTTTCCTTCTTCTAGTATAATAATGGGGGCCCCGGCGCGCCCCCAAGAAGCTCACAGTTCGCTCCAGGTGAATCTGTATTTAAATAAAGTCTTGATACTGACTTCTAATTATGTATTTCCTTCTTATATTACCTGCCATTCTAAAAAACGTCTGTTCCCTATAGTAACCCAAACAGTAACTAGCTACAATAACGTTCTAATATAATGTAATGTAATGTATGTTCTGTCTTCAGCACAGAATAAATCAAAACACACAAAAAATTGTTATATAAAATCACTTATGAGTGATATTATATCAAAAGAAAGGGTTGTAATCATTATTTGTTCAAACTTCCACTCATATCAGCTTAAACTGAGACTTTGCTTTTAACTGATGGGTTATGTGCCTAAAACACACAGGCACTCAAAGGTGAATGTACACACACCCATTCAAACATTATTTATTTATTTATTTTAAGTAAATGTAGGATAAAAAGTATGCCTTTGGGGAACCTCAAAAGGCTTAAATATTATTTCTTCAAAAAAACGTATGTGATGGCTGTGTGCTACAGACCACAGATTGGGCACAGTTGCCCTTGCATTCCCTTAGTGATCCTCCAAAATTCCTTTAGATATGTGGATGAGTTCATGCAGGTTTCCAAATGTTTCCTTGGCGCTACTGGTTGAATTGGGATGGTTCTACTGATGTGTGATACTGGCATATCAAAGGTATTCAAGCACTTTTTGCAGATTGCAAATTGAGTGGAATTTGCAGGTCTCTCCGTTCTCTTCTGTCTGTATTCTTGATTCTTGATTGTATTTTGTCTTCTTGATATAAATAATTTCTCAATATTTGTGTTACTCCTTCCAAATCCTTTTCATGTTTCTTACAACCATTTGCAAGATGGTTCAAAGATCATAATCCCAATACCACAACCCCAAACAATCCTTGGCTACATCCTAATTAATGTAAAAATTTGCTAATGTAATAAAGAGGTGAATTGTTATCGCTTGCTAGTGTAGTGACAGGATCTCATCTTGAAAAACCCTGGATTTTATTTTTTTTCTTCAGTACAAGCTTACATTTTGAACACCTTCATGTTGTTGTCTTTCAGAAACTTGCTCAGGCCATGTTGTTGCCCAAAGGGGCTAGCGGAAAATGAGAAGTGAAGTTGCCTGGCTACTTAGAGTTTTTTTCCCCTGTAGAAGTTTGCTGACAGTGTGGAAGAAAAAAAAAAAAAAAAAAAAATGAATAATGAAACAAAGCATTTACAAGCATCCATCAGATAAAAGCCACAAAGTTACTTCAAAGGTATTAGTGCATCTTTTTATTTGCTTTTCGTGCACATTCATATACATGACATTGTGTTCGGAAGACTGTCCGTGACAGAGAAATTCCAGAGTGCTTGCATGAATAAGTATGAGCAAATGTTCATCAGATGTTCATACCACAAGTGTCTTGCTCACTTCTTTAGCTCATTTTTCAGTGCTTGACATCCATTTGGAGCAGACAAAATAAAAAATGAATTTGAGGATTTTGTGGGTTTTGTTTTTTGTTTTTGTTTGTTTAATAAATGCACAAGGGATTCTTATGTGAATATCCACATTCTAAAGTGGATTTCTGGATTATGGTCAAAGTAACATTATGTATAACAACTATATTGAATTTCGTCTAAGTTCCGTCATGGATAGAAAAGTCTATTTTCTTTTTGTTTTCACATCTCTGGATCACAAGTAGCTGTGAATATTTAAAGTTAACTGGAATACATTGTATGCCTCAGAAATCTGCCTTTCAGGTAGTTGGGATCCTATAATCCATTTTATTTCCCTATATGGCAGTTTGGTTTTTTAATCCTTCTGAGATAGATTAACAGCTAAGAAGGTTACCCTCAGAAAGAACTACTAATTGTAAGTTTAAGTGGTGCAAAATCTATCGGTACTATGTAAATCTTATCTGCTGCAGTTTCTGTAGGACTATGGATGCCCTCAGAGGTATTAAAATCAACAGAGGAATTTTTATTACCTCAAAACTACTTCAGTTCAGGCTGCACAAACCTTACGGACATAACATCTCACTTTTCTCTATGTTGTATACTTGGTTGCTTGTTTGTCTCTTCCAACTTTAAGGGATGCTTTTCAGTGCAGCTGACAAGGTTGCAGTGCTGTGACTGTGAGGGAAGGCATGTTTACCACCAAGCTTGCAAGCAGATCCTCTGACTTCAGCTAAGTTAATAGATGGCTGCATAAATATGCATGTCCTGAGCTAACTCATGAGTATTTGGAAAAGCTGTGGCCCATAAATTGTTGGATAAAAGTAAGATCCTATAAGTGATTATTCAATAAAAATATCAAGTGTAAACAAAAGTTTGATATTCCTACAAAACTTTTATTTTAGAGATCTGCATCGCTGAGCACCTTTTTCTCTTCCTCACTGCTCTTGTATGCTTAAAATAAATAAACATGTTTCTTCTTGTCACTACTTCTGATTTAAATAATCAGCATAGCATGAATAAAAATAATAATAAACTGTCTGGTTAGTTGTGAGCCTGAGGTTTCCAAGGCGGCATCATGTGTAAGAGAGCAAAATACTAACAGCATCACTTCAGAAAGGTGAGCTGATGTGAAAGTAGAGGGCATAGAGGAGAACAGAGAGTTCTCTATGGTTTGATTTCTGCTCAGTAAAAGCCTGGGGAACTGAATTTTATATGGCTGGAACTCAGCAGAACAGAGCTTTGTCTGGCTAACTCAAAATGACTAGATCATGCCTGGTAGCTGGTGCTGGAAACCTGACCCTTGTCACAGGCTGACCACATCAATTTGCAGGAGACTGATGATGTATAGACTTTGGATGCCCCAGGGGAGGCCTAAGAAAGGCCTAAGAAACATTGTATTGTTAATCTATACCCCTCATTAGCTTCCGCTGTGCTGGATTGAAACTAACTGGCAGGGCTGGATGAGCTGTAGCTTGAATGTGGGGTTGTCTGGCACTGTTATTATAAGTTACCTTTTGAAGGAAAGGATTTTTAAAATATTTTCTACAAAGTTTAATACCTTGAAAGTGGCAGAATTCTTATTTTTCATCTCTACCCCTGTTGTCAAATGCAAAGAATTCCTAGATTTTGTTTATTTATTGATTTAGCATTCTCCTTTTAACAGCTTGAGCATTATCTTTTACCGATAGCAGTCTCTATCCTTTTCCAATTTGTGGCAGGCTTATTATATGCACTGTAAGCAATTTACATTTCACTACCATTCGTCAGCTCTTGCTCTGCTTATGAATGCTGTAGTCCTGCATTCACTGTTTATGTACTTTGAGACGTGTTGCTTAACCATTTCTTTAGTGCAGTGTGAGGTTTTGATTTGAAGGAGGCTGTAGTTTTAAACATGGTTTCCATCAAACAGTAACATCTTTGTCAAACTTCAACAGAATTAACCTTAACTGCCAAGGAAGTTTTGACTGCCATCATAAAAATGTTTGATTAGTGTTAATAATTTATTAAATTGGTTTGTCCTGACACTGCCAACATGCTGGAAATCTCTCAACCATTAAAACATTAACAGAGGCTGTAACACAATGCTCCTTCTGTTCCATGTTTTATTTCAAGACCACATTCTTATGAGCCTGTTTCTGTGGTGTTCCAATATGCTCTCATTAGGACTGCACTAAAAGATGAAATATGACAAATATTAAAAAGCGTGGGAAAACAGAATAGAGCATGCCATGTGTAGTTTTGTGGGCAACACTGCTGTGATTAAATTTTGCAAAGCAAACCTGTCGTTGCAATATGGGGAAATAAAGTTACTAGGCAAGTATTTAACTGAAAGAAGCCCAGTGTATTGGATAACATGTATTTTAGGAGGTTGGGTAAAGTATACTTAGAAACTCTACTAAGATGTGAAAGCTCGTATCAGACCTGCTATGTTGAAGCAAGCCATTCAATTATATAAGAAACAGGGTCTTCTTTAAGGAAAGTATTAATGCCTTGAGAATAGATAGATCAAAGTTGTGTGATCAGTTATATCTGTACTTGAATCACCAGTGGTAAAAACTCTCCTATATTCTGCCAGAAACACCTGTTTTGGCTCATACAAACTCAATAATTACACGTGATGTATTCCTTATAAAAGACCATTTGCACAATGACAAGAGTTTGGTTTATTTTTTAGCTATGTGGAAGGTTGAAATAGAGTCTCAGTTTATTCTTTATGATTTGCTATTAAACTCAGACAAATTCCATGACCAAATTTTATGTATTTATTTATTTTTATTTTTTGAGGAATCGGGTTTTTCCCGTTTTAGTACTCAAAATTGTAGACTGAGGCATCCAGTTGTATCAAGGAAACAGAGATGTTGACAGGTGAAAACAAAATCTTTCCATGACTTTCCATCCCAGTCATGAATACATACAGAGAACGGTTTCTGTACCTTTGAAACTTAATTCATAGGCTTTTGAGCTTTGGGAGCAAACAATTACAAAATTATTCATAGCAGCTGGATTGATCCTCTCTCAACTCCTCTCTCTTCAGTACCTGAAAAAATATGATAGGTGTGTTAGTGAAAAGTATATTTTACTCTATGAGAGGAAGTAATCTAAGCTAGTCATACAAATATGTCCTAAACTCTGTGCATTTTCTTACTGAGAAGAACAAATTCTTTAAGTAAGATTTGCTTAGCTTCTGTTTTTTATCATTCCCAGGTACTCAGATGCATGGAGTACCAATCTGAAATAGTTGACCTCAAGTCAGAGGACTGATTTACAGTGAGGTCAATGATAGTGGAACTTGGCCCTTCTCCCATTAATCTCCACTGATTTTTTCCTTTCTGTTATGGGAGCAATTTTCTGGATATTATCACATAGATCAGCCTTCTGCAGAAAGTCATTTTTAATAAACTAACAGCACTGCAAGTGCTAATTTCCTTTAGTAAGCACTATGCCTTATAAGAGGATGGCAAGAACTAAGTAGCAACAGTACATTAATATGCAGAAAACAATCAATTGTTTAGTTGTCAAAAAGTAATAATTCATCAGCTTGATAAAATCCCAATAGATCTATCAAATATGTGAGTGGTGAGGAAACTGTAAACATGACAGTTGTGGTTCTGGAACTGACAGGAATAGAGTTACTCTTGTTCTTTCATGCTGTTTTTTGCTATTGTAATAGTTTCTTAATTACTTGCTGTGCTAATAATGAAAACTGTTGAAAATTGTAATAGTTTCTTAATTCCTTGCTGTGCTAATAATGAAAACTGTTGAACATTCTGAAGCCTCAAAACCTTTCTACATTTCATTTAATAATCATAACAGAAAGATAAGCAGGGCACAAGATTACAGTGTGGTGTGAGATATTTTAACATGACATTTCAGATACTGTTTTTTGTTGATGTTGTTTTCCCTCAGCAAAGTCATGAGCTTACATGTTGTTATTAGGAAGATGAGTCTGTATGTCGAGGCGTTGATCTGAGTTTTTGGCTTCAGCGGGATAAATGGAGGCAGGCACTCTTACCAAGTACTAAGATGTTTCCATTTGAATAAGAGCATCCTTGGCTGCTCCTGATAGTTTGCTATGCATAAATGATCTGTGAGTCTTTCCAAGTTGTAAGCCAAACACTGTATATTGCATGTGTAGAAAAGGCGAGGCAAGGAGTCTAGTATTCATGCTTAATGCATTCTGATACATTCCCTACCCCCAAGTAAAGAGGGTTGGAAGTTTTTGAATTAAGTCCATAAACTAATTATTTTCAGTTCAAAAGTTGTTTTTTCTGTAACGGAACTCCTGACCCAGTGATTTTGTAAATGCCCCGCAGTTGCATGCCCCAAGTGTGGTCTAATAGGGGTTGCAGGGTGTCTCTTAGATCATGTTGGGAAATTAGAAGGACGTTCTTGTCTTCTAGCTTTTCAAACTAATTATTCTTTTCTTATATATGACAACTGTTCTTAGATATATGTTGAAATCTTCTTCAGTGGTACCATTTTCATGTCTGTGGCTTTGATGTTCTGCACATATATACAGAAAAGCTATGTTTAGAGCATCACAGCCAATAGATTCTGTCATAGTCTGGACTCTTTAGTGGTGAATTCATATGAGGTTGCACAAATGAACTGAAAATCTACAGAGGAAGAGAATCTCTGTTCTGTTCAAAAGAAAACCACGTTTTCAGCTTGTTCATCTCCAATTATTTGTATCCATCTTTTACCCTTATTTCTGTCTTTTAAGAACAGTACAGTTAATAAATAAATGGACCGCAAATATCTCTGACCCCATGTCCTGCTTATATACTGTGACTTGATGCCTGAATTGGTATTCTTTATTACTAGTATCTCAGGACTTAACTTGAGTGCATTTAGTGACTTTGTTTACCCTTCTGTTACACTGATAAATTCCACCAATCTCTCTAAAATAAGGTGAAAAGAGGATTGCATACTTTGTTCTTTTCACTGCCTCTCACTAATAGCTATAAATTCATCTTTTAACATTTCTGGCCAGCCATAATACTAAGAACAGTATTTCTTGCCTAAATATCCAATAGTTCAAAACTGTGTGTTTAGAATATTACTTCCTAATACTCAACTTTTCCAGCATTAACCTGGAAAATTATAGAGGCTAGCACATGTTCTTTCAAAGAAATTTATATCCCTTCTTATTTTTCTAGGTTCATGTCTTTCTAGATGTGAATTTAACTATATGAGCAGTACAGTCAGCAGACAAGGTACTATGAATTAATAATGATATCTGCACAAATCACACTTCCCCAGTCACTCAGGAAGGTAACATTTCTAAAAGCAAATATTAGATGTATTATTACTCACAAGGCCTTTGATTTGTTTGGGTCAGTCTTTTGTGTCTCTGAGTTTTTTTGTTTTGTTTTGGTTTGGTTTTTGTTTTTTTTTTGTTTTTTTTTGTTTTTGCTTTGTTTTGTTTTACCTGCCCTATCTTGGTAGTTAATAAGTTACTTTAAGTCCAGAGATAGGCAGAAGAAACAGAAATGTAGCTGCTGAGTATTTTCTCATCCATAACCAAGCAAATTATCCTTATAGTAATGACTTCCTTTGAAACTGTGAAGCAACTTGTCCTTGTAAACAGAGGCAGAAAAAACAAAGTCAGGGACTCGTAATTTCATCCTGTTTCTGAAGAACAACTCAAGTCTGATAGTTGTCACACCACAGATTTGTGTTATAAGAGCAAGTCATGTGCAGAGCTCAAGAATGAAAGCTGTTGCACAAACAGTGAGTATTTAGCTATGACTATTGCACTAGTATTGCATGGGTGTCTTTAACAGGAAATAACAAGCTTTGTTCCTTTACAATAAAGATGTTATCTTTATTAAAAGAACACTCAAAGATGTAACACACCTGTCCTTTTATATGCAGCTGCATTTTTTTTTTTTTTTTAAAAAAAAAAAAGGTGCCTTACTGCCTTTCCTTCCCCCCCTTTCTTTACTCCAGCTCACAAACCAAAAATCACTTCCCACACTTCCCACTGCCCCAGTTAGAGGAAATTTCTTCAAAGATATAAGATCAGGTGATTTATGCATTTCTTTCCGGTATAATAAAGATAGGGAAACCTTTCAGCATAATTGCTTAACTAGCCAAATATTTACTTCAAAGATATTGTAGCTTGTATTGCAACTGTGCATTAGACAAAGTGTATATTGTGTGAGTGGGTGGAACCTGGCAGCTACCTTCACTCATCCTGACCCCAGTCAGGTTTTTATCAATATCCACACCAGGGAGGCAAGAGTTATCACTCCCATGGGAAACTGCAGAGAACTTTTTATTATTGTTCTGGCAGGAGTCTAATGGGGGATAGGTTTTCACGGGGACACGTGTTGACTATACCACATCCTGTAACTTTTCTGGAACAGCTGATTGCACTAGAGAGAACTTCTTATGGAATTAAGTCTGTTACAAGCACTGGAGAGTCTGACTTGCCTGATGTTTGTGCTACAGCATTGCGTTATTTAAAAGAAAAACGTACTTGGTAAACATTGAGAGCTCTTTCTTAGTGGAGAGAGAGCCCAATGGACAAGAGCAGGCTCATGAAGGAAGGTTACCGTAGCTTCTTGTGCATCTGTCAGCAGAGCTCTTGTAGGTGTCACCAAGTTGTAAAAAAGTGGTACCGTCTCTCCATCTTCTCTTACGGAAACCTGAAGCAGCATTGTTCTCCAGTAACAGGGTCTGTGTTCTTCAAGTGGAAAGTCCAGCACACTGAAAACTTTGCAGTCATAGACATCTTAATCTAAATTGACAATGTATTTGTAATGACCCTTCCTCACATTTCAAAGCACTTTGAAAAAATATCACAGAATCACAGAATCACAGAATTTCTAGGTTGGAAGAGACCTCAAGATCATCGAGTCCAACCTCTGACCTAACACTAACAGTCCCCACTAAACCATAGCCCTAAGCTCTACATCTAAACGTCTTTTAAAGACCTCCAGGTATGGTGACTCCACCACTTCCCTGGGCAGCGCGTTCCAATGTCTAACAACCCTTTCGGTAAAGAAGTTCTTCTAAGATCCAACCTAAAATTCCCCTGGCGCAACTTAAGCCCATTCCCCCTCGTCCTGTCACCAGGCACGTGGGAGAACAGACCAACCCCCACCTCGCTACAGCCTCCTTTCAGGTACCTGTAGAGAGCGATAAGGTCACCCCTGAGCCTCCTTTTCTCCAGGCTGAACAATCCCAGCTCCCTCAGCCGCTCCTCGTAGGACTTGTTCTCCAGGCCCCTCACCAGCTTCGTCGCCCTTCTCTGGACTCGCTCAAGCACCTCCATGTCCTTCTTGTAGCGAGGGACCCAAAACTGAACACAGTATTCGAGGTGCGGCCTCATACATTTTCTTCCTGTGATGGGTTGGAAAGCACTGAATAGGAAAAGAGACTTGCAACAGTTATAGGTCAAGTGGGAGAAGCAGGGAAAAAAGCTGGGTCTCCATATGTTTGTGGTGTTTTCAGTGGCATCCCAGCCCAGCAAAGTATACAACTATTCAAGTTGGCTTCAGTGGAAATACCAACTTGCTTATATTTAAGTAAAATGATTACCTAAATAAAATTTTGTACTTAGATGTCATCACCACAGGCATGCTGTTACAACCTGACTATTTACACTTAAACAAACAATCCATGTATTTTATGTATGTACAAGAGAATTTTCCTCCTCTGGCTATGCACTCTGTTAAGAAGTGGGTGGGTTGTGGGAAAAGGATTAAGAGGGGGTGGTGGAAATTGTATTTTAACAGAAGAAAGAGCATGCACAGCTATAGCCTCACAGCAAGAAATAAACATTGTAATCGTAAACAAATGTAACCCTGAATACAGAAGACAGTGATTTTATTGTATTGACATATGGCGCATGGGCAACAATGGAGGATTTGTTCTTTTACATTAGTCAGGATATATTGGCAGGCAGGCCTCTTCTGTGGCCGTTGCTTCCAGATAGCACGTGTCATAGTTGGATTCTAAAATGTCTAGGAATGTGCAGACAAAGGCAAGGAGAAAACTTGCTTTAAGAGGGCCTGGGAAACCTCTTCACCATAAGGCCTGAGGATGAATGTTCTAAGAAACAGTGCTGGAAACAAAAACAGTATGAAGAAAATTCTTCCCTTCCATAATATGCCTGCTCTACATTTCACCTTTATTTAAATTACTTAGTTTTGCACTCTGCAAAGGGTATCTGCATGTGGTATCTTAAGGCATTGTAATAGAAGGCCAGCTATACAGATCTATGCAATCTGTGAAGAGACAAATATTTCTTCAGCAGGATGATGTGGTTATGCACAATACCATGCTCTGTCCTGGTGTGTCAGATTTCTGCTCTCAATGCACTTGTTTAGATTCCTTCGGGTTCCTAACACAGATTGGATGGGATCATGTTTCTAAATCTGGATCTTGCTGAGAGGTAAGAACTGTTGTTTCTTCTAACAAGTTACCTTATAGTAGCTGAATGAGGGAGATCTTTATTGTGTGCTCATGAATACTCTCTGCACATCGTGAATAATTGGAAGTGTGTGCTGTGCAAGGATGTTGAAAAAGTCTTGGCCATCCTAAATTTGACCACTTTTCAATTAAGGAAATCAAGAATATATTTGTAAGGGAATACTTGCTCTTTTTCTTCCTTTCTGTTCATTCTATTTTAGAACTACTTTGGGGATTTTTGACAAATTGATTGCACTGAGGTCTATGCTATTGTAGAACAGTTCTTTTCCTGTTGAATTTGCAGTCCCATGTGTTCAAACTGGCAGAGAGCAGCAAAAAGGCGACACCCAATTCCTTTTATGAGGGCGAACCAAGGCAGAGAAAAACAAAGTCCCCATGGTCCCTTAGGGTATCTGTGCAGAAATGGGTATTAAAGCAAGATCTCCAAGGTCAGTGCAGTACCTATTTAATGTGTTATTTGTATCTGCTTTAAGAGCATCTTCCAAATAATGTTTGTTTAGAATTCAGATTAATTCTAAACAAAACCTCTGTTTTGTTGAGATCAGAATACAGATGCTGGATGTGAATGTAACATGAAGCTGAGATCCTGTTTGGGTTTTGTTTGCTTGCTTTTAATCCTAACCATAGGAAGCTATGTAGCTTTCAGGCTATGTAGCTTTCGTGTGGTGGTGGTGGTGTTGTTTGTTTGTTTGTTTTAAGAAAAGACAGAATTATGCAGTGCAAGTGTAAAGAAGAGAGTTCTGTTATATCAGCAAAATGGAAAAAGGAAAAAAAAAATACAAGTCTGAATGTTCATTTTTCTTTAAGGACAATAAACCTAAATAATTTTATACTTTTTTGGCGTACACTATAAATCATTGGGCAAATCTTCAATCCACTAATGCTTTTTAATACCCCACTGGTGTATGGGACCTAGAGAGAATCATGTTAAAGCTGACCCTCTACTTTTTGCTGTCATTAGGACTAGTCCCTGTTTCTTGTTAGACACTCTTTCTTCTAAGAGAGCAGCATTGCTGCAGATCTCATTGAGAGACCCGGGGAATAATTCAACCTGGAAGGGGAGCCTGGAGGCTGCCATGCTTAGAGCAAGATCAACTCTGAAGCTAGATCCAGCTTCAAAGATAACTTGGGTTACTCAGGGCTGCATCCATTCAAGTTTTAAATCTTTCCAACAATGGACACTCCTCTATCTCCTTGGTCTCTTGTTTCAGTCTGTAACCACCCTCACAGCAAGGAAAAAAAAAAATCCTACTATAAAACTGGAATTTCCTTGGCTGCAATTTGTGTTTGTTGCCTCTTTCCTTTCACTGTAAATCCCCAGAAGCTTGGCTCTGTCTTCTTTAAAAGCGCCTATTATATAGATGAAACAAACCATAAGATCTCCCTTCACCTTCTCTTCTTAAAACTGAACAAACCAACTTCTCTTAGCTTCTCCTCTTATGTTATGTGCTCCAAATCCCACAAAGCTAGCAGACTGGTCCCTTCACCCAAAGCAAAAACTTGAATTAATTTGCAACAGATATGTTTCAACTTTCAGGACATGAGTGAAAGCCAGACACGTGGGGTAAGTTATTTTCATGTTTGAAGGGAAATGTGTTGGCACAGACATAAGATACCTTGTTGCTAATGTAATTTTTGGAAGGTATGTTCACTCAGACAAATTTGTTAGATGCCAAATCAAAGCATAGTGTAACTTACATGTCTCACGTGTGGCCTCACAAACGGTCCTGTGTTCATACCTCCAGTTAGCCTGTGTTGTCTTGGCTCTTCTCCTGGCATATGACAGTGCACATCCTAGAAGAAAATTCAGCAAATTATGCAGTAAATGAGAGGATAAATAATTTTTTGCTTACTCTGTAATATCTGACTAGAATTTCAATTCAGTTATATGAATGCCTAATTTTATTATCTTCTTTCCAAAATATTCAAAAACATTTGAGAAATTATACACGTGGTTCAAATTATTTTGTAGAGTCATTTTTCACTGATTTCCTAGACAAAATGTATTTCAGTATGTGAAGTCCTTTCTGGACATTGTCTTTCACCAGCTTTTATCAAGTTTGCTCCATTGCAACCTGTCTTCATTGTAAACAAGGTTTCAAAGTTTCTGTCAGGATGGATTGAATGTCCAAACAGACAAAACAAAGCCCAATTACATAGCAATTTTTTTGTTGTTGACCACTCCCTCCCCCCCCTTACAAAGTCAAATGTGTATTTACTTGAATTAATTTAATTGTTTTGAAAAAAGTTTTATTTCTGTATTCTCTGCTGGATATCTGCTATCTGTATATAGTCCATGTACTCATGGCAAGCAGGGATGGGGTAGAAGCTGGAGAGGTGCTTTCTTGGATAATATGCCAAAATTACACCTTTCTGGCTAAGGAGGACTGGATGTTTATGGTATTCCATGGTACTCCTCTGAACCTATGGGAGACTGGCAGATTGTCAATACTAAACATAACATAACAATTTTCCACCCATTTGCAATTACCATTAACACAGTTGCTTAAGTAAGAGAAAAAATGCTTTTGTTTCTCATACCAGTTATCTTGCAGTTAAAAAGCTACTTGCCTATAGAGTCAATGATACCGTAACATAAGAGCATTCTCTAAGGAGAATGGGGAAGGAATTAATGGAAGGAAGGAAGCACACAACACTTACTGCTCTGCCGAATCTCATAGTTGCTGCCTTCGTGATGAAAAGTAGTTGCATGTAATCCTGATGGCTCAGCTTAGGAGAGGTAGCAAGAGCTGTGCCAAACGCATAACATTTTGTCATGATATTACTGACTGAACGTGCATTGTTTTGGAATCTTCTCTGAGCACTGCATTCTTCCTTGCTAAAACTACTAAGTCTTCATGTGTTCCTGAGAAACTTCTACAATCCACAGTGCAGAAAAATAGCATATTTCAGCTTATAAAAATCTGCTTGACCACCTATAAATTATGGTCGTGATATTGATCATATAGTTGTGCCATGAATAATAATATGCAAGGACTTCAGCAGAGGATTTTTTTTCTTCGCCATTAGCAGTGGCATTGAAGATGCTCATAGCATTTTTCCTCATTGGGGCCCAGTAGAAATGACCAGGGTTATAGCTGTTGTTGCAGTAGCTAAGTACCTAGATCCCAGCAAGGCTGGCTCACAAGCAAATGCAACGTTTGGACGAAGAATCATGTAACTCTAACAAAACTCTCTGTACGTGAATATATAACAAGTAATTTGGGGTGTCTTTCATGATATAATACACAGGTTGTGGCCTCACCTGCAGGATCTATATTCTCCAGCACTTCTTATAAGACCTGAACAAAAACATATATTTTGCTCTTAAACTGTCACACTGTATGCTCCTGTTTATTTTTTTTTTCTGCTGTATTACAAGCTTTGTCTGTTTTGTGGGCACCTGTGATTTGTTTTCTCCTTCCTAATACAATACTTCAAAGTCACCTTCGTTAAAGTTCATCTTCTATTTTTAGACATATTTATTATTTTAGCTCGTTTTATCACCTTATTGTGTTCTACTATTTTCATAGTTGTCAAGAACACAGCATTTTCCTGTCCTACTCCATTGTCCCAATCAAATCAGAATTATTTCCAGGACAGATACTTCAAGGATTCTTCAGATAATCATTCCTCTGTAAGAATTCATTTGGCAGTGAATCATTAATAGATGTTCTTTTCCAGTCACTTGTGAACATAGTCTATGCTATTTGTAGTTGTGAACATACCCTATTTTTTTTATCTCGAATATTTCTTTGATAATTTTTTTTATAAAGTTGTGTACAATGTGTCAAAAGTCTTATTTAAGCTGAAATGTATCCACCACTTTACTGTTATCTACCAAGGCTATTTACCTATCAAAGAAGGAAATTGGACTGACTTGCCATGTTGTTGTCCTAGCTACTCTTTATCACTGTTATATTCTAGTACTTGAAATTTGTTTGCTTAATAATTTGTTCCAAAACCTTTCCAGGAATTGAGCAGTTTGTGACTATACACACTACTGTAGACTTCATTCAGTCTGTGATTCCATCCTCTTTTATTTTAACCCTGTCCCCCCAAATGCACAAACTCACAGAGATGATTTCCAGTGGTTCAAAGATCATTTCAATAAGTTCCTGAAATAGTTAAGACTAGATTTCATAGAGTCTTGCAGATTTGGATCCATCCGGCTATACTAAGTCTTATTCCTCTGTCATGGTCAGCATTTGTTTTCTTTAGTGTCCACAGAGAAGGAAAAGTCTTTCTAATAATTGACCAGTCCAGCTACTTCAAAAGCTCAAAATGAGGAGTATTAAACAAGTAACTGTCATTACTCTAAAGATGGCAGTATTTAGCCCATTTTAGAAGGAGAACAGATTTGCCTGTTCCTTCACAGTAAGTCAATGGTAAGGAAATGGCATCTGAAACTTGTTGACCCTTACTTTATGATATTTAGCACTCAGGGTCTTTGTCAGGGATTAGGACACAATTGCGCTAAGCATGATGATTCTGTCCCAGGGCATGTCATAGTTAAAATATATAACAGGAGGCAGGCAATTCAGACTGACAGGATCACTACAGAAACACCCATAAGCAAGGTAGCCTGGAAGATAAGCAGCAAACCAAAGCTTGGCTCTGAATTTTCCTCTTGAAAATTTCTATCTTTTTTTTTTTTTTCTGAAAGAACATCCTGCGAGTTTGTGAGATCAAAGTTTACTTGGTAATGCTAACTCTTCTTGAGATGTAGATACTTAAGTAAATTCATTCCACTTGAACTGCAGTTATTGATTTTGACTAATTGCAATTTACCTTCTATATCTACAAAAATTTACCTTCATCCCTACAACAAAATTATCATCTCTGGCTTTTTTTGCACACAACTTATAAGCTTAGTATTCCATCAGGTGTTCAAAGAGAATTAGAAATGCAGTATTCCCTCTCTTATATTTGGAAAGGATTTTTATAGAAATGTAATATAACAAAACATCTTCAGCCTCTGTATTATAATTCAGCATTCAAATTCACAACCAGACCATGAAGCAAGATCAGATGGCATTCTAACACTTGTTATGCATTTGTGCTTTTTTTTTGTATTTTCATTGTGCCCATTTTTATTCAAGCTTTGCACATCTGAGATGGATATATTGAGGTTGTATATGCACAATGACTACATACTCAGTTGTCTTGCAACATGTATTTTTGTCTTGCATTTAAAGCACTCTGACGTGACCTGTGAATGTGCAGCATGATCTGCAATATAGAGGAATTCAGGGTGAATAAGAATCCAAATATTTTACTGGTAACTATAGAATTTGTCCTGTACTGTCACTTTAAACTAGTAATAAAAACATTTTTACAAGGATTTTTTTTCCCCCATCCATTTGTGATATACAAAGGTAAATCTAGGGATGCATTAGCTGGACTGAAGGAGCCATCATGCAGTCTTTGTGGGGACCTGGGATATAGCTGTAAATGTATTTGGGGATAAATTTCTTCCCGCTAGGAAGGCAGATTAAAGTACATGATTACACATTTTTATTTTTTTTTTTATTTTTTTTTCGGGGGGGGGGGGGGGGGGAGTTATGTCTAGATAGCATTGATGTAGGAGAATTTGAAGTCCTACATAGCACATTACATTGTGCTATGGCCTTTCTGATATCTGAAAATCTGTAACAGTGCTCACAGAGAAGCTAAGGATGCAACTGGCTATATGTTATTTTGTTTCCAAAGTAAAATCTTAGATTATATACTTCAAAGCAATGTTCATATTTTAAAAATAGTCTGAAGGCCTGAGTATGTGGAAACAGAGCAGTTCTTAGACCAGAAACTAAACACATTGTATGCGCATTTTAGTGGATGTTACCATGCTTTAGGTGCTATATGTATAGTTTACATAGTATGAGTATATTTATAGTTGTGTGAAACTTTTACATAACTGTGGATCAATTGTATTTTTAAAATGACTATAATTTTTTGACTTATTGAAAGTAGCTGGGGGAAAAAGATTTCACTTAAACTTCTGTAACTCATGCATCTCATTTTAGGTAGCAACTATACTGATTTGTTGAAATCAAATGGTTTTCAGAGTGTGATCCAAACCTGCAAATAAAAACATAATATTCAGCTCTTAATTTTTCTGTGTAGCAAATCCACCACACACATCAGAAGCACAGTCTTGCAAACATATAACCTCATATGTGGTAGCACTATTTCTGTGCCTGATTGACAAATATCTGACTTGTAGCAATACACAGCTTGTGAGTCTCTTAAGCCAAAAGTGTAGATTTAGGCTTTCAGTCCTAGAGTTCCCTGCTGTGTTTGTGAAGATCTTGGCCATTGCACATGCACATCACTAACTTTATTCATGTAAGCCATCCCATTTAGGTATTTGCATAAAAGGCTGCAATGTCATAACCTAAATGATCAAAGAAGTAATCCAAATCCCAATTTCTTTGTTCAGGCATATACATAATCCTTAACATCCCAAGTCATGTTTTAATTAGCCATTGAAAGCAATGTGTTAGGCTCTGAAACTCATTATGCATATAAAAATCACTTGGGTTAATTAATTTGGTTTTCATTCATGTTCCATTGGCTCTTTTTCTCCTTTCATTAATTTTAACCCACCAAAAAATAATAACACTTTTAAAATCACAAAAATCACCCCCAGTGTAAGTGCAAGCTCCCAGACTTTAATCCCCACAGTGTTGGCTATTACTTTCAACTCAGACCTAATTAACGCTGTATGTTCTTTATTGAAATCAGAGCATTTCTGAGCATTACACATGAAAACAGATACTTTTTGGTGCTGTCATTTTCAGAATATTGTTCTTGTCCATGTCTGGTACAATCCTTCATTTTAGGAGGCTTTACGAAGTTTTCACTTGTTTTCTCTGTAGTATATTTGTACTGGTTTTAAGCTGTATGTTATTGGAAACTGCTTCCATTTCCTAAAAAGAAAAACATCCTTTTCAAAAGCACCATTATTTCCCTTAGCAGAGAATGCAGGACTTGATGTTTATTAAATAATCAGTCATGATGATCCAGCAATATTGGGAAGGTGACTGCTACCAATTGCTCAGCTTCCTAACTAGCATCACATTTTCAGCACAGGCTCATGTTTATTTACTCCTTGTACTTAAGGTGAAAAAAAGACTGTGCTTTGCAGAGGCACTGCTGTTTTAGAAGATAGCTCAGTTGCATACATGATGAAAATTAAACATTTGCTGAAGTGTTTCACTAGAGGAATGCCCAAAGCTAGAATAAAAATTGTCAAATAAAAGTATACCTGCAGAAATAGATAAGTGTATATGCCTAAAACGCATTTAGAATACCTGTGGTGCAGCATCATGTTTTTAGTCATGATGCTGGTTGGATATCTAGGTCTGTCAATCGTGTTGGTCAATGCCGGACACAGAAAAGAGGGTCACTTGCTTCACTGTGACTCAAAGGAATTATATTAATGTTAGCATTTTTATACCAGGGTTCCTGAAGGCACAAGAAGGAAAATCAAGGTATCCATATGTCCAGAATGAGGTATCTGAAACTAGATTTAAAAAGCTAATACTACTTAGTATTCTTTATCCTTATTAGTGGCTGTATCTTAATATTTTTAAGAACCTTCAATTCTGCATTACTGAAGTGAAGACATTAGAAGAACCACTTGTGGTAGTGAGGGACGCTCTCAGATAATTTTATTTTAAATGCTGTTCTGTGGTAAAAGCTAGCCTTTTCCCCCTCGTGCCATATTAGATAGATCACTGGGATTCAGTGCTTTTAGCACCTCATTTATTTAGTTATTGGGATAGAATTATAGTTGGAAGTCTTGTTTCAAATGAATCATTGTTTGTTGCTAATATTTAGCAGAGGGAACACTGTTTTGTGGTTTTACCCATGGTCATTTACACTGAATGGATTTGTCTGGAATAATAAAAATGGTTCTAGTAAAATGACCATGAATTCTCCATAAAATTTGATTTTCAGTATGAGAATCTTTTAGGCAGGTTGATTTTAGAAACTGCTTGGGAATAGGCACTGATTATGGAACAGTTTTAATTAGCATAGCTGAATGCAATATTTAGGATTACAGAATCTCCTACAAAGTATTTAAGCAAATATTATATTTAGATTCTGAATGCACAGAAGTTACATGATTGAGGGGAAAGCAAATGGAAAGTCTCTGCACAATTATAGTAAACCCAGCACCAGATTCAGCAAGAGTTTCTGCTGTAGCTGAAGATGATTCTTGAACTCCCTTCATTAACTCAAAAACAGAAAACTTATTTTTCAAAAGCAACCAGTGTGTGTAGGAATTACCTCTGTATTTGGATGCTTTTGTGAACACACTTTAAAAATCTGGTAATGTGCTATTTTGAGAGAGAGGGGGGGGGGGGGGGGAAAGACTGTTCCTCTGGTTCTTGTCTGTCATGTAAAAGTAGCCTAGACCTCTACTCTAAGTGAGTGTCAAGCTGATGGGGGAAGAATAGGATAGTAAAATAAGTTATCTGATTTTGTTTGAGGTGTGCCTGAAGCAGTGTGGACAACTGCTTGAACTACTTGAGGGACACCTGGGTTTGCCATTGATCTATTGACCTCAGGCAAGGTGCTTCCCTTCTCTGTTCTTCAATTCATAAAACAGATAATGCTCGAGGCCTTCTTTGTCACATGCTTTCAGATCTTCTGATGAAAGGAACCTCACAGAAATGAATAATAACCCTGTTCACTGAGAATTTTATATTATGGCAAACGTATTTTCCAGGCTAATGTAAATGGATCTAAGAGTTCTGGAACTAGCAAGTCCCATACATTCTTTAGGCTAGTTCAGCCCTAACAGGGAACAAGCTTCAGCTGAAACTTGTCCTGCAAAACAGACAATTTGTAGGTCTCTTTCAGGAAAGTATTCTGAATGCCTGGTAAGTTATCTGCTTATTCTGATTCAGATAGGCTCTGTTCTTTGTTGGTTTCCTTTTTTTTTTCTTTTTTTTCTTTTTTTTTTCTTTTTTCTTTTCTTTCTTTCTTCTCTCCACAAATCTTTTAGATATTCAGTCTTTGAACTCTTCATTCCTGTCAAATCAGGCTGAAAGTGACCTACAGGATTAGAATTTGCTAGTGGGGGTGGGATGAGTGGACAGAAAGCATTGTGTAGCATGATTGTGTAGGACTGACATCTTTAGGAAACCAGGACAAAAGTCATGTCTTTTTCTATTCCATTTGTTTTTAAAACCAGAGAATGCATTTGCCAAAACTATCTCCAAACTCCAAGCTGTCTATATCCCTAACAAATAGCATGGGATGCCAGCCAAAAAGTGAAAGACTATTATTTACTATGCAAATGGGACTGTGTACATGAATATAGCAGGCAGAATTCCAGTTAAAATCTTGATCACTGCATAGTCTGATTCAGTACAACTGCTTGCTATGGAGAAAGCAGGTGGTAGTACTCCTAGGTCCATGTTGTCCTGAGCTATCCAGAGATGACTGAAAGAATATATGGTAAACCTTGCAACAGACACAAAGAGAAGGATAATTTCCATGGTGATTAAGACAAGTTTTTGTACCAAGAAGGGGATAAGGTAGGCATTTTATGGGGGAGAGGGAACCTTTTTAATGACAGTCAAGTGGATTGTACAGGGAAAAGGCAGGATCTCTGTCATTACGTGTTTTTTAGAACAGGATTACACAAATCTCTTTCAGGAACAGCATAAGAAAACCTGATGGACTATAAGGACACCTGAGCTCTCTTTGAACCATGTTTTCTGTGATTCTTCCATAAAGTCTAGGTTGCCTTGTGAAACACAAATACGTGGTGATGTAAATGAGACCTTTGTGCAATAAGCTGTTGCAGTGAAGGTTTGTCTAGCCAGACACTGACTGAGCAGCAAGTTTAGTTCATGTAAAACAAACATGGTCATGGAAATAAATTGTCCCAAACAAGTCATTCAGTCCTCAGAGGAGGAAAAACTGAAGCCTTTGAAAATAGCCATGATTTGCCAATAGCAGCAGGCTTCAGAAGCACTTGAAGCAACAATATCAGCACAGCTTGTAAATGGTAGCATAATAAACACCACAAAACACCACTGACTTGTTAAAATCTACAGAGACTTTAACCTCACCCAGGTGCTTCTGGGCAGAAAGAAGTTTCCTGTCCTTGGCTTCTGTCATGGATTGTGGAAGCCAATGCCATGTGAGATGAAGAAATGTTGTCCACATCCTCTCCAAGGTTAGAGAAAGATAAGATATTATCCAGTAAGAAAATGAGCTATTACTTGTTACAAACTTGGATGATAGGATGTGACAAATGTTGTTGAAGTCCCAAAGTCTTATTCGTGCATCCAGGCTTTATTTAATCTGTCCTGGAATCAGGTGCTTTTTTAGCCATCAAAATTTGCTGAGATACTGACAGAAAACTCTGCCAGCTCAGGAGCTGGTATTGTTCTACTCAACAGCTCTGAACATAACAGCAGAATTTGAGCACTGTGTGCTGAATTTGGGTTGTGCTCCGTTTCACTGCTGTTGTTTCCTTGTCTCCCTGTTGATGTTACTATACATTTTTCCACTGATTTTAATGGATAGATACGGATAAATACATAAACTGAAATTTTTACAGACTTTTTTTTATTGAAAATAACCCCCTGAAGCAACATAGTGTTTTCTTAAAACAAAACAATCAAAGGTTTTTATCAGGAAAATAAATAAATAAATAGATAGATAGATAGATAGATAATTAAAAGTGGTTAATGATGTCTTATTACATTTTCTGCCTTTCTTTCTAGGTGAACAAAATTTTCTGAGAAAAGTCTCTAGTTTTCCAGTCAGAACAAAAGATAATTTTTTAGAGAGATATTTTTACTCTGGAGAAAAACAGTGTAGAGTTGCCTATGGTGAAATGCTAACTTGTCACATTAAACTTACTGAACCAGGAGGTAAAAGAAGTCCCAACAAATCCACAAATGGTGATGCTTGCAGTCTGTCTTGAACTCACCAAGTATGATGAACAGTGACACTGCTGTCTTAATATATTGCTGACAGAGCTGCTGTACTCATTAACCTTTGATGAAACAAGATGTCACTTTGTTCACATCAAATGCTCCTTGATGCCAGTGCTCAGAGACTGTTTTTGTTACTGATGCAGACATCAGCTATTGCTGAAAACATTCTCATTCCCTTCCAGTGTTTTACTGCCGATCAGGTTTTATAGGTGCTGATTAATATCATTCTATAAATGGATTCTGAAGTTGAGTGTGTGCTTAATTTCTGGAGCTCTAAATTATTTAATTTTATTTTTAAAATATTTACTTTAAAGAGTATGTTAAATTCCTGATGTGCTGCAGGATACTGTAAAAAAAACTCAAAGATACATTTATGGGATTTATTATTATTATTATTATTTGAGGCTACTAGATCTATTAAGGAAATATTTACATAATTTTAATTGGTACATAGTAGAAGCACATTGGGAAGAGAGGCATTATGTAAAGAAGTATTTTGGACAGCTTCTTAACTAAGTAGTGGTGTAGCCTACATTCGAACTGAGGTCTTCTAATTCCTGATCTGCTCTCCAGCTGTTTATCTGCATTGACTTCTATTATCAACATTAGGAGCAGATCTCACTACAGCAGATATGTAAAATAAATATCATAGTATCCTGACTGATCATCTCTTATCTTGGAGTAATTCATGTCAAGAAATATTCATAGAATATCTTGAATTGGAAGGGACCCACATGGATCATTGAATCCAACTCCAAAGGACCACTCAAAAAATCAAACCATGCATTGCCCAAATACTGCTTGAAATCCAGCAAGCTCAGTGCCATGATCACTTCCCTGGGGAGCCTGTTCCAGTGCCTGACCACCCTCTTGGTGAAGTACCATTTCCTGATATCCAGCCTGAATTGCCCCTGAACTGCCCTATTCTTTTTATTTAGTGTTTATTTTGTATAATAAAACCAGTAATTCTGCTATGAAGTAAATGAAGAGGAAAGTAGAGAAGAAGGAACAATTTTAGTTTCATAACTGAGTATACAAAACTTCAGTACTGGAGCATCAGGTCAGAAAACTTAGTTTTATATTCTTACAGTTGTTTTTGTGTCTGTTATTTTGTGAATAGGATTGTATTTGCAGATGACCTACAGTGACATTCTTTGCACTTCAGTCCTCCATATTGTTTCCCCCTGTGCTAAGGGTCTTTGCAGTTCTGGGGGTTGATTCGTTTTATTTTTATTTTTATTATTTTTATTTTTATTTTTTTTCTACACAATTAGGATTGCAATTAGAGTTGTCAAGCAATAGTAAAACCTTAGGGGGTAGCTGAAGATAAGGGAGGTGTTTCTTCTAATTTGCATTTGTGCAGACAAGGAGTATCTGATCAGAGGCTGGCACAAGAATTTCAGCTTAAGGTCATGTCATTCCTCAAGTGGTACTGAGCTTCCAAAGCTTAACAGAATAAAACAGCTCTGAAAGAGGTGGTCTTTAAGAAAAAAGATTGAAGGAGGGAGAATAAAATCACATTGAAACAGCAAGTTCTTTAAGGCATAGGAATGTTTTTAGACTCTTGCAGGGAGAAGAGGTGGTGAGAGAGGTAAACACTGAAGAAAGTGCAAGTAGATAAGATGCAAGCAGAAGTGTTTTCATGGGGATGTAGGAAATACTGTTAGTTTGCTTAACACTGAAGTGCATCTGTCCCTTATTGAGTGATGAAAGCCTGGGAGATTGACCATCCACACAAGAACAACTTTACAGGATGAGCATGTGAAATTCATGGAATAGCTAACTTACATGAAATTTGACCATGCTACTAAACAGCAACACAATGGAAAGTGCATCTGAGAACACTCATGGAATATGATCAAGCATAGCTGATACAGAGTCCTTGAAAGGTGCTAGTAAATACACTCATTTAAAGACTTTCACCTGTTGCTTTAAATCATTCATACCCCACGGCATGTCTGCCAGCACTATGACCTCTGGCACAGAGTGAGGAACATCAAAGAAAAAGTGAGCAGATCAAGTCTCAGGTAGGCGTTGCACCCTTGTTGTGGATAAAAGAAATGTCAGTAAGTTATAAAACAGGTGGAATCAGGGTATTGTAACTCTGACATGAGTGACACAACTCACGTAACCCAAATATTAGTAGGATGGTACTATTTGTCCATACAGAATCGCATAATGTTTTTTGTTCTTTTATCTCAAATGTGAAAATGTGGGCTACATCACGTTAGGTTACTCAACAAAAATCCTTTGGGATTTCTTTTTTTTCTTTTTTTTTCCTAGACATTTTAAGACAAGAAGAGTTTACAATCTGAAACTGCTACCCATAATCACAAATGAAAATAAGATGATTAGTCTTGAATTGGATTTGTTTTATTTATGTATTTTTCGATGCTCCAGTGTGCCTTGTAACATGTCTGTGCTCTGCTGCCAGGCTGCTTACAGCTAAGTATTTACTGTCATGCATTTTCTGCTGAAATAGCTGGGGTTTTTGTGTTGTTGTTTTTGTGTGTGTGTCTGTGTGTGTGTGTTTTTTTTTTTTTTTTTTTTTTTTTTTTCCTCTTTCTGGAAATATACATGTGCTTCTCTAAATGTTCTTCATTTGCTTTTAGGTACAACATGTGCAGACTGATTTTAAGACTGTAGAAGTTGCTCCCTGGAAATAAACTGTAGTTAAAATGGTAGACAATCATATCAACAATCAGAGCCAACAACTCTGCAAACATACGCTTTGGATATCTAATATCAGGCCAATTTCAATAGTGTTCATTTGACTGTGTGCTGCATAATCCATCATTACTGAAACATTTCTGACTGTTTATCACTTCTAATCACTGCATCCTAACATCAAAATACTCTGAACAAGAGCAGAAGCACTTTCATAAATACCTCTTCAGAGGAAATAGTTTGTAGAATATTTTTCCTGAACTAAGGGAAATTTTAAGACTTAAAATCTTTAAAATGCTAACAGTCCAATGCTGACCTAAGGCCTTCCAGTATGTCGTTAGATGTTACTGACTTCAGAAAATATTCTGTCATCCTCAGATTATGTCTAAAGAACTATGTATTTAATGATAGGAACTGTGATTGCAAAACCAGAACCATACTGAGCCCCCACTATAACAGCTCTCTCTTCTATGTATTTTCATTATGTCTACATCGTTGATACTGACAAAACCCCCACTGCCTTCACTTGAGCCTCTACTTACATCAGTGTCCTTGGGGTTAAAATTTTGTTCAGTGGGGAGTTGTTGGTGTTTGCATTGGTTTTTAGTATTTCAGATGTGTTTTTGTTTTAAATTTGGGAGGATTTTTTTAGATTACCTTTGGTTTTATACTGTTGTGTGTTTTTTGTGTGTGTGTTTTTTTGTTTGTTTGTGTTTTTTGTTTTTGTGTTTTTTTGTTTGTTTGTGTTTTTTGTTTGTTTGTTTTTTGTTTGTTTGTTTTTTGAAAAGCATTTTAAGAGAAACAAATAAAAAATAATTTGCAGTTCCTCTAAGTGTCCAGAACCTGACTCTAAGCTCTTTTGAAAAGTGATTTCAGTGACTCAGTAATGCTTTCTCTACTATTCCTGTGTACTTTCTCCTGGGCTTTGTGACCCCATCTTTACCACAGGAGTTCAGATTTCATGGTGTCCTTTAGCACAGTGTGCCTCTAAGATAAATAGCAGTCTGGTAGTCATACTGCAGCAATGAAGCTGAATGAATGCCAATGTCAGGTAGGCCTGGTGGAGACATGGTGGTCTGTGCTGGGGAGAGTGCAAGGGTGTTTTCTAGCAGCTGAAACATGCATCATGCTCATATTCAGCTCCAGAGAGTCAATTACTGTAATTAGCACTTGTTTGGCTTACTGCGGCCAGATGTTTTCTGTAACATTAGAAAAAAAAAAAAAAAAAAAAAAAAAATTTGAATTTCCATCACTACCCAGCCATCCAAATTAAAGCTTCATATCACTACTTTGGAAGATGGTGTTCAGTGGCAGAGGAGATGACATCTTGTTTCACACTTAGAACATTTACTGTTTTCAGTCAGCTTCATTTTGGTCTTTTCCAGACTAATTCAAATAAAGAGATCTTCCTCTCAAAGTGAATTTCTGTTACCCGCCTTAGTTATTCTTAGCTTGGCTGGTCATAAAGAAGTCTTTGTATTAAGTAATGGTATAGAGGAGTGTTCAGTGATCTCTTTCTCAGTGGATTCTCTAAGTGTTCTTCCAATAGACCTCGGTATATATGTTTTAAGGTTGTAAGGTTACTCTGCAGCCCTAACAAAGAGTAACATGATCTTGAAATAAACACAATGTTCAATATGATTGGCTAGCTTTACTATTTTTGTCTATCAGTAAGGTGTAATTTGTCATAGGTCCTTTCTCCTACTTCAGTCACCACTGCTATACCTGTCAAAGAGGATGGGAGGAGTGGAGTTATGCAAACACATAGGTGTAACGGAAAGGAGAGAAATCTGCTGGTTAAAATGTGGTCAGCTCTAAACTAGAGGTTTCCCTCAAGTAAACCCAACATAGACTCCTTCCAAAACTTGGAGTGTCTGTGTATAGGCAACAGACATTTGAAATGAGTCAGCTGGGACATTGGGGCACAAGTTTCAAATCAACACTCAGATCTGAGGGTGCTGAGTTAGGCCTATTTCTATGCTGTAGATAGAGTAGTAAGATCTCGAAGCTGTGAGTTTTGTCTACCGCCAAAACAATGTTTGAAATGTCGTCTTGTAATTTTTCTTACGTCTTTTCACATCACTGCTTAGTGTCTTTGATGCTGGTTAAAAGGAGACACTCCTATATAATCATGGAAACACCACAGCTTCCAAACCTCACCAGGGCAACCTTTATTCCTGCCATGCACATTTTTGCAACTTCTGCTCTTGTAGCATAGGCAAGTTTCCCAGCTTAGTGGGTTGCTGCCTGCAGAATCAGACTCTTGGCAGTAACAGTGAAGTTAATTACCTTCTAATAAGGTGCAATCCTGGCTCAGAGATTTTTCTTGGTCACTTCAACATGGCTTGCATTTCACCCTTTGACTATGTGCAACAAGCATGTGTCCCACCAATTTATGATTTTTATTTTATTTATTTTTGTCTTACTTAACAGCATATGCTACCTTAGTGTCTGGCAGAAATCCTCAGATCCTACTCACCTGCTGGACTTGGCTTCAACTAATAAGCAATATATTATTTTATTTACCAACTATCTTAATATCTAACTTACTGCACTATGTTACTGGACACTTTAGTTTGTTGTAGGAACCTAATATTCTATTTTGGAAACTTGGCTTGTGGCAATCTAACCACGAGGGCTAGGAATAGCAATAGCAGCATATGTGCACTTTAGAGAATGGTTTGACAAAGCTGCAACAAATCAGAGAAATTCTCCATATCGTGCACAAAAGAAGGGGATTATTTTTTAAGAACCTGTTGGTTGGTCCTTTGTATCTCAAAGATACTATTACCAGATATTTTAAGTAGCTAGTGCATGGACACTTGCTTTCCCATTTTGTTCGTTTTTACAGAGAGAGACTTCTTTGGATTTTTAATTTTCTTTGAAAATTTCTGAAGAATACATTTTCCCTCTTTGATGATAAATTATCAAAGGCTCTTGACCTCAAGGTTATAACTTTGTTCATGGGTACAAAGAAAAGTTAAGACGACTCAAGTAAATAGTGTTATTGACTTTCATTGCTAACAGTAATCGTGTGCAGTCTTCAGCACTGGCTCTCAGTTAAGCCGAAAATTCAGCAAAAGTATCCAGTGAAGTCAACTGGAAAATTTTCCAGAGTAGGGAGTAAATATAAAACTGAAGAAAGTCTTGAGGACCAGGCCCACGTTAAATAGTTCTACTCCCTGAATGCAAACAGCTGAAGGTTTCTAGAGAAGCCAAGCCAAATTCCTTTGGATTTTTTTTATATATATATATATATTTTTTTTTTTTTCACTGGCAAAATCTAATTTTTAGCCATTCATGAGATAAATACCACCGAGGCAGCATGGAAATGAAAAGTATCTGAAAATGATAAGTGGTTTTGGACTATAGTTGTTACGGTCTGTTTCTCTTCATAACATATATTTAGTTCATATCTAGTCCCATGTGCTGCCCAGCTTGTTCCAGTTTTTATTATTATTATTATTATTTTATTATTATTATTTGTAATATATAGGGACAATCAAAGCACTATGTTCTTTCCATAAAATTTTTCCTTTCATAGCACAAGGTTGGAATGGAACTAATATCAAAAGGAAAGTGTGCTTCTCAAATGCCAAAAAGGAAATGCATACAAAGTTAAAGAACACAAAGTTTAAAGTTCAAAAATCAAATAACTTTCTCTAATTTTAGATACCTGGGACCAATTTTCAAAATCAGATTTTTCCTTTTTTATTTATTTATTTATTTATTTATTTATTTATTAAGAGGAAGCATAGTCTTCACAGATGTCCTTTTAATGCCCTCCTTTATTACCATACTGTGTGTGGTGGACCTCTTTTTCTCTGGTCTTTTTACTCCTACTGACAGGTAATCCTAGCCTGCTAATCCTGACCCTTAAACTCTGCAACATTATAATTAACTTTCAGTGTCTCATGACTCTGATTTTTATGTATTAAATACATTCCTTGTTATCCATGCAATACAGCATAAGACACCAGTTTGACAAAGAATGAAATCTGTTGCTTGGGAGAGGACTTTATTTGTCCATAATACAAATAAACCCTATTTCCAGGACTTAAGTGACATTAAAAGTTTTGTTTATACTGAGAAATTTAAGCTGTTCAAATGCTAAAAAAACAAACAAACAAACAAACAAAAAAAAAAAAAAACTAAATTCAGACTTGCACTAAATTGACTTAGGTTGTAAGGATTTTTCTCTGGTTTAACTTAATGGATTTGGAAAAAAATCACCTAAAGCATTGTAACTTTTATCTCAGGATGTGAGTCAGCTGGCACATAGTCCTTGCATGAGCCATCTGTAAGGTGATGATTTTTCAACAGAAAAATGATGGGCCTGTTTACCAAACAGAAAAATTTGAAATCAGTAAAGCTACTTACAAGAGAGGAGCCGAATGACTCATGGATGGGGGAAAATGAACTTTCTTAAACACAGAATTGAATTCATCATGTTTAGTAGTGGAATTACTTTAGGATTCAAAATTAAAATGTCTGACAAGCTGAGCAGAGAGAGCAGGATTTTAAAGCATGCATTCAAAAATGTGTTTTTGTTTGTTTGTTTTGTTGTTGTTGTTTGTTTTTTGTCTTGTTTTGTTTTCCAAATAAGTCAGCTTATTGTTGTTTTCCCAGGTTTTGATGACAAACAAGATTCAGATATTTAGTATCTTGTTTCTGTTGGAAATGCCACATTATCTTTAGAACAGCAGATGTCACTTTTTCCGATGAGAAAGGTGCACTTTAATTCACTTTTGCTAAACAGACTTTTGGCTTTATTGGAGGATTGTCAGGAAAATTAAGTGAAAATGATAGCGTGTTGTCAAAGTGTAAAAGACTTGGATTCAAAAACATCTCCAACAGAAATCTGTGTTTCAGACCATTAGTCTGGAAGTTTTTCTTTTTCCTTGGCTTGGTTAATGTAAAAAGGAAGAAGGGCCTAAACTTTAGAAGAACTCAGCTCATTTGCTGCTGAAATCATAGGAAAAGGTGGCCATATACTTTTATTGCAAAATCCTCACCTGCCTTGTCAAATGTGCCCCTACTTCAGGGGTCAAAAAGAAAGAGATGCCTCTTGAAAAACCTACGGGTGCTGAAAATCATAGTCAGTGACAAGCCTAAGAGTTTGCTGGGCAGAAGGGCCCTGAAAAATAGTTTCTTTTAATTTCAAGAATGTCCGAGTACAGTCAGGAATGGTGGAAGGTGAGGGAAGGCCTCCATGGGCCTGCAGAAGTGGTGAGCAGCCATCAGAGGGGGACAGCAGAGCCAGTAATATACATGTGAGATATCCCTACATCTCTTTGAAAACAGAGGTGTTACTTTTTTTTAGAAAAACAAGAATTCTGGAAAGGCTGAAGGCAGAAAACAGTATAAGGCAGGCAGTGATGCAAGTGGTGAGGTTGGAGACAGCAAAAGGTTTTCTAGCTTTGAGTGTGCAAAAGAGGAGAGCTGGACAAAAGCAAAGTGTTGAATGACACAGGGTGCAGCTAGAGGTGGACACTACGGTGAGGAAGGAGCTGCCTGAATGTCTGTCAGCAGGATCATTACCTCATAGATCCAGTCTGCTCAGGCAAATCCAGGGCTTGAACTGAAGGGAAATTGGCTTGCTAAAAAGTTAAAACAAAGAAACCGGTTGAATGCCTGTAGGAGAAAAGAAGGACAGTTCTTCTTTTTGCTGTTCCCTGGTGGTGGATTTCCTTGCTCCTTCTCATTCTTCTCCTTCAGGGATACTAATTGTGGCCACCTGCCCTTGGTAAAAAGGCCCAGTAAAAGGTAAAAAGCCACAGAAGAGAAAAGGTCTCCACACAGTCCTGTCTCCAGCGGGTACAGCTCTCCTCTCCCAGCCACCTGAAACCCTTGCCCTTTCCCTGACCTTGCCAGCAAGGCTCCTAAGTAGTGCTAGTATGTAGAAGCAGAGTCCTTGGGAGCCTAGTGGCTCCATCAGAGCTGGGCTAACCTCAGAGCTGGGCTAAGTTCTCAGGATGTACCAGGCCCATGCTTCAGCATAGGAGTTTCAGGGGGAGCTTCTATCTGGGAAGGCTGCAGGACAGACTACAAGTTTTTAGGGTATTTGGTGAGACCTAGCTATCTGAAGCCAGTAGACTCTCCTGGAGAAAGCTGGGGGGGGGGCCGGGGGAAGGAGGGCAGGGAAAGGGGGGGGGGAGATCTCTGTGACTAAGATCTCATAAGATAAATGTTTCAGACAGTTGTTTTTTCTCACAGGGAATGTGAACACCCATTAGCTAGCTTCTTTAATTTAAATTGAGATTGGTCTAAAAGAACTGTGTCACTTGTAAGCATGATTACTAGTTAAAACTGCTGTCATTTAGCCAGCAAACAATGCACATAACAGCCACTTAGTTCTTGGCAAAAACAGCATTCAGTGTTTGTTTGCTTTTTCTTTTTAACTGAAAACTTATTTTAAATAAAAAGTAGTGCATATGGTAGTGATATACAGTAATTCTTCTGGAAATTTTGTGAATAAATACCAGCTCTGCTAAATTCTGTTTCAGGAGAGTTGTGAGCAGAGTAAAGGAAAATGTAGTAGAAAATTTTTGTCTCATATAATGTCTGTAATTCCTAAATGTAAGGAGAAAAAAAAAAAAAAAAAAAAAAAAAAAAAAAAAAAGTAGGAAGAAAAAGGAGGGGTATGATAATTAGCCATTTTTTTCTGTTTATAAGAAATCACAAGAAGGACCGGTATTAGTTTTTATCTTTTGCCATTGCAAGCATTTGCCAAAATGCTGAAGGTGTATTATAATCCCCCATAATTACATGTTTTGAGATAGAGCATTCCTGGGCTGTTTATATGGATTAAAACTGACTTAGAATGCTAGAAGGCATTTCAGCTATAATGGTAAACTAATTAGCAATTAATACTGTGCTACAGTTTGAGTCATTTTTCTGTTCTACTTTACCATGAAAATAGAATTATTCAAGTAAGCTAGGAATGATTTTATAGTTTTATCTCATTATTGGGATAAATTCTTTGTTCCTTTACAAATAGAAGAAAAGTTTCATGGAATGTCAATTACAGAAAACAGAATGGTGTTTTGACAAGCAGCGTGTATCCTTGCTAATTTCACATAATTTTTACTTATTTGCAGACTTGCATTAGTCTGTGACAATAATTGTGGAAAAAAGGTTCAGATCTTTATTCAGATTTTAACTGACACTATAAAAATTCTGTATGAAAATAGTTTTTCACCTCTCTGTTCAGCTATTGGAATCCTGGAATGGCTAGACAGCATAAAACAATACTTATAGATTTATCCTTATATAGATCTATTCTGGCATTTTTTTTTTTCTAATGATAGGTTAATGTGTTTCATTTACATCAGTTGCCAAGTACAACTACTTCTCTGAACTGCATCCAAACTGAATATGTCTAAACTAAGACATAAGACTATTTTTTTTTTCCATTTATTTCAGTAGGGTTTGGATCAAATCCCTATTGAATCTTCAAAGTCAAATTGGAAACATGGTGTAATCATACTGTCTTATGCCCCTTGAGCTGATACTAGCCCTTGGGCTGGTTTATAGAGGGATTCATGATAATGTGTTACACAAAGTGAGTCTGATGTGATTCTTTGAATTTGTGAAGGTGTCCAAGTAAGTTTTTATTGATTTCTGAGAACCTAGAGAATGAAATCTAATGCTGTTTCCACTGTGTGTTTTTCCTTTTTTTTTTTTTTTTTTTTTAAGGGTTTTATTCATTTTGCTTAATGGAGTTACCATTCTTTTGTGTTATAGTGAAAAGACAGAAAAATGCAGGTTTATGGGCATGTATAGTAACTGTCTGACTCTCAGAAATGACAGTCGTGCATCCAGTCTGTTTTATTAGGAAAGGTTGTCCAACAGGCAGAAGGAAGGGAAGAGCTTTGAAATGAAGCTTTTAGAAATATGTTTTCCCCATGCTCTGTTTGTAGATATGTCTTGGAAGACTGGCAGAAACACATGAAAGAGAAAGCTTAAGTTACACATACCTGTCTTTAAAATGTTGTTTAAAGTGCTTAAGAGTTCAAATAGAAAACTTGCATAGAATGCATCTTTTGCATAAGTCCCCTCCTGCTTAACAAAATGGGTTCTTATCAGATAACAATTCTGTCTTTGCAACATTAGCTTGATGGTTGTGGTGGTGAGCACAACCCTCCATGGTTCCCAGAAGGACTTCCTCACAAGGGAATTCCCTCTCCAAGCAGGACCCAGGAACCCTGCCGAAACATCTGATGTAAGAATCTGGTATCTGGAGACTTCTGGAGGAAGTCAAAGGAAAGGGGAGAGGTGGGAGAGTGCACAGGTGTTGTGTTCAGAGGTTTGTACTAAATGAACTTTGGCCTTCCAAGAAAAACAGACAGACCTGGGTTATTTCCAGATAATGTCATGCAAAATATTCCTATGGAAAAGCAAAACTGCTCTCAATTAAATCTTTTCCATATTTCATTATAAGTTGAAAATGGTTCAGATTTTATGAGGAAGGGAGAGAAGAACTGCTGACATACAGGTTTTTTTGTTTGTTTGGTTTGGTTTGTTGTTTTTTTTTTTTTTTTCCCCCAAGCTGGAAATTGGCTGGTTTGAGATGTCCCCTCATAAACCCCAAAAATGCACTTCTCTGAATTAAAAGGAGTTTTTCATCCCCCATCCACACTTAGTATAAGGGAAAACATTAAGAGCATCAAAAACGCATCACCAAATGGCGGAGGATTAGCTCATAAGTATGTATAAGTTTTTCTGGCAGTGCAAGTCTTCAGCCCCTGCAGAATATGTTGCAAGCTGCATTTTGCAAGGGGCTTCTGTGGAGTTTGCAGAAATCCATGGTGTCATGATTCAGTTTTCCCCCTTTTGTTTGATTCAGTTTTCCCCCTCCATTGTGGAGGAAGTTGCTTCAACATCCTCCTCTGCAGGGTTTGAGCTGCCTTACTGCCTGCCCCCTGCCATACTATAAAGCCTAGGGCCCTGAGGACTGCTGTACCACCCACTGCTATTGAGGAGAGATGGCTGGGAAACCAGTGATCTAATTGCCATGTTCATTCATTGATGGCTATGTCATCATCGATGTAGTTTCAGAGGTGCAGTGCAGAGCTATGTGGATATACCAAGGCTGTTCCCAGGGAGCTGGGCCTGCTTGAGTGCAGGCCAGAAGCTTCTTGTCTGTGTTGTGTGAAGCTGGTGCGTGCTATTTCTCAGTGTGGTTAGTTGGTTCACAAAATGATGTCTCTTGCAGCACTGTGCTCTATCATGGAGACCTTAATGTAGAAGATGTTATCCAGTGCGTCCCCCATCTAGGCCACTATTACACAAGAAACAAAAACATCTCAATGCAACACACTTACAGTGAGACACTAGGAATTCTGTCATAGGACCATAAGGGATAGTAGCACTCTTTCCATTCAAGTTCTTAAATGCAATTAAGAAGCACCAAAAATTAAATTGAATCAAACATGCATTTATCATTCTCATCAGTCTGAGGTAGTGTACAATAGCTCTGATTTTTAACCTGCATTTAAACTTTTGTCCTCAATTAGTTATTTAATTTGCTTCATTTAAACACTACAGGAAAATGAAAAGCAGGTGTTTCCTTTACTGAGCACCTATTGTTATGCTTTTTCTCTTTGGAGTTACAGTCATAGCATTTTAAATAATGAACCCGGATCTCCTCTTTGTTTTCAACAAAGTGTAACGTACACTGGAGGACTGGAATGAAGTTGGTTCTCCTACCAGTTACTGTCATAATAGATAAACCTCTTCCATAAACAGTGGGGGGAGTGGGAAGGCAGCTCCAAACCTTTATTTATTGTCAGTGTGTCTTGGTGGTACTTGTAGTTTCCTGTGGCTACTGTGACTAATAAAAAGGTTCCTGGAATAAAGGAGCAGAAGCATAGCTCTGGCCCCAGAGCACAATATTATCCCAGATAAATGTGAGTTACTTTCATAAAGTTATGGGGAGACCTTTCTAGTAAACTGTGCAGAAATGTGTGAAATGTAATGAAAACTGTTGCATCACTTGGCTGAGTAGCAATTTTTTTTTCCTAGTTTAGACATGATGTAAGACAACTATTTGGATTCTGCTTATGTGTTGTGTTACTCTTTTATGGAGGTCAGTGGTTAATCATAGGCTGCAAAAACAAGAGTCTATAATGAATGTGAGACAAAGAAACACCCAAGGTAAGTTGTTTCAAAATCATTAATAGTTTGAAATATACCATGTTTATACAGTATAGTAGTCATACTCAAATCTTGTGAATAAAGAAAAATTGGATGAATTCTGTGTTTACATTTGGAATGTGAGAGCTTAAGGCCTGTCTTGGAGAGCCTAACAAAGCTCTAACAGATCCCAATACTGGGATCAGCATGGAGCTCCCTGTGACGGTGAGGAGAGAGTTTCGGGAACAGCCTTTTTTGATTACTCCAGAAAGAGAGCAAACACTCACCCTCTAGGAAGTGTTTGCTGAGAATTCTTGCTGTCTGGAGAGTCCTTAATCATGCCGAACATTTGATTAATGCTGACTTAGGACGTTGCTTTTCCACTAGCAATGGGTAAATTTAATAGAGGTCAGTGGTCATTCATTTTAGTAAAGGATGTTTATCAAAACCTTACCCAAAATTCTGTGAGATAGAAATCTTTTGAGATTAGATACTTGGAAAACTTTTGCCTAAGCCTCAGGAAATTGGGTGTGATCATTTCATTATGAACCAATTTGATCTCTGGCTATCTCTTTGTTATTCAAATGAAAACCTGCCAGATTTACCACATGCACCAGTAGATGTTGATCTCAGTTCCATGACCTAATTTACTCCATTGATTTAAACTGAAGAACAGCAAAACTGGGACCAGAACGTGCTCCATAGTGCTCAGCCTCACTTTGTGAGAAGGCCTATTGGGTTGTACAAATAATACCATTGCACAGGTCTTTAGGGATGGGGAGTAGCACTGGTAACTGAAATTCTACTTGCCTTGCTAACACCACAGTTGTGGTATTAAAATGGCAGTTTTCTCGGCCTGCTGCAGTCTGAAACACTAGCTTACATTTCGCAGCAGTTGACTTTGATCATGCAAGACAATGAGCAGTGGCACCATGGAAAGTCCCAGAATACAATTCTGTTTAAAAGAAGCAAAACAAAATCTGATACACTGGTAATCTTAGAAGGTATTTAATCTAGCAGGAGTAGACAGCAGCTTCAATAGCAGTGTTTAAAAACTTCTACCCTTATGCAGTCCTAATGATTTTGAAGTACAAATAAGAATTCAAAACATTAAATTTCCAAAGAACTTTTGTTCCTTGTAAATGTCTTACAAGAAATGAGCTTCTTCTATAGACAAGTACTGAATGTGGTTTTGCTATGAGGCTTCCATTCTTCCAGACTAGATTCATATACGCATACATTTTTAGCACTGCACATACTTGAATAAGCACCACGGAGGCTATGCAAATGCCACATTTCTATTACACTTTGTTTTAAAGCACATTCCATTCTTGTGAAAGCTGCTGGGCTTGTGAGCAAGAAAGGCAAGACAGTTCTGTTACCTCACTTTCTGCTTTATAACAATTCATGGATTTTTTTTCCCCACCTCGTGTCACTAGTTTGGGTGAATGAAAACGGAACTCTTCTGCAGCTGATCTTCCCATTCTTGTGCCATCGCTAGTAAACAGTGCCAGCATGTGGGCAGTATTTAGGGGGAGGAGAAATGGGCTTGCTTGTCTATTCTGTTTGTGCACACGTACAACTGACGGACCGATACACTGAGGCTCTTATTTAGCAAAGCTTCATAAGTGTGTGCTCTAGCCTACTCGTGTTTGTAAGGCTGTTAAGAACGTGCTTAACTGTAATCAGATGTTCAAATTCAAAAGGATTTAAACATCTGCTACTCATTAAGTACATGCTTAAGAGCTTTGCTGAATCAGGGCCTTAGACATTAGGAAATAAACAGAGACCACCAACTTATTTTACATATACTCTTGAAGAGTGTTCGTATAGATAGTAATGACTTTCAGTCAGTACTGACCAAAGTTGGCTTTGAACTGCTGACCTAGAGGTGAAAGGCTTGTATCCTATTACCTATCCCTGGGGCAAACCAGTCTTAGTTGTTTTCAAATATTAATGAATTAAGTCAAGTCAAAATGTAGCCCCATTGATTGTCTTTTCCCTGTATTTTTCCTGTGTCAGCATCAGTGACTGATGCTGCTGTGGAAAGTCTTAGGAAATCAGTGTTGTCTACATTTCTCTGGTTTAACTCACTTGCATTGTAAGCAGAGTCTTACTAACTGAAACTTCTAGTTTATAAAAATATTTAGAAATGGACCTTCCCACAAATGTTGATAGTAGCTGTTCATCAAGGAAAACATACTTATGTATGGGTCCAATTAATTATTTAGGTATCTATTCTCCTTGTGATATGCAGACATAACTCTCAGTGACACTAATAGCAGATTCATATGCATGCCAAGAGCAGGGAAAATCCTTGGAGAGTATTTAGACAATATTCCTTAAAGGACTGTAAGGAGGAGAGGAAGGGTAGAGGAAAATCACTGATGCAAACATGAATTTGTCATTTTTCCACAGAGGATATATGTATTTTTATTTTAAAAAGACAGTGGGGACCATTAACTACAAAATATTTTAAATTCTGCTTGTATCTCTCTAAAGGAAAAGTTTAGAGGAAGGCCACACACAGACCTTCAATTGGAAGTGGAGGCACATTAATACAAAGTAAAGCAAATGCTCCTGGTAACTGTTCCTTTGAAAATTTTATTTTCAGTCTTGGACATTTGACTTTTGGGAACCTCTATTTCCAACTACAGTAGGTTTACTGAACCACAAGTCTGGGACTTTATCATTGGATGTACATTTGATTGAATGATTCAGTGATGAGTGGCTTTTGTCAGATGTTTCAAAAGCACATTTCTATCAGTTGTGGGGTAACCTGTGCACAGTGATGTCCCATGCGCATAGATTCTAATGTGACCTATAATGACTCAACAGACCAGGGATATCTGGAGCCTAAGCTATGGCACAAATCTTTAAATGCAGATTTGCAAATGCAGAAAAGATTCAGGTCCTATCGCAAGAAACATTCATAACTTCATTTTTCTTTCAGTGTATCAGCCATCCTAGCATCTTACAGAGCCACCTTTCTAGTTGTGCTATATGAGAGCACAATAATATATCAGAGCACAATAATTTCAGTCTGGTTTAGTAAAAATGGCTGTCAAAAGTCATGGCAGAATCAAAACGACACAGTCCATTCCCTGCCTCTGTTACTTCTTCCCTGATACTATCCTGTCCTATACACTCACTCAGGAGGTCCTCCAACTGGAGCAGATGTGGGTCCAAAAGACCTCAGACTTAGCTTTATTATAATGCTCTATTCTTAAAATGAGTTATTTGGCAGCAGGGAAGAGCAGCTCTCTAAATAAAGCTTCATATGGCTCTTGTTTATTTGTTTTTACTTGCTTTTCACCTGAGGATGTGTTCCACCGTGGTCTGACTAGGAGCTGGGAAGGGGATGATGTAAGGCTTTGTCTTCTCTGAGGCTTTTTGGGTCCCTGCTTGTTGCATTTTCTGCATTTTGGAATTTAAGTCCTTGGCCCCTCTATATTTTTGGTGTTTGTTATATCTGAACCCTTCCTGTAATTCGCTTTGCAGGCAGGTTAATTCAGTTTACAGGAGTAACTGTGATGCTCTTGGTAACTGCTTCTGGCAAATAGCAATAAGTAATCTGCAACCTCAGAAAAGTTGTCATGACCTTCTCCCACTGCACACCTGGTGGGAGGACATCACACCACAAATCATCACCCCAGGACTCTCCTGGGTTTCCTGGCTCTGCCAGGAGCCTGCCTCTTGCAGGTCTTAGGGGTTGTGGTAACACGAGGAGGCCACAGCTTCCAGAAAGAAAAGCAACTTTGACTGGGAAGTATTTCTTTACTGTAAACACTTTCCTTCAGTTCTGGAAAACCACATAATAACAATAATGAAAAAGTTACTGGAAAGCAAAACCGATTAGCAATATTGTACTGATGGGAAGAAAAAAAAAATAAAAATAAAAAATAATAATAATAATAAAAAAAAAAACTAAGCAAACACAGCAGAGTGACACTTCTTAGGAGAAACAAAATGTAAAAGAGCAAGGCAAATTCCTAGAGAAATGTAAATTGAACTATTAAAGCATCTTAATTAGCCAGAGATTGAATTAGTAATTGATGAAAGGACATCTTGAAAGCTTATCTTATCTTGACAGCATGTCAGTTGCAGTGGGGAAAATTACCAAACCTAGCAAAGAGGGCTCACCTGTAGGCATGCAAATATTTCTAGGAATTCTGGCTTTCTAGCCTGAAGTGAATGCAGTTCACTTGAACCTTACTCACTTTCGGAGAACATTCACAAGGTTGATAAATTCTGCTACCAGCTATTTTATCATATTTTATGTACTGCTGAAGTTATTAACTACTTTCTTGAATGTTGGATTTTTCTAGTTGACATAAAAGAACATGAAAGAAATGTCATCACTTAAAAAAATGCTTGTCTTAGTAAAGACTGAAAAACCTTTTTATGAGATGTTGATTCGGTTGTGCTGGATCACTAGATTCAGTTCTGGGTTGTGACATGTTTACTTTAGCTGACATGTCTTTTCAGTATAGTTCAGAGAAAAATGAGCAGAGCTGATGTGAGAGTAAAAAAATTCACAAGTCAACAATAGTAAAACTGGTTTGGGATCTTTCTATGGAAAACAAACATTTCTATGATTAAGCTTATATATTTGAAATGTTTTAGGATTCAGTTAAAAACAAACAAACAAAAAAACCCTTTCTCTTCCTCTCCACTCCCCCAAGCACCGCCCCCCCCTTTTTTTTTTCCTTTTTTTCTTTTTAATTTTTAGTCAACAGAGAAAGCGCTCTTCTTTTCCAGAGCTAAACATAAGTTTACGTGGTTTAAGCATCTGTTTATATGCATGCATTGTTTGCTACTGGTTTCAGTCTTTACGGTACTTTGCTCTATAAAAAAAATAAATTTTGAAATGTTACAATGTAACTAAATTGGAGTTTCAAAACATTTCAGCTTGCCATGCAGTTACACCATAATCTTCCCTGGGACTGATGGATCCAAATCAGAAGTAAATATAGAATGGGAAAATACTGAAATTTTCAAGTGTCTGAAGGAGCATTTTAACTGGACTGGAAGGGCTAGTGGCTTTAAAACTCCTGCTTCATGTGGAGATAGAGCAGTGCCAGTAGTGCAGTCCATTAGCCTATTTGTTTTCACTTCATGAATAGGACACATACATCGAGCTGTCAGTGAAGGTAATAGAGGTCATTTGTAACCAAAATGGGTTGTTTTCCCAAGGCTTAGGGTGGACATCCAGCTAGGTCAACTGGGGCAGCATCTACTTACATGCATAAATACTGATGCCCTTTAACTGGGGGGGGGGGGGGGGGCAGGAAGGACATTATATTACGAAGAAATAGAGAAGAGGGAAAGGCCTAATTATTTTCAGTCAATCCTGATCAAAGATGCACGTGTCTCTTTGCAAACTGTCCTGCCAGAGAGCTGCCTGATAGCAGACAGCCTGCTCCATTGCCAGACCTTCTGTCCCTCTCCAAATTTCATTCCCTCCTCTGCGAGACAGCATATTCAGAACCTGCTGGACACCTACAAGACTTAGCAAACCTGCCAGGGCATGGCTGCCTTTCCTGTTATGCCAAGCTGGTGCCAGGGGAGAGGCAGGGGGTGTGTGGAGCCGTGGTTCCTGCTGGCAGGGGCACACTCCCCACAGCAACTCCCCTCGCCCCTTAGCTCTGCCCCACGGCTGGTGGGGTTGAGAACTTGGCATTGCCCCAGACCCTTTCTCCTCCTCTGCACCTTCTCAGGGTGAGACCCAGCAGGGCCTGGGTCTGTCATCCAGCAGACAAAATCCAAATTTCCTCCCTGTTTTGGAAGCATGGTCTATTTCTAAGTGCTACTGCTAGCGAGAGCTCCTCTGTGTTCGGTGCTTAGGTAGAGGATCCCTCCAGCTCTGGGGACTGAACAGGGCATGGCTGGGCTGGGTTAAAATGGGGGTGCAAGTGGATCTGCAACACCCTGGTGCTTCCTCCTCCCCCCACCTCAACATTTGCCTCTGCAGAAAGAAGCTGAATGTGTGTCACTGAATTTGGACTGAGAATGCTTTTTTCAGGGTGAGGGATTTACTCAAACCTGTTTTCTAGCTGGGATTTTCAATGGTTTGTTCTACGTCTCCTTAACGAAGATATATGCTGGGATTAAAGGATCTTGAGTTAACCTCCCTAGCTTATTTAAAATGCACTCTTTGTAAAATACACATCAAAAGTGTCATGAACCCTCTCTCACTCTGGGTGGCATGGGGGTTGCAGAATTGCTATAAACAAAGCAATACAGGGTAAATTGTAATCCAAGAGGCAAACTTTTTCCTATACAAGGCAGCTGAACCAAAAATGCACTCCCTAGCTGCAGAGCCATGCTAGGGAGGAGAATGCCTTATTATGGCAATTGCTTTAGAGTTGTGCTTCTTCGAATCAATATTTTGTACCCTTCTGGAAAAAACATGTTGGTCTTAAATATACCTTACATGCAACTGAGGTTTGCTGAGCACTGCTGTTTGCTTCAGTGAGATGAAGTTGCAGGTGGCTCACAGGTTGGCAAGTAGGCTTTATTTAACAGCGCTCAGCTTCTGTAATTTGGCCTTTTGGGGCTGGGGATTCACTAACATCTGTTTACCTTATGGCAGTTCCCAAGACACTCCCTTAAATTCCAGCCTCTGGTTGTGCTTTCCTACACTTGTCAAATAACAGATTTGGAAGAAATTGCACAGAATTACAAGTGGCACAAATGCAATGCATAATTATCTACTTTGCTACCCGAAGACAGTGATAATTACGTTTTTATGTTAAATAACAGTGGTGATGGCTACATTTCTTATAGTTCTAGCATTACTATGACCATAATAACACTTTAGGTTTCTAGTTCAGAAATGTAGCTTAACATTTTTTCTTTCTCCCTTTTTCCCCTTGCAGAAAATCATAGCCTGAGAAACAGAAGGCAAGTAAACACCTTACTTTACACATTGGTGTTTGCATTACAGCAGCACATGGAGCAACAATTGCATATACTGGAAAATATATTTGAATAAAAGTATATGTAAGATGGGAAATGTTTCAAACCAAGGTGTAGGGAATTCGTCTCGTAACGATATCAGAATTTGTCTTTAAATATGCTACATAGACCATGCACTAAGAAGGTCTTCCTGCCACGATCTCAAACTGTGGTGTTTGCATATTGAATACTCAGCAGTATTTTAAGGAAAGAATGGGCACAATATGGTAACTGCAGCTGTGAGAGAGAAGAACATGAGCTGTCACTTGGCCCATCTAGGCCTTATGGCAAAGATGTCAAACTGCGCTGCCTCTCGCCCTTTACACATGTCACACTATCTACTGTTGTTGTTTATTTCTTGCAATTTTGGTCAGAGCTTTGGGACCTTCACCCCACCTGCTCCTTTTCTCAGTGCATAAGATGTGCTGTTGCATCTGTGGCTGTGTAATTTGTTCGTCTGTTAAGTGTGCTCTCCAGTCATGGGCACAGCTCACTGGCCAAGAAGTCACTCGTGAGAGCAGCTGCCATATGGAATCAAACTTTTGTGTTTCTCCACTTCATGACAGGGTTTAGCTGAAACACTGTGGTCTGATGTTAGTATCGCCCTTGTGCTGAGATGGGTGATACAATGCTACTAGGACATAATTGCCAGAATACAAAATATTTTTTGTTTCCCCACCAAATGGCTAATAGAATATTTCCAATTGCTGTGAAAGAAATGGTGAGAAACAGAAATTACCTTCTGTTTGAGGGACTGAAGGCGAATGATCATGTGGGTAGGGGGAGCCACAGCCCAAAGTATCGTGCATGCCCTATTCACACAGGCACAAGCACAGACAACATGCTCAGAAGTTAATATCAACCAATGAAGAGTGTAAAATACATCCAGTAATGGCATTATTTCAGAACCTGTGTAGCAAACATGCATATGGGATTATTAAGGCTTATTTTATTTTATTAGTGACCCATAAGGTCACTATTCTTATTGTGAAATTACATTTTCAATTATAAGAAGCTGACTCCCTGCAGCCTCCTGGGTGATGGTGGCTTCACTCTAAGCTATGTAATTTACTTTGTAGTAGTAGTAGTAGTAGTAGTAGTAGTTTTTCCATCAGTGTTGCTCGTTGAAGTCCTGAATCTTTTCTCCACATTAGAAATACGTTTTATGTTTACTCTATAATGCCATCTTTGCGGGGACGTTACACAACCCCATCTAACTCTTTGTAACTCTATAAGGTCACCTTTTAATAAGTAAATGCACTCCTTTGCCCTCTGTAGGTGATGAACACCTGCATAAGGAAAGGACTGAATTCTTTCAAGATATTCTTGAATAGACTTGTGAATAGAAGTATCTCCTACATCTCAAGACATGTGAAAACAATAGTCCCACAGAGTCAAAGGCACTGTATTATGAAATTTAAAAGTGTTTTTCTTACATGGGTCTTAGGATAAATCCTTTATTTCTTTCAGCTGTGAAATCCCTCTTTCAATCCTTCAAATAACCTGTCTGAAAGAAATCATTCCAGCAGAGCCATTGCAATTAATTCTATTGTGTAAACCTGTAGTTTCTGATTTTCATTAAACCGACAAATGGTTCCTCAGAGCCACTTTCTAAATTACAAAATACATCATGGCTGTTTCAAAAGACCTGTTATCACACACTATCCAGTAACATAGGACTCTGTTAGTGGGATGAAATTTAGTCTTTAGCCAGGATTTTTAAGGAGCCATATTAGGTGCTGATGACCATCTCTAGGCATGTAAACAGAAAGCCTAGTTTTGAATTACTTAGGATCCAAGGGAGTTGATTGGTACAAGTTTTTTGGAAAAAAAAAAAAAAAAAAAAAAAAATCACCTTTATCAGGAGAGTGTGAGAATACTAACATTTAGAACAACAACAACAACAAAATGTTCCAGCAATCACTAGGTAACACTAACAATATCAGAAAATAGATTTTGTGACAGTCTTCTCTGGCAGAGCTATGCACATCTTATCTCTCCAGTGAAGCTCCTGATTTGTCTGGGCTGGTGCTACGGCAAAAGCAGTACCACAGTGGATCTGAGCGGAAGCTCCAAGAAACTGCAGAGGTGCCGTTATACAGGCGGGCATGGGAATTTAGCTGAATGGTGGCCTAAAGAAATCAGTAATCAGATCATTTCAAAGGACCCATTCTACAAAACCTTGGCTAAAATGACAGATTACTTACAACATTGGTTTCAAGCATTTATGCTGATAATTAAGAATAACAGACAAAGAGTATTAAATAAAGGAGAACAAACATCTAGCCAGTCATTAAAAGAGTGGAATGTTTCTAATCCTCTTACAAAGATGCTTTTTGGGTCAAAGTCCCTTTCTGCATAAAGCGGTCACACCACATTTTTTAAGTGAATGAAGAGCTGAGAGCTATAGCCCAGACCCTCAAAACTTCTTTAAACAGACAACTCCCACTGAGAGACAAGCGTTTAACTAAATCTGGGGACCTGGGCCCATAAGATGAATAAAGAACATTTAGTTCACACTGTATTGCATAGTAAATAATCATGTAGCCAAAATAACCTGATATACCAGAAATTTGCTAATGCTTTATTGGCTGGAAGTCTCCATATTCTGTATCACACATGTTTTATCTTAGGGTTAAGAAATTCTGAGAAGTGCTTTTTATTAGGTTAAACTGACAGATTTTGTTTCATATAGAGCCATATGTATAGACGACATCTGGTCTTTACATTTACTCTCCTTTTTGTTCAACAATGATTGTTTGCTCCTGGGAAAGAGGGCCCATGATTTTTTCTATCTGCCTCACAAGTAACTGATTACAAAATAAAATCAAACTTATGCTTTTTCTTTCTTAGGTACCTGTGAATCTCACTCAAGCCTCACGGTCTACTTGTGCTATTCTGACCCTTAATTGCAGTTGTCCTTATTTGAGAAGACTTTTCTTGAGTCCTTTTGACCCCTTGTAGGACCTGTGAGGCAAAAATGTCCAGTAGAAGATTTTTCATGCTAATCTCAAATCTTATCCAATTAGGCCCTTTCGTAAGACATTGCTTAATGAGTTGGAAGGACTTCAAATTCTACTTCTATCCTACCAGTCCCAATAACAACTCCCTAAGCTACATAATTAACCTTCCCCTTAGCAACTTTATCCACACTTGCCTTCATGTCATCTTGTTGGAAAACTTCTATGACTGAAATGTCCTTATCGCCTTTGTTAACCCTCAAGTCTGAAGTCAATATTCTCTACTACATGGTCTATAAACTTCACTGTACCAGTCAGCATAGTAAAGAAACCAAGTAGATAGGTGGTAGTTTATCTCTTGTTTCAGTGTCTCCTGGTTTTGGTAGCACAAATGTAGCATGTATGAACAGTAAGGTCAAATACCATGGTTTGTAATCTTGTGTACAGCACATGTGACTAAGTGTTGGTATGGCCTGCTGTTCTGAGAGATGCTTCAGGTAAGGTTCATAAGGTTTTTGAGGACTATTCCAGATAGTAGTGCTTTTTATTTTTGTATAGGCAGTTAAGCAGATGTATTCTCATTTCAGAGATGGGGTTCAGAATCAGTCTTAACACTTTTAAAACTGCTCTTTCACTGTACCAGTGGTTTGGTACAGCCTTAGTGCTCAGTATTCAGAAGCCATGTGGATTGCTTAAAATTATATACAATAGAACAATTCACCTGTTCTTAACCAGATACACAGTCATATAAGTACATATGAGAAAGGTTTTGAGTAGTATGGGATTTTGGTGTTCAGTAACATATAGTATACACATATAAACCAATGGTAGACCCTGCTGGATCATTATGGGAGAAATGGAATTGAGCAAGTCCATGGAAAGTGAAGAGAGGCTCAATTTACTGCATTTAATACAACCAGAATTAAAAAACAAACAAACAAAAAACACTCCCCTCCAACCCCCATATTGCAGTCCACATTTTTATGGTAAAAAGATAATTGGTGATTCTTCTTTTCCTCCCTAAAATTAATGTCCTCTGTTGAATTGAGTAAACAAGAGGCTGACCCCTTCAGTGTGATGAGTAGGAGAGAAAAAATTGAGCCAGTTCTTTCTGATTTCATATACCACTATTGCTTAAGACCCTTGTGGGCTTAATCCTGTCCTGTAGCATGTTACATCTCCAGAAAAAGAAAAGGGAAAAGGAATTTCTGATCTGAATAGGTATTTGTGCCACATGCAACACCATATAGAGCTGTGGCTTTAAATGTTAAACTGCTTTGACAGATGGACTATATTATGGCCTATAGAAATGTAATTTTCCTGTGTAACCGGCAGCCTGTTGGCTCTGAGTTCAGCACAGTAAAGTATTAACAATTCCTGCACCCTCAGCCTATTTCTGAATTAGCTTTTGTATTAAAATAGGGACTAATCCTGGTTATTTCATTTTTGACCTTTACTTCTCCTCTACCTCCTCTTTATTTTATGTTATGTTATGTTATTATTTTTTTCAGACACTAGCTAGCATACAAATGAATGAGGCGATAATTTAGGACTATGTTAGTGATGCTGAGTTTCTTATTCCACCTCTGTAGACCAGCGTACAGTACATCATCAATTACAGAATGTAGAAGTATATAATATCATAGCTATATGCTTCAAGGTCACTTGAACTCTGCGTAATTACTTCAACCAACAGATGACCTGGTGCTTAATTAGTGAGTCGTTTGGAATCAGTAAGTTATATTTAATGTAAGACATTCTACTAGGTCCCTTGGAAAGCTATTTTTTTTAATTTTATATATATATATATATATATATATATATATACATACATTGGCCACATTTAAAAAGCTATTGCCAGTTAGCTCTGAGAAGAGTGTGTCATAACAAACAAAATGCCATTGCCTTTGGAAAAAAACAAAGTATATTTTCTGGTGAAGTAATAACTTTGATGTCATAATTATGATCATCTAACTAGCAGTGGACGGCAGGGAAAAAAGGGGTTCCAGCTATGTCTGCAAACTGGTGCTGTTACATAGCTACCAGCTGCACAGGAATGAAGTTTTACAAATACGTTTTGTAACTGTTGCACGGACCTTGCTTCAATGCCTTTCAGGTTACTTGGTGACTTGACTCCTACCACTTTTTAAAAATGATGCAATTATCAACAAATTGAATGACCAGACTCATTGCTCAGAGCTCTTAAAAATGTTGCCAAATCCACTGATGTTCAGTAAATGCTCTCTATCCTTAGGCATCCTCATTTTCTTGTTTTCGTGATTTTGCCTCTCAGAGGTGGGAAGGTCATTTTTCTCCTTGGAGATGCTAATGAATTCTAAAGCATAATCTGAGAGTGATTTATCTTAAAGGTCTCTAATTCCCACATTAAAATGTTCTATTCAGGGTGGGGAAAAAAAAAAGTCCTCTCTGAACTGCCTGCACTAAGTCTATGGTACTTGGTGATCCTCTGGTAATGTTGCTCTGTGAAAGTGTCTGGAGTCTCAGGGGATTACTGGAGTGGTTTGAGACTCATCAGAAATGTCCCCCCAGCTCAAGCATAGTTTATACTGCACTAGCTTTTAAATGTGATGCTATCTAGTTACACAGACCTTTGGGTGTTCTGGCAGCCACAGAGCAGACCCGCTCTTATCAGGTGATCTTGGCATGCAGTGGGGAAAAAACTTCACTTTGGTAATTTGGACCTCAGAACTCAGCCAGCTATTAGAAATCTAAATTTTGCCAAATGCTGGAATTAAAATCACAAGGTGGTAGAAGCCAAGTTTCTTTTTTAAAAAAAAAAAAGTAGACCTGCCAAAAAGATATGACATAGGAAATGAGGTTGGAAGTACATACTGTTCTTTAGGTTTGCTCTTTTGTTTTATTTTGTTTTTGTTTTAATTCTTTCTTTTTCCAGTGCAAACACTGCAGATTGTTTAGATCATGCATATATAATACATGTTAACTTTATAGTCTTTTATATAAAAAGTTCATGTGGTATTGTACTCTTACACAATTTTCATCATTGCCAGTATACATCAAATAATCCAGCCCTATTAGTTTTGAAGTAATAAGTCCAGTGTGTATAGGACAAACTGGTCCTCCATCTAAACTCAGCATGTGCATTTGGTTGCCATGTATTAGAGGTACTGCTTTGTGACTGGAGTCTCATGTAGGGCAATATCTAAGTCTCTGAGAAGACTGCACAGTGCTGTTCAGCAAGTCGTCTTTACTTGTTCATTCAAATTTAAATCAGAATTGTAAAATGGCTTTGATTAGCTTCTAATGTTTTCAGATACTTTTGCACATCAACAGATGCGAAGGAAGTCTCATGAAATCTTACTCACTTTATCAGTTTGTATATTGTGTCTTTACTTGGTCCCTGATTTCAGGGAGAAGTGCTTAGGTCAGTACCAAGAATATTAATATTGTTTGAGTAATTGAAGCTATGATTTTAGATTTTCAAAGGTCTGGTTTAGTATCCTAAAAAATAATTTAACCAGACCTGCCTTTATGCCAAGGCCATCAGATTAATTCCTGAATGTACAAGTACGAGGACTGTAGATAGGAAAAGAACAAAGAAATTGTTTTGGATTTAGAATACCTTGTATTCATTGAATTGCAAAACAGAATTGAAATATATGTGTATATGTGTGTATATGTATATAATATATATACACACACACATATATGTCTATGCAAACCCCTTCCCCACAAAAAAATCACACGCACACGTTGCCTAGTGAGTGTCAGGTAGATCGTGCTCCAGCCTTACTGCTTTGTTCACCTGTGGGTTGTTGTCACATTTTGTGGTTTGTTGCACTTTATAATGTTTTTTACTGAGAGGCCGTCATTACAGGCCTGACTGAGTACTGGAGTTATGAAGAAGAAAAGTCACCCTGATGGAGAATAGATAATGACAAAGACTTTATTCTCCTGTCCAGACCATCAGCTGAGTGGGACCTGCTATCAGCAGTAACTGAGCCTTGAATCACACATTTTCAGTGCTGCAGGCGGGAGATGGTCTTGAGTTACAAAGCTAAGTCTCAAATCAATTAAAGTCTGTGTGCACAGCAGCTGCATTCAGAAAAGTGGAGGAGATTTAATCTTCACCTTTCACCTTGGGTCAAAATACAAGGTTACCAAGAGAGACTGTTATTAAATTTGGATTGTTTCTGCCAACTTAACATTAAAAGTTTGCAGTTATTACTGAAGTGCTTTATTACTTGCTCCCTTTGTTAAGGAAACTTGCAGTTAAATAGCAAGGAAGTAATAAAACAGTTGAAAGGAACAAATAAATATTTATGACAGACTTCCAAAGTCTTTGGCAATTCTTTCTTCTTGATTAAAAATTAGAGAATAATTCTCTACTGCATCTCATTGGCAAGTAGGGTAATTATACCGGTTGAGTATAAAGAGACTTCCAGGACTGAATGCTAAAAGTGAACTTAGCATGAGTGGCTATACAGTGGAAACAAGGTCTTTCTCTGTAAGAATATTCACTTAAACAAACCCTATATGAAGCACTAACTTCTCAGCTCCATCTCAGAAATCTTATGTTCAAATTCAGCTCACCACTGAAGTCACTGAGCATCCTTCCATTGTTTTTCAGAGGAATTGGAATAATACCCTAAGGGGAAAGTAGTGTTGATCTGTGTTCCCAGAACACACTAAAGGTAAACAAGTTGTGATTGATCACATGGGTATCCCACTGCCTTTTAGATATAGTCTGTGATTTGAATTTGAGGCCGAGCATCTTCCTATTCAAATTAGCAAATTCCTATAGCCTTCATGACCCTTAGAAGAAATTGCCCTAGAGAGAAAAATGTATATATTTTTTGTGTTTTTATACAGCCTATTTTCCAAAGTTTCTTAGAGAAATATTTAACTGCAAGAATATAGTAGCATTTTAAAGATGGGGTCAAAACCTGGGCTTCATATTGGTAAAGGTCTGCCACAGCTAAAGTGAATGGAATCTTTGTCATTGACTTGGAAGTCTATGAATGAACTGCCTGTGAACAAGGGGAGCACTTACTGTCATTAATTTACAGAAATTTTGTCGTTCCAGTTTTACATCATTAACTTCAGGTAGAGTAAAGCTGTCATAACAGGATAGAGAAAGCAAGCTGTGATGGTACTGACTCTTACTCTTTAGGGATAATGTTTGGAGAGACAACTCAGCCAAGAAAGTTGAATTCAGGAAAGGAATTCATGACCAGCATAGGAGTTAAATACACAATTTGGCACCCGTGCAAGCTTGAGTGGCACGCAGTGGTGGTGTCCGTTTGAGAAAGGGATTCAAACTACACATTAGTCCTCTATAACAAAAGTGTATATTTCATGATGTGCACTGTTTTAATTATAACTGAATATGACTTTTTAATGTATTCCAGATATGTTAAGCAACAAATAAAGAAGTATGTGGAGCATGTTCTAGTTTTTGTTCTAAAACACACGTATTTTATTTATAACATGGAAATGGTACAGTCATCACAACAATTACATTCTGACATTTAACTTTTTAATCGAAAACAATACCTTTATTAAAACTGCAATGGAATTTTTAAATAGTTACCTCATTCTATTTAGGGTTTGAAGGTTTCAGTGTGAAACTCATCATCACTTGTGCATTAAAATTTTAGTCCAGTAGTTACAGGACTGGAATAAGCCATAGACAGATAAGACATAGATCCCTGGTGCCATATGGTGATTTTCATTCAGAAAGACAGGAATTTTCTGTGATTCAATTTTAATATATGAAAAGGTTTATGATTCAATTTTCATATATGATGATTACATAAAAGTTAAAAATATGAATGGAATGCAACTGCAAAGTGTCTTCCTGAGTCTGCTGAAAGCCTTAAACAGAGTTTTGTGAGCTACTTCTATTACATTCAGTTCAAGTGTAAGAATACTTTAAAATATATATATATATATATACACACACACATATATATATATATTTCTAAAAGGGCAATATAGCCTTGCATCTGAGGGGTCCAAGGATAACTACCAGCAGATGCTTACAAACCTTGTTTTTCTTTGAAGAGAAAGGAGTTGTAATAACCAATGAAGTAGTACTAATTGAGGGGCAAACTTGACCTGTGCTACTTATTTCTTTAAAAAACAGGGAGCATCACAGACTTCTGCTGCAGTGAAGAATTGCATAGAGAAAAAGCCATGCTGGGCCACAGAAGATTTGATATTATGGTGTCCAGGAGTCCACTGGAGTCTTCAGGAGCCACTGCAAGGGCTCTTTTGAATCAGGTGTTCAGGTAAAGATGTCCGAGATGTATAGTCTGTACTGCTGTCACAGGTTTTCTAATAGTAGCTGAAAGGTTTGTTTGTTTGTTTGTTTTTTAACATGGAATGGAAGAAAATATTTGTTTTCAAACAATTCGATAAGTTAGAAGACAAGAATTTAAAATGTTGAATAAAAAAGCATATCGAGTCAAAAACAATGTATAAAAAAGTAAAGGTTTTTTAAGTACTAAATATATTTTTGTTAATTAAAAGTAGTTCTTGTGGCTGATGTCAATTCTCAGTTGCTGGAACAAGGTTTCCAAATCAGTTGTTGACACAAAGAGAAAGGAAATACATTTGTAGTTACTTTATAATCATCTCTCTATAGGTCTGCATAGGGCTTTGAAAAATCTAGTGCAGAGAGAGAAAAGAGAAGGGAAAAAAGAAAAGGAGGGAAAAAAAAAAAAAAAAAAAAAAAGAAAGAAAGAGAAAGAAAAAGGCAAGGAAAGTGGGAAAAGTGGGAAGGGGAAAGTTGAGAGAAAGGGAGAAATTGCCTTGCCAGTTAGAAACAAGAAAAAAACAGTCACAGTTTTTCTGTTACTCCACTTTCTGCATATTCAGTGGTGTAACAATCAACTTGTAAAGCAATCTTGAAGACACAGAAATCTTGATTTTGCAGCAACCCCCACTCAGAAGTCTCTCCTGACCCCAGGGCTTTGGCACAGCTCTGCAGAGTACCTCTCCATACTCTTCCTCTTGGCTTCACACAGGTACCAGGACCACTTGCACGTAACCTTGTATAGAGCTGTTTCCAGAGTCACCTGAAATAATATTAGCAGCACAGAATATAAACACATCACTGTGTACCACCTTATTAAACACAGATGTGGTTATTACGAGGGCCTAGTTATCTAGAGGTGCCTTACCTTAATTTTCTTGGGTACTAGTACCCTACAAAGAGATCTCTGTTGTACTGCATTAATGCCCTGTGGGCAGAAACAGCTGCAGCTTCAGGTAGGGGCTGGACTGTTATAGGGCAGAAGTGTTCCGGCCCTGACCTCCTCAGCAGTAAGGTCAGAAGGCTAGGTTTGTTGTTGTTGTTTGGTTATAAAGTATGTTAAACATCAGATTTGAAAGCCTTCAGTAATGCTTTGAAAATTCACCAGCAAAATCTGTAAAGCTTTCTAGCTAACATTTGAAAATATATTTGCTACCTGTTAATTTATTGAACTAGGAAGCCAAAGGTACTACATACAGGAATGTCAGAACAAGTACCAGAAATGCATTCTGCTGAGGCCTTTCTGGTTTTGAGTGGGGTTTCTTTGTGTTTAAATGTCTTGCCATCTGTGGTTACTGTATAATTTGCTTCTGGTGAGAGGCTTGATAAAAGCTGGACTAGTCTGAACAATTCTCGAACAATTCTCTTTTTTCGTCATTGCAATTTTTATACAAATTTTCTGATTTTAATTAAACTTCTACCAAGACTTTTCTGCTCCAGGACAGAATTTTTGCCAAAAAAAATAGAAAGGCTGATGGAGATTTCGGTAACCCTGTGTTCAAAGATGTTCCCTGAGCTAAGGCAAATGTAGTCACAAGCTTTTAGCCCAAATCAGACAAATGAGAGTTCTGACCAACAAGCTTTTAACTGGGAGTGCAGAGTGCATGGGGCTCTCCTGAGTCTTTTTTTTTTTTTTTTTCCACGTAAAACTTCAAAAGGCCATGTTTTTCATCCCAACAGGGGACAGGAAAAAATTTTGCTTGAAAGCTTAAATGGTTTAATGGTACAGAAACAGCATTTCATATCCATATGTAATCCAGAATTGAGTTTGTCAGTGCAGTCTGAATTTTGTCTTTGATCTCTAAAAGGGAAAGGCAGCCCGTGAAAATACTGCTGAACTAAAAGAATATAAACAGGCTTAAAATACCACATTCTGATAGAGAATAAAACTACATTCTGATGTAGCATATCTGACTAAATCCAGTGCCTGGTGAATTTAGAAAGAAGACTGACAGTGCAATAAAGAGACAATTACAAAGTTTAGAAAATTAATTTTATTTTTATCTAACCTTTTCCTGAATTTCTTTGCTGAATTTTAGTCTCATTATCTAATCCTTGGTATTTTACTTTTGCAGAAGTATAGCAGGGCCAGTCACTTCTTGGCAAAGAAAATAAACGTCCAGCGGTCACTATCTGGCATGGATTTCTCTGAAGACATCCTTTAATTTGATGAATACCTCAGATGTCTTCATTGATTTTTGTTTAATGACAGACTAGGAGAGAGACAAACAATGTTTTGCCTCTCCCCAAGTCCTGGAGAAGCATAAGCCAAGCACATTCCTTGCAGTACCTGTGAGGCAGCTTTGAGGGCTCTCGTCTTTTATAAAATCAAGAACCCCCTTGACTGGAATCACTGAGCGTGCAGGGTCCGGGAGCGGGAGATTGCTATACCACTGTAAAAGCTGGTACAACTGGGGCATTTTTAGCACATGTTAAAATTCTGGTATGCCACACACACCTTCCTCTGCTGATCTTTATTGAGTCCTGTAGGAAGGGACATAGCGGTAAGGGAAATCAGTTCTTTATAACTAGCATGAATCTATTGTCAGCAGAATGTAAGGAAAGTATATCATAGTTATCAAAAGAGATGCAAGTCCACACACTGAACTTTCTACTGGGTCAGCAGGGAGAAATAGGGATCCAAGTGACCTGAGATGGCTTAGCCATTATGTGACTTTTACTCTGATTTTATTCATAGAAAACTTGTTTTTCTCTCTGTGTGCTACAAATAACTAGTCACCTAAAACATTAAGTAATGAAATTCAAATGCACTGAGTTAATTGCTGTAAAAGTGCTTCATCTGAAAACTCCATGGGGGATCACGTTTCAGAACACAACTGTCCTTGTACAGTATGCATTTCCTCTTTGGTTCATGGGTTTGCTCATGCAGAAATTTTCAGTAATATTAAATTACTGCCTGAAGCCATGCCTGACTATCTTTTTCATTAATTACTTTCCATGGCTTTGGGACAGATTAACTAATAAATATATGGATCCCTGGTGTAGTAACCTTTACCATGTGCTCAGAAAAACTGATAGACATGTAATATCAGAATCCATGAAAAACTTTTCTTCTTTCTTCTCATAGAGTACTACTATGCTCTTGCTATCGGAGTTACCTGTTCTCGGTGACATATTGTGCTTGCTAAAAGGTGCTGCTAACCCATCAGCTAGGAGCTCTACCACTCACTACACAAGACCAAAAGGGAGACAGGTATGGCTTTTCAGACAATGTATTTGTTTTTTCTTTCTTCTTTTTTTTTTTTTTTTTTTTTTCTCCAGTGTTAATAAAGATATAACAAACTGCATAATCCCCTATATTATCCATATTATGTGCTTATTGAAGCACAATCAATGCTTCAGACTAGGCAAAATAAAGAAAAAAAAATAATAAAAAAAAATCTACATTTCTTTTCTTTAGGAAAAGGTCTCAGAAACTGGTCATTCTGGAAGGGTGATCATTGTCTTTAAAAAAAAAAAAACCTAAGCGCCTGGTTTCTGATGCAGCTCAGTTTTATGTTTCTCTAACCAGCCCTCCAGCAAACTGTCTGTTACAAGTTATTTGAATGGTATACCTCCTTCTCTTGTGTCCAAACTTTGCTCAGATTTTTTAATTCAGCAAGAAGCACTTGCAATACTAGTTCTGTGTCTGGGAACCTGGTGTTTGCTTTGCTTTGATTGTTTCTTGTTTGGTATTCTCACTTTGTAATCTAGGTAGTAACCTAGCTAGGTGGTATTAATGAAGGAGAACCTTGAAGGGGATGCTTTAAGCTTGCCAAATGTAATCCCCAAAACTTTTCGTTAGTCTCTCATTGTCAGAAGAATCATTTGACCACAGCCCAAAGAATTCAAATAAAGCTGGGTGTCAGTGTTCTAAAATCATGATTCTGTGGCATAAATTCCATAATTCCATGATTCCACAACATACACAGAGTTGTCTGAACATTTTTATTTTTTTTGCATACTTTTTTCTAAGGTTATTGCATGGATATATATAATCAATTAAAATTAATATGAGATAAGACCATCTATTTACCAGGAAAGAGTCTTAGATTAACTAATCTTTGACTAATGCCAATATAGTAGGTCAGTTTATGTCTAAGCCCATTCAAGAGGTGGGATCTGAATCAGTTATCCCTTTATCAGTTACCATTACAGCAGCTCTCATGCATGCATTACCTTTTTTTGTATAATTTCTTTTGGCTTGCATAATTGGAAGGATGGTTTTGAACAACAAGAGTGTATAAAAGGCAGTTCAGGTGATGCTAAGGGAGGAAGAGTGAATTAAAGAACATTTTTTCCTCTGGTAAAGCTTCACTTGAACAAGTCACAGTTCTGCATCCAAATAGGTAATTATGCAAATACAGATATGGAACAGAAGCTTATAGGGCAAGATTCATGGATGATACTAAAAGAAGTTGAGTTTCCAGGACATGATTTTTGAATCTGCTTGCTATTGTTCTGTTAAACATTGTTTTGGAGCTCCCAGCCATGGCATATTAGATCTACACTTATTTTTCCCCCCTCTGTATTTTTCCTATTTTCCCATACAATGAAATAGTTTTTATAAGGTTGACTGAAAAGGGAGACACTACTTAATTGAAAAACATTAAAGACCCAGTCTTAGTAAATAAATGTATGGATAGAAAGTTGTATGGGAATAGGGAAGCCAGTCAAACTGTTAAGGAATCATAGAATCATAAAATCTTTAAATACAGAAGAGACCTATGGGGAGGGTAGTGCAATTAGAGTATTTTTAATTTGTTAATAATCTTTGACACTTTACTTCAGTAGAAGGTATTTAGAAAAATGCCAACAAGGCTATTTATGTGCGAAAAATATGAAAACAACATTGCTATTCTATAGTTCCTTAGCGTGCAAAGAGCCTTGGCTTGCATGCCCAAGCAAGCACGTCAGTTTTATAGCAACCTCTACCCTCTTGAGCCTGAACACTCCTATTGCTAAGCATCCATATAATTTATGCCTATAGAACTACAGTTCCTCAGAGTAATTTTTCTTCCATCTGTCCAGCTTGAATGGAGAACATTTGTTAAACGATGTTTGGAGGGATGTTGGCAGTAAAATACATGCCCACCCTGATGTTAGGCTAGTTAACTGGTCATTCTAGGTACAAAGCTGACACTGTTAGATGGCACAGAGCTTGAACAAGTACAAATATAAGAGAATGCATATTGTCCTTTGCTTATATACTTGAGTATTCTTTCCCATTGTTCTTCTAGAAAGAATTAAGATAAATAACTAAATGCCCACTTAGAATAATTAAAAGTAGTTGTAGTCTACCTGTCAATTGTATAAAGTTAAAGTCCAGTCCTTGTCGTCTGATACTTTTTTAGATTCGAGAAGCCAGAACCATGTAAACATTGAAAGTAATTATGTCTCCTACTCCTCTTCTTCCATTTTTTTTTTTTTCTTCCTAATGTTAGTTGTTACAGAAAAGAGTCAACTTGAGTTCCAGAGTGTCTGCCAGAAAGCCTCTGGGATTCCCTGGGGGATTTAATTTTACATTCTTCAGCAAACTGTCTATCTCCAGAAATGCAAGAGGAAAACAGTATTTTTCTTTTTCATGTAATATCAATGTCTAAGACTAACAGAGCTTTTTGGAAAATAATAATAATAATAATAAAATAAAATAAACAATAATAATAATAACAATTATTATTATTATTATTTTAATTTTCAAGCCTGAGAAACATCTTGTGTTGATGTGCTTTTTTTTTTAAGCTTAATTTGTTATCTTTAAGCAGCTGCTAAAATGTAAACAAGTTATTTTGCTTTTTTGTTTTAAAAAAAAAAAAAAAAAGGGCTTTTTACTTATCCAAAAGCTTCACTGCTATTGTGCTTATTGGACTATGCTAACAGCAGTAAAAGAACATTGAGTGAAGCAAATGTTTGGTTTATTTCAAAGTCTTTCTAAACTGCAAATCATCAACATTTCTTTTCAGCCTTCTCTTTTTCCTTACTAGTAGAAAATTAAATCAAATAGTTAGTCAGGAGAGAGAAATATAAGAATATATCTCTGATTTTTTTTTTCAAGTATAGTAATGAAAGAGTTTCATGTTTCTGATAGTGACTTTACACATAAAACTCATGTATCATCTAGATTTTCAAAACTGATGTTGGATGAGCATTTTAAAGGAGGGCTGATTTTTTTATTTTTTTTTAAAGCAGAAAATAAAGGATGTTGTTCCTTTTAAGGTAAATTAGGCTGAAATCTGACCGACTTGGATTATTTATGTACAGAAAATACACACATTTCCATTTCCCTTCATCACCCCAGCTCTGTATTTCCCAGGCCACAAAGACTTTCCAAAGATTGATATTAAAAAAAAAATAAATAATAAAATCAAGAAAAAAATGGTGTGAGGAAACAGTGATATTATGCATTTTGCATGCAAACTTTGAGGAGCAGTGATTTGTGCATATAGAGAGGGAATGCAAAATGTGACTTTCAGAACTGAAGCTAGTTACCATCTCAGTTGATGTACAGCCCACATCCAGCAAAATCACTGCCACCAGCTAAGAGCACTTCTTGAAGTTTATAGGTTGTACAAATCTTGTGATCCTCTTCAGACTGTCATAGGAAAATTTCACAACTAAGATAAACATCATGTTGCCAAATTATTCCGCATTTCTTTCCAGATTCTTCTTGTTGTTTTTTGCCTTCTTTCCTTCTTTAACTTGAGTTCTGGTAGATATGCAATTGACAAGTAATGATGATATTTGCTTAAAAAAATATGGCATAAACCCAAGGAAATGCACAATACTTTATTTTAGGACTGAACTACACCTTCCTTTAGCTAGTACCATTTAAAGTGTGGATCCAGAGTCTTCTGGCAGCGTGAGACCAACAAATAGCTTGTTCATCCTGCCATTATTTAAAACCACCAAAGGGCCATGCAGAGCTATGTGCAAGCAATTTGTAGCCCAGCTGGTAGGCAGAGGTTTTTGAAACAAAGCATTTCTGAGTGTTTCCCCTCTTCCGTATGATCTGAAAATTATTCAGAAAATTATTTTCTTTTAGTCTGTACAGGGTTTTGTTCTGCACTCTTTGCTGTCCTACCTGAGTGTCTTCTGTAGTACATGGAGCACCGCTGTTGTCCCCTGCAACTTTGTCCTATCCATGAACATCTGGTTATCTGTTCTGGAATAAATGTGTGTTCCCATACCTGCTTTATATTTATGTTGGAGAACAGAAGTGTGAAAGAAATGTGCCTCATGCTGGAGCTCAAGGCAGTTTGTTTATGAAAAAACTCCCTGAAGAAACAAAGTCTATGAAGCAAACTCCCTGAAGAAGCTTTGCTTCCTGCAGATTGGAGAAGGTGGTAGGGAAAACGTTGCACCAGCTGCAGATTTCTTAGGGTTTCCTAGCTCTTGAGGATGTGTGTGTGTGTTTGGGCGAGCAGGAGGGAGGGCTCTGTAGGGCTCAAGTGAGGCTTCTGAATAGAGGTGTGATTTGTCACAGGATTTGCCTATTGCTACTGACCTAACTTTTATTTCTTTTTGTCACCTGAGGTGCTTCATGTCCTTAAACCTTACCGGGTCCCTTCACATACCCTGCTGGAAAATCCTTGCTATGATTTTGCTTTGTAGAACACATTTAGTATCCGTTCAAGAGCAAAATGGCATGTCATAGAGCAGTACTCTGTTGGAAAACCATTTTCAATATCAGAAATACACACAGACTTCTATAATTTTAGCTTGAATATATTGCAGCATCAGGGACACGATGTGTTAAGTGATGGGATTTTTTATTCCTAAGGTGATGTTTTGTTTTGTTTTGTTTTTTTTTCACATAGCAAGATCTAGCCTATTTTGGGATTGCTTGTCACTCAAAGGTGTAACAAATAGTACAACTCTGTAATTTTGTCTATGTGGCAAACCATTACCGAGGTGGATTACAATATGGAACTAAACTAAATTATCAAAACTACTAGAACTCTACATGTATAAAATGCACTTAGGCATACTAGTCTTGTTCTACTCATCTCATTTGCCATTTTGGAAATAGTTGCAGTGAGCTGGCTTAGCAGATGCCAACAGTAGTGAACACAGGTGAGGACTCCAGCTTGGTCCTGCATGCCCAGGCTGAAGCTTTACCACCTGCGTTCAGTCCTCCTCAGATTTTATAACCTCAAGACAGTGCTGCAGAAAGCAAGCCAGCTGAGTGATTTAATACACAATTTTCTCCCCTCAGAGCTTCTACAGATTTCATTTCACGGTAGAGGGCACTGTGCAGTTGGAATTCGTCCTCTCAAGAAATGCTGTGTTAACTCCTAGTTTATTATAGGCAGAATGATTCCAGGGCACTCTTCAAACTTACAGTTTTAGCTCCACTCTATGTTCATGCCTAATTAAGGTAGTTCTATTTTACTTCAGCTCTTTCTCTGGTTTGTAATAGATTTTTTTCCTCCTTTTTGTCTGCTCTGCTGCCGGGCATTGTTAAATAGCAGCAGTGTTCCATCCCAGATATGGCTACATTTTAGTGGTCAGTGAGTACATTGCTATACTGAGTATTTAGTTAAATGTCTTGTGGATCATTCTGTATAAAAAGAGCTCCATTGAGACTAAGAGGATATTATTATTCATAATGTGGTGACTAGTTTCACACATGGCTGAAGCAAAATAAATCATCACTGTTTTTAACAAAACAGTGAGTAGACCTCTTGTTGACCACAGCATATTTGTGGTCAGCAAAGAAAGAGTCTTTTATAGCTATTAATATGCTGCCAAGGTGCTTTAGCTGAGATTTTTGCCCTAAGGGAGGTGGGCTTCCACCACCACATATTCATGTTTCTCTGCTAAGCCCATTTCCAGAGCCCTACCCTTACAAAGGGATTTGACACATAAATCCAGTCCTGAAAAGATAAACCGGTCACTGAAATAATTGATACAGATGAATATTGCCCAGATGCTGAATAAGATAAGAAAATGAACAATGTTCTTGGTTGTTCAAGCAGTATTTTTTAGTTCAGAGTGGTCCTACACAAAACAGCTAAAGTGTCAGCCTTTCTGTGATGAACACCAGCCTAAAGCCTTTTTACCCTGAAGGTTTTAAGCAGGCCTGAAGGACATCAAAGCTTCACACTGATCGTCTAGTTGTTTATGCTTCTCGTTCTGTTCAGTTAAACTGGAGTTCAAATATTATTTATATTTGGTCTGTTTATTACATGGTAACCAGAATAGTGTTGTTTGGGGATGCTGTCATCTACTGATATGGCACCCATACAATGATACATGACTTCCTTGGACCAGCCTGGGGCAAAACAGCAGTTTCACACTCTGAGAGTCCTGCTATACAGACACTGATAGAAGCCAATTCTGGTTCTTCAGAGCTTCCTCTTACTGCTTTTCAGAAGTGAATGTGAACTTTCAGCCTGCACACAGACATCTGCCCAACTGAAAGCCCCACTAGAAACTGTAAATGCTCTTCTAGTCAAAAAGCAGGAAGTTTGAATACATCAATATGTTGCTTAAAGAGTGAAGGAAAAATAATGTAGTTTATGACGGGATTAGCAAGAAGAAACTATCCAAAGAAATATAAAAAGAGTCATGGGTGGTATGAGAAGAAAGGAAGGAAATATAAAATAGGAAGGTTCTTCTACATAGGATGTCATGTAAACCAAAACCAAAACCCTTACTTATAGGCTTACATTTGACTCAAGCATGTTTCTTGACATACCCTTTACTAAAGGCCCTACTCTGATCCCAACGGAGTGTAAAAAGGAACCATCCCCACTGCACTTGATGAAAGCTCAATGAACTTAAGGGAGGGAAAAACCTGTGTGAAATAGGAAGCAGGATCATCCTTACAAACTTATCTAAATGTTGTTGTAGCTCTCCAGATGAACTCCTAGATTTACATATTTAAAAACATGAAAAATGCAAATAGTTTATTGAAGACATTTCTCAGCTTTTAGTGTATTAATAAATAAACTTAGCCTGCATTTTTGAAGCATACAGAGTGCGCTCTCTCTGTTTACATCACTCTGCAGAGATACCTATTTACGTTAAAGAAATTGTTTCTGCCATCTCTAGACTACATTAAAATCATCCATTGTCTGACTTTAAAAAATATATTAAATTTTTTCATGGCTGTTTGTCTAAAGGTTTTCTTCAACTTTCCAATTGCTGAAGGTGGGGCAAACTATACCCTCCTATAGAAAGGCTATGTAACTGGAAAAATTAAATTTATTAAGATTTAGAATCTCTGTGTGTGAATTGAGATAAAATTGACTATTTTATTTACAAGAGTACATTGCTCTAAAAATTATCTCAAAAGGAAAAAAAAAAAAAAAAAAAAAAAAAGATATGTCGATGTATTTACACAGACAAGTGTAGGCAAAGATGATCCTATGTCCTATTCTACCTATACTCTGGGCTGGCTAGATATGACCCATTTCAGAAATGATGTGACTGAGTCATCATCACCATAAAGCTATATCCAGATAGTGTACATTATTTCTTTTTAGGATGGTGATAGCTTACAGAAGGGTTTTGAACAGGAAATGGTTTCTTCCTGTACATGCTTAAAAACACGCTAGGTACTTTAGACAACTTCATACTACCACTGTGTCCTCCACCAGCAAGTATGTCCTTGGTGCCCAGCTGTGGCATGTGATGTGTTTTTTGGTGCTGACAATTCTCTGGAGATATAAAAATGGAGATTATGAAATTCAGCTGAAGGAATCAGATCTCAGCAAATCTGATTTTCTATCAACTGTGGTAAACACCCATACTGCACAAATTGAGATCCTTTTAGACACTTGGCAAACAAACACTTTTTCTAAGTAAAGCCTAAAAGCTAATTTCCTAAAGTCTCCTGGAATTCTGTCTATGTTTATAGCTACTGTAATGCCCACTGTCTTATTCATCATCTTGGGGCTTTTTCTTTTCCGCATTAGTGCTAAATACGGACTGTTAAAGAGGTCTTGATTTGGTAATAGTTAATTACACAGTTCCTGCTGAAGCAGTTCTATTGGTTGCTATGGATCAGAAAGTATGAATGGTAGGAACAGGAGAGCAGGTGACATTTGACTATGCTTTCCTGTGGGGAAAATTTTATCTCTTTTGCTGTTTCATTACCAATTTTGTGTAAATGTAATTAGTTCCATGATATAAAAATGAGGAAGTTTTATGGGTTACAGGTTTTGTATACAATCGGACCCAAACACTAATTTGTGGCCTTGTCTATCTTGCTGCTTTCTGCTTGCTTCTGTATTAAAACTGAATATTTTCGCGCTTTTGTAGAACCTGCTTCCCGTTTTCCCTGGACAAAAGGGTGGTGTCTCAAGGGGAGGCCAGAATTTGTCTCTGTGGACTTGGATGCTGTTTCTGCTACAGGATGTCTCTGCCATAGGCCAAGTATTTTACTCAGCCTGGTCCCTCAGTCACTGCCTGTGAGATGAAGGTATTGCTTTTCAGTTTCACATATGTTCTGTGGATAAAAGATATTTTTAAAGGTTAAAATTTTGTAATAAATATTAGCAGGATTTCATTTCTCTTGCCTGCTTCAGCTTGTTAAAATCTTAGAAATATGCATTAATTATTTCAGGGGAAAGATCGTACTGGAAGTCTCTGAGTTATGATTGTTGTGAAACTTGCCCATGATAACTGGAAGTGCCTCATGAGGGCTATTTAGCAGAGCTGGGAAACTTCTGAATTTTGAAAAACTCATTCCCATGTGCGACAGTTCGTCTCTTCCTCAGACAGCAAGGTTTTTTGCAACAGTGACATTGAACATCACCTTCCTCCTCCTCTCCTGCAGAGGCTGCTGGTGCCTTCAGCCTTACGATGTGAAAAGCAATGCTGGCCACTGAGGCAATCTAATTTTATCAATAAAAGAAGGGTGAGAGGCCATGTTAGGATATAACAAACCTGACCTTTTCTATTCATGGGTACCAGGCTGCTCAAGCTAGCCACAGATATTTTAGCTGGTATTTTGTCTAGGCCAAGCTGTTCTTGAGAAGTAAAGCTTGTTTATGAAACTTCCACTAAAAGCAGGTGTTACAGACATCCCATTAGTAACCTTTGACTTACCTTCCCCTTTGAAACTTTCGTCCCAAAGGACTGACATTTCAAAGCTTTTTTTTTTTTTTTTTTTTTTTTTTTTTTTGTCCCTCCAAGTTTGCATATTGTAAACATTTTTCTTCTCTGCTCTAATGGAACAGAGCCAAAAATCTGCACAAAGGGGGAACTAGATGTTAATGAGCAGAGATTGTGGGAAAATATGTACGGGGCTGCCCTGCCTGACCTGCATGATAATGCTACATTTAGCACATTCTTTTCCATTGGTGTAGCAGGCCTTGAAATGGTAGCAAACAACGCATATTGTGAAGGTTTGTTTTAATGAAAACTGCTTTCCTAGGAGAGTGGAAATAACAAATTATTTATTGTATACAGTTGGCAGACTGACAGCTGGCCCTGGAAATATTTATGCACAAACAGCAGTGTGAAATTATATTCTTCAAGTTTTCAGTAAAATTGCTATAGATGAAAGTTTAAATGATGATAGTATTACATACAGACTCAACTGAGGAAGTTTACAATTACTACAGTATTAGGGACTGATGAAGAAAAAAAAAAAAAATGACTATTGGGTCTGTTAGGACAAAACATTCTAGCACTTTGGCATCTTCTAAATAGATTTTTTACTCTGGCTGTGCTCATAGACCCTTTTTAATGTGTTTATGTCAGTGGAGTTTTGTTTGTACAAAATGCTCCTGAAAAATTAATTTTGGCTTCTCTGTGCCAAGTTTCATTTAATCATAAGACAAATTTATGTCTCAGCCATATGAAAATCATTAGGGGCAAAAGGATTCTGAGAACATAAACAACACCATGTGACTTAGAGACCCAATTGCACAGCTTGAACCTATCAAGCGGTGAACATATTAAAATACTAAAGAGAACACTTACAGTCAGCATTTGGAGTGCAATGAGTGGGGAGAAATTTGTTTGCACAAAACTTCTGACTAACAAAGAGTACTGAAGGAATTCATAACAAAAGACTGACTAGATAATTTCTGAGTAGAGAAAGGGATTAAATCCATTAAACAAGCTATTTCTTGCAAACTTTTTACCCAGCTATTTTTTTAATTATACTTTTATATGCCCAACTCTGCTCTTTCAGTTAAGGAAACAATAATTCACGTAGTAAAAATTGCATACAAATGTGAACTGTTTACAAATGACATTCCAAATTCCCATCGGGAAATGCTTATTTCTTCATAGTCAAAGATTCCTAAAGAGCTTTTCTATGGGGAAAGAGACTTCCCTCATTACCTTAAAAACAACACTCATCTCCACCGTGGAGTGGATATGGGCTCTGAGCCATATTTTGCAAAGGACAAAGCAAATTATTTAGTGGAACATCTGCTAGATAAGAGCAGCATTCCTTAGAATAGGTTTTCTGATGAAAGAGATGCCAAAGCCTTGATTCCAAAAGTACTTATATCCTAAAACAACTACTGTCTGTGCTAGTTCTGTTATGTGCTTTCAGGAACAAATTCAAACCCCAGCTAACACTAAAAGTACAGATATGGTTAATCATATACTTGAAGGCTACTCAAGTCTACTTACATTATTCATAGTAAAAGAAAAGAACACAAAAGCATCAATTCAATTTTCAGGGATCTTTACATATCTGTGAGATACATGACCAGCTGACAGACCCTCTGCCAATTATCAGGTGGATTTATTTTCTCCACAAATTGCAGCCAGAAGTCTGACAGCTATTCTCAATGTCCTGAAGTCTATGCAATAGGTGGATGTGTATGTATAAATATATACTCACACTGTCATACCACCAGGAGATCCACCTGGATTTCAGGAGAGTATTTTGATGGCCTTACTGTTTGTTCTGGGGAAATCTTAATGGTCCAGGTGGGTATCTCTTACTAAGCTGGATACTTTTAGTACCTGTTTTTCAGTCCCTTCCTTCCACATTTGTTGCTTAAGTTCCAGGTTTCTGATGTCCCTTACTGCTTGGTACAGTGACTACACAACATCTTTGCATTGTCAAATATTTCTGGATAATGGTTTAACTTTGAGACACTTTCATGGCAAGCACCAGCTTGTTGACCTAGTCTAGGGAAGAACCATGCTCTTTCTTAGTTAAGTTTTGGCTTGTCTGCTGTTCTCTTGGAGCTGTGTTTTTGTCATGCACCTTCTGTTTGTTTGTCTTCCTCTTCATTATACTCAAAGGAGGTTGTGGTCTGTGTTTTGGGAACTGCCCAAATGAAAGATCAGTCAGGGAGTTGCTGTAGTTGGAAACAAACAAACAAACAAACAAACAAACTGGAACATAGGGTCCATAGTGGAAGAAGGAAGAGGGACCAGGGAAGTTACTTATTCTTGTTATCTTCCTTTGGTACCTGTTGGGTCCTGACTACAGTATGGCTTGATTTTAATTTATCAGCTGAAATTGTGCAACATGTAGAGCATCACATCATCACTTAAATGTGATGATTATGTACCCACTATTGATAAGAGCACCCAGACAGTCTCTCATTGGATTTATATTCTTGCAGTTTTCTCCAGTTTGGTTTTCAAAACCCTGAAGAAAGTATTTTTTATCTTTGTTCTTTATTCATAAACTAGTTTATTTAGCTTCTCTGTCTGAATTTTTTATATATTTTAAGTAAATGTCATAACAGATTGCATCAAGCTAACATAATGCACACTGGACCTGGCTTCTTCCATTTAATGCTTTTGAGCAGTTACCATCAGCTGGACTAAGTGTTTCAGGAGGATTAGATGAGCTCTTAGTCTTTCCTGGACTAACTCTCTTGGGAAATAGAAAGAATTCGTCTTACCCTGATTTCCCATAAGCCTTTGAGTACTCACAGTGCTCAAAACTGGAAGAGGTAAAGTTTTCAGCAACAGCATGCTGCCCACAGTCATGCGTCTTTGAAGAGATTAAATTGAGAGTTACGTTTTAAAATGAATTTCAAGCTGTTCTTCCTAAAACTTTCAAGGCTCTTTTAGTGAGTGTGAGTCTTATTCAGAAAACCATCACTATTAAGAAAAGCTTTTGAGCACAAGATAAAACATGATTCTGGATAGGAATCGACAAGCCTGTGTTTAGATGTTTCTTAAATTAGGTCTTTACAGAGTTGATGTCACATCATCTTTTTATTTCTTACTCTGCTGTTAATCGGTATCATCTTAATGGCATTTGCAATAATTCCTTGTCAAATATTTGTGCAATCCAATACTGATATCTTGCCGCCTTGAGATTTTTAATACTGTCCCACAAACTTCTCTTAAAAATAGTACCAGTGCTTCCATTTTACAAGTGACTAGAGAGATTGAATAACTTTTTACAAATTACAGAAATATTTAATAGCTTTCTCACTCTCACAAAAGAAAAATGGAATTTACAGAGTCCAGTCATCTTTACTTTCCTTATTATATTCTCCTTCCTGAAAATGAAGAAAATAATTTCTTTTCAGACAGTGATGTTTCACAGAGTGATTGCAACTCTGCTCTCATATTAAGAGATTTGAGCTTTTCAAACCTAAGTTGCTGCCAAAAGACTCCTCTTTCAAGACTTTTAGCTATTGGTGACCCTCTGTTAAAATCCTTGTCCAGCTGAGCTTTATAAATATATTTTAACTGAAAAATGAATTATTTCATTCAGTTAGACTATTGCTGTATAATTAAAATATATTTCTATGCAGTGTTATTAAATGTACAGTTCTGCAGTAGACTTACTAGTTTGCCAAATCAGTTATCTTGTGTTTTTATATTTTATAGTGATGCCGTCTATGTTTTTAACTTTCTGGGATGATTTTGACCCAATTTGGTGAAATGTTGTCAATCATTGTTTTAAGATATAGGAAACAATACTAGAAAATAAGATCTTGCCATTTTTAATCTAACAGAACAGCTCTGTTGCTGATCTTGTCTGCCTGTCTAACAGATGGGCTAGTGTCCCATGAGAAGACAGCCACTTCCTTGCATAATAAACAAAGGATGAGAAGTTGTCTGCAAACCATTAGTGTATTGTAAAGTTAGATGCAATGTCTTGATATTGTCAGAATGGGTTCCTCAAGTGCATTTCTTTGACATTCTGTCATAAGTCAGATACAAGACAGCATTACATCAAAATTAAAACTTTAAAAGGCTGTCAAATGTTTAACCGTTTCTAACAAAAGAACACCAGTAAAAATTTCCTCTGTTTTCTAAATATTGACAATCAACTAATTGACAATAAAGGATTGAGTATGAGTATCTTGTATTAGAGGGAGACAAGATTATTCAGCCCATGTATCACATTCCCAGCAATGTGGGAGAGATTCTTGTTTCCTTTTCCCCTTTCACAAATAAGGACACTAGTTCTAATGCTGTTCTTGCTTGAAGTACAGACTGGTTATTGTACAGTGGAGGCTTATAAAACTCTTGGCTGGTCATGACATTAGAATTGTCTTTTTTAATAGGATGCCTAAAGAACACTATGATAAGACCCACAGAAATATCAGTGTTTTTTCTTAAGAAGGGTATTTTCCCTTAAATTCAAAAGACAACACATTTTTAATATATTTATTTATATATAATAATGTATATAATGTAATTAAACATGTAGTGTTTGGGTGTGTGCATATATATATCTACGTCTATGGCTCTTCACTTTTGACAAGAATTTCCAGTGAAGCAGAAATAACTGATGTGTTGTCATCTGCAGAGGAATGCAGCTTTTTGTGGTGAAACAAGTTTTACACCTTTTTAAAAAAAGCATGAAATATGGTGTTCCAATATTCAGCTATAAATTATTTTTTCTCTCTGGTTCTGCCAGGAAAAAATAAATAAATAAATAAAATAAAATAAAATTTTTTGCATCTCAAAAAAAAAAAAAAAAAAAAAAAAAAAAAAGCATTGGATGGATTGGGGTGAAGATCCCCTTTTTATCCTTCTTAAAACTAGGAAAGGTTTAAATCTCCACTAAAGCCTTTCCAGAGCATTGCTAAAACATTCAAGGAGCTCTGTAAACCAAAACACTGACAAACTACAAAGAAAAACACAAAAAAACACTGCAGACAGTTTCTGTTTGACTTTTTTCAGGGTTTTCCTACTTGTGTTTCTGAATCTAGTATACAGTATCAACAGAGAAAACTTCAGGAGAAAATATTCTGAAGTTAGTGTGAGCCTTGCTTCAGAATTTTTTATATTCTGTGCTTTATACTGACTGAAATGGGTCTAATTTGCCAAAAATTGGTGGAAACAAAAAGAAGGTTTTTCAGAAAGTTCAGTCATGTATAAATTTTTACATTCAGAATATGTGAATGAATATACAATATATCACATACCTCTTGAAGTGTTTTGGTTTTCAGATTGGTAATTATGTGTAGATGATACTTTTCCCACCTGGCTTCTTCTTTGGTAGTTCACTGAAAAAAATGTAATATTTTCTTCACTGTCTACGTGATTTTAAAATCAAAATATTTTCTGGAAATATAAATCCTGTAATGCAACTTTTTACTTGTTAACTGCAAGTTACTAGAATATTATAAGCCAAATACAGTGTTTATGTCATTTGTTAACTAGTGAATTCAGGTCATCCAGATGTACTGTAGGAAACCTCAGTTTAACCTGGGGTTATATGATAACTATCAGAAAGCTTACTTAAAAATATCCTCCAAATAATCTCATATTTACATTGATTGTTCTCTCTGTCTTTACTTGTCCTTCTAACGAATGGAAATGAAACTCACTTTTCCATAGAGGCTATGGAAATTGTAAAACTAATAATGTCACACATATAGCAAACAATATCTTAGGTAACAAGTGTTTTATTTCTTTGCTCATTCTTTATCATACAAAATTTCTGTATTTATAAAGAACATCAGGACAGTTCAGTGGAATATAAAACAGAGCAGGGGGCTTGAGGCAGGGGTTTTGATGTTCTGAAACAGCTTTCCGGTGTATTTAAAACAGTACAAAGAATAGTAACTTTTCCTTAATCCTCTGTCTGAATAAAACATTTCAAAGGCTGCAACAGTTTTGAAAACATAAGACAGTTTTGAAAACATAATTTAAGCTAAGCCCCTTTTAATTTTCATCATACTAATTCCACGGCATCATATGTAACCAATGGTCAAAGCGAATAACTGGATCAAGAGGTGTCCCTCAAGTTTAGCAGGACCCCTGATTCATACTGTGAACCAAACCAACCCTGAGCATTCTTTTCTCTCATTCATTCCCACTAGGCACTTTTCTGAAAAGCACAGGCAGCAAAATGCAGCAACTTTTTTGAGAAGGGCTTTTTCAATCCTGGAAAAAATAGTAACAGAACAGAAATACATTAAGCTGCTCTGTTCGTAATGAGGGTCATTGCGCTGCATTTTGTATCTGTTATTGTCTTCAGTAAGTTTGTAAGCCTGTTAGGGAAAACTGGAGCTAGAATTCATCAATTTCTTCCAGTGAGGCCATGAAACAACCATTTAGAATACTTTTGCAAAGACATAATTGCAACATATTTCACATATTTGTGTAAATAATTATTTCTATTTTTCTATTATCAGAATATCTTACAGCGCCCACCCCATTCCCCCCCCCCCCCCACCCCAATGCTCAAAGATAGTTTGAGTCAGCCTTATGAGTTGCCAAATTACATTGCTTAGTTAAGTTCTGCACATTGGTTTCAATACTAAACTTTCTTCTTTTACCCTTTATGACTTCTAATCTCCTGTGTTGGAGGAAAATGATGACCTCTATCATGAAATCAAAAGAAGCACTGGTGCTACTCATAATGTGATTAAAATGTGAGATTAAGAGATCTGGCTAAAATGATGGAAGAGGAAAGCAAGGAAGGGAAAGTAAATCGGAATAAGTGAAGGAAACAGTTTTGCACAAATCTTTACAGTGTAGCCAAAGTCTGTGAGAGCTATTTGCATTCAGCGTATATCAGTTGGGGGGCTGCCATCAGATATTCTGATCCAATGTGTATTACGGGTTACATCAGAGATCTGTTCTGTTTCTGGACTTCTGCTGCATCTGTTCTGGCACGCTGGGTAGTGACAATGACACTCGGTGCTGTAGCTGCTGATCTCAGAACACAGCCCTGGGTGCGGTTTGAGAATCTGATTATCAGAAAACTCTGACAAAAGCAAGACCCCACTCCCCCACTGCAGCAGACGACAGCATCACTCTAATCCTGTTTATAAGTCTAATGCCCTTCATCTTAAACCAAACAGCTTCTTGCCTGGACAGCCCTACTAGAAAGCTGTGCTGGAAGCACACTGCCACAGCAGTTGGGAATTTTCTCCTAGTTTCCAGTCACACTGATGGCTGTGCCAAGCTCTTTGCTCTCTGTGTTGCCTAGCACAGATAAAATAATTGAGCACATTGAAGTCCCTCTTGGCCTACATTTTGCTGAGCTAATAAGCCAGCTTTCCCTACTTGTCTCTTGTTAGACAAGCTATCCATTGCTCTTATCATCTGAATAGTCCTTCTCTGTACATTTTCCAGTCTGAGTTTACCTTTATTAAATGTCAGTGAAGACAAGTTTTATATTCACAGCCTCAAGTGAATTAGTACCAGGGCATGGTGCAATAGTTTTAATAATTCTCTTTTTTACCTTGCCTGAAGCCTCCGGAGTTTGCATTTGCCTTTTTAAGTGCTGTCTGTGATTCAATAAAATACTGTGTTCATTTTCCTCCTTTGTTGCATAAACCATGGTCTCAGCTTGTAAGAGAAACTCTTTTTCCCTTGTTGATATAACATTTTAGCCTACATGGCTGAATTCTGTTAAGATTATTCCTGTGCAATACTCCTAACCTTCCTCACCATGGGCAGGGCTCACCAAATCCATGTGATCATTAACCTTCATTAGATCACTTCAATTGCTTGTTACTAAGGTCATTAATACAAGTATTAAATACATCTTGTTCCAAGCTAATAGCCCTTTAGGTGATCATCTAATGACCTTCCAATCTTTTATTTGTGTTCTTGGTATGATGAATTGTCATTGAGTTTCTTTTAACTGTTGAAATGCTACTATATTCACCTTTTCCATTATAAACTAATTTCTTCATTTGAAAACCTTCAGGTAGACCAAGGCATTTTATCAAAGTATGTTGCAAGAGTCAGTGTATCATATATGTTTGGCACACCTCAGGTGTGTTTTATTCTGTTTTCCTTTTACCTTCAGTGGTCTTTATTTTAACCTTACTTCTTTTTCCTTTTTTTTTTTTTTTTTTTCTCAGATGCTATTGAATAACAACAGGATGGGTTCTGCAGTTGCTCGGATTTATCTTTTCCCAATCTGAAGTACAGAGGCAAGGTTTGTTATTCTCTAATTATGTAGTACGAGACAGTCAGCATTTTATTATGGAGACTGCTTAGTGTTTCTTGACTTGAGAGCATTTAACTCTGCTTTATTGTTGTTGTTTTTTTTTGTTGTTTGTTTGCTTGTTTGTTTTTTTATCCCTTCCTCTACTAACATTTGTATTAAGTACCTTTTTCTGTGCTATTGTTAGACATCATTAGAAAATGAGTTGTTCTCAACAGCAACAACAAGATCTTTCTGAGTAATTTCCTAAATATCATAATTAAAATGTGCTTCATTAGGTTCTCAAGTGCTTTGTTAACTCCAGACAAAGGGGGGATTTTCATAGTCACAGGTACGATTCAGAAAGAAAATTTCTCTCTTTCCACTGCCTTTCACCTTTAGAAAGTCTTCTCATGAAAGTGTTTCATTTCTGACCTATTGTTTCTCAGGAGGCAGACAGTAATACAAGGAGCTCATACCTCTGATTTTTTTCACACCTGCCAGCTCTGTAACACCTCTGGCCTTTTTCTTCAGGGTTTCAATAATTAGGGTTGTGTGAAGTTTCACACGTAAAATGCAAACTGGATGATTCCAGCATCTAATCAGGTCAAAGGCTAAATTCCTCTGGTGTACAACATGTTACTCTTAGCTGAATCATAGCTGTCTAAACTGGAATTGTTAGATCCTTAACTTTAAAATATTAACTTGTTAATCTGTTTTTTTTCATTAGATAGAGAATCATTACATCACACAGCTGCCAATTTGATATCACTGCTGACATCTTTTTTCAACACCTTGCAACCTGAATTGCAGGACGTGTTTCTGTGCTGTGTTGCAATACTTCTTTGCTGTTTTAATTGCAGGAGGACATGTGAATAACACAAAGAATCCCACGGCCTTTATCCAGCAGGCTGATCCACCACTAACATAAAGCAGTGTAGCTGCCTATTTGTGTGCTCTGAGGGTTAGGCTCCGAAAATGGCAATCTCACTCAGGGATTAGACGTCTATTCAGTGTGGTAACCACCATTTTAAAACAGAACGTATATTCTGGTATGGCTGATATAAGTTGTATAAACTGGCTATGATATTGTTGCCTCTCCCATGAGAACTACAAGCTCTGATTGTACAAATTAGGGTTCTTAGAAGAAGAAGAAGGCAAGGAAGCTTTGCAGATAAGTAGACACATGGCTCCAAGTTTTAAACAACCTCCGTGTAAAATTTCACTCTTTGTCAAGTGCCTGAAGAGCTAGATGCCAGTTTGTTGCATGATTTCTGAAGTTGTACTACTGATGTTGTTTTGTTTGTGATGTATTTAAAGTCCTGAAACCTTTCCTTAAGATTTATGTGTCCTTCCAAAGGACACCCAGTAAACAGGCTAAATGCTTGGCATGCTTTCATCCTGGCTGCACAGTCTGGCAAAGACTATGGATAACTGGAGCCACAGTTGGAAAAGGCAGCTCTCTCCCTTTTCCCAGATGAGATTCTTAACAGTAGGCTTTATTTTGGCAGTCGATCAGTTCTATCAAGATACAGTTGCCTTTGGCCAAGCCTCTGGGATCTCTGCTAAGCTTTTCTCAGTCACAAATCATTTCTTCATCCAGCATGTCACTTGACATCTTTGGTGTTATAAATTAGTTCAAGAGGGTGGACACCCATTTCACCTCCTCACCAAGGGCTCAGTTCTCATGTTTTCTGAAGTTATTTATTTTTGCTTTAGGGGACAATGCAGTTTTACTCTTCTACTACACTATCAAGAGAACAAGTCCCTTTGAGCCAAACACCTGCTTTCCTTTAGAAAGAATGATGGGGAAGTGCCTTTTTAAAAGCCCCTATTTATCTACTTTCTTAATTTACAAAAAGTCCCTGATTACTCAGATCCCCAGAGATTTAGTAAAATGTTATAGCAGACCAAAGTTAAAAAGAAAACATAAAATAAAATACTGCAGTTCTCCTGGGCAACAGAGACAAAATCATGGCAGTGTGCCCTCAAGGCTATCAGACCCTTATTGTCTCCTGGAGTCAAAATCCAGTAGCGAGTGGTCTCCACTAAGAAAACAATAGGTCACTTAGTGCCTGAGAGCTCCAGCCTTAGGGTTCTCTGCTGGCCAACATCTGCAAGTTTGAAGCCAGCTGAGACACACTGAGTGTTACTTCACTTTCCAGGCTCCTTATTCAGAAACTTTCCCTCAGGTTGGAAATAGAGATGGCCGTGTTTGTTTGGAACTGCTCAGGATGCTCATGGAGGATTTGGCCTGTCACAACTTCACACTTGTTCATAATTTTCTCTTTTCTGAAAGATTTAGAGAAAGGTGTCACAGAGTTTATTCTTAGCTACAATTTTCATAAGGGTTTAAGAATGTTCAGCATCTAAATCTTGTTAAATTTCTATTTCTCTTGCTATTTGAAAATCGCATCCTCAATTCTTCTTTTGCCATAGCTTTTAAGGTGGCTGTTTTCAGACATGATCTGACTGCTGCATAGTGTTGCCATGAACTCTAGGTATACCAGATCCCCATCCTTCTCCCATGAGCAGTGTCTTGTAGCTGATACTATGGCACATCTGAGCCCTTACAACACCAGTAACAGATCGTGTTCTGTGGGCCAGCAGATGAGGAGTACAAACACTCCAAGCACACAATATTGACTTGACTCCAATTAAATTTGTTGTGACCTTCAGTTACACTTTTATTGTATGAGTGCCTGTGTCAGTCACAGACTAAAGATATCTTGTACTGTACAAATACAGTGAGGAAAAAGTAAGTTCCTGCTACTGAATGGTTTAGTCTTGGGTAATCATGCTTATAGCTTATAATTTTGATTTAAAATGTACAGAACAATATAGTCTACTTTGTTTCTAGTATAACTTTCTAAGATCATCATAGAACAATGATGTGGCTATAACAGTGATTCTTATACCCACAGATGATCTTAAGGGGTGGCCTGTGGTGGCTAAACTACAGCACACCCTTCCAATGCTGCCTTCACAAGTTCCTAAAACAAGTCCTCTCTGAGGCCAGGTTATTCATCTTTCTGCCTTTCTCTGTGCGCTGTGGCACATCCAGCTGTCAGCTGAAATAAGGAAGTCAGCCTCACCTTTTTTCCCTCCAACTCAGTCCAAATTTGGGAAAATATCTAGAAGTTACAGAAATAAGAATATCTAATAAGAAATTACCTTAACTAAAGGTGGTTTTATCTTGTCCTGTTTGTCTGTTTTTTGTTTGTTTGGTTGGTTGGTTGGTTTGGTTTTCCTCCATAGTAATGTGCGAATTCTGATTAGATTTTCCTGGTCCCAGAATATGAAAGACTCAGGCAGAGGTCTCAAGTCCAGGGTGATTTGGATCCAGGATTGAGCCTTGGCTCTTCCCTTCACAGGTAAATATCCTAAACCAGAGAGTAGTGATGGTTTTGTGGGGAAATGTTCACATTACTCTCTGTTGAATATGTTGTACTTTGAAAAATAATAACTATTTATTGCATGAGCAGAAGAGAGAGAATGACTCTGTAGAGCTGGTTTGGAGTTTAGAGAACAGAGCAGTTGGGTTCAGGTCACTCCCTTCCAATGTGGACAGAGACCCCTGCCTTTCAATGTGCTCAGTTTCTTCACTTTCAAAGGTGTGGCTGAGACAGAAATTGACAGCAAAAAATCATGGTCTGAAATCCTTAACAGATGCAGTAAAGAGCCAGAAAGTATGTTATAAACTACAGCACATTGGCATTGGAATGACAGAGAGTCTAGAATATACTAAATATTCATGACATATTCATTGTGTATTTTCTGGCAGAGCAGAAATGTATTTTCAACTCAGTCTCAGACTTCACGCTTCAGTACTATGAGAGTATTACAGTACACAGTAAATGTAATGTATATAATGTATCTTTTAACTGTGTACTTAGACACTTTTTCATGTGTGGTTGAGCATACTTTTACTTAGAAATATTTTCCAAAATAACAACTTTGGCATCTTATGCAATTTAAAATGCTAAATAGTTCAACACACAATTGCACACCTAGATGGAAAAACAACTGCATTAGCAAAAAACAGATTTATTAATGAGATGTATGTAATCTGACAGGCACAGCAGCTTTCTTACAAGCACGTTGTTTCTTACAAGTAACTAAACATATATTTTCTCATTTGCATTCCCACTGTTGTATTGAAACAGTTTCTTGCAGTTAGTATAGCCCTTTTGTACAAACAAACTAGAATTTACAAGGAACTTCAAAATTAGTTGTATCTGGTGGAACTTGTTCAGCTGAGGAAATATGATATATAAAGGAATAAGAGCTAGGTGACTGCACTGAAGAAAAACTTTCTTGAGAATAATCCCAAAAACTTGCTTGACATTAATTGTATGGACTCATAATTGTATGCTGGGAATGGTAAGAAATCTGAAAGACTGATGGAATATGAATAATATATATATATATAATATATATATATGAAAATATATATATATATATTTTATTTTCATTTTTCTTTTCAGCTCCTTGAAAATTTTAATTGGAGTTTGACTAAAAGTTTGCAGTGACTGAGTCCAGATGCTTCATCTCAGAAATATTTGGGGAATGCTTTTTCTGTGATTCTGTTAGCAGAGGGAAGCCTGTACACTGGATAAATTCTTGAGTTTAAAATCTATTTTTGTTCAGGTAACATTTTAATTTGCTATCCTCCCAATGAATTTGGTAAGGACTTGCCTCAGAATGGCCCAGCACAGATTAATTTTCCAAAATTACTACATTCAGAAAAATAGCAATTCTCAAGAGCAAACACATAATCTCATACATGAAACACACCTTGGGTTTTATTCATTTGTCACTGACACAAGGTGTAATTTAGTTGTCTAAAATGGAGTCATTCATGATTTACGTCAGAAACAGGCCCACAAAGGCTATTTTTAACACAACCAAATGACATTTAATTTTTTCACATTTGCTCCACAGTGTTGTTGTATGCATCCTCGGTGGCATTATTAAGTGGAGCTTTTCAAATAGACGATGTATGTTACTTACTGTGGCTAAATTGTAATGAAAGAAGAGATGGCTGTTTGCCAATGAATGGTGTGTAGCTTGTAGAAGCATGTAATTACATAAATCACAAACATATGCAGAAGATGTTTTCTCTTTACATTTAACTGGTGTTGCCTGGAGCTATAGCTGCTTGCAACTCTATTTAATTACCATAATTATTTTAAATGTGTATATCTGGGCAATCTTTGAGCTTTATGAGAATGTTATTCATACCTTATCAGTAAAAATCTAAAGGGTCCCATTCTTTCCCCAAAGGGGCTGCAGTAACCAGGTTTCTCAAGATTTCAAGCATAGGGTGATTGCAATGTTTATATCTTTATTTTGAATTACGGGTTTTCAAAAAACCCAAGGCTCTGAAACTAATCAGATTTTGAAATCTCAGTAGACGCTATAATTTCTTGGTAGGAAATTAAGCATTGTACATTGTTTATGGAAAGAAAGTACCTGAAGAGGTCTCGATTTGCTGCTTTTACATCTTAATTTGCTGACTGTGTAAATGTTGTTTGGCCAAACAGATTGACAAGTGTCTAGGAAAGGTATTGACTGTGTTAAAATGGATACTTCCTATGGGAAATGTCAAAAGAATCTGACAGACAAGCTTGGATTTCCCAGTTAATTGTGTCAAGGAGTCAAATGAGTTAAAGTGGGGCATTTTTTAAATTCTCTTCTGCACTAGTGTAAACCAGATTCAAATACTGAAACTAATGGAGTTGCCCCAGAAATACCACAGGATAACACATGTTTTTGGTTCTTCTCTCATTTACAGGAGTTTTCTCTTGACTTCGTGCCATTGATACTGGCCAAGTTATGTGTGGCTCAGACCAATACAAATGAGGAAAGACATTAGTCCTGACATATGGGATGACTGGCCAATGTAGACATGCCTCAGTTTGCCCTAACTAATGTAAACCGGTGGGTATCAAATTCCTCAGTGAATACAGTGGAAATGGTAAGACCCTTGTGAATAAGAAATCTGATAGCTAAATAACCAAAAGACCAAGCAGTAGGAACCATAACCAACTGTTATACATAACTGATGGAGAATACTTAAATGAGTACAGATACAGAATCCTTATTCACTGAAAGACCAAGAAAGGCAGGTTTTATGTGAAGAAATAGAATAATTTATTAGTTTAACTCTGCATATATTAAAACAGAAAAAAAAAAAAAAAAAAAAAATATCCACTTTTTTTTGGACAAGTGAGTCTTTCATATGTTACAAAAACCAGCTGGTCAAACACCTGAGTGCAAAGATAGCAGAGTACCAAAGGTCTCCCGTTCCAGCAAACTACAAAGCAGTAATTGGAAGTTGGAGAATTCTAGTTCTAGAAATAGGTTAAATGTGAATAAATACCCAATGGAGAATCAGACTATACAAATACAGCACTTCCACATTATTCAGTGTCAGGGAAATAAGATGATGGTTTGCATCTTGTCTTTTTCATCAGCTGCTATCATTAACCTTGCAAGCAATGCCTCCATAAAGAGCGTTTGGCAAGTCATGAGGTCGTTTTATTTGGTTATAATGTGACACGCCAGCTGTAGATCATATGTGCAGTTTTGTGCCATGGCTTAGTCTTTTCCTCCACCACTCAAGAGAGAACATACACGAAGCATTATTTTCATAGATTGGTTACTACAATTTCTCCTAAGAATAAAAATAAAAAAAATGCAGGCCAATGGAATGTCAGGGAACAATGCATTTTCCACATCAGAGAATGCTGAGTGGTTTGTTTAATAACCACAAATTATTTCAGGTAATTTGGCACCAATTTAATTGCACCCACAAGAATGTCCTCAAGAACAACAACCAAAAAAGTAACAAAAGAACCACTCCTACTACCAGCCCCATCAGGATAAGCTGAAGGCAGAATTTCCATTATTAAATTATGATTAGCTTTGCTAATACCTTGTCTATCAAATCCCCATACTATGCTGTAGACACACCGAAGAGAAACATTTACAAGAAGTCATGAAAAGGAAGATGATGGAAAGTGATATTTTCTCATGTATTAGAATGACAATAAAATCTTTCATATACACTTTTCGTATACACTAAAACAGTCTTTAAAAATGCAGTTTATAAACAGCTGAAATTAAAACCCAGCCAATGCATTTTCACTCAATATCTTTCATTAAAATGAAGACCAAAAGGACAAACACGTTATTTTGAGGAGTAATTTATCTGGATATTCCTCTGTTCTTTTTCATTTCACTTATTTCTAAATCATCGTGTGATTCAAAGACCAGTGGTTACATTAACCTACAATTTCTGTAGGCAGCTATATAGCGGGTGATATATGTCTTGTCAGTAGGTTAAAAAGCTCTTTGCTAAATAGCAGAATTTGAGAATAGGAAATCCCCCCTAGTTTTGCCTCTGGGAAAAATATATCTTGGTAATTTCAAAGAGTGAAACCAAACACAGAGGTTTGGGAGATTCATTTTAAAAGCTGATATTGCAAAACTGATGCAAAATTCTGTTCACTTCAAGTGTTCTGGGTTCTCCCAAGGACTATGGATAAACTTCTGTCTGCCCTCTCTCTGAAATTCTGAAATGAATTTATCTGAAGAGTACCAAAGGTAGTATCAAAGAAAGAAAACAGTTCTTAATTAAAAAAAAAAAAAAAAAAAAAAGCCTTTGCTTTTCTCCTCATGAAAGCCAGGTTCATAATGGCTTTTTTCACATTGTGATTTCCCCTTTGCATGGAACAGATAAGAGCCTACAAACCAAATTTTATTATTTTTTTTAATGTTCCTGACTGAATATAAGAAAAAAGAAACCAAGCAAATTGAATCAGCATGATTTTTTTCCATGAAATCTGGACAGAATTTTGTTCATACCCAATCAAGGATTCCTCAAAAACAACAACAACAACAACAAAAAACTCAGTCTAGAGTCAAAATAGTTTAATTGTTCTCAAACTAATGTTCATGTCTCAAACATTGTTTCAAATTTCTGTGATTTGGTTTGTTTGTTTGTTTGTTTTTGTTTTTGTTTTTTTTTTGATCGTTACTTGCTCCACGGAGTCTACCTCAATATGTATTTACTTTATCTGCAAATGTGCCATAAGACATTTGATCCTATTTTGTTGAAATCCCTTTATTTATCATTGTATCTTTTTATTCAGACCTATCAGTGACTAACTACAGTAATATTTAATTTTCTTAAAAACAAACAAACAAACAACAACAACAAAAAAAAACCTCAAGTCTCTAAGTGATAAGAATTTTACACTATGGGCTGAATTTCAATTGCATTTTAATTTCTTTGTATTGTGACTGATATTGTTGCATAATTGGTGGAAAAGAGGAGAAAAAATAGACTCTATATGTTGATAATTCAGTGACGTCTGTGAGATAAACATTACTGTCTAGAGATGGTTACCTAACTTCATTCAACTTTGAAATCCATGAGGTTGTTATAAACTTTGCAAAACATCTGATCATCTGTTAAGAATACATGGTAAATTCCCCATCTTAAAGTTATACCCATACAATGAAAGGTTGTAGTACTTGAGACTTCAAGTGAAAGGGGCTGGATATGATTACAAATTAAACTGTAATGTAATCTGGGCTTTTCCAGTCAAGTTTTCCAGTGAAAGTTGAAGTTGGCTAACGATTTCTTTCCTGTGCACTGCCCTAAGGACCTGTTCTGTTTCTCCAGGGCATCTTGGCAAGAGACTTGCAGATATTTTAAACCCCTAATTAATGCCAGGTATTTCACTTCACTTTTATTTTTAAAGCATGAAAATAATTGCTAAGCCAAAGGAGGAGGGAGAAAAAAAAAAAAAAAAAAAAAAAAAAATAAATTTTCCATTTTTTTTTAATTACAGATGTCAGACAGCTTCAAATATAGAAATGGTCAGCTGCAGGTGTAACTTTGTTCTGTTGTGTAATGCACACTGTTCCTATAACACTACTAAAAATGGTCTGTCTGGCTAATAAATAGCACTACCATTACATAGTAAAAGGTCAAAATTAATGTGAATGATGCTGGTGAGTTAGTTATATTAACAAGCCTATCATGTAGTATTAGCAGGTATAAGGGCAGAAAGCATAAACTTTTAAGAGCTTCTGAAAAAACTTTCATTCATTTCAATGGTGTGAATTTAAATTCAGTGCTATCATATAACTTTATTTCTTTACATTTAGGAGGAAAAATATGTAGGAATTTTTCAAATTAAAGCCACTATCTGCAACTCAGGAAAAAAAAAAAAAAAAAAAAAAAAAATCCTTGGGTACAACCCTGCATATATCACTGTTATCTCAGATGCTCTTCTGTTAAAGCCGTGTTGCCTCTATCAAAGTTTCTGGCCCAGAAGTGATAGCCTTTGATAGCTAACTGATGGGGAACTGATAACCCCTTACTGATAGTTAAACTTCTCCCACACCCAGAGCAAGAAGAAAGTGCAATCTAAAATGACAGTGAATAGTGGAAGATAACAAACAAACAAAAGAGTAATTGATTTCTTCTACCCAGCCACAGAGCTGTGTCTGACCAGGAGTCCATCTGGCCACATGTCCTCTTGGTGATGTTGTGTTGTACTTTGGAAAACTTTAAGACTAGAGCACATAACCTGTGCTCCCTCCCAAGCTTCCTTCCGGATCCTATCAGCAGCTGAGAAAGTTTCTGAAATAAGCTCATCTTGATCATTATATTTAATAACCAGAAACTCTCCAAAATATCTAATCCTCCTCTGAATTCACTATGGTTTCTACATCATCCAGTGTCAATGAGCACCACAATTTAATTGTGTGCTGTGTGAAACACAGCATGCTGTAAGTCACAGCATTTGCTAGGATGGTTCTTAGATCCCATTTGTATGTCCTCAAAGAGTTGTGTGTAGTCCTAGAACAGCTTCCTCTCTATCCTGCACATCTGTGGAGAAACCACATGCAGTTTGCCCCAAGTAGATAAGTAGGATGATGGGAATCTGCCTGATGAGTAACATATTTTGTGGGTTGTTTATATTTGAGTCAAATGTACTAATTCCCCCTCTCTGTCTTCCTCTCATTCTTTTAATTCTATTCTTGGCTGCAGAAAAATCACTAAAGAAAAATGTCCCTTGAAAGACTGACTGTTTTGCTTGGCAAAGCTTTGTTATGTTGCTGTGCTTCAACACTATATTTGATCTGAACTTCTTTTTAGGAGATAAATAGATTAAAAGAAAATTAATTGGAAATATTTCTATTTCATGTATTGGTTGGTAATACACATCAGAGAGTAAAAAATAAAAAATAAAAGACAAATGTCTATCAACCATAAAAGCACATCTGCTCCCAAAACTAGTCCAATGAGTTCCTGTGGAAAACTTCACAATGATATGACATTCCTAACCTGCCCAAGCAAGAGCACAGGAAAGTGCTGATAGTCATTTTATGCTGTCCTATATCTCAGAAATTATTTCAGTGAAAATTTCCTATTTCTTCTAGTCAAGTGTGTATGACTTTTTTTTTATAATTGCAGTCTGGCAGGTACTGAAATTAGCTGCAAGTTGCAGGAAGGAGAGGAAGAAGAAGGCAATTTGATTTATTACATATTTACAAACTAAGGTTAAATTCTCACCTTGGTCAAGTTAATGTCAAAACTGGGCTTCAGTAGGAGCTGAATAAATGCTGTAGTTGTTTTGTTATTGTTTGCCTGTGGCCAAGTGTAACTCCTCTAAGAGTGAACATACTACTTGAAAATTTTCTGGTCTCCAGGCATATCCTTTCTGCAGCTTTGAAGCAGCTCAGCTTGATCAGGAGTACTGCTGTCCAAGACCAATCAATAGTTTCCAAGTGTGGGGCCAGAAGAAACAGATGCAGGTCAGGAACAGGGACCCAGCAGGTTACTTCATCTTCTCCCCACCACCACCACCATGCACACATTCACATGGTGTTTGGTTCTTATGTGCTTTAACCAAGTGGTGGAGGGGGAGGCTTTTTTCATACCAGGAAGGCCACCATATCAGTATCCACTCAGAAAGGCAACATAATGCAGAGCAGAATTTGTCATCAGTGTATTTAATAGTTGTTTGGGGAAATGGCTGTGATTTTACAAGCCAGCTTCAGTAAACCAGGCAAAACTGCTCTTGGTGGTCTCTGCTCTGAGTAGCATTTTAAAGCTATTGAATTTCCATGGTTACTTTTAGCATGTTATCCTAGACAAACCCAGCTGAGATGCTGCAAGATGGTATAGGACGACCCATCATTGGCCAGGTTGTATGGGGTTTTGGGCAACTCAGTCTAGTAGAAGGTATCACTGTCCATCGCAGAGGAGTTGGAGATAGATGATCTGCAAGGTCCTTTCCAACCTAAAGCATTTTATTATTCTATAGGTATCATCCTGGAAAGAAAGGACAAGAAGATGGGATACTGTAGTGTACCTGATAGCACGATAGCGCAAGGAAACAACCTCAGAAGTGCCCAAGAAGGACAAGACCCTGAAGGAACTGCAGCTTTGTGTGTTAGCTCCTCTGCTGCCTCAGATGAACCAGTAGTCCTTCAATAAAGCAGATTGCAAGAAGATAGCTAATCACTTCTGCAGTGTTAATGCTAACTTAAGGTAAAATATTTTATGGTTACCCATTACTGCTCAAAATGCAAGTAACTGTGAGATGTTATTTAAGGAAGTGAATGACAGAGAGCTAAAATAGCTTGGTATTTCATAAGAGGGAGAAATAAAGCATATCAAAGATGTGGTTTTGTTTCTATGTCTGCTTTTGTATTCTGGAGTTTGTAGTAGCCACAGAAATAGTTTACTGTTATACTTAGGAAGAAAAATAGTTATAAATAATAGCTCAGTTCAGAATTTCTATAAAGTGCACGTAAAAGTTATCACCGTCCTAAACAAACTTCCATTCTTGATTACTGTATTCCAAAAATGGTGCTTCCCATTTCAGTTTTCAATTATAACTCAAATGTCAGGAAACACCCCCAAGAAAACATCATTGTTATATCTCTATGAATTATAAGGTGTTTTTAGGATCCTTTAAGAAGTAAATGTTGGCTGGCTCAAAAACAAGAAACACAAGAATTGTTAAGTTAGACAAGGTAGCTTTTGCAAGAAGCTTTGCTAAACAATTACATGTGTGAATGCTGAAGTAACCTAGTATTTTTCATCTGTGTCATCTCTACATTCTTCACCTTTCCATTAACTTTTGACTAGCTTATTTTCCAGAAAAAAATAAAAATAATAATAAAAAAAAAAATAAAAAAAAATAAAAAAAAAAAAAAAAAAAACAAAAAAAAAAACAGGACTTTGACCTATTCTGCCACAGAGAAAAAGAGAAGAAGTTGAGAGTACAATATTTCTAAAACAGTGGAAGCAGAAAGTGAAAAGAGTAGAGTGGGAAAGGGACAGGGTATTAAAAAGCTCAGAGGGGAAAAAAAAAAAGAATGAGTGAATGAGAAAATGAAAGAGGAGAGCTTAGTGAAATATCTGATAGGCAGATAAAATGAAGTAGCCTTAAAAAGGAGACTATGAGAATGAGTCAAAAAGGTAGTAACAAAGAGAAAGAGATGGAAAATAATCATAGGCAGAAGTGAAAGAGAAAATAAAAAGATGTAAAAACAAAAACAGGAGATGGAAGGAGATTGAAAGACAGGAAACAGGAAAATGTGGGAAAGAAACAAGAGACAGTGATATTTAATTAACATATGTAAGTATGTTACTTCAGAGGGAAGTAAACACAGACCAGTCATGGCAAGGGAAGTAAACACAGGCCATTCATGGCAGTTAGGACTACAGGATTGGAAAAGAGAAGCAAACTCTTACTTTCCTCTTTTTTTTTTTTTTTTTTTTTTTTTTTTTTTTTTTTTTTAATATTGTTCAAGGCTTTTAGCCTTTTCTTCTGTAAAGGATGCACTTAGTGAGTGAAGACTAAGAAATGCTTAGAACACATAAAGCAGATACTAGGTGCAGACTTTCTCGGTAAGGGTTGCATCAAGCATAACAGGCACAGTATGGGTGCTGACATCTCCAAGTCATTCTGCAGATCTAACCTTCTTTCCCGGCACTTGTAGAGTTTATCCTTATTATGGTATATTTTACAGAACAAATAGCCAGCTGGGGTTGTCAGGTGTTACACTGCTTTGTATCTCTGCAGAAGGACTTAAGCAATCCTAGTACCTGTTATTCTGGCTTTGTGGGGAGACCCATCTCTGCAGTGATGAGGTGGGTCAGAATAAACCAGGCAACAGGCTGCCAGATACAGGCAAACACTATAAAATTCTTTATATTCTGGTCATATTTTCATATCAGGGGTCTAGTGTTGGTGTGGTCACTGCTTCAAAACATTTTTTGTGAGCAGTTTTAATGTGTAACATTTTGAAACATGAATTGCGCACTCTTCAGTGAATGTGAGTTGGTGAACAGCACTTTGTGCTGAAGTGAAGTGCGTTACAACTAGGCTCTTGCCCTGGAGTGCTGAGGAGAGGCAGTGGGGTCTGCCAGCGACAGTTTTTCCTGGTTCAGGAGGAGCAGACATTCCTCCACAGTGCCACAGGGGTCACACCTGCAGCCTAAAGGAAGGCCCAAGACATGGACCTGTTTTGCTGAGCATTTGCCATCTTTGACTTCCAAGTGGCAGTGCCTAGGAAAAGGGTAGTTTTAATTGGTCTAAGTTAAAAGATCCATTGAGTTTGAAAATGTCTGCTAATTCTGTCCTTTTTTAAAAGAAGGATTGGAAGACCTGGGATATTACATGCCAGTTCCAGGCTATGTTAGCAAGTGGAAGCATCAACACCAGTACCACAAAACTCAGCCCTTGTAATGGTAGGTGAAGTCTCCTGATCAGCAGAGGGGAAATCCGTAGGAGACTGAAACCTTTTTTTCCTTGGGCCAAGAGGAAATCTCCATCCACAGCATCTGGAATATTTCTAATGTGCAACCCAAACATAATAAAGGTGTGAAGGCTAAAAATGGGAAACACCTACCACAACTCCAAGAGCCAAAGCAAACAGAAAAGAGCTCAGGAGTTACGGATTCCAATAGCTTGTTCCTCAGACCTTTTCATATTTCTCTGGCGTCCTCACAGACACTGACCCATGTACATACCAAACCCCAAATGTATCTTAAAACTAACCTAGGAAAAATAACACAAAAGCCTTATGGATCAGGGGCAGCTCCCGGCCCTAGATTCAGTACTACATTAACATGCTTTGCTTTTTTGTTGCTTTTTTTGTTGTTTTTTTTTTTTGGGGGGGGGGGGGGGGGGGAATCTGTTTTGTTTTGTTTTGTTTTTTCATCCATTCGTATTCTTTTGTCTGTCGTTTGCACATTACCAAACAAAAAGTCTGATCATCAGTTTTGTTCTGCTCTATAGTCCTATGACACAAGCTATAAAAATTAAATTAAATTTTCATTTTCTTGTTTTAATGCTAACAGAGAAAACAACCAAAGAATTAATGTGGGCAATAATCTGATTTTTCCAGCAACAGCATCATTCTCAGGGAGAGTATTAGACTGCTGCTTGATTTAATATCTCCAATTTACTGTGATTCATTATTTTCTGAGACAATCCTGATAAGTAGATTGTGTCTTTACTGTTCTCTCAACATTTCTAACAATAATCTATTTACTACATTTTCATCTAGAAAGAAAAGGAAAAAAGAAACAAGAAGTTGAAGTTAAGGCTCTTACATTGATCTCAAACAGCAGAAAAATGATGCTTGTGGATTTGTCCACTTGAATGAAAAACTGGACTGAGATCTACTAGGCAACTATCTACAATCCATCTAAGATCTAGCCAGGTACTGGCTTTTGCAGAGAACTTAATGCATTTGGAGGAAAACAGTAGTTTATTACGGTAAGGCTGACAGTGCAGCAACAAACCACTGTCTCCTGTTTGTATCTGCAGACACATCCAGAGGCATACCTTGCTGCTCATGCATATTATCAGAGCCCCTGGCTATGGTGTAGCCAGTTTGTCTAAAAATGATTTCTCAGATATAATTCAGCTTTTAAATGTTCAGGTACCTCAGCTTTTGCATTCCTCATTTAATTAGCGATCACACAAGCCTGTGAAAAGAAGTCAGCACATTTGCCTCTTGGTAAATTTATTTCACTAATGACAATGGCACCCAGATTGCATTTGGGCACAGGTTTGGAATCAGGACATTTTTTTCAAATGGATTTCACTTGGCTAAACTAAAAGTAATCATAGATTCCTCTAACTTTGAACTCCATATGGAACTGTAATAATCATACTTTGCTATAAAACAACCTTGCTCTCAGCCACAAACTTTTTTCAGCACGTACTGCCATCTCCAACCTGCAAGCACTCAGCTCAGTGGGGCTGATCCAGAAAAGCATTCAATAAATGTTTGATTTCAGGTCCTGTTGAGGGCCAGTTCCTGAAAGCAGAAAGCTAATCACACATTTGACTACTTTATTGGATCGAGACCAGGGCACCCGCTTTCATAGATGGATGTGTCCATGCCATGCTGACAGGCATTCCCACCTGGCAATGAGGCAGACATCTCTTACAGGCTCACTACCCCACTCGGCAATTTTAGGACAGGTTAGGGACCAGCATTGGGTGGGGGTTATTACGTGAAAAGAAGGTCAGAATTTTGCCTGCTTACTTAAACTAGCAAAATCTGGTTTAAATCTGTGAAAACACACCAAAAACCCTGCTTGGAGAAAAAGGTATGTTGTATTTTTCCTGACCACTCTATTCCCCAGTGGCAAGTTTCTCCTTCAAAATGATATCCACTGCTTTGTTTATAGGACTTTACAGAAGGATTTTCATGGGTTAGTGAGGGGAGGGAATACTCACATTGGCAGAAACACAGGATGCATTAAAGCACATGAGGCTGTGGTGGTTCCCCTCCCCAGCTGCAAAGTTTATTTGCAGCCTGCAGCCCGAAAACAGGGCTGTGGCCCATCTGCACCCTGTATGTGGGAATTCCTTTCCACTGTTGATGCAGAAGCGTGGATCCAGGAGACACTCCCCTAACCTCCCCTCAAATTCCCCTCCAAACTGACCTAATTGGAGCCAGAGCAGACGCCACCAAAGACTGCAGCATCCCAGGGAGGGGGCCGGACGCTGCACCACACTGCTGATTCTCCCTGGTCCCCTGCGGTTCCCTCCCTCTGCAGCAGAGCTGTGGGGTTAAGCTGCATAGCAAACCTTGTGTGGGCCCCTCTGCATGGGGCGGGTTTCACCCTTAGAGCAAAACCGAGTTTCATGCTGGATGGTTGGGCAGGAGTGGAAGATCAAAGAGGAAAATTCAGTTGGCTGCAACACATGTTCTGGATCTGAACCTTTCCCACTTAAGCTGCAAAGCTCACGCTCACTGCATAATGGCGCTGGTGTTGAGAAGGTTTCATGTGTAAATATATCAGGAAGAAAAATCAAAGACCAGTGTTGAAACTTGTCTTTTACCCAGGAGGAAAAAGTTAGTTTCTTCACATATCTTGTGCCTGTCTGGAAGATGCTGGGAAGAGCTGTCTTAGAGTGGTGAGGGCAAAAATCTTCTATTTTAAACCTCTGTTAAGGGGAAAAGGTCAAGCACAGGAGGACAGGAAAAAGGAGAGATGAAAATTAGCAAATGTAACTGCAAGCCAAACCATTTGTAAGGTGTTGGTCTTGAGAAGACAGGAGTTGAAGCTTTGAGGGTTCTTTACTGTTACACAGATATGAGAATAAGCGTTAAAAAAAAAGTTTATGTGAATAACCAGGAGAACATTTCAAAACAAATGATTGTGTAGTACAGGCAGGGAAAATGTCTGCAGGCAATTTAAATCTACCTGCAGAAGTTTTTAGACACTTCAGCAGATACCTAAACACCCACTTTCATGTATACCTATCTGTGGCTCAGCTGCGTATTTGGTCCCTGAGGCCAACTCTGCCCAGAAGGCAAAGTCACATTTAAAGTAAGCTGTGACCTCTGGATCAAAAATAAAAAAGTCATGTGCTCAAGAATAGTAGACAGTGATGGACTCACATTATCGCTTTAAGGCTCAGGTTTGTTTTGTTAACTTTAAATTCTTTAAGATCCTTTTATCTTTTTTTTTTCCTGTAGGAGATTTTGTTCTTTTTCATGTCAATTTTTTTCTCAAGAAAAAGTTCATCTTTGTCCAATATATTTTTAATGGAAGAGTTCATTTTGAAGGGTTCCACTTCAGGGCTAGCTGAAATGTAGAGCTTATTATTAAGGATATTATCCAACTGCTTCTTGAACACTGACAGGCATGTGGCATCAACCACCTCTCTAGGAAGCCTGTCCCAGTGCTTGACCACTCACAGTAAAGAAATTTTTCCTAATATCTAGTCTGAACCTCCCTGGTGCAGCTTTGTGCCATTCCCAATTTCTTTGCAAATTTGTCCTTTTTTTTTTTTTTTTTTTTTTTTTTTTTTTTTTTTTGTAAAACTAATGGTATGTAAAAAGCATATTAAATTTGGCAAAACTGTTCTGCTTTTCATAAGTAAATGCATAGGTAATGAGGTCTAATTCATAGCTGTGGAAACTCCTTCCATGCCCCACACTTCATATTTTACCCACACCATTTCTCCAGGAGATATTCTGAAGAGAGCTCCACAGATGCCCTTTTAAAACTACCAAATCTTGACTTTGGATGTGGTAATTGCTGGGGTCAAGCTCCTACAAAAAGGCAAGTGAACTTGCAGAGAGGAATGGAGCTTTCAGATTTTCAACGCCTCCCAGAGGTGCTTGCTGGGAAGACACATGAGTTTTCCTCTCCTACCCGCAGCTTGATCACATTTTTGCTGTCCCCATTTCTGTTGTGTCTCACCAGTTTTCTTGTTCACCTTAAAGGAAAACTGCTAGTTTTTTTTGTTAAGGACTTGGACTTGACATCATAACATGACTTGCATTTCTCAAGAATAGATGAAAAGGGAACAGTCAGCCTCAGAGTCTGGGAGTTTTGCCTGTAAATAACAATCTGTAATACCTCCCCTCTTTGCCACAGTAAACCAAAGCCTAGCTTTCCCTCTGGTCTTCTAAGGCAAAGCCATTATTCACTCTGGTATTAGCCACTATCTTATTTATTTCTTTTCTAGGGTTGTTAGTATAGAATCAAACTTTGTTTCTAAGGTTTAGAGGGACGAAAGATGGTTTAAATATAGGCTGTAATTATGTATTTGCCTCAAGCCACTGGGGTAATACAAACATTTATTTGCTCAAGGGTCACCAGAGAAGTAGTTGAGAGGACCTAAAGATAATAATTGGAATTTGATTCACATTCATGTTCAACAATTTAGATTATCATCTTATCAGAACAAGTAAAGCCTTCAAATATTGAACTGAAAATCTTGTAGAAAAAAGCTTTCTTGTGGTATTAGCAAAAATTCTTGGTCAGGGCAAAAATTTTAGCGAAGTGGACTTCCTCTTATAATTTTACCACTTCTATTTTAAATTTAGGAACTAGAGGCAAAAGGAACAACTTAAACCTTTTTGCTTTTAATTCAAAATGGTTCGAGCTAAGTAACTGGGCCTTGTATTCACTATAGAAAAAAAGTGTTTCAGAGGTCTAGCATTAACCTCAACCAGCTAACTTGTATGACAGCTACAAATTTGTGTTTCTAGGATTCTACCTCAAGTAAATACTTATTAAGCATATGTGTTCTTTGTAGTGATGTTTAGAGTCAAAATGACTGCTTTGCTTCTGCTCTATGTATCTTGGAGCTGGATTTTTCTATGAATTCAGTGGGAGCTTGTTACCACGTTAAATGCCCAGCTTTCATTGAATCCACACCTGAAGGGTGAGTAAATGAATCCTGAACTTTGCATTTGAAGGTATATGTGCTTTTCATGGATTTTTGCCAATTAGATTCTAGATTTAAAGAGACATTGTGATAACCTTAACCACACTGTGGCTAGACTAAACCTCAATGATCTTGTTCCTAAGGGCACTGCTCTTTGAAGTGGCATCACTGACAGTTTTAGCTACTGTAGGTATTTATGAGGTACAAAATGATAAAGTAAACAGGCATAAAATGTGATTTTAATGGCATAAGCATCACCAGACTGGATTATATTCTTTCACTCCAAGCATTTATTTTCTCAAGTAGTTTTATTTCTCTCCGTTCTTTTCTGTTTTATTTTTCTTTTTTTTTTTTTTCTTCTTTAAACTGCCCCAAAGAAACATTGAAGCAGAGCTTGCTTCTGTTTAGAAGGTCTCTAAAAGCTCAGATGTATGTATTTACTATGACTTAAACTTGCAGCTAAGCTCAGATATATGTATTTACTATGACTTGAACTTACAGCTCTTAACTAACGCTGTGTGTTTAGACTGTTTACTCACCAAAGTATTTGGAGGAATATCTGTGCATTTTCCAAATTGCTTCCCGTGTTCTGCTTTGTTTGTTGGTGATTTATTAATGATACTTGTGATTTATTACTGTCACTTTATAGATTATGTGCAAATCAGTGACAAAGCGCTATGTGGACCATGCCTTGTTAGTCATAAAAGCATTCAAGAAGCCATGAAAATCAGTTAAGCTTGAACCTATTCAACGAAAGAGCATAGTGCTATTGATCAGTACCCTTTAGATATGTAATGAGTAGTAGTATTTTGGACACTGTGAAATAATGTTTTCTTTTCAATCTGATAAATTACACTTTTTTGCATTAATGGTCTGAGATTTGACATAGAGCACTTTTGTATTGGTATTTCTTTCAGCTCTAGTATTGTGGTGAACTTAAATGGCCAAGGCAGATAAATATTGTTAGAAAACTTGATATTTTCTCCTCCGATACAGTTTTAGCCATTGAGTTAACACTGATCTAACTTTTATATACAGTAGAAAATTCAGGACCTGCAAATAGTTTACAGAATACATTTACAGCTAGTGTGCATATGTGAATATTATACACAGTATTTCTCTCTCACCAACGAATAACTTACAGATTTGGACTGCAGGTATCTAATTTCTTCACTAATACAGAAGTTATTCTGAATTTCTTATTAAGCAGGTAAACGTTTAAGTTTAAGTTTAAATATAAGTTTAAGTCCTCATTTGTTGTTGGCTTGAAAGGTACCTTTTTCTGTTCCCAATATCAGGGCTTGATTTCTTCCCTCTTTGCAGTATTTCTTTTTTTTTTTTTTTTTTTTTTTTTTTTCCAGCCATTTACACAAAAACAGAGTTGGCTTGTAGGTAGAAAGTTCCTACTTTTAAATGAATAAAGTTGAAGGCAGAGCTTGTGTTGCAGCAGAACCCAAGTCTTACATCTGTGTCACTCTCAGAAGGTTATCCCCATTAATACCAGCAGCCAGGCACTTCAGAGTGACACGTGTTCAGAGTTATGCTCTTCTGGGTCAGAGGGTGAATCTGTCCCTCTCCCCTCTGCTTCTGTGCCTTAAAAAAAAAAAAAAAAAAAAAAAAAAGAACACTATAAATATCCAGAAGAATAAGCCCAGTAGCCTACCTTATTAACAGGATTAGGGGCACTAAACTTCCAGCAACTTCTTTTTCTGAATGTTAGTTTTCTAATGGTCCCTTCAATGTTTGCTCAGGTTATCTACATTCAAATTAGTTCCTCTTGTGCAAGCCTCATTTCAGCAATAGAAGCCATAACCTCTGGGGACTGACTAGGGTGTACAGAAGAACAGCAATAGTAGTTTGAGCATCAACAATGCCCTGGTACATCAAATAAATTCAAGGTTCTCTTAAACTCAAGTTTAACATTTTTTTTTGGAAGTACTTGCAGTTAGAGGAAAAATCCATCTAACACTGAAAGTAAGACCATATCTTTGACCCAGTGTTTTCTACCTTTCAAATATATGAGTCCTACTATTAAATATATATGAGTCCTACTATTATATATATGAGTCCTACTATTAAAAAGAAATAATCCAAAATGCTATAGAAAGCAGACTGGAAGGGCTGGGGGACAAGGGAAATTAAGTATTTATTTATTAGCCTTTATTTGAAGCTATTGTTTTGCAGGCTCTCTGAAACATGTTTTGAGGCTGACTCTGGAGACCCTAGTTGTATCAGTTCTTTTCTTCCAGCAAAAATAAATAAATAAATAAATCAGTAGGTCAAGCAGTAGTGACAATTTCAGCTCTCAGGTAAAAACTGTTTGCTGAGGTGGATGAACTGTGACTTATTTGTTGGTTTAGCTACAAATCTCAGGACAGAATGCCTGCAATTAATATTCTGACCCTTGCAGTCTTTCCAGTTACTTCTATAATAATTAATACAATTAATTCCCATCTTTAACTGTTAGCAGATTCAACAGTTCTCTTGGCAACACTGTAACACAGTGACCACCTAAATAGTAAATGAAAACATAGCTAAAAAAAAAAGCCAAAGCTTAGCAACATCTGCAGTATATTAAGAAAGGTTTTAGAGCTCTTACGCATGACCTATGTGCCCAGCATCCTTGCAGAATATCTTTTACTGCAGTCTAGGTTTGCCCTGATCTTTGTCAGAACTGGCTTAAAGGGCAAGTAGTCTCTAATGACCACATTAATAGGCCCAATTGAAAGGATATAGGATACGTAAGTGCTTACCATCCCAAATCACTATTTTGCATGTAAATTTTTAATAAAATGAGGCTAGCTCAATATCGAGCTCATTTAATACATGTTTCTTATTTCACAAAAGCAAGTATAAGGAAGTTACAGAATTACAGAAGTCTGGCTGAAAGGAAAATTTATAGCTACAAAATATTTAGAACTTAAATAATTTTGGGTGACTGTGTAGCAATCCTAATACAAAGTTTTCTCTGCCTGCTGTCATTATCAAAAAACCACATTCCACATGATGTGAGACAAAATAATATTTTCTATTAATGCACTAACTTTATTATAGACCAGCAAACAAGGATGTTTGGTGTGTGCTGAATGATTATTATTGAGGTAAAATACAACAAAAATTAGGATAGTATTGCCTGAGAACCAGTAAGATGCACTTCATATTTTGTAGTATGTATTTTTACTTAGTTCCTCATTTAGGAACTGATTAAACCAGAATATAAGCAGCCTGTCTGTTTCTTGACTGTTCAATATTGCTTGAGAGAGCCATTAACATACACCTAATTTACAGTGTCTGCTGTATGGAATCATAGACTTTCAACTCCCGAGTTGGAAGGGACCCACAAGGATCATTGAGTCCATCTCCTGGCTCCACAAAACTCTATCCAAAAATTCAGACCCTATGACTGAGAGCATAGTAGTTATCCTGTTCCTTAGCACCTGACAGTCCTACCCTGGGTTTAGCCAAAGCAAAATTCTCCTAAGCTGTTTAGTTCTCCAGTTCATGTTATTCCATGTGCTTCATGCATACTGTTTTTATTCAGGCATCTTAGTTTTTTTTCTTGGATACCTGTGATGGGGAAGGAGTAAAGATGAATTCTCAGAAGGACTTTGGTAGTCTGTCAGTGCTTGAATATCTTTTTTGAATAATAGAAATAAACAATAACAACTTTGCTGTTATTGTTTGATTACAATAATATTGTAAAGTGAAAGGAGAATCTGGATCCTAGCCTCCACCTCCCCAGGACAAGACTAAAGAGAAGACTTTTACTATTGTTGCAGTGAAAAATCTCTCAACACAAACTTAATTTGGTTAAGAAAAGAGGACAAAAGCATGAATAGGGTTGATTTCCTTAAGCAGTTTAGCATACTGCTGATCACATAAATTTGTTTCTTTTTTTTGTTGTTGTTGTTTTTTAAAAAAAAAAAGGAAAAAGAAAAAGCCAACCAGTAGTATTCAAGTAGGAAACTAACCCACCTTTGTGAAATGGGATTTTCTTTGTATAGCACAGAAATAATTCCATCCATAAAATATTTACAAGACACATGGGACTCTAAGGGACCTTCTGAATGTTTGAATCCAGACCTTGCTAAAAATGATGCTAGTAATGTAATTTGTATATATTCTGCATGAACTCCTGAAAATTTATATTAAAATTAGTATTGCCCTATTTGTGTTGTGTTCCAGGATCCTGACTTACTGAAGGTTAGATACAATCATATCATTAAATGTACTTAGGCAGATTGTCAATCTGAACATTTTTAATATATTTTATGTTTTTCAACATGGACAGTAACCATGACACAAAGCAACTATTAATTCCTTTAGAAAATAAATTTGTATTGTTTACATTGAAAAAGCCAGTGCAATCTTCAGACATCTTTGCTACTATTTTGGATAAAAAATATTTTTATTGAAAAATAATACTAAAATCAGGCTTTGTTTGGTTGGGTATGGTTGAGTTTTGTTTTTTTTGTTTGTTTTAAATAAGTTCCAAAAAAATGTCCAAGTGCTATGAATTATTTTATAAGAAAACTGTAGGTTATATATTACAAAACAACAAAATGAAACTAACCAGAAAGCCCCAGGATTAAGCAGATGAAAAGGCCATTCCAGATGGAAAAGAACTCAAGAGTCAGAGCTGTCCAGAATTCTCTGTAAAAATTAGGTTATATTAGTGCAGTCTTGAAAAGGAGGTTGGGAAAATAGGCAGCATTAATACGGCAGTTTAACTGTGTTTGACAAGCTAAATGGAATATATTTCCTAGCTCCAAATGGCTGCACAGTGCTCCTGTAATGGGTGTTTTGCTCAAAGCATAATGAGAAGAGAAGAGGGAAAATTATTTCATTTGTCCAGACTATAATCAATCACTTCCAGGAAAAGAAGTCTTTCATGATTTTCCAGCAGCCATAGGAGTTTTTAAATGTATTAGTTAGTTGTAGGAATTACACTATGGAAGAAAAAAAAAAAAAAAAAAAAAAAGTTATGAGAAACAAGTAAGATGCACAAAATTAATCTATAAATTTATGACCATTCTTAGTCTTGTGTTTGTGCCTAGGTGCAAGTTTTTTTTTCTTACTGCCACCAAATTGCCAGTACCTATAAAATCATGCAAGCAATAGAAAGGATGGAGAAAAGGGATTTCAAAAGAAAAGGGATTTTTCATCTGGCAACTTGTCCACCCCAAAAGTCATAAAGTTCTTTCCTGAAACTTTGGAATTGCAAAAGCTTACTGAGTTTTGCCAGATTACTTGCTTCTGATGGAAATTCCATAATGATTCTGGTGGTTTCTGGATAGTGATATATACTATTACACAAAGACATGGTTATGGTAATAAAATTATTAAAAAAAAAAAAAAACTCTGCACAGCTATAAGATCGAAGAATTTGAGTGTCTAAATCTGTGTTTTCTTATCCAGTCACGAGAGTATTATCACTCCCAAATTTATACATCAGGAAAGCTGAATCACAGGACAGCCAGTCTTGTTCATATTGAAGTTAATGCTAAAATGTCTGGAGAGTGTCTCTGTCTTTGCTATACAGGATGAAAGACTGAACCAGGGATACTCAGAATTTCATTGTGCATGCCTCTCTGTGCTTAAAAGGGTAAAGATGTTACTTTTTTTTATTATTTTTTTAATTTTTTTTTATTTTTTTTTGTCTGCTGAATGCTCTGAAAATATTTTTACTCAGGGAGTGCAAGAAAAGAGCAGTGCTTCTAATTTTCTTGGATTCTCCAGAGGCTTGGACAGAGGGAGAGCCCAAAATAATCTCCTGCATTCAAAAGAAATGGCCCATGAACCAAATAAGGGAGGAAGTTAGAATACTAATTATTAGCTTTTAGGAGTCATTTGACAACCAGGAATTTCCTACAGGCTATATTGTGTCCAAATGCAAAATTCCGACATTTTGCAAAGATTCCCTGGAAGGCCTGCCTTCCAGGTAACAGATTAATATCAGGCAAATTTGTTATGAAAGCAGCAACGGATGCAGTCTCAGTGAGGTTCTGGCCATGTCTACAGAGTGCTGTCCTGCCTTGCAGAAGTCAGAAAAACTCATCTCTGTATCGCTCTTCTCTCAATGTCACCTGATTCAGTAAGTTTACTTGGAAAAGACTGGGTTCGTTAAAATAATAAGTCAGTTCAGAAGTAGATGGTTTTAACACATAGGTTTAGATATTATGTAACTACATGTCAGTTTTACGGACATAATTCTTCAGTTTCAATTGAGCGTTTTAATTTCAACCAAAAAAAAGAAGCCAACTGAACTCTTCCAACACCATTTAATTTCCATCTCTGTGTGCAGCTTCACTTTATGTTTCGTGTAACAAAAAGGCTTTTAAAGTTGATAAATGGCTGCAAAGATTTTGCTTTTACTTTGTTGCTTTTCTGTTTATTTAACCAAGAGCAGTTCTTTTAGTTCTGACCCCAGCCTTGTCAAATAGACTGTGTTTGTCAAACTGCTCATGCTCCCATTAACTCCTAGCTGTTTCAATTGTCACGTTTGATGAATGGCTCAAATACTGCTAGCATCATTAAAAGCAGGGATACTGAGGGAAGTATTATGTTTTACTGAGTCCAAATACACAACATAAATAGGAAAATTCCAAGCAAAGAAAATCTTTTATTGCATAAAAGAAATTGCAAGTGGTTTAAAACTAATCTCTTTTAATGCTATTTTTCATATGTGCAGGAGAAAAAAAAAAAAAAAAAAAAAAAAAAAAGTTTCACGTTTGGTATTATCTCTTTATGGTTAAAGATCACTGGTAGCTTTACAACCATATTTATATGGGATTTCTGCAAGTGTTTGGGACTGCTTGGGGGAACGGTCCTACTAAGTGTGACCAAAGTGACAGAGCCATCCCACGGTGCTTTGTCATTCCAAACAGTCTGCCTCTTCCCAAAACAGAGACTGCTGTTCCTGCGAGCAAGGCCTTCCTCAGAATGAAGTCGAAGTCATGCAGCACAGCGGTCACACGCTGCTTTTCCCTTCTAGATTGACAGCAGCTCCAGGGTGCATGGTGATGCACACTCTGGCCTAGCCCCAGCGGTGCCCTTAGCTCTACCCGTGGGAGCAGCAGCCACCACCGCTGAGCTCTCCTTAATGACCTGCCCCTAACAGCGGTGCAAGCTCAGGCTTGCCAGAATTTAGCAGAGTGCGGTTCTCCAGTTACGCTCAAGCTAACATTTCAGTTTATATTGTCTGGTGCCCTTGTCTGCCCTTTGTCGTACTTACAGCACAGTGCTAGTGAGAGGCAGAGTTCAGGATTAGTGCTGGAAAATTGGGTAATGGCTTCAGCAGAAAGAATAAATATTGTTGTTTTGGGGATGTTGTTTTGGACACTGGGCTTTTTTTAACTGTTAAAGTCTATCTAAAGGCCAAGAAATTTTTGTTCTGACAATTTTTTTACATTCTTGAGCCCAGATATGTTTAAATATTGTTATACACTTCTAGACTGGTGATATTGCTGTAATAATTCGGTTCTAGTCAGAGTTACTTTTCTTTTTTATTATTATTTTGTTTAAAAAAAGCATTTCTCTGAATTGTGATTATAGCTATGTGTGCATAGCTATATGACATGTTGTGATCCTAATGTTCCCGAGTGCTACTCGTGAAATTTTCATCATGAATAAATACACTGCTGCAGTATATTTTTCCTGGGTAGTGATACAAGCCATTACAATGAGGACTGAAGGCAAATCATTAAAGAAGCCCTAAAATGACACCAGGAGTAGGTGCTCAAAGTTTATATTTTCCCAAGCTGCAGATTTTTTTATTTTTTTTTCTCTTTGTAGAAGATAGAAAGGATTTAGTGACCTCCGTATGACATGAAACATGGAGAAAGCAAACAAACTTCCAGTTGTGTCAGAAACTATCTATTGTTACCAGCTTTTTGCTTTCAGTGATTGTAACTCTCTGCCTGGTTGTTTGAGTGCAAGAAATGGCAGAAATTCTCTCTTCTATTGTGGTTAACTCAAACATTTTGGAAAGACTGTGCAGAACATCAGATAGTGAGCTTGAGGCATCATTACCTAAGCTATTGATCTGCATCACAGGCAAAGCACAACTTTAAAGATGTAGCGAGAAGGATTAATAGTTGACTCATTTCAATCCTTCTTCCTTTTCTCAGATGCTATATACAATGGAGTGCAGAGGTGGGCTGTGGGCTTCCAGCAAGTTACCACTGCAATGGGGTGGATGTGAGGATGAGCAGATAGCTCCATCAAAGTCCCACTCCTGCTGGCTGATGATATGGGACATACTCAGATCATCCCTCTCTCCCCACTCACCCCCTGGGTAAGTGATAGTGTTTATTTGCTCCTGTGTGGGTAGGTGCTTCTCTTTGTCTGGCTCTTGCTGGATTTGATTGCAAAGGTTTGTATGTTATTTAGATTGCAGTCATCTGGACATCAGTATTTATTTCATCCAGATAAACCATGAAATAATATTACTGTATTTGATCAACAACATTTGTTTCTTTGCTGGGGTGCCTCAGGTAACTGATGTTTATCACCTAGGACCCTAAATACATATTTGGTATTCTAAATATATATATATATATATATTTTAATCAACAGAGTTCATCACAGTCCTTTTATTATTCACAGTGGTAAGATTGTTAATGACATAGTACTTTCATTAGAACAAATAATTTTTTCAGCCTCAACTGTATTCTTATTTCTGCCTGTGCCAAATTTAAATATGAATTAAAACAAACTACAAAATGTGCAATCATTCCCTGATGAGGATTCCTACATTTTTAATCATGGTTTGTTGGTGTTACTGGGTTTCCTAGCCCTCAGGAGCACCAAAGCCTACACAATATGATTTCATTTGTTTAACCATGTTCAAACTGGATCTATAGGAACAGGCCCTGGACTTAATATTGCTTTCTGTGGAACATGGCAGCTGCATCTCCAGATAAAATACATTACATTATATAGGTCAGTACTGAGCCTCCAACCAGCGCATGCTCTCCCACTACTACTTAGACTAGTGCTTAGTATGTGAAACTAATACTTAGGAGAAAATAGTCTTGGAGGTCTGCAGACTCAGATGGTCTCTAATGGAATGTGATCTTAACCTGAAAAAGCGGGATTCTGGATGTCAATATCTACTCACTTGTTCCTACTCACTGAAATGGAGAATTTGGCTCGTAGTTCACTGGAAAAGCATCTGTAAGGTTAAAGCAAAACATAAGAAAAAACTTGTTTGTTCTGCCCCCTTGTTCAGCATTTAAACAATACTGTAAGAAGTTTTGAAGTGAGCACTGCAGTCTTTTCCTGGAAAGCATCATTGGCAGAAAAATAATTTTCAGCAGAACTCAAAGAACTGAAGGAAAAAATGGTATAAATCAGCGAGCAAGCTGACCCATGGGCAGCCAAACTAAAGCAGCATAATTTCCTATGGATTTCTGTCTCCTCAGCCCTGTCATCTGCTTTCCAGCTCTCTACCACCAGCAGCCCTGCCACTCCACCAGGGCCAGGGAGGACCATGTGCATTGCCATGTGCATTGGCCATGGCTGCAAGGTCGTCCTGCTCTTCTCTCCCTGGAGCAGGAAATTTGGCTCCCTCACCTCTGGCCGTCCCCAGCCTGAGCAGGGCCTGTAAGGGTCTGCCGGTCATGGAGACCTCTGTCCTTCTGTAAAATTTAGTCAAAACTGAGGGGAAAGAGCAAGCAGATGATAGACGAGCATTCACACAGCACAGTTCTGTTGTAACCTCATTTCCCTAAGGAACTGTATGCTTTTGTGAGTAGCTGGTATATTTAGAGATTAGATTTTTCACTTATTTTTAAAAACAAGCTAAAAAATACATGGCAACAGTGTCAGAGAGATGTCACTGTGCTTTCTCTGAGGAATTAGCCACAAGGCAATTTCAGATGACCACAAACCCCACAAAATATATATGCCAAACAGACTGCCTATACCCCATGGGTTAGGTAGGCCAAACCAGAGACTAAAATTCTAGGACTAACTCAGTTGCAGCTGTGATACCCTCAGTGTCCTGCAGCATAGCTGGGAGAACAAGTACACACTTTTTTATTTCTTTACTCTGATTTGCTTGCTTGCTTGTCATTTCAGTTTGCACAAGTGTTTGCCTGTGCCAGACCCACCCAGAAAGAAAGCTAGGGCTGGGTAGTAAATAAGGCACAGAGATAGTGTCAACTTAGATAACAATGAGAGGTATTTCTGATTTATTTATTTATTTATTTATTTTTTGTCTGTGACTTTTAAGAAAGAAATTTTAAAAGAATCTTTGTGTCACTTGAAATTTTCTAGCTTTTGTAAAACAAAATACAAATGAAATGTGTGCATTTTTATACAAATCAAACTAGGAGAAACTTGTTTTTCTCAGTTTTGAAATTCTCAAAAGTGTGACTGAAGAGAATTATTTTCCCTGACATTAAAATGTTAAATCAGCACCAGAACTTGCCTCTGGGCTCACAGGCAATAACATGTGTCTCCTGTTCTATATTTTACATTTGCCTCACATGCATAACATGTTCTTACTTTTTTCAAAGAACATGTATCTCGAGTACTGTGTAGTTTGGACAAATTTAGCTAATAAATTACGTATGTAACTAGTCCTTGCTGGTTAGAAAATTCTTGGTATTTCTCCTTTTACTTTTCCCTGTCCAACACATACATCCCTTAGAGCTTGAAAGCTTTATAAAGGACTAGATGCAACTTAACAACTTATTAATAATTTAGAAATATTAACCTGGACATTAATTTTGTTCTTCCCTTTCTCTTTCTCTTTGTCATTTCTGGACAAGAGAAGTATTTCTGGCAGTGGCAAGAATATTGGCATTGTCCCACAGTGCCCAGAAACCATAGGAAAGAGTAGCCAGTGCAAATGATAAATTAAATTTTTAGTCATATTCTGTAAACTCCAACTCTCACCAGTCAGCAAGGCTGGAGTTCCCTCATGTTGAATCTCAGTTCTATTAAATGTGGTCTTATCAGACTGATATGAAAGTTCTGATTGTATTATCTAGCACTGCTTTCTGCTTGTCTTCTTTATCATTGTACCTGTGGCCATGTGAATTTTCAGCCCACCCAGCTTGACTGAGCATTTCTGTCTGGAAGCATCTTTGGAGCTGGCTTTCTTCTGAGATACATGGTACTTCCTGCTTTTGCTTGACCATCCTAGAAATCTGGAGAACGTCTTGACTTCAAAGGTATGAGAGGTACTACACTCTAATAAGCTGTAGTTTTAGAGATGAGCTATCAGCTGCTTGTGGGAACATTTCAGTTGACTTCCTTGTGATTCTGTGTTGCTGTTGCTGCTGTTTTAGTATTTCTAAACACTCTTTTATGGATCAGCTCCTACAAACTATTTAGCCACATTCTCCAGAGTAGACCTTTGCTCAAGTCTAAGGACATTTTTCATGGGTTTCACTGGTCACCAAATCATTGCTTATTGTGAGTTTAAGTCACAGAGACATTAAGTGATGCAGGGAACCTAGCTAACTCACCAAAGCTGAGAGTATCCAGTTGTTGTAGTCTGCCCCATAACTGTCCTAAGGAGTTGAATATTACAAAGAGCTGGGAATTCCCATGTCTGAGTTCCACACCAAAGACATTAGATTCTGAATCATCGCAGCTGCTTGTTTTTCCTCAAACACAAGCACCCTTCTGACCTCACTAATTTTCTGATATAAACTAAGAATCTTTTTCTGATAATCAGAGTCAAGTATCAGTTCCAGAAAGCCATCACTATGCATTATAGGCACTTAGGCACATTAGAAAACAAAACAAAACAAGCAATCTACCACTTTCCAGGATTAATGCTATGAAACATTTTATGGGTGGTCTGTAAGTGGACAGAATGCTGCTCTAATGTGTGACTGCATGGAAATTAAGCTTAATTAGGGAAGGTTTTGAAAAAGACGAAAGTAAATTATGGGAATGAAAGCAACTGTGCTTTTGGGGACTACACTCTGCTACACTAGTTCAGTGAAGCATGGTAAAAATTGGCCCCTGTCTGTCACATTTTGATGCACATCCAGCAGTTTGTCAAACCAAGCATTTTTTTCTAGAAGCAGGAATCTCTTAGGAGCACCAGTCTGCTGAATTCACAGGTTTCTTCAGGAGAGAGCTGCGCTTCCATACTAAAAGGAGTAGGTGACCCTTAAAATAATCATCCTGTTTAGTTTTGCATTGCCTCTTTTCTACATGGAGTAACAGAGATAGTGACATATGTAGATTTTGATTTTCATGTGTGCACTGGAGACACTTTTTCACAATTCCATGTTTTTATTTCTTTCTTAGATTTAAAACTGAGCCCCCCATACAGAACATATGATTCCTGTTCCAGTGATTTTCCTCAGTGAGAAGACTGGTAAGCAGACTTGGAGCCACATGGTTTGAGGGCATCTGATCAAACAGGCTCTTTCTGGGTTCTTCAGGGTTTCTGTGCTCAGAGACAGACTGTTTTGGAGTTAGGTGCCTCTTCCCTCTCCTAGACGATTTTAAAGGAAACAAAATTTAGCATAGTGAAATCCTCAGTGAAACAGAATTGTTTTTCTCTTCCTTGGACTAGATGGTTGTTACATCAGGCAGTGTTATTTTATGCAATGTTATATTGAATTTTATTAAATTACGGAAAATTAAGTAGGAAAGCAGGAAACAAAGGCTATGCAGTCAGATCTTTTTTTTAGCTTGGATAGTGACTGGCATTGCTTTCCACCAGGACACTGGGATCCTTTTTTTCCCTAATGAACTTTTTATGTCCAAGATGGAATACAGATCCCGTGGTCAATTTATTAAGAAAAACACCAGTTTCATGTGAGCAGTTTTCAGACCAACAGGGAATTTATATGTGGAAATCATACATGGGTATAGGGAAACACCTCATAAAAAGAATGACTACATGGTCAGCAGCTGTTATTTATGCACATTGTTTTTTAATAAAAAATGTGTGTTTGGACCAGTCCTTTTTTTCTTTTTTCTTTTTTTTTTTTTTTCCTTCTTTTTTATTGCAGCTCAGCAAGGTAACCTCAACAGTAGTTGTTTAACCTTCTGACTTTCATTGTTTTTGTTTTTGTTTTTGTTTTTTTTAAAAAAAAGAGAGAACTAAACCAGCATTTTGTGTTTTCAGTTACTAAGCTTGTTCTTATGTGAAAGGTATAACAAGGACACCTTTCTTCACTGAAGAAAGCTGTAGTTGAGTGTTGATGGAAAACAAAAATAGAGTGTGATAAAAATGAAAATAGGCAAGAGGATGCTAAATACAAAGAAGCTACTTCTTGGATTTGTTGGCAGAACATGGCTGTGCATAAGTAATCCAGCTACTTCCATATGCCTAAATTCTGTGTGTTAGATGCTTATTTACCTGCATGTACACAGATGCAAAATTTACATTTATAGACTTGTGTATCCATAAACAACAGTTTCCTACAGGTCATATTATGTGGAGGTCAATCCAATTTAAAAATACATTCCTTGTAGAGATGCTAGAACCAAACCTCTGGATAGGCTCCCCTGTTTAGCACAAAGTGCTAGAACCATAGAATCTATTTCTGAAGAGAGATCCCCTTAGCAGGGGAACCTTACTCAGATCCTTTATTTTCCTCTACATCTTTAATTGGGAAGTGAATGCTCAGCAGAAGAGTTGTTGGTATGTGAGTTAATGAGAAACTTCAGGGTACGCCTGGATACTTGTTAACATAACACTTGCAGGGTAGCTGACACAATCTGCCTGGCGGGGTTGTTACAAGCCCTCCATAGACTCATTCTTTCATGGAGATGATGAGTTGTTGGGAAAACCTGGTGCAGTTATGCAGCAGTAGTTGAACAAGCCATTTCCCCACTGAAAGCCTAAAACCAGTGTTTATTACTTCCTTTTAGGTCACTGAAACTTCACTCATCTGTCTTTTTGATGATAGCCACTCTCTTTTCATCTTCCTGAACCACTCTGCCCTACACCTCTTTTACACGTCCTATAAATGCTTCATTCCAGAAGGTTTCCCAAGCTTTGCAGTATTGCTGCTGGCACCTTCTACAGCAGCCCAGCCACCAGGAATGCCTGGCTTGGGACAGGCTTGGGAAGCAATTCTCTGAGATGAATAAATCAGACCAGGCAAAGACTGGCTTTTGCTCAGTTAATTTAAGAAAATTCACCTGGATTCAGTGCTGGTACTTTACAGGAACCTACAGTACATTGGGAATTGGCTTTCTGTGATTTGGATACTTTCTACATTATATTTTATGCTGGAATACTGCAATGTTATTTGTTGGAAAACAGGGAAAAGCAATTTTTTACAGCTTGCAGAGACCTGCAATAGCAGTTAGAGCTATTCTCACTACTTTCTCTTTGCACCAGAGAAACTGAGACATACAAAGTGATCTGCTGAAAAAAAAAAAAAAAAAAAAAAAAGAGGAAAAAAAAAGAGAAAAAAAAAAAAATTTACACGAATGGAGCAAACAAGCCCATTGTTCCCAGATTTCTAGGAGACGTTTCTCAGACTGTATGTGCTACATTTCTGCAAGCGATATTTAATATGTACAGGTGAAGAAATTTAGGCTTGCTTAGGTTTCCTTGGATTCCTCTCTAACCTGCCCTCATTTCTTTTTTCCCACCTCCTCCCCTCTTTTGCGGCTTCCTGGTGTAAGTGCCCACAGCAAACCACTGTTCAGGATCCAGGAGCAGCCCTCCACCACAGGCCTAGTACTAACATCAGCGACAGTTGCTGAAATGCCATGATCACACGTCCCCAGCGCCTTGCTCTGCCAGCAGTGGTAGGAAACTCCAGTTTATGTTAATAAGGTGTGGAGGGTGGCCAAAATATTTTGTGAGTTTTCCGGCTAGAAAGGGTAATGAAGCTACCTCTGTCTCAGTAAGCTGGCATGGGAGCAAGTTAAACAACTGGAAAATGTGTTTTCAAAGAAAAATATAGTGCACAAACTCCTGAGGTTTAGAACTTCCACTGGGGGCTGAGGTTTTTCATCTTTCCACCTTTTTTCCAGCCTGGCTACTCCCTTTCACACAGCAAGAGCAATGCAGGGGGAGCAGGCTGTTTCTGCAAATTAGTTTCACAAACTCTACCCACTGAGAGTTAAACTCAAAAGCATTCTTATTTTATACCAAAGTAATGAATTGTTTAATATGTAAAGTAAACCCAGAATCTTATTCCTTTAAATTTTATTTAAAAACTATCTTTTTAGTAGCAAAAGAAACCTCTGTGCTACTGTGAGCATGGTCAAATTCTTTTGGCTTGCTTCAAAAAGCTCGCTCTTTTTGTCATTCCTCTCTGACCTCCTCCCTGCTAGCCCTGGGATGAAAAGCAAGCCAAAGATCTGCTGAGAAATGGGCCGAGCCACTGCTGACCTTTGCAAATCCAATTTCTTCAAAGCGAGAGCTAATCGACGTGTTCCCACGCTGTGTATTGCTGAAACATACGATGCAATTCAAGGAATGAATTCACCATGGTGCAATCTCATTTTGAATCCAGTTTTCTTGCTTTGTGTCAGAGGGTGAAGGAGGCCGAGTGTGGTACAAATTATAAATGGCAGACACACACAAGTTTCACAAACTGCATAAATCTGTCTTTGAAATATTTCATGCTTTGGAGAGGTTCTTTCCCTTAAAATCTAAAATGCATCAGTCCCCCTTTTATTTTCCTCCCCCCAAAAGACATTTTGTAGTGATTTAAGAGAAAAATAAACCAATATCCAGATAGTTAGGCTGAGAGTTTGTGCTGAATAATCTCCAAATGGGAAAAATAGCTCTTGGAGGTTATGCTCTGACAAGTGACTAAGGTGCCTCTCTGGAGAGATTTGTGTGCACAGGAGCCACAGGTGAATGGCACAGTGATGCAGGGAGAGCTTTGAAATTTGCATTTAAAATTCATATTCTCTCTCCCACTTTGCAAGTCAGATTTGGTATGAGGGCTATTCCTGTTTCACAGCAGTGAGAGTGGGTCCCTCTGTGCAAGCTGTTTTACCAACTCTACCACAGGTATGCCTGCAGCATCCACACGTGAGGAACAGGTATCAGCACTCCTAACCTAATTCTTACAATTTGGTTTCAACAGGTGTCTGGAGACTGGCACCTACCCTCTATTTTCCTGGAGGAGCAGCTATTCATGCTCTTTGTCAAGCCCTGAGTGACCTAAGAGGCTGGGTAGCCTGATGAAACCACTCTGGGTATGGCGATGAGCTGCATCCTGTTTACATGCTACAAGTGGTGCCTGTTTGCATAACTCCACTTCTTGTCTGGGGCAAAAGTGACAGCAGAGGACTCTCATTCCTCATTTAGCTCCTGTAGGGCATATGTCATGAGTAGCATACCTCAAGCCATTTCGTCAGCACCTAAGGCAGGAGTTATGTCGTTCCCAGCATGTGGTTGCCTCTCCTGGAGGAAAGCCACCTCTCAGGCTGGGAAGCCATGGCACAACATGGCAGCCAGAAGCCAAGCTGCTCCACATTTGATGCCTTACCACAGACCTCCTGGCGTATGGTGTATCCAGCTGTTTTGGTCACATAGTAGCACCCAGAGATATTATGACCTATTTATTTCATTATCGCCTTCATTGCACAAGTGCAATTCCATTAGAGCTGTTGTAACGGAGAATCAGGCCCCCGGGCTAATGGGCTAAACTGTGCCCTGGCTTTGTAAGCTGAAGATTTTCAAATGAAGCCTCAATACTCTCATTTTCAAGTTGTGCTTAGCAAAGCAAATGAAAATATATCATTTTTCTCATGATTACTGAATGAAGCAAGTCCTTTTTTTATTCCATAGTCATAAATAGTAAATTTTATCCATTCATGACTGGCTTATAAAAGAGTTTGCTAGCTAACCAGATCTGGAAAACTTTCTCAGCAAGTATTGCAGTAAGAGAATTGTTTGTGTTTTTAATTCCTCTCTCAATATTTTTTTTTTATTCTCTGTCCTAAGGCATGATTAGATTTTCCAGTCTTCTGGACATCAAAGATTTTGGAGAAGAGATTGTATAAACTGTATAGGTAACAGCTGTTACCAGATGGATTTACTGGTGGAAAGGGGATAGGGCTAATTTGTTTTATGTGCTTCCTCCAACTGCTGGCACCTTTCACTGTGGCACTCTGTTCCAGTCCTGTGACACAGAATATCTTTGCAAAGAGGGAGCCCTTATCCACTTGATTACACCTACCTTTGGGTTTCACTGCTATTTATAAGTAGCTTTTACAAATGCTTTCATCATAGCTCTTGGACCTGCTCTTCCAGTAATTTATTGAAAAGAAAATAATGGGAGAGCAGCTCCAACTTTGTTAGTTAATAGCACTGACAGATTTTAATTTCTGACCTTTTCAAGTCACAAGTTGGTTGAGGTTTTTTTGTTTGTTTTGTTTTGTTGTTGATATTTGTTTGCTCCATTTCTGGCTATCCCTGGATATCAAGAATTTAGAATGGACAGACATCTTCTCAATCTAGCATACCTCTTTCTGATGTAGCCTAGATGAATACTTTTGTTCCTTCCCTACACTCAGCAACATCAGAATCCATTTCAGAAGAGAAGAACTTGGCTTCACCAAGTCTACATTAATTCTCAAACTTTTGTAAAAATTGCTCACATTCTTTGAGCTTTTTCTGAAAGTTGGCACCTCATCTGGAGAATATCATGGAGCAGACAGAATGTGTTAATGGCAGTTAGGCAGTTGGAAGAATGAACCTCCAGAGAAGGACAGAACAGAAGCAATGCCCCCCCCCAAAAAAAAAATAAATAAATAAATAAATAAATAAATAAATAAATCTAATGTGATTTTTTCCCCTTCATTATGCTCTAGGCCTTAATTAATTTCAAACCTTTTTCTTCCACCTCCTCTCACTAACTACTGCCTAATATGTTTAAAGCAAATGACCCCAAAAGGAGCAGAAGTCCTTTTGAAAGATCTACTGAGCCTGGATATTCTTTTCTGCATGACTACTGGAGAAATAAGAACTGTTTTTTATGGAGAAATAAGAATAGCTTTGAGGTGAAATTCTCCATCTTTAGGGAAGATTTAGACTGCAATAAAGATCAAACTACAAACACAAAGGCAAAAGGAAGTTCATGAGCCAGGTGGGCGTTTTGCTACAAGAGCAGGGGTGTAAGCCCCATCCATCGATCCTCTTGTACTGGCAATTTGCTGGTCCTGTAAACACAGCAAAGAGTTTTTATCACAAAGATTAAGTCTGAAAAGGTGTCAGTCTGCAAAATTGAAGGAGCTGGCAGGATTTAAAATGCAGAAACAAACCTGCTATGATAATTGTTTTCCCTTTTGTTCTTTTTCTCTGATTACAGTCCAGAGCCAAAAATATTTCAGTAGCTTCCAAAGCTGGAAGCTAAGAAGGTTCTCAAAGTGGGCTCCAGTTCACTGAGGGTTGGCAAGAAATATACTTTTCTTCTTTAAGATGTTGTTAGAAGTTTTGTATTGCTTGCCAGCTTATTAAAAATTTGCTTTGATTTGAGAGAAGGTGTCTAATTGAGGAAGATCCTTATTTTTTCTTTGAAGAGAGTGAGTTTGCTGTGTACAATTTATATAAATAAGGAAAATAAGAGATGTGACAGAAAATTAAAGGGATGGTGAAATCTAGATTACAGTTTTATGTGCTACTCACAGCCATTTCAGTCTACCAAGTGAGGACCCATGCAGGTGAATGTCTCCTTAACAGCCTACATAGCCTGAAAATTTTCTCATGCTAGTAAGCATCCTGGGGAATCCAAGATAACTAACACAATTAATCATTGGCAATGATCAGTGTAAATCACAGTCTTTTAATGACATGTTGCACATTACAGTCTCTTGCATCCAGAAGAGGGGGTCTTGTTGGTAATCCTATGAAACAGCAGGAGCTTGTGCAACTGATGGTACCAAATGATTGCCAAACTACGAAGGCAATAGATAATTCAGATGCAGTATCTCACAGATTGGTGTATTTTTTAAAGTGAGCTCTGTGAGCTTGGCTCAGATTCAAATAAGTGCTTTATGTCAAGTTAAAACTATATGAACTATTTTTTTTCACTTTGGTCCACAAGCTGTTTGCACAGGGGTTACAGGCCTAAGTTACCAGCACACTATTGATGGACACTGCAATAGTTATTTTACTACTTTCTTACCATATTTTGGAACTCTGTGGTGACAGTAATTAAAAAGCAAACAGATAAACAAATGCATTCACTTGACTAAATATTTGCTACAAAGGAGCATTTATTTGTGGTGATTTTAAAATACCACATGAACAGCAATGATCTGAAGTTGTACAGAAACTGTGAAGTTCAGTGTATATAGCCATCAGGGGATTAAAGCTCTATGGCTTTGGAACTGCACTATGAACACATAACAATATTTTTGTTGCAGCTTCATAAAATCCATCAGAATGCAGTTTTGCAGAGGAGTTTAAAGTACAGGACAAATTTAAGTACTGTAACCCTGAAAGCATGAATTGATCTAACCAGGGGTGTATTATTTACAGGAAAAATAACTGAGATTACTGATGGCTCACTGCACAGAAGCAGCATTTGCTGTGATGGAAAAGTGTATACCATGGATTAACTCTGTCGGTTTTGTACTAGCCTGCTTCTCATTTTACATGCCCAGCACTTTGATCCATATGATAATGTAGGTACATAGAATCCTGGGAAACTTACTGCCTCAAACTAAAGATAAAATAATTTAACCATAGGTACTTGCACAGGCATTTTTCGAAAGATTTTAATTATGCTTCATTGTTTGCAGCCTCTTTCTGTAAGTATTACATATAGACGCAACTTAAGAATATAGCTTGCTTGTAAGCCTAGCTGTGTGGGACATTTAAAATAAAAAAAAAAAAAAAAAGAAAGAAAAAAAAAGTTAGAGTTTGTAATACCAGAATTTTCAACCTCTGAATATCTTTGTGTTTTTTGTTGTTGTTGTTGTTGTTTTGTTTTGTTTTGTTTTCCTCTGGTAAACAATTTGCTCTTTTAATGAATTTCTATCTATTTTTGCTTCTCCTGTGCTAGTAAATACTTATATTCTCACACTGTTGAAGAACAAATGATAGCATTACAGTGATCTTGGGCAGACTTTGAGCTCTGCTATATCCCTATAATTTCACAGGATATCCAGCGGTTTCAGAAGTGTTGTTCCAGATTTACAGTTATATAACACAGACTAATTTTTTTCCATTTACGTTTGCTTTCAGAGCTAATGCCACAGTCATCCAGGTCCCTAACATGGTGATCCAGTCCAGTTCTTCAGTGCTGTTTTAACTGTTGCATTCACAACTTTTATGAATTTCATATAACCTTAGATTATGGTAAATAGGTATAAAGATAAAACGAGCTCTTAGAGATGGAAACTACTGATATTTTTTACTAATTTCTAAATCTATTATGTCACTAAAGCTCTTTGGGAAAGTTCTGATTTACAAAATATGATCTCATGATGTGTATTATCTTATTGGCTTCTTGCCATATTGCCAGAATGTAGCATATTCAGACAGAGGCATCCAAAGTGCATGCTTCAGCAGTGTATGCATGCAGAGAAAGAGTGCAAAGCTGTTTTTCATTTTCCAGAAACAGATCCTACTTTCAGTATACCTCCTACTGACTGGGCTTTTATTATTGGTTTGTGGTTTGGATTTTGATTGGCTTCTTTATTGTTTTTTGTTGTTGTTATTAACTTGTGTATCATATACTCAAAGGAAAAGTCCAAATTTTAGAAGTTTTCTTTCTTTTAATGCTTCTGAAAGATTTACTGGAAAAGATCATTGTCTGCTCACAAATATAGTATCTACAACTCTTCCTGCACTATACTAAATAAATAAATAAATAAATAAATTCTACATGTTTTTCTACCTTTGCTCAGAAGGTACTACTCTAGAAAAGAAAAATGGCCTGTTTGGTCCTATGCCGATTTTCTAAAACTACCAAAAATTCTGTTTAAGAAATGTCAGTTTAAGAATAACATCTTGAAATCCATGTTCTCAGTAAGCTCTTTAAAGAGCTTTTAGTTTTCAAACATTCACACGGTTCATCTGAATTGTCAATTCCCCCTCTCCCAGTAATTTAAAACCTGTATTTTCCATAGAACCATTCAGATATACACACAATGTTATTAGCAGAAGGGAAAAATAAATAAATAAATAAAAAATAAAAGTGATCCTGATTGTCCTGATTGGAAATCACAACTACCTCAGTAAAAGACAGGTTCAAATGTGTGCTGAACAGGTATTAAGTTGCTGGTTTTATTACATTAAGATCACTTAAAAGGATCTAGGTCTTCAAAAAAAGCTATGAAGATCAGCCACTCAACGTCTACTCTAACAATATCTTATCTTGATCACTAATATGTTTTTCTCCTTCCCATCTTTTCATCTTTTTTCATCTAGCTATATCTAAAAAATTATATATTAGTTATATTTGGTAGGGATAAAATCTTTTTTATTTATTTATTTATTTATTTATTTATTTAATCTTCCAGTCATATTTTGGCTCTCACATTCCCTGCCTTGGCTTATTTGATTTATTTTTTTATCACTTTTGAGGGAATGCTCATACCATTATACTCACTTCTGAGATGATTTTTCAAACCAACAGTATTTGGACAGCTAGAGATTTAAAAGTTGTTTTTGCTAAATCTCTGTCTGTGTGCTCTCTACTTGTTAATTTGCATTTAGACCCCTGTGAGGGTATTATTGTAACATATCAAATAAGATTTTCATTTCCAAGAACTAGACTAAACTGTAAAACTGGAGGTGGAATATTCAGTATGACTTCTCAAGGTAAGACAGCACTCAATGAAATAACAAGGAGCATGTAACAGCTTTATACAAAGCATTATTTTTCTGAGAGCATTCTGCCCAGATAGAACAGGGAAATTTACAACTTGTTTAGAAAGTCATGCCTTCCCAAGATCTGGTCACTGTCTAGGTCAAGACTTAGACAAGGTTTAGACAAGGTTAACTTCCAGACTCTTTGCCATCCGTACGTGAAGAAGCTGATGCTAATCTGAACATCTGATATGTAGCTGATACTGAGTGCATGTGTTCCTAACCTTGTTAAGTATTCTTTTTTTAAAAAAAAAAAAAAAAAAAAAAAAAAATCATCTTTTTCAGCCTGGATTGTAATGTTCCAGCAACAGTTCTTATAGGACTTTAAAGCTGTGCCCAGCAACTTATTCTGTTCATGTTTCTGTAGCATTTTCCACAATTTCCACCACGATACTGAAATATTTGTTGAACTGTAGAGTTATTTCAATTTTGTAGGCTTTAGTCAATAATCATCAATTACCTAGCCAAATATGAGAAGTGACATTCACTGGCAGAAGCACAGTGCACTTACAGATGCACAAGTGCATCTGAAGCTGAAAAGATGCTACATGGAAATATTATACTGCTGGGAAGTTTAGTAATGTAAAGTTTGGAGTTCCTTCACATGCTTGCATAAGATATGGATCACTGTATGGAAAAAGTTCAATTCTAAGTCCTGTTCAGACAAAACTGGAGTGATTCTCCTGAGCAGAGACAAACCTACAGTCTCTCTCTCTCTCTGTTAATTTGACTACAGCAGTGGAGTTGTTACACGTGTAATATTGTGGCTGTTGTTGCAATTGGACCACATCAGCAAAGTGGTATCTAGACCTACATGAAGCTTAGCTGGAAAAGAATAAATTTGACAACTTGATTTATGTCTGTTTCTCTCACTTCCATTTAGAAAGCCATTTGAAAAAAAAAAAAAAAAAAAAATCCAAATCATTATTGGTTCCTCTCAGTTTTGATAGTGATGGTTAACCTCCTAATTTCTCAGTTAGAATGTAGCTTCAGTTATTTTTTCTATCTGAATAGATACACACGCTTACCTCTTCAACTGGACAAAATGTGTGTTGAATAATCACTTTTATCACTTCTCTGAAATATTAAAGTTGTCTCCCCTCATGACAAAGAATACCAAACCATCCACTGAGAAAGCAGGCTGTGTGGATAGCCTTGCTGAATTCCTAATTGTTTGCTCTGGCAGTTTCCAATGAAGCAGCTGGTTGTCTTTGGAAAGCTATGCATGTTGTTTTGGGTCTGAACATCAAGTGTCTTTAATTTTTCAGCACTAGCCACAGGGATAAGTATCACAAATAACTGCTTGAAGGCCTCTTGCCCTTGGGAACCCAGTAGATACTTGGAAGCCTCTTTGAGATTGGGACTGAAGAGAGAATCAAAGTTGACTCATTGTCTTATAATCCCTCAGGGAGAAGAAAGAATAAAAAGGGCAATTGCTGCTTTCTTTAGATACCTGAAGCAAGTCTTTCCTGTTTTGCAGAAAATAAGCTAATGCCATTTTCTAAAATGATCTACCCTCTACATGAACAAAATATTCCATCCAGTGTCATACAGCTAATTCTGGGGCTTGACAGCCTCCCTGGACTTCTGCGTGTCCCAGTACAGCCCTGGGAAGGGTTCAGAAAACTATAACACTGAGTTAAACATAATCAGAAATGGATATTCCCATCTTCCACTCAACTTCCATCTCCAATGGAATCTCTTGCCACGTTCTTCAGCTCTGTTTCTGGAGCACTCTGTATGTTCTCTAGGGCACATCTGTGAAGTGTGCCTTATTTTCTGTGCTCAAGCTGTTAACATATTCTGATGTATTGCATGATTAATGTCAACATAAATGAGGGTCACCCTATGACTTTCAGTGAAGGTATGTTTGTTACCCTGCCCATGGGTATATCTTCCCAAATATGCACAACTTTATATACAATGCTGGAGTGAAACAGTCATTAGTGTGTTAGTAACATCATACATAATACATAGGGGAAGCCTGAGCCCCCATTTATGCATTAGCTAAAGTTTAAGCAGGATGCCAGATGAGCTTTGATTCATTTTAGAAATGTTGCTAGGCAGAGCTCCAAGCTAACACCAAGAGATGCCAAGATATTTGCTCATTTCTCCATTGTCCCTTATCTCAAGCGGTGCAACTGCCAGAAATAATTTTGCTTAATAGAAAAACCTCACACATTTTGCACATTGCTCTTTTCTACATAAATATTATTACTTTATTATTTCAATTTGAAAAAAGAATTCAACTCTAGTATATTAGATCTTAGGAGTACCCTTTAAGAAACCTATTCTTTTATAATCAGCTCAGATCAGCACAGGAGTCTTACATAAGATGACAGCAATTATCAGCAGAGAAAGTACAGCATTTTCTTTTTATTTCTCAGATTTCAGATTTGCTGTTAGTCCTGAAATATAGTGCTTTGCTAGGGTGTATATTTTTGAATTGTTGAGGGACTTGTTATACTACACAAATACTAAAAAGAATTTTAGCTGGGGAAGAAGTTATAAAAGCTTAATTAATGTATTAGCTTAGCATGATTCTGATCTTACATTGTCTTGTAAAAACAGTGGTGCACAAACCGTTGGAATGAGCTGTTGTTTCATAGCTGAAAATAATAGGACTCAAACTGGGTTGTTCCTGGTTTGAAAAAATGTTTTATTTTAAATGTGCGTATATATATATTGTATAATTATATTTGTACATATATATTTAATCACTGTCTAGCTAGCAGACAGTATGGCATTGATCTGTAAATAATCTGTTCCATTTTTAGAATTGCAGGTATGTATGCCTGCACCTAATTGTATAGTTAGCACTGGTGGTCCACAGCATTTTTCTTTGTGATGAGTTATTTAGGTGATAAGTGCTTTAGGTTGTATGTATGTATGTGGTGTATGATTTCATCAGTATCTTTCATGTCTTCAACCAGGAATTTATGCAAGGACTAAGACTCCTTAGTAAGTGTTACTTTGTAGAGAAGAGCCAGCAAAAGGTGTGACACAATGCCAAGTCCATTTATTTCCTTCCTTGCTGCTTCTTTTAGCCCTGCTTCACAAAGAAGCATAGGAACCGTCTTGCATGGTACTTTGCAGACGTAGGAAGGCACTCTGGACTTGGGCAAGGGCTGAAACAGAAAACAAAACAAGTGTGATACTAAGAGAAAAGCATCACACAGCAGAGAAGTGTTTAAGAGGATCTATAAAAAGTTTAAATTTGTAAAACATGTACATGGGTGGGTTAGAAAGAGAATAAAGCACAATTAAGCCACAGAAGCCTCAGCAGGACTCTGAACATTGTTCAGAGTGCACTGCAGTTTGCTTTAAAGAAGTGTCAATACCCCATATCCTTAGAAAGGGGACTTTTTGTAGGTTAGCATTAATTTTAACAAATGCATTAATACTGCCCTTTCTTGGATTTTGCACCAGTCTGCTGTAGTTTGGTGAGTGTGTTACAGGATGTATGAAGGCAAAAATCCCACCTTCTGTAAAGTAGTCACAGAGCTGAGCTGTGCATCTTAGGCAGAACTGCAAGCCAGGGGGGCTTTGCCACTCTTAACTAGAAAGGATGCTGGGGTGCATCTCTTCCCCAAACACAGCTGGCAGACAGCCCCTTGTCTCCCTGCCATGGTTGCGATAGCCCTCTGAGTTTCATGCTGATACCCAGAGGAGTATGGATGGATAAAAGTGGAAAGCTTTGCCCTCTCTCAGTTGAAGTAGGAGGGAGAGAAAGAAGAGTGCAAATCACAGAAACATACCCTTGCAGCTACTGGAACAACATTTCTAATTACCATATAATGTGGACAGCTTAGGTCCAATGCCCTCATGCCGTGAGTGACCCAGACACTGCCCTCTTCTCCCCTTTCCTACCCCTGCTTGCCCTTCTTTGTCCCTGCGGGCAACCCTGAGTCACAACCACTGCTAATGATCTAGGCTGCTCCTTTAGTATACCCAGAGACTGATGGAAGAAAGTACAGCTGTGAGATCACCCATCTCTGCAAAGCGACATGTTTTTGCAGTCACCTCAGCAGAGCAGATCTCCTGAGTGCACTCAGTGCAATACAGGGGGGCAAACCTGCAGCCATACAGGGGTTTTGGCCCCAACTTAAGTAGGTAGCCTTTTGATAAACTCTCTTTCTCATGGTCCTTCTCCTGGTCCCCAGAGCCCAAGGATGCTGGGATTCAGTCCTGCCAAAATCGGCAGATTTCCTACCCAAAACATCCTTGCGTGTTCTGAGCACTCAGCTGGCACCATCATAACAGGGGACTCTTTCACTGGCAGATTAGTGTAATGCTGCAGCTGGGAAAGCCACGTACAACAGCTGTAATGGTGAAATATGAAGAGTAATGAGGAATTGATGTGTTATCTCTTCTCATAAATACATGTTCTAATGTACAGAAAAAGCACGGTGTTGACTGAAAATATTGCAATCTTCAGGAAAAAAAAAAAAAAAAAAAAAAATCTGACCATTTTTAAGACGGTTGCCAGCCAACATTTTGGTAATATTTCCTTTGTGTTTCTACTTACACCAAGTGATTTATATCCAAGTATTTTCTGGATGGTTCTCACATTACAATAATGATTTTTATTGTTTGTTTATAGTTTGAACATTTCTGCTTGTCATATCATAGATCCTGAATCTATATATTGTCATTTACAGGCACCTGCTATGCTGGAGTAGAGTCCATTGTTTCTTCTGTCTTGTCTGGGGCTATTTGCATGTATTGTTTTTAAGTTTTTGGAGTTGAAGGGGAGAACAAGGACTGTATTCTCACCTTGCTGACCAAGAAAATAACAGTTTTCAGTGAAATTACTCTGACGTGGGCAGGGAAGTCAGGATATGTAGACCCAGTGGCAATTTTTGCCATGGGGAGAATTAATATACTTTCCCAGGAAAGAGGTGAGGCCAGAGCTGTGTCATCAGCCCAGAAGACATGAGGCAATCACTCTGCAAGGGAAATGCAGTTGGGCCCAGCTGTGATGAACGAGGTCATCTTCACGGGACTGTGCATAAGGAACGTGCTCCAGGACTTCAGGATTTGCTACACCATGTTACAGGGGAGGTTCAGTTCAGACATTTAAGCTGAAGAGTCTGTCCACACAACAGGCAACTTGTTTTGCACAGTTTAGACTTGCATGTTAATTGTACCTGCTTTTGATGATTTGGCATGGAGTATAGAGGAAAGGGAAACTGTAGGGTTACCCTGGCATCAAAATTCAAGAACATAATGCAGTTTATATCAGTATCAATATGACAAGTTAGGCTGTCTTATTCAGTGAAAGAACACTGTCCTTTGTATAAATAATAAGCTTGAAGAGATATGTCAATGTTTTTCCCCTGTGAGAAGCTGAAAATGTCCATCATCATTATGATCCATCAAAATATTTATGCATATAGATTGTATGTTGCTTTACTTTCCACCTTCTGTGAATGAGACAAGATGTTTAAGAGAACAGAAGATACTTAATTGTGCAAAAAAAAAAAATATATATATATATACATATATATATTATGCAAGGATGCAAGGGTGTTAGTTTGGATTTTGTTGTTCTTCCAGAAAGTACCTTTACTTTAAGTTATTATTATTTTCAAAATATATCAGAGAAATCAGAACTAAAAAAATATAAAAATTAAAAAAAAAAAAAAAAAAAAAAAAAAAAAAAACATATTTTCTTATTTAGCTGGGACTCCTACAAGCACATAGGCATTGAGGCCAAAAGAAGTCAGTTATGGACTGTATTTCATCTGACTCATAAACTGGGTTCACAGAATCACACAGAATCACAGGATTTCTAGGTTGGAAGAGACCTCAAGATCATCGAGTCCAACCTCTGACCTAACACTAACAGTCCCCACTAAACCATATCCCTAAGCTCTACATCTAAACGTCTTTTAAAGACTTCCAGGGATGGTGACTCCACCACTTCCCTGGGCAGCCCGTTCCAATGTCTAACAACCCTTTCGGTAAAGAAGTTCTTCCTAAGATCCAACCTAAACCTCCCCTGGCGCAACTTAAATCCATTCCCCCCTCGTCCTGTCACCAGGCACGTGGGAGAACAGACCAACCCCCACCTCGCTACAGCCTCCTTTCAGGTACCTGTAGAGAGCGATAAGGTCACCCCTGAGCCTCCTTTTCTCCAGGCTGAACAATCCCAGCTCCCTCAGCCGCTCCTCGTAGGACTTGTTCTCCAGGCCCCTCACCAGCTTCGTCGCCCTTCTCTGGACTCGCTCAAGCACCTCCATGTCCTTCTTGTAGTGAGGGGCTCAAAACTGAACACAGTACTCAAGATGCGGCCTCACCAGAGCCGAGTACAGGGGAACAATCACATCCCTGGACCTGCTGGCCACACTGATTCTTATACAAGCCAGGATGCTGTTGGCCTTCTTAGCTGCCTGAGCACACTGCTTGCTCATATTCAGCCAACTGTCAACCAATACTCCCAGGTCCTTCTCTGACAGGCAGCTTTCCAACCACACATCTCCCAGCCTGTAGCTCTGCTTGGGGTTGTTGTGCCCCAGGTGGAGGACCCGGCACTTGGCCTTGTTGAACTTCATGCAGTTGACCTCAGCCCATCGGTGCAGCCTATCCAGATCCTTCTGCAGAGCCTTCCTACCCTCGAGTAGATCGACACACGCACCTAACTTGGTGTCGTCTGCAAACTTACTGAGGGTGCACTCAATGCCCTCGTCCAGATCATCGATGAAGATATTAAAGAGGACCGGCCCCAGCACCGAGCCCTGGGGAACGCCACTAGCGACCGGCCTCCAACTGGATTTGACTCCATTTACCACGACTCTTTGGGCCCGGCCATCCAGCCAGTTTCTAACCCAACGAAGCGTGCGCCAGTCCAAGCCATGAGCAGCCAGTTTCCTGAGGAGAATGCTGTGGGAAACGGTGTCAAAAGCCTTGCTGAAGTCAAGGTAGACCACATCCACAGCCTCTCCCTCATCCACCCAGAGCGTTACTTTGTCATAGAAGGAGATCAGGTTCGTCAAGCAGGACCTGCCCTTCATAAACCCATGCTGACTGGGCCTGATCGCCTGCTTGCCCTGCAAGTGCTGCGTGATGACTCTCAAGATAATCTGCTCCATGAGCTTCCCTGGCACTGAGGTCAAACTGACAGGCCTGTAGTTTCCCGGGTCAATCCTCCGGCCCTTCTTGTAGATGGGCGTCACGTTTGCTAGCCACCAGTCAGCTGGGATCTCCCCCAATAGCCAGGACTGTTGATAAATGATGGTAAGCGGCTTGGCCAGCTCCTCTGCCAGTTCTCTCAGTACCCTCGGGTGGATCCCATCCGGCCCCATCGACTTGTGCACATCCAAGTGCCGTACCAGGTCACCAACCATTTCTTCGTGTATAGTGAGGGCCACATCCTGCTCCCCATCCCCTTCCACCAGTTCAGGGAACTGGGTATCCAGAGAACAACCGGTATTGCCACTAAAGACTGAGGCGAAGAAGGCATTAAGCACCTCCACCTTTTCCTCATCTCTTGTAACTAAGTTTCCCCCCGCATCCAGTTGTACGATTTCACTTAGTAATTCCTTCACCAAGCTTGTAATAACATACTGCTAATTAAAAGATTGTGATCTGATAGGTAGCATTTTCATTTATGCTAATAGTCCCAATGATTTTAAAAGAGTTAATATAGCCCATATTAGGGATGAAAAATAGCATGTGAAGCTCACACTGCATTAATACGGAAAGCACATTGAAACTACTTCTGTCTTGCATTTGGGATAAGTAATCTGCAAGGATTTGGGGCTGAGGGGACGTGATCTTGGATGTGAAGGCAGTTTCCTTCATTCCCTTCTGCAGCTGTCTTTCCAGTCTGCAGATGGTTGGACTTTTCTTGTGCTGAGAATATCTCCTGGCACCTGGCTGGCAGGAGCAGGACCACCACCATGCAAGAGCCCTTCCTTGAACTATCCTGCTTTTGCCCTGCAGAAGACAAGTGTCAGCCCTTCAGGATGACTGTAGATAGCCCTCTGGGGATCACCTCTGGCTCTTGCACAGAATGATGTGAAATGGGGCACATGGCTTGGCCACTTGGATCTACATGGGGAATTTACAGACCTTCATGGTATGACTGTAGCATCCATTGCTAATGCACATACACTGGAACAGTGAATCTGAGTCTTGTTTTGCCAAATCCCAGTGTTGAACAATTCTTTGTGTTGAAGCTCCTTATAGTAGAGATCATGTTCATGCTTCATTGTGCTGCACACTGCTTTTCACATTGTGTTGGTACAAGCTAGGTACATGCATAGACTTGCCATCAGTAGCTATGATTGCACAAGTGAGCAACAATGGGTATTAAGGATGCTCCAGAAAGTAATTTAAAATCCTGACAGGGCTACATGGTAGCTACTGAATTCTCTGACTGACGGTACGTTGATGAAACTTTTCCCAGAAATTTGTCAGGAAGAATAAATGATTCCCAAAGGACCCCTCAGGAACAGTCCAAAGTTAGAGGCCAGCGTATTTGTTTTAGATGACTGCTGACTGAGCCCTCCTATTGTTGAGTCTGATAAAGCTTTTCTTTTGTTCTCTTCAATTTAGCATCCTCCATTTTTTGCAAACTATTTACTGCACACTGGAGCCATGTCATGGTGGGAGAGAAAAACATGGACTCCTCTGGACAGCTGTCATCCTTCAGCTTCTGTAAGCTTTCTCTTTTGCAAAACTACCCCATACACAGAAAAAAACAATATTCTACTGAAGGCAGATATTCTTACTAGTAAAGTAAGTTCCCCAAAGAGAGAGAGCTCTAGTCCAATTTGTGCCAGAAATTAGAGCTAAGAAACTAGCAGCATCAAGAGCAACCCAGCTAGCAGCAGCCAAACGCTGTATCCCATGTACTAGCATTATCTTTAGTGACACAGCCCATGAACCTTTCAGAAGGCACAGAGAATATTAGGAGTGGAAAGCAAAGAAACTTTAGATGGAGGGAAATAGCGTTCATATTTCGATAAACTACAAAAATGCTTTTTCCAGACAGAGGTGTTTTGTATTACGCCATTCCTGTTGGTCGTTTGGGGCGTTTTCATTAGAAGTATGAACTTTTTGCCATAGTAATAAAGGTCAGGCGCTATTTATGATACTGACTAGCACAAGTTGTGTATACAAACCCAGGAAGTATTTATTTATGTAGAATACCTACTTAAATATAGTGGACTACAAATCATTTAAAGATGCCTATGATATGAATCATGCCACAATTTAATGGATAAGTGGAAACATTATGCAACTTATTGAGTTTTAAAGCACTAACGATTGTGAACTACACAGCAGACTTGAGCTGGACCTTTTCACCCCTTCCAATGTATGCTGTGACTATTTAGTATTCTTCACTGGGGAGTAATGCTGGCATAAAAGTCAGCAATATATTAGGCACTGGAGCCATGAACCTAGTGAGAACATAAACTAAACTGATTTTCAATTTTGGTACATTACAAAAAGGGCTATTATTGTGAGGTTAGAGATGTCAAAGTTGGTGACCTGGTATAATGAAGTATTCCTTGCTACATAGTCAAGCATGAAAAGTAATTGGAGGCAGTATAAACTTTTAGAGGCTTAGGGTTTTTTCCCCCAAAATTAAATATTATTTTACATATACTTTTTTTTTTTTTTTTTTTTTTTTTTTTTAAGTAAGTAATCATTTTTGTGAATCATTATAAAGGCGGAAGTGATCTTTCTGTAAAATTTGCAGTTAATGGAGAAAGGTGTGTTCAAAAATGAGGTCACATCTTAACGCTTGGGTTACTTACATAATGCATTGATGAAAAGCAAGTTGCTACCTGCCAGCTAGGAATGACATTAAAATATTATGGCAGCATGTCACCAGTTTTAGAGCTTAAAATCTTGAAAGGACACAGACAATGTCTCCTTTGAAGAAAATTCCTGAAGATCACTTTACAATTTTTGCTAGCCTTTAAAATGCAGGCTAAAATACCCCATGTTCAAGCTGCAGAGATGAAAGTTGTTATTTCTTAGCTTCATCATTTATATCTGAAAAACAGCTTCTAAAGTGATCACAGATTGTCTATAAGAGAAGAGGGATTAGTGTTTATCCTAAGAAATTGTGTATTAATACAGTGAATCCCGTACTACAGGTGTTAGTAATGACTCCACATCCTGACTTAGAGCACGGGCTTTGACCAATCTATTCCTGATTTCCCCTGGTATAGATATGGGTGAGCTGACGCAGCACCACTCCCAAACCACTAGACTGCAGAGGGCACTCCTATATAAGAAGGAATTGCAGTCTCCAGACTCATTTACTTTCAGTCTCGATGATTCATTGTTATTTTTTCTTTTTTAATAATTAATAACACTATTATTACACTACAAGGAAAATATTATTATTCTTGACAATTGGATTTGTTATGATTATTTAATTTTCCCCTCCAAGTTTATACAATTACAATGTCTGTCAGTGCTCATATCATGTTCAGGTCATCAGCCTCAGAAATTAAACATACGGCAGAAGGAATACCTACTAATATACCATCCCTAGGCATAACATGAGTAAAGCAGCCCATAGAAGGAGACAACCTTTGCTATGTGCCTGGAAAGTCAGAAAAGTTCTGTCTGAGGCAGGCCATCCATGGAGCAATGCCCTACCTCTTGTCCCATCTCCAGAAAAGTTTGTTGGAAGCATTACTTTGGTCTGGATTTCAGCTGTGACAGATGATTACAAGAAAAGAAGCAGCTTCTCAAGCAATGGGGCCTGAGCTTTTTGGAGTGGATCTCTGCCCCCTGAACAGCTTGCTTTTCAGGATCTGGGGCTGTATGAATGGGGTGTCCATATGTATGAGCTGTTTTTTTTTTCCTGTATGAACAGGAGAGATGTAGTTTGCCTAGTGCAGCAGAGGCACAGGGTGCAGAGCATGTGGCAGAGGCAATGCTATTAACTAGGGACTTTCTGAAGAGCAGGCAGGTGGGATAAGGCTGCCGTAATGGAAACTACTCTAGAACTGTTACATTAGGCCATTAAAACCTTGAGATGTCTCAAGATTTTAAAGAAGCAAGAGTAGTTTATGGCTACTGTGGTCCTAACCCACATTCCCTCTGTGAGTGAGAGGTAAAGCTGTAGTGGCGTTATCCGTCATCTCAGCATTAGGGATGAATAGCTTAAAGCCAAGATAATTCATTCTGGAAATTCAGCTGGTGGCTGTGCAGGTCCTGCACTGCAGTTTAAATGTGCTTCCAATATTTAGCTTTGTTTAATGAGAACAAGTCCATACTAGATTTGGCTTCTGCATGGGATACAGCTCATGTATCATCCAACAGACAACAGATGGGTCACTCTGTTTCCTGTGGGTAGTGGAAGGTGATATGCCTTTTCACTCTTACTTCTGGAAGCTTGTCACAGGAGTATAAGATCAAGCTAATGCTGCATGAAAGAGCTGACTAAGCAAGGACAGAGGGACCTGGCTGGTGGAGTAGCAAATACATTTCCATGGCTGAGCCCTGATTCATGTTCATTTTCAAATTGAAGATCTCACATTCCAAGTGAGATATTTGCTCAGTAAAATACATGCATTTTGTATTCAATTACCACATGTTATATATCTAGTACAGTGGTTAAAAAATGAAGGAGTGTGGAAAGGGCTGTGATTCAGGGGAGCTGTAACCATAAAGATTCCACTGAATGGGATTTTCCCTTGTTCCAAACTGTTATCTTACTAGATAAAAACATTGTGCTTTATGATTAAGTTAATTGTGCTGGACAAGCCAGTCTGCAGTCCTAGAAGCCTGGATTTTCAAATGTGCTGAGCACTGGCAGCTGCAACTAAAGTCAGTTGGCGCATTTAAAGTGCAATTAAACACAAAGTTCTCTAAAAATTCAGTCCAGAGGCTGGCTGTAAAATTGGAGCAGAGATGCTACCTTGCCTCACAGGGGTGCTCTGAATGTTCATGGCAGACTGAGAAGTTACACTGAAAAGGCTCTATAAAAATGAAGCCTTTCTTCTGAGCAGGGTTTGAATATAAACATTAAAATAAGGCCTTGAGCCACAGACTGAAGACTGAAGAAGAAACAAACATGTATGGGTTGCCCATTTGTAGACTGAATGAATCCATCTACCACATGGACTGAATTAGTGTTGTGCAAGCATATCTAATTCTAGCATTCCCTGACTTTTTTTTTTTTTTTTTTTTTTTTTTTTTTTTTACTATAGGAAATATGCATAGACAATGTGTATTTGAGTAAGAAATCTTTATAAAAATCATAGAATAATTGAGGCTGAAAGAGATATTGGTAGGTCATACAGTTAAACTCCTGCTCAAACCAGGGTCAATGCTGAAATCAGACCAAGTTTTTTTCTGGGCTTTGACAAGATGTGTCTTGAAAACTGAGGTAATGTTCATAATGGTTTGAGGCAACTGGTTACATTACTTAACTTTTGAAAAGGCCTGGTATCATTTGGGCAGGTATCTTCATATTTAGATATTCAGTTAACCATGTAGCTGAGGATATATTTAAAAGTTGTAAAAATATATGGTTGGGAAAACAGGAGAAAAGTTGGTTTTAGTCCCAGTATACGTGTGCTACAGGAGAAAAATAAAATGGGGGAGGGGGGAGGGTGTTCTGAAATGTAAGTATTACCAACCTGGGTTTCTGTGTTGCAGTTTTATCTATACATGTCATAAGCTTTTTTTGTCATATATCAGTTGTATTTTGGAATTTGCACTAAGTCAGGTAAAATTAAATAAGACCTTATACTTTAGATACACAGTACAGAACGTCTAGAACTTAGAAACTGCTATAATTTATTCTCTGAATATTCATTGTGGAATACCTAAAGCAGAAAATCACAGCCCAAGCACCTTTTTTTGTGTCTATCTGCTAATTACCCAAATTACACAAGGTTTTATTTTACAGCTGAAGCAAACCATCAGCATCAAGTAAACTCTAGAACAAATGTCTTAATAATGGATGAGGGGAGATCACTGACTTTAACAAAGTTTTCAGTGCTGTCTCCCACAACTTACTTTTAGACAGACTGACAAAATACAGGCTAGGTAAATGGATAGTAGGGTAGAATGAAAACTGGCTGATCTGCTCTGCTAAAACAGTTGGGACCAGTGGCATGAAGCCTAGCAAGTCAATAGTGGTATACCCAAGGGGTTAATACTAGGGCCAGTATTGTTTAATATCTTTATTAATGACCTGGATGACAGGACAAACTTCACTCTCAGGAAGTTTTCTGGGAGGAGTGGTTGATAGATAACATGCCTGTGCTGCCATTCAGAGGCACCTTAAGATCCTGGAGAAATGGACTAATAGGAAGTTCAACAAAAAAATGTGCCAAATACCCTTCCCTGGGAAGAATAACCCCAGGCATCACCACATGCTGGGGCATGTGTGGCTGGAAAGCAGCATGGTAAAGAAGGCCTCAGGAATTCTGGTGGACACCAATTTGACCATAAGCCACCAATATGCACGTACAGCAAAGGCCAACAGCATCCTGGGCTGCATTAGGAAGAGCATCGCCAGAAGGTCAAGGGAGGTGATCCTTCCTCTCTACTCAACACTGGTGGGAGATATCTGTAGTGCTTGATTTAGTTCTGGCTTTCCCAGTGCAGCAAAGACATAGACATACTGGAGTGAGTTCAGCCAAGGACTATGAAGATGATTAAGGGACTAGTGTGTCTGACATGTGAGGAGAGGCTGAGAGCTGGGACTGTTGAGCCTGGAAAAGAGGAGACGCAGGGAGGATCTCATCAATGTGTAAAAATACCCTAAGGGAGGGTGTAAAGAAGACAGAGCCAGGCTCTTTTCAGTGGTACCTTTGAAAGATAAGAGGAAATAGGCACAAATACAAACAGAGAAACTTCCATTCTTCCACCTAAAAATAAATAAATAAATAAAAGTATTTTTACTATGAGGCTAGTCAAACACTGAAACAACTTGGGAAATCTCTGCTCCTGGAAATACTCAAAACAAAACTTGACATGGTCCAATGAAAGTTACAAGCTCTTGTTAACTTGGTTTTGTCATGAAGTTGGACTAGACGATTTTCAGAGGTGTCTTCCAACCTCAACCATTCTGTGATAAGGTAAGCAATATTTTTTTCCAGTTTCTTTTTTGTTCACTTTCCTTGCAATATTGGTAGAATAGATCAATTTCTAGCCTGTTCTAGTTTTTGTTGTTGTTGTTGTTTTTTCCTCCTTTTTAAACTCCATCTTTTCCTTTTGTGGATGCTGCTCTCTAATTTTATATGTTATTATAGTGTTCTGCTAGGCCTCCTAAACTGCCACTTCTTCAGTGAGTGGAGTATCAGAGCAGCATCACTGAGTGTCCCACTGGGAAAATATGTTAAACAAAATATAGCATGGAATGTAGCAGAAACTGAAATTGAAATACTCTCCCTAATCTCCCTACAGTAGAAACCAAATTTATTTCAATGTACTCTTTGAACTGAACAGGCTGAGGACTTTTAAAAAGCAATAACTAATTTGCCACAAAAAAAAACATATAATCTGAAGAAGCGACCATGAATGAGAGCTGACATATGAATAATAGCATGAAGGTGAAATTATTATATAAGAATATAAATTTGTAATTTAAATCATTTCAGGCAGTGGTGCTAGGGAAATAAAAATACCAAAGCTGAATACCCATAATAACAATCATTAGAATTAGCAGTATATTGCCCTGCAGTGTGCTGTTACAGCTGAGACCATTTTACAACATTTAAGATTCTATGACATAGAGATTTATATGCTTCTCTAGCTAAATCTTAGAGAAAAAGTATATCCTATTGTCTTAACACATTTCCTGCCTTTCACTGAATGGTTGTGACTGGCCTTCTCACTTTTCAGTCATCTTTGGATAGGTTTGTCAAATAAGTATTTAACCACGTAATGGGTGATATGACATAAACTCAGCAGTGTACCTTGCCAGGATGATGGAAACATTTTTAAATACTGCTGCATAAAGCACGGAAATATAACAAGCTATTTAAATGATTAACACTTTGATTATTAGTAGGCTAGCAGATAATTACAGGATTATTCACAGTGTTATGTTGTTATAATAGCTACCCTTACTTGAATTTTGGTAACATTCAAAAATGGTTCAGCACAACTGCAAAAGACCTTTCAAAGTCTATAATACTTCACAGGCAAGTAGACTCAACACTGTGTCAAACTGTACATGCTAATTATGGGAGAACCCCAAACCATATATTTTTTTCGGACTTTCTGCTTTTATCTTTCTAACATTCCTTTGAAAACTACTTGTTCCCATTGGCCTTCAGTAATGTTTCTTGCTTCACTGGTTCACTGGTATATTTATATCATGAGACCATGTACTGAGTGACATTAGATCACCCTTTTTTTCTCATTCAAAATTCTAAGTAGAATGAATTTTCTAAACGTTAACTGTCCGTTTCAGCAATGCCTCAAGCATTTATTTTGTGATAGTGACATTCAGGCTGATTTTCAATCATTTTCTTGCATGTTTTGGGTTAGGCCGAGAGGTAGTGAATGGGGGAAAAACATCATTTCTTCTAAAATCTAGCCTCATTTTCTGTACTTGTCTTTACTCTGCCTCTGTGTTTAGATATTTTTTGTTGTTCAGGAAGAAGGAATATGCTCTTCCTTTGAAGAAATTAACAATAACAGTCCAAGATCTAACTTTTTCCAATACCTGAAATTCTCATAAATACTGTTGGTTTTGTTTAATGACTGTGTTACAAACAATCATTTGTAGGAAGAGCAGAGGTGTTTCTCCAACGCCTTTCTGTGTCATATATAACTAAAATCAAGACCAAAATAGCTAATTTAGAAACAGCAGTTAAAGGATCCAAAAGTCAGTTCCCATCAAACATAAGTAATTTTTGTGCTCTGTCGGGGGTGTTTGAGATATTTATGAAATCCAGATAGAGAAATTAACATTTCTGAATTATCCTAGAACAAACGATGGGGAGTGGGATCATGCTGGGTTGTATAACATTCTCTTCTATAAAAATATTTTCCATTATATTTTGTGGAACATTTATAACCCAAAGGATTCATGCAAAAATCCAGACCATTATTGTAACAACACAGAGGGAAATAACATAGAATGATAATTGCTTACTATGATGTAGGGATTAAAATCTAGACAATATCTTTGCTTGCTTCTAACTTTTTGCTGCAGTCATGGTAATACCATAGAGTTCATACAGTGAAGGCAAAATTGCACACATTTCTCTCTCTTCTCCTAGCACTTTTTAAATCAAAGTGATTTATACTTGGGTTGTTAAACCAAAGAGAAAGCACATGAAGAATGTATCTCTATCAAAAATACCCATCTAAGTGTCACTGGGGGACACAGAGAGAAAAATATTTTCATCAGCATCATTTGTACTGCAAATACATTGCACACAATGGCTGAAACAAGGACATCAGGCACTGTGTAATCACATAATAAAAGGTAGTTATTGATCTGAATTTTGTGTTTAAAGTACATACATCACACAGAAAAGAGAGAGAAGAGGAATACCAGAACGTGACTGGAAAGTGAGGCAAGAGAGGCTAAGGGCCTGGCCCAGTATTGCATAGGAAGATGGCAAGAACTGCTCTCCCCAGCATCTCAGCCAGCACTTCAATAGCATTCTCTTGAGTAAAAGGAGAACTGGAAGATAAAATGGCTAACTTTTTATCTTCCTTCAATGAAACATGTAACTTGGTTTCAATTTGAAGTTCAGACAAAGGTTGAGTCTTGTCTTATTTTATCTAAATGAGTTCATCTGTCTCATATCATGGCTTTACTTTGTTATGCATTTCAGCCTTCTGGTCTTTTTCAAGCTAGGTAGTAAATACTGTCTCTTTTCAACAGTTGAAATGTCAGGACATGATCATTTTGAATGTCCAAGATGAAATCTGTGAAATGCTGCATTTCTTTTTCTGTGATCTCTGTAAAGAAGCCAAACATGATTTCCTTGTTTATAGGGCTAGTGGACTGGAAGTGACCTCCGGGGTCACTGAGTCCAGTGCAGTGAATTCAGCCCAGTGTGCACAGGCACTACATCTTATAATCTCTTTCACATGCTCACAGACTGGTTTTGTGGGTTTATTTTTGGTGAAGTTTGAACAGTTCCCTGCAAAAAGACACTAGACTAGGAAGCAAGATTTTGCTTTTTGGTGGAGACTGAAGCCCAAGAGTCCTCAAGCAGAAAAGACCTTATAGAATCAGTCATATTTCATGAAGGTGACCTGGGGAGGGGGTGTCATTAATGGGTTCTGCTTAGCATGTCAGTGGGTGCAACAAGTCCTGACACCACTACTATTACCCATCTCAGTGATGGTGCTCACCTTAGCTTTCTGCATCTCAGTTTTCCCATCAGTACCTAGGGAAAAACAACTGTGAAGTGCCATCAGATCTGCACTTTAAAGTTTACCTAAAACTTTTAAATAATCTTCATCCTGTTTTACTTTTTTATGATCAGCAATTTAAGTTGAAAACATCACTCCTTACTCTGGTAGTTCAAGTTTGGTGTTTTTAAATAGTTTAAGGATATATCATGTCATAGAATGCCAGATACTGCATTCCTTCACACTCTTTAAATCTTTGCTTCTTTCTGTTAGGGAGCAAAATTTTGTTACAAATCCATTCATGTTTACTTTCCTTTGAAAAAAAAATGAGGCCTTTATCTTACAAAACATTTCCTCATCCAGAGCTTATTGACACCTACCAGATCAAGTTTTAGGCAAACACAGGGTTTTTACCAGGGATTTATCACTCATTAATTGTGATCTAGAGATTCTCTTTTTTATTTTTATTTTTTTCCTAATAACTATTTTTCAATGTCAGGCCTTTTTTGGACACAATCAGGCTTTTTTGAACATAATGGAATAATGACATAACCTTCATTGTAACATCTCAAATGCAACAATATAATACATTTGCTTAAGTTTGGGAGAAGGAAACCAAACCAATTTATTATAGCCTGTTGATTCACACTCACATGCTGTGCAGTTCGTGTGAAGGCCCCATTTACTTTTTCACATGAACTGCCACAGCATGGTTTAAATAGAGATTTCTCTAGCAGTGGTGTTAAGGCTCCTCATTAACATCATTTCTGGAGTCACTGGGCCAAGTATATCCCTAGCGCAATTCCACTGATCTCAGTGGGGTTATCCTTGAGATATATTTGGTCCATTGTTTCTACAGAATCTCTTTGTTCTTTTTTGATCTCTTTAAGAATTTGTTACTTTGAACATTTCTCACATAGCAAGTCATTGCATTAAAAAGTTCACAACATTTATAAGTAATTTCTCAGGTATTTCTACATGTTTGTACTATGAGATAAGTGATTATATCTAATAATATGTTGCTTGCTTTTTTTTTTTAGTAATGTACACATATATCCAATTTTTCCAGGAAAATCAATAAACATACTGTGCGTTTCTCTTCTTGTTTGTTTTTTAAATAATTTCAAAACTTGGCGTAGCTACTAAAAATCTGAGACAGATTACAGGCACATTTGGTATTTCTGCCCAGCTCTCGCAATTTGGGGGAAAAAAAATAATGAAAAAAAAATAATGCTCTGTGTCAGTATTGAATGTTTATATTCATGTTTTTGTTTTGTTTTGTATTTCTAGAAAAAAAAAAAATATGCACAACTTTAAAAGAAAAATCAAATCACCCACAAAATTCTGCATGAGTTAGGTGTGTAGTTAATGACCATTCTGTACATTATGCATATGAATGTCATTTACATTATTTAGATTTTTGTTCAGAAGAATGTAGAGTCTTATGAGGGAATTTCACGTAACAAAGTAAAATGGTCCGTAGCATAAGTCATGGGTACATGGAAAATACATCTTATTCTCAAAACACTATCTCATACTCCTTTTTGTATATTACTGCAGGTTTGCACAGTCGTTTGATGGCCACATTAATCTATATTATTTTTTCCAGGAAACTATTAACTCAGCACATGAACCTCTTTATTTGACTTTGCATTCAAAGAATCTGTTTCTGTCTCTATCAATTAAATCTTGTTTTCACCAAATCCATAATCAGGAGAGGAAAATGACTTGGACCAGGATCCATGGTTCCCTGAGCTCATACTTATCTTCCTGTCAAGACCTTTTTGTTCTCCAAACTGTTAAAATAAAGTCCTAACTTGAGACTGCATTTTTCAGGGAGCAGCCTACAGGCTCCAGAGGAATTAAACCCCTGCTTGTTAACTGCTGCTTGAAGAATCATTTGTTGATAACAAATGAGGATGTGCTAGCATGGAAAGTTCTGCTGCCCAAATGACTTTTGCTTTACACATAGACATGTGCATTCAGAAAGTGCTACAAGAGACGTGCACCTGTGAGATGCATTACTATTCAGATACACAACTGTAATATTTGTGTAAATCTTCCAGTCCATTTTAGTATGTTATTAACATTCAGGCCAGAATGATACTGCCTCTAAATAAGCATGTGAAAAACTCATTTAAAACTACTCAGTAGCAAAGCTTGTGTTCAAACTGCACACACAGGATTGGTTTATGTTTATAGTGATTTATATGTTAGACAGAATGGAAAAATGTAATTTAGTTTTATTTAACATCTCTCTCAGAATCCTAAAGACTGCTTTCAGATGAATTAGGTGCTGGTAAGTATAGTGACTGTGTAGGCAAACATTAACAGCCAAGCTTCAGTCAGGAACAGCCCTGCATGTTATATTATGTGTTAAGAAAGTGGATGTTAGTTACAAACCTGAGGTTGTCCCTGTGCTCTTTTCAAAAGTGCAGTGTGATCATTTATCTACAAAGCACTAGAGCTCAGATAAAGTGCTGAAGGCCTCATCTGAAAGCTGGTGCTTTCAAGCAACACCTGGTACATCACTGAAATGTTTGCATTATACTGCTTCAGTCTCAGCATGTTATTCATGTCTTCCAGGTCCGAAGATCATTGAGACCATGTAAAAACATATTGGGCCATGTTTTAATTCTGATCTTTACACAAAGAGTGATCCATGAACAATACAAAATTCAAAACTGAGGCATTAACCTGTAGTTCCATATTTCTTGATTAGCTCACTGAATTTCTTTATATAAGCATCACAGATTTCACAAATTTATGTGAAATCTTGATTTTGTGTCATGTAACATCTGGTCTTGTGCAACACAATAGAGCCTCCTGAAGGAAGAACACAAGAAACAGGACGTACAGCTTCTGCTCTGTGGTTAGGGACACTCTGCTGAGCATACCATCCTTGGGATGCATATCTTGCAAAATGCAGCACAGACACGGAGATTCGGGGTGCCATTTTTACATGGTCAGAGTGCTCTTGGGGACTAACAGCATCTCTTCCCCACCTCAAGCCTCAGGGCAACCAAGTACTCATTTCAAACCAAGAGCACCTGGCACCTTTCACAAACGAACAAACAAAAAACCTTTGCGTGTATGTCCTGGAGTAACATTTCCACCTGGCTTATATTCTTGGAGCAGCACTATGGCTAGGTCTGCATTGTGCTCCCAAGGGACCTCCTCCAGAGGGTGGTGCAGATGGGACCTCTTCACTGCAAGCCTTCAAAGAACTCCTGAGGACTGTCTGTGGGGCCATCACAACTTCACCATCCTTTGGTGCAAGTAGAGAAGGGTATCTTGAAGGGCTTTTCACCATCTAGGGTAAAGATTTTTGTTGATACTCAAGATCTGCACTGCAAGGGCAAAAACACCTTTCAGCTCCAGGATGATACTATGGGAGAGCTTACATGCAAAAAACTTTCTCATACTGGAAGAATAAAAATACTTTATAATAATTTTTCCTACTCTTTTTTAGCTCAGGGGCCTCACCTCAAAGTATAAAGCCTCAGATACATCAGCATTACAAAGAAAGGAAAAAACAAGGACTCAGGCTCTCAAAGTGCATAGTCCAGCTCTGAACTGTGTTATAACAAACCCACTCAGGGCACTGGTAAAATCTGCTCTCCAGCTAAATAAAATAAGATGAAATGAAAGATACCTCATAAACTTTTGTGTTTAATTTTGTTTGCAGAAATTCAATGTGCAGAATCAGGCATGGCCATTTTAACAAAGCTGGATCCACTGTCAACTGAAGGACACTTGGATGAAGTAGTGAAAATTATTTTAGTATTTTCAGTAAGAATCACTAACAGTTATGAGTAACTTCCTGGCTATTAAGTGCATCGGGCAATGCACATTGTTCCTCAACCTGACAAACTCCTAGTAGGGAACTTCCCTTCCCTGGGGTTGCTGCTATGCCCTGGGCTTTTGGCTCTTCAGATCAGGCAGCTCTGTATAATCTAGACAGTCAAACATTGAGCAATCAGTACCACCATGGCTGTGTTTTTAATGAGAAAAGCAGTTAAATAAATGGAATGTCATTAAGACATACGACTGTTTTGGAGATGATGCCAGCAGTATAACAGAAAGTTACTTTAAAATATTACTTACTATACATTTATTTTTAATGCATATGAATTTGTAGAAACAAACCTCTTTAACTAGCTGAAGATACGGAGACTCTTTGCACACACTATTTCAAATCCCAGTAGTATTTTAGCCTCTTGGAGTTGTCCCTTGTACTGTCAAAAAGGGATCTGGACAGTCTCTCAGTGTCTCTGAATATCTGAATATTAAATCCTTAAGTAACGTGTCTATATGCTTAAGGAACAGGGTCAGCCTGCAGACAGAAATGTACCACTGTTAAAAAAAAAAAAAAAAAAAAAAAAAAAAAAGATGGAACAGATTGGTTATTAGAATATTGCCATGAAACCCTTTGCCCTTGGCTGACTGGGTTTGTTCCAAGATTCAGTGTTCACTTTAACATCACATGAAACAAAGTGATGTGGGCACATTTTTCATGGAGCCTTGTTCTGAAACTGTTTAGCTCAATGCATTCAAAATTCACTCCCAAACCTGCTGTACCATTTCCGCTGCAACAGCAAAGATCTAAAGATACTTTAACCTAACAAGAAGCAAGGGGACATGTTAAAGTCTTGCTAAAAAAGGCAATACTTCTTTTGCTGTGCTTTTCTTGTCTTGTGCCTGCAGTGACATTTTCCCATTTAGAAAGGATAAACAATATTTGTGTCTCATGTGGGTTACACTTTTATTAATAAACCAGACAAGTTTTTGAATTTCCAGCTGTTACTCCACCTAAGAAGTATTGTCTGCTTCCCCAGGTGAAATGAAGATAACCTCCTTTTCTTGAAATCATCCTTTAGCTGCTGGCAATTCACAGGACCCCATTTCTATAAAGGACTGACCACCCTCTACCAGACAGAGAACCACTGAAGAAATGGTAAAGAAGAAAACAGAGGTTTTGGCTATTAGTAGAAGCTGGAGACCTGCTTTTTTTGAACTTTGTTTCTCTATTTTGAAAATAGAAGGCTCCTCAGATTTCACAGTATGAATACCAGTTAAAAATTATTTAGATGTCTTTCTTAACAAATAGGGATAAATGTTTTTAAACAGGGTAATGCAGGCAATGGGGCAGAATCTCTTATGAGTCATCACTTTCGTTCTCAGTCAAAATTCTGTATTTCTCAGCTTTTCATCATCCTAGATATATCCCCCATAGAGACCACACTGGTGATACCATTATTGCTGCTTTCACACAAGAAATTTAGTGCTTTTCTTTAAGGGGGAAGTGAAACTCAAACAAAAACTTCCCAGATATCCAAGGACAAGTCAAATGGCTGAAGCTGTTTGCTTGTTTGTGCAGCTGCAAGGAAGACACACTTCAGAGAAAGACAATCAAAATTATAACATGACAGGTAATTTATCACTGTATTGTAATTAAATGCAACATTATAACGTGCAAGCAATACTGTAAATTAGATAGTACTGGATAAAATAGACTGGCTTATTATTTTCAGAATAGATAACTAAAGTTCCCCAGGCATCTGATTCCCATGAGGTGCCAAATGAAGCAACGTGTTAATTCAATCTCATATCCTCTCTGTTTTTCCAGGAAGTTCAGAATATCTCTGCAGGGACATTTCAGATAGGAACAATTTTAATAGTTTGCAAATGCATAGGTTCCCTTTGCCTTATCCATAATAATAATCGCTAAAGGAAGAGAGTTGTTTAGATTTCTTGTAGCCAACATATCTTTTGGAATATGGTTAGGATATCTAGCACTGAATAATTTTGCATTTTATGACAACTAACACTGACATAAGAGTGCTAATATTAGGAGTGGCAGCCACAGCAATGTAATCTAATACATTTTTAAAAAAGGATGAAGGATGATCCACCATCTTGCAAACCTACTGACCTGTGGGGATAAAAAGACATTAAAACAATATTTGTTTCTTAATGTACACCCATTGAAGGAACAACTTGTTCCCTGCCTTTGGAGGATAAATAAATAAATAAATAAATAAATAAATAAGATAAATGTAGTATTGCTAGAAAAAGTCCATCAGAATTCTTTGTCTCTGGGAAAAAATCTTGCAGAAGATGGTACTTTTTGAAAGTTCTTCACCAATTGGGAAACCCCAGGGAAGAATGTACAAAGAATGTTAAAGCATTTTCTTCATGCTCAATTTGAATTGCATCAGACAATGTGATTGATGTGCATTGAAAGGGGAAAGAATTAAGTATAGTTCAACTCCAAATTCTGTGTCCAACTCTATACTAGATGTGGTACTGCAGAAGGTATCGCACAGCTTCCATTGATATACGTACCTTGCTAAAAACAAAAGCCACAGATAATTACCCTTGGTGGAGGGATTTCTTATCTTATTCTTTACTTGAATTGGTTAAGAGATTGAAAATTAATCAATTAGAGGTGATATCCACAGAAGGGATTTACAGGTATACTGATTCACCAGACTCCAGTTAGGTGCCAACGCTGTATGGGGAGAGTCTGGCACATAAAAATAGGCTTTGCAAAGGCTGACATAGTGCCTGCATAGCCACCAAAGGCAGGTAACAGGAAATGTTGAGCACAAAATTCCAGCTTTCTCTGGAGTTGTATTGTATTTATACCCCTCGCCTGGAGTAGCACATAAGGAGGAATATCAAGAAAAGAAGTGTGTGAATGACACGTTAAAGTAAGGTTTACTTGGAAGGAGAATGCTAGGGGTCTATTCCCTGCTTGGCTTAGCATAAGTAGAGAACTGTTAATCAGAGCAGTCTGAAATATTCATCTCTCCCCTTCCAGGCAAATTCCCTAACCTCAAGGCCAATAGTTTAACAAGAATTTAATTACTCCATTCAAAATGAAACAGTTTCCACATAAATATTCGGAGGCTCCTCTCATCCCAAAATTCCCCAAGGCATCCTCCAGAAACTTTTGGAGAGAGATTTTTAAGCCAGAATTCTGTTGGACAAAGGGAAGAAAAGAAAACAGGTTTTTCAAGTCTCAAGGGAATAATATAACTACTGAGGTGTTGGGTAAAATCATGAAAGAAGAAAACAAAAGCCAGTATGCAAAGAGCAGTGAATGAATCCATGAATCTTCAGATCTAAATTTTTCATGGAACGCATGGCAGACTGAAATATGGGGACCACAGTCCCAAAGGCTCCTCTGAGACTCGTGGAATAGAATTTTGAATAGAGATTGTTTTAGCTCTACTTCCTTTTTCTTTTCTTTTTTTTCCTTTTTTTTTTTTTTCCCTTTTCTGCTTGGTTTTTACTGTTTTCAAACTATTTTTGCTTGTTGCTCTTTGCTTTGTTGCTCAGCCATCACTCTTTCTTTTTTTTTTTTCTCAAAACTTTCCGTGTTATTGCAGATGACCAATACCAGGTCATTAATAGAGTTATTACCATAATTTCTTTACATCGCCTGTGATTAAGTTGTCTAGTTGTTGACTTTTTGTTAGCTACAAAATTCTTCTATTTTACAGAGATCCTGCAGAATTTGAAAAACAGTTAAAAGAGAAAAAAAAAAAAAAAAAAAAAAAAGAGGATGAGATTTCTGTAGGATTTCTCACAACAATCTTATAGAAAAAGACAAAGGCCTTGCTTTGGAAACCAGTAGTAGAATTGTTTATATCCAAGACAATCCCAGCAGGTATTTGTCTGAACTACATTTTAAAAACTTCTCCTCAAAGGAACCCCACAACCTGCCCAGGAGCTTGCCAGAGTGACAGAGAGACTGGAAATATGGACCCTTAGAGGAGACTAATTTCCAGAAGACACATGCTCAGGCCTCCATAAAAGATCAGAAGCTTCTTTTCAGGTCCCCCTCAACTGGCCAGTGGCTTTTCAGAACCATTGGTTTCCAAAATCACATCTATAAATGAACTCTCTACATCAAATAACTTTCTACTGAGTTAGATTGCCTATGATACAGATGGAAAAAAAATCCGCATATGACCAACAAGACACAAGCAAGTGGACTGAGTTTTGGAGTTAGAAATCAGTTCATCATTACGCTGATTTCTCTCTACAGTTCCTGGCTTTTGCTGTGGCTTGATTGCAGAGGTGAATCAAATTCCTTCTCTCTGGCCCTTTCTGAATCTTGACTGTTCTTTTGTGGTTTGATGGGAGTTTCACAAAAGAATATTTTGAGGAAGAGGCCAAAGAAAAATTCTCAGCAAAATAGGAATGGATTAAAATACTGAGACCTGAGTGGAAATAGGACACAGGGCACTTTTTCACTGGGTGCTGCATAATGAAAACAAGGGATCAGTAATTTTTACATGGTCTCTGATATCATAGCAATTGTGTTACCATTGCTAGCCATTGTTCAACCTTACCACCAGATATTCTCTGACAGAATAGCAGGCCTCAGCACACCAGATCAGGGGAAGGTTAGAAGATGTACAAAGAGTTCCCTCTAGTCTGGCAGGAAGGCATGTCCTGGCCACAGAGGACAGGGAAGTAACAGAAGAATCAGTTAACTGCTTGTTTTTGGTGAAAATAAGAATTTCTGAGATCATGATGTTCTCCTGGGACTGGAAAGCAGCAGCAGCTCCAGGATTACGAATGGAGAAAAGGGACAGATAAATGGCTGCTTTACAGATGTAAAGAATGTAAAATCAGTAACTTACTTACACAAAGAAACTTGGCACAAAGGAAGCCTGGACAAAGCTGGAAAGTGACCAAGACATGTCACAAATCATAGGAGAGTGAAAAGAGAGAAGCAGTACTTCAGGCTGTAGTGAGTTATACCAAGCCCTACATCACATAAAAGATCTGTATCTAATGCTGAAGTTGAAAAGATGGCTGCAAATGGATTTCTAGAGAAGCTGGGCAAGATTTGAATAATGAACAAGGACAAGATCATGGGGTATGAATTTAGGTGTCCAGGTGGTGCCTCTGTTGTTACACACATTCTCACACTTCTGCGTCACAATGCAAGGGTCTAGTATTTTTGCATGAGCCTTTTTCACCCTGGGTAATTTCTTTTTCAGAGCTCAAACATATCAGGCAAGTTGCATCATATATTCTTGTTTCTCTTACGGCCAGCACAGCAAGCTACTGTAAATCGTGGGTACCAAGCCAAAGTTTCAGCAGTTTTACAATTTATTTTTTTAACGTTGTTATGTGGCATCTTCTTGTAAATGTAAAGTGCTACAGATTGTTGTCCAGCTGGAAAGTCACTCTTCTCGGCCAAAATAAAATAGTTAAGTTACTCAGTGGTAGCAGGAATGAGTGCCTGTGAATTTCATGGGCTGGTGACTTCGGCATCTTGCCAGGCACAAACAGCTTGTGAAATAAGAACATTATCTGTAGGAAGTATAATGTAAATTCTTTACTGTTGCTTACAGCCTTTTTTTTCAAAGGCAAAAAGTTGCTAACTCTGAGCTTGGTTACTACTCTGCAGTTTAGAGTTGTAACTACTGCCTCTTTCATGGTATTAGAAGATAGGTTAAATAAAAAGTGTAATGTTGATTTCAATGCAGATACTAAATTTGGAGGAGAGGAGTCATTTGGAGTTTATTTCTAATAGTGTAAATGTTTCTTTTCCGAAGGTCTGAAGTAGTTGAAAAAGATCTAAGTTTAAATTATTAACGCTGTTATATATCATCAAATTCCTAATATTCAAAAACAGACTTCCCAGATAGAGAGGAATGTTGGAAAAAGGAAAACAACAAATTTCCTGACTACTCAGTAAAAATTGAAGCAGAAAAGCCACTTTTGGTTGCCTTAACAATTGTAGGAACCAAATAGTCTGGAAAATTTCATTTCATGTCTAACAAACTTAGACAAAAAGCTCCTATGATCCAAAATGCTAAATCTTCAAATATTTATTTATTTTTTTACTGTGAGAATTACAAATGAAGATGAATTCTAAATGAAAAATTGTTAAAAAAATGACTAAAGATTTTTATTGTTTTTTTAACTGGTTAACATTTACTTTTTTACATTAAAAATAAGGTAAAACAGAAATGATCTCATAGTGTGTTTCAGTTCACCAGTTTCAATTTTTTTCTTGGAAAAAAGGAAAATCACCTTAAAATGCTTGGGTCTACTGAACAGTACATACAGTCTGTCAGATACAGCAGAGCACTCAATCATATATTTAATTTGAAACATGTGAAGGCCTACTGATTTCTTTGGGACTTACAATTAATCAGGAATAATTCTTAAAGCTACCTCTTCATACAAATTAAACTTGCTAGTGAATATGCATTTCAGACTCATTAATTACATTTTTCTTCATAAACAGTTCTAATTTCTTTTATAAACTTGTAAGGAACTCTTTTCTTAAGGGAAACAAAACAAAACAAAAAAAAACAAAAACAAAAAAATGTTATTTTAAAATGGAACCTTTTTTTAAAAATAATAATATCAACAACAACAACAATAACAACAAATAAGGAGAAAAAGGTATTTTTGTTAAAGAAATATCTCAAACTTGCAGTCCAAGAGTCTGGCATTGCAAATAACTTGATTGTAATTTTTCTTGGCTGAGCTCAAATAAACAATTCCCTGTTGGTTCTTAGGAGAACTTGACTTGTTTTATTTGAAGCCTTTTTTATTTTGAGATTTTTTTTGTTTCCCTTAGTAAACTGTGTAAATGACTCTTTCTTGAAATGTGTTTTTCAAAATAGTACAGTTAAATGCAGACCAGTAGGTTCTCTTGGTCTTTCACATCTTTCCTGCTAGTGACAAGCAGCAGTTCCTTGGGTGTACAACATACAAATAAAGTCTGTTGCAATCTTTCTTGACCAACGTGAGCTGTACTTAAACAGTCACTGAATATACTGACAGGAATAAAATTAAATATATATATGTTAATAGAAAGAAACCAATCATTCAACAGAAGCTTGATCCAGCTGCCCAGAAACTAGGAAAAAAAAAAAAAAAAAAAAAAAAAAATTGTTTATGCTGTAAAATTAGTAACTTCAAATATTTCATGGCTAAAAAAAGAACAAGAAGAAATGCATGTATAAAGGCATTCTTTTTTGTCATTGTTTAGTTTCATCTGCTTCTGACCCCCCCATGGCATAACATTATATTCCAGGAAAACAGCTGTTTTCACTCTTTCCACTTGCTTCCATATTCCCATACTTCTGATATTTTGTTTCCACCGATGCAAGAAAGAAAAAAAAAAAGAAAAAAAAAGAAAAAGAAAAAAAAAAAAAAAGCAATTGCATCTAAAATTACACAAGCAAGGAGCTAACAATTAAACAAGAAATGCACAGCTTTTGTTGCCCCACATCAGAACCTTATTCAGGCTGCAGGGCTTATAAGAGCAAAGCTTCTTGCACCCCTCTTGGAATACTTAGAGGAAAATAGGTGGTGTGGCACATGCACTGCAAATTCCTCAGATTAACCATACACTACCTATATTGTCAGGCAGGCCATACCTCTTCTTAGAGTCTTACTCCAGTCTTTCCCTTAGAATTGTCAACAGTACGACAAAGAAAGAGACACTTTGTCTCTTCCTTTTGTTCAGATGATACATCGTGGCATGCTGACCTAACTTGCTTTTGGGAAGGAGCGGCTACTGCCACTTTGAGACTAGTTGCCCTTTTTTTTAGTTATAACACAAAAAGCATAACCCTGATCTCACTTCTAGACAGAAGGATGGCAAATGTCCATTGCCAGCCTCAAAGAATAAAAAATAAGTAAATCAAAGAATCACAGAATAGTCTAGGTTGGAAGAGACCTACAAGATCACCGAGTCCAACCTCTGACCTAACACTAACAAGACCTCCACTAAACCATATCCCTAAGCTCTACATCTAAACGTCTTTTAAAGACCTCCAGGGATGGTGACTCAACCACTTCCCTGGGCAGCCTATTCCAGTGACTAACAACTCGTTCAGTAAAAAAGTTCTTCCTAATATCCAACCTAAACCTCCCCTGGTGCAACTTCAGCCCATTCCCCCTCGTCCTGTCACCAGGCACATGGGAGAAAAGACCAACTGCCATCTCGCTACAGCCTCCTTTCAGGTACCTGTAGAGTGCAATAAGGTCACCCGTGAACCTCCTCTTCTCCAGGCTAAATAGTCCCAGCTCCCTCAGCCGCTCCTCATAAGACTTGTTCTCCAGACCCTTCACCAGCTTCATCGCCCTTCTCTGGACTCGCTCAAGCACCTCCACGTCCTTCTTGTAGTGAGGGGCTCAAAACTGAACACAGTACTCGAGGTGCGGCCTCACCAGAGCCGAGTACAGGGGGACATTCACTTCCCTGGACCTGCTGGCCACACTGATTCTTAGGCAAGCCAGGATGCTGTTGGCCTCCTTGGCCGGCTGAGCACACTGCTGGCTCATATTCAGCCGACTGTCAACCAATACTCCCAGGTCCTTCTCTGACAGCTAGCTTTCTAATCACACATCTCCCAGCCTGTAGCTCTGTTTGGGGTTGTTGTGCCCCAGGTGCAGAACCCGGCACTTGGCCTTGTTGAACTTCATACTGTTGGCCTTGTTCCATCGGTCCAGCCTATCCAGATCTTCTTGCAGAGCCTTCCTACCCTTGAGCAGATCGACACACGCACCTAACTTGGTGTCGTCTGCAAACTTACTGAGGGTGCACTCGATCCCTTCATCCAGATCATCGATGAAGATGTTAAAAAGGACTGGCCCCAGTACTGAGCCCTGGGGGACTCCACTAGTGACCAGCCTCCAACTGGATTTGACTCCATTCACTAAATAAACAGGTGAGTCAATGTCCTTAATTCCACCTTCTCTACAGAAGTTTTATATGCATACATATATATGTAGCCTAAAGAATACATATATATCCTAAAGAAAGGGACTGGCTACAAACTTTAAGAATTGTCAAAATAAAGAGGTAGAAAGTATCTTATCTGACTTTTGGATTCTGCAGTTTAGAGGAGGTCCAATTTTTTCATTTTTTTTCCTGCAATCACAGAAGTTAGAAATTGCTTTTGCTATTTTAAGAGAAATTGAAATCATGAGAATTATCTGCTAAAAACATTGTAATGAGACTCAGGTGAAGTAGAACCTAAATCACATGGATGACAAGTAACCCTTCCTCAGACAAATGGAAATTCCTAAGAGTCCTGATCGAGGAGAGGCAGAGGAGTCAGCGTGAGCTGTGGTCTGACTGAGGCACTTGGACACAGCTGGTGTGTCCTGTACTGAGGTAGTGGTTAGCAGCCTGCTCGGGAATTTGTAGCTTTAAGAACTACTTAATATAACATGCAGCCTAACAAAAAGGGAATACATTTATGGGAGAGGGACAGAAAGAGAAAGCTGTACATTTGTTCTCAGGGAGCATCCCTTTCCCAGACTGATTACTAAAACATGCTAAACTAAGATATTTGCTTGTAGTTTAGCTTAGTGGTGGACTCAAGGAGCAGAAAGATCAAGGTAGCCTCTCTGAAGATGGTAGGCCTTCTACAGCCTGTGCTGCCATGTGGCACAAAGGAACAAGGTTGTTCATACTCAATTGGTCTCCTTGAATGGAGACGTATTTTAGTATAGGAATTTTCCTCCTGGACAGGGGACTGGGGCATATGTCCTTGTGTTCCCACAAGCTGCAGGGCAAACATATATCCTTCCCTGGTGGGACTGGTTGTTCTGAAATAAGGCAGCATGATACTTGCATGATTGTATGTGTGTAATTATTACAGCTGAAACAAAATTAAATCAATCCCCCATGTTAAAGTTATACAGACGAAGCCATTTTTTGTAGAGCAGCCTTACTGAAAGGAAGCAGGGCTGGCAACATTTTACAAAACTGAAATCTTTTATTTGGATTTTTTTCTTGGATTGATTTTTGTTTTGGAACTTCTCTAAACACTATTTAACTTCAAAAATATTCTGACCAAGCTCTACCATACGACATGCTATAAACACAAAATCTGCAAGAGCTGCTTTCATTCTTTCCTAAAAGTCAGGCACTTTTATTTGGTGGGGCAGGCTTACAGATATTTCAGAGATCTAATGCTGGGGAGTGGGGGGGAAGGATTTGACAATGTGAGCCACGGTAAGTTCTCAGTAGGTTTTCTGTAGGCACCATTAATACATAAAGCCTTGGGTTCTCATATGACATTGAGGTATTACTGTACTAACAGTAAGCAAACTCTGGTTTATAAACTGCACAGAACAGTGAGCTGAATCAGTGGGTGTCATCTGAGAGTGTAAAAAGAGGGAAAAAAAAAAAAAAAAAAAAAAAAAAAAAAAAAAAAA
>CM021767.1:31718094-31737304 GCA_011076525.1 Nettapus auritus | reverse complement strand
AAAAAAAAAAAAAAAAAAAAAAAAAAAAAAAAAAAAAAAGTATGAAGCAGTAACTAATCACAGAGCAGAATTAAAACAGGAATCTATTTTCCATAAAGCCCCCAAGGAATTTTTACAGACTCATCAGTGTGAGCTTTGTTGTGGCTACCAAACATTAGCTTGTCTTCATCCTAATCCCATTCATGCCTAAGGTATATGGGGCCCCATGTCAAAAATCCAATCCTCCATATATGGTCTCTGCTGACCCTACAGATGTGGGCTTGCTCCCTTCTGAGGTGCTCACACCCTCTTAGCCTTCTCATTGCACAGCAGGAACAGAAAGCCAACCGTCTTTGCTGTTGTGTCCTAAAGTACAATATCACCTGCAGAAGTTGAGGAGTGAGTGGGAAAACTCACTGAGCTCCCTTTACTCATAGAAGACCTTTTGCTGAGACCTTTTGCTGGCTACCTAACATTTTTTTCCTGTGTGACAGGCATGGGAGCCCTGTAAGCACAGTCAGCAGCCTCCCCAGGCTACAGAACAGGGATAAATAGCTGCAAAGCATCCTCTGCCTTTACGTGAACCAGAGCTATTTACAGAGCCAAGTTTCTGAAAACAATAATCCCCATGGAAAACCTTACTTTTCTGTTCCTTGTGAAATATTTCCATAGTCAGTGCCTATCAATCATACATTAGCTCTATTCAGAGGTTAAAGAGGGTGGCCAGGTAGGCGGTTTTATATTGTTTGGTTTTGTGGTATTATAAAGTTTTCATCATGAATCCACAGTGACTCTGCTTGCATTTTTAGAGAGGTGTAAAATTATGTCAGAGTACTGTTTTCTTTGCTCTTTATTCCCATCACCTAGGAAACTTCTAAGGTAAAGCCGTTTCAATCCTAACCCCTTTCTCAGACCATTTGAGCTATTGTCACCATACCTTATTGTTCCTCATTCTACACCCTTCCCTTTTGGGGGGAATGTAGTGTAATCACATGTTCCAGTGGCCAGTTCCTCAGGAACTCCTATAGTCACAGGTTTGTAATTAAAAGTAGAATAATTTAGGAGTATTTCTGAGTGCTGCTGAATTCTCAAAAATCAGTCACATATTTCACACATGTTTCACCAAACACTTTTAGATACAAAGTTACTTCCAGATTCTGAACAACAAACTCTGCTCATGAAAACAACAACTCCAGACAACTTTGCCACAGCGTATAAATAACCATATGTTTCCATATTTTTGAAGTCCTGAAATACTACTGTGAAAATGAAGTCCTGGGACACATCAGTGAGTAGAAGTTTGGCTATTATTTCTACTGAAGATGATACTGCACAAAATTTAACATTGAAAGATATATATATATTTTTTTTTCTTAAAAGAGTGGTTTTTTTGTCATAGGCTTTGCATAAAGAAGCAGTGACAATTTTTCAGCTCTTCTGGTTCCACTGTCCCATGTGGATTAATGAATTTCCCACTCCTTGACACAAACTATACTGTTACCAAAGCTTTAAGCATAAGCCAAACCTTTCTGAATCTGGGACATCTCTAGACTAAAGTAATTTAATCTAAGTGACTGATTACAAATTCTTCTTTTTTTATTCCTTACTTTTTTTGGTAAAGGACAAACACCATTCACTAGTGCTCAGATAAAAGAAAAAATAAATATAATTAAAAAAAAAAAAAAAAGTTTTCTTATCCACAGTTAGCTAGATAAATACAATGAGACAAATTGCATACTTGCACAATATCCAGATTGTATGGAATGGATTTCTAAACAGCTCTGCTAAAAAAAAAAAAAGACTTGGTCTGGAATAACTGATATTACCAATTGCTCATTAAGAGCACAGATTGTTTGTTTCCAGGAAAAATTTGAAGTCTTTTTTTGTTTGCTTTAGTGGAAAGTTCATGAAGAAAAATTGATATTCCTAAACTGTCTCCTGAAGATGAAAAAAATTACAGAACACAGAATTAATGAAACTGTCATGTTTATGTTAACACTTAATAAGGCTCCAGACAATCTAATATAAAACATTTGGTGACTTGATATAGAATATATGCTTTGCAGAGTTGTTTGTTTGTTTGTTTGTTTGTTTGTTTTTAAAGGTTCCTGCTTCCTATGCACCAACTGTAATCTTATTAAATTCTGCAGGATGTTTCAAAACTTGAGTATTTTCTTAGATCATTTTTATCTAAAATTTTATTAATTTATACAGTAAATGCTTGGTTCTAAGCTTTTCGTTTTTTTAAAGGGAATTTTTCCATTTCCAAAAGCTATGGGCTACAGGCCATTATTAAAGAGCCTCAGTATTATCAAGTACTTGCAACTCCACCTGAATTAACTGAAGAAATAGGTAGGGCTGGCTCTAAAAACAGCTCCATATACAATGCCACATGAGACACAGATGCAAAAATCCACCATTTAAATATGTCTGGTATGATTATGGTTGTTAATATAGTATAGCTTCATTTGCTTTTATAACTATCTGTATTTCTGATATTTCATGAAAATGATGCTGGTCCCACATTGCAAATTGTCATATTACTTGTGTCTCAAAGATCCAAGTAACAGAAAAACAAATACAAGTAAAACCATGCTTCTAACCATTGCTTAGTTACTATTACAGTGTTTCTCAGGAATACAGGGAAACTAAAAAATTTAGCATATTTAAACAGTTTTCTTGGTAGTGCTGCTCTGTCTCTCTGCAACTGGAAAATCAGTTTACCTCAAGTTGAAAATGTCAGCCAACTGGAAGAAAATAAGCATTTGCTTAATGAAGAATCTTAAAATTTTGCTGTTGAGTCTCTACAGGAGTTTAACATCTACTTAATGTGGATACAGTTACCCTCAGTAACAGCAGGCTTTGGGCAGATCTAAAAACACAAGACGACCTCTGTTCTGGACATTGTGTTACAGGGCATCTCTGTGTTGTACAATGGACCTTGATGCAGGATTTGTTCTAGCTAGTTCCACACCTATAAATAGTTTGACAACATCAGAAGGGAACTGTATTAAAGCTAATTAATACTTCTGAGAACTACTCATGTAACTAACCATCACTGTTCAGAGACCTGAGCTTAGTGTTGCCCCTCACAATCTGGCTGAGGTAAGGGGAGTAGCAGAATGCGAAGGAAGGGTCCCACAGAAGCTGTTTTCATCATAAATATTTTTTTTTCCCAAACACGAGGAGACAAGATGGTCAAGTATGGTGGAACTGACAGAATATGCTGAGAAAGAATTTTATACCTTTTTAAAAGCTGCAACAACTTTCTCCCAGTTCATTAGGGAGAGGTACTGGAGGAACTCACCTAGAGGGAAGAAGCCTTCAATATGAGTAAATCCTGCTGCTTTCTGTAGAAGGTCCATATTCACACAACCTCCCTGTAATCCATACCTATGGAAGCTCTTGTTGAGAGGTGACTCCCTAAGATGTAATTCTGGCTTTGTTAAAAATAATGGAAATTTGGTAGATGGCAATTTGGAGCAAATAGGACCAGTGGAGAGTCTTGTGCCTTCCTCACTCAAACAGAACCCTGTCATCACTTCCTCTCGCGTATTAATATTAATTTAAATTCCACTGACTACAGTATTATGATAAAGATAGAATGCTCTCTCACAGGAGTTTTCATTAATATGGAAGCAAAAATATCTTAAACTCTCTGGAAAAAAAAAAAAAAAAAAAAAAAAAAAAAAAAAAGTAGATTTTATGTACCCTTTTTGCAGTTTTGAGTATAATGTTTCACTCTATATTTTGGGCAGAAATGATTCCCATACTTCTTTAGAATCAAGAGTCCCAGATCATGAGTGTGACTAATCTTTTATCTCGGTTTAAGATGGTTTATCAGCTACTGGATCTGCCACTTCTTCAGTCACCTTGTCAAGAACCAGTTACTGATCCCACATCACATCAGTGGAATTTATGAGAGGAGGAGCAAAAAAAATAATAATTCCAGATCTTGAGGGAAAGAAGAAGACATTTGTCTGAAAGGCTGGCTTTATTTTTGCAATGGCAGCTGTTTGGAACTGTTGACAGATTGGGAGTGTTGGAAATTGTCCCAGGCCACATGGATTAGTGATCTGGGTTCAGGTGAAGTGGTCAAAGGTGCTTTATAAATGCCATTTCCCACATAACTATCACCACTACATACTGGTATAGGTAACAGAGTTATTTTTGTAAGACGTAACAATTATTTTGAATAAGTCCCACATAGTTGAGGAGTATGTACTTTTCTATTATCTTCCTCCCCTACTGCTGCAGCAATTGCAGTAATCTGAGACATTCCTACTACCTCTCCTGATTGAATTAGGATGGGCTGAAGGCAAGATATCTGGGGAGGGTAGTAAAGAAGCAGCTTTTATTCAATAAATCACTTTCAATATTTTCTCTCTATTATTTCCTGTGACCTGAATACATTTATCAGATTCATGGCCATGTTGTAAGGAATGTTTTAAGGAACAGAAATGAATCAACCAAGCAAGAACTGGAAAGGGGACAAAGAGTTTCATCTCTTCGTGAGAATGTGATGCTTTCATTTTTTGCACTCTGCTGCATTTAATTTATATTTTCATGCATGTTTCAACAGAACAAGTAAATTTTAATTTAATTTTAAATGGAAATAATGGCAATGGAAAAATATTTCTCCATGCATAGATACACATGAAATATACAATGTAGTCAACTGAATACAATATAGAAAGCAAAACAGTTGAAGAAATACTTTCAACAGTCCACTTACTTAGATTGAAGACACCCCCTCAACTATCTTGCGTGATGCAAAGACATGTTCTTTCCTGCAGTCTCCCCCTGTTCCCTGATGGTCTGAAGCACATCTCAGAAATACAGCTCAAAGCCTCTTCTGGCTCATTACCCTCCACTTGTACCAAAATCCTTGGAAATGCTTGGCAGAAAGCTCTGTCAAGCATAGTCCTTCCCTACATAGGTAACAGAGCTTCTTTTGTGAATAATTGCATGTGAGTAGGTGTGTGACACAGCATAGAGCAAATCAAAAGGCTTATATATATATATATATATATATTGTTTGCTTCGGGCCACTTCGGAGTCATGTATTCATAAGGTAACAATGTTCTGGAAAGAGCTCACAGATCATTTGTTGAACTGAGAACTAAATTTTCACACAACTGCAATGAACAGCTTAGAAAACTTAATTATACATACAATGCATTTGGTTCTTTCTTTATGTGTATTCTTTTTCACAGCCTAATTTGAAAATAGTTCAGAAAATCTTCTGCCTCCTGTTCTAGAACTCAATTTCAAAGCATGTGTCAGCAGAAAGACTGTTGTTTTCAAGTTTTGTTAAGTATGTTCTCCCCTGCTTTTACTACACAGGTGACAAAAATGCTTAAAACCTCAGCCGTTATTGTTTTGTTAGAAAATATTTCATATGCTATGATGTAACATTTTCTATAGCAATGATTCACTTTTTTGTTCAAAAACTGAAATAAACAGTTGACACATCATATTTCACATACCAGACAAGGTCGTTTTGGCATAATACAGTAATATTAATATATTTTGTGGAAATCAAGCAATATTTAAATTGGTACATAGGACATACAGACTACTTTAGGCTAAGCATAATTTTGAGACTAAGACATTTGAAGCTTTTAGCCTCTGTTTAATTGTTGTTAAATACTATACATAATTAAACTAAATTAATCTAATTAGACTTCCAACTGACAAGGGTTTCCAGTTGACTGAAGTTTTGCAGGTCCCATTTTGTACATGCCAGCAAACATTAACCTTTCCTTTGAGCAGCTGACCCTTAAAAAGATGTCCCACTAAGAGATCATATCATATAAAGTACAGTCTAACCATAATCCTGACCACTGAAAGGTCAAGAATTTCCATCATCTTTCAATGCTAGTAATACCTTAGGGAGTTGTGCTTTTTTGTTTGTTTGTTTGTTTGTTGTTTGTTTGTTTGTTTTTCCCTGTTTTTCCCAAACAAAACTCTCAAAACCCCGTTTGGTGAGCTTCCTCTTCTTTGTTTCTATATTCTGAATCTTGAATTAATAATTGCATATGCAGTAAAGTCGAAGAAGATCCAGGAAGATTTTCTGCACTTCAGACAGGATTTAGCTTTTTCCATACAGAATGGTATTGTCAAAGAGACAAATTCTATACTATTAAGTGAGAATATTGTTCAGTTATGAACAGCAGAATTTGCCCATATATTTGCCCATATATGTACACATATGTATATATGCACATATATGTACGTAGTAATATTCTAAAAGTCTGTGTAAAAGTCTATTCTAAAGAATCATTTAGAAATTGAAATCATGTTACTTTCTTTATATTCAGGGCACTCAAAATCCTCCCACAAATGGATTTTTATGTTGATTTTCAGGGTTAAATTCTCAGGCTTTTTTTAGGTCAAAGAATGTGTTTCTCATTGGAAAAGGCAAGTTAATTGTACCAGAAGTACTATGATGCATTGTTTTCAGGGTACACTAATAGCTTGTCTAATTTCATGAGAGGGTAGACTTCATTTAAACAGAGGTTTCATGGAATTTATATATTTCAAACAACAAAACATATCCAGGTAAGGAAATATAGTATGTATGGCATATTGGACACTTACCTGGGTGCTGGAAACATGGGGGTGTCTTGTTGGCTTAGTCTCTGTTGGTTTTGTTCTTTTGCAGGTCACCTCGCTACTTTTACCTTGTTTTCCTATTTCAGTTTTAATCTTCCCTTTTTTCTTAGTATATCTTTCTCTGAGGGTAAGGATTATATTTAATTATTTGTTTGAACAGTAAGTAGCACTTACTTACATCCCAGTGAAGATCTGTGAACACTCTGATAACTATACTCTACAAATCTTACACAATTGTTTCCACTGCTTCTCACTTCAGCCTGTGGTGTTGCATCATATTTGGTGTCAGCAGATGATTAAAACAAGTGTTCTTGTATTTCCTTAATAAATAGCCCAAGTAAACTGTCTTCCAAATGTGCAATAGCTACAAGGTGATGGTCTGTTTGGCAACCATTCAAAAGCCCTTAACAGCAATCAAGCGCTAATTAAAAGAGGAAAGCAACAAATGCTGCAATGATATTACCTATAGACTTGAGAAAGGACAGATTAAGATTCCTTGAAACTATATTTCTCAGGGTTACTACAAGCAGAAAAAAAAAATACATATTTAGCCATCTTCTCAGGTGGGTACTTAATAATGGACTTTATAACTCTTACTTCTGCTCATTTTAACAGTTATGTAATGTGCATACACATTAGGGAGAAGTGTCTGGCATCACTGTTTTTTGTGTATGTTTTGTTTTGTTTTGTCTTTTTACTCTTGCTAATGAAATGCCTGAACCTTAGGCTAGAGTCAGGTTTCTTCTTGGCTGTACTCCTTCTGGCTCACAATGCTAGCATTTCTGGCTGCACTTCAAGAAACGGTACAGAACCAGTTAACCACAATACCTCACATGCTGAGTACTTCACTAACACATGAAAGATATGGGTTCAAGCATTCTCAGCTTGAAGAAGGCACAAAACTTCTAATTCCCAGATGAGTTAGTAGAGTATTATGCAAAAGGATGGTTACTGAGGCACCAAGTGCTTCTGTGTTATCACATCTAACTTCGTAGGAGATTAAGGTGGAATTTTTATGGCTCTCTGCCTAAGCCTGGACTACAGCAGAGCACTGTGCAGGATATCATATAAGGTTGCCACTCAAGAACTCTTCCAATCATCCAAGGATCTTCCAGGTTAAGTGCAGAGATGATATCTGCATCAGGTTGTGTTAATTTTTTCCATGTGTAAAAAAATAAAAAATTCACAGAAGACACTAAAACAACAATGTCCAGTGATTGATTATGATCATTTCAGGGTCATTTCAATCTAGGGCTTTATGTTGTCATTGTTATATCATTTTCTAAGTAATGGAGCAATACTTTAGAAAGAGCTGGGATTCAGAAAAGTTAAATTTTAAAGGGATATTACTTACTTATAATTTACTATCTTTATGGCTCACCTTCAATTTTTTTAAACATATTTTGCCTCTACAAAATCTACTGTGTATCAGTCAGTGACTAACATAGTTTTACTCCTCCCACAGACAAACAAAATAAATAAAAGAATTTGTATAAATACAGTCAATATTTCCCTAGAATTATTTCCAAGCTGCAGTCATGGTCAGTATTGGAGAGATACAAAACCAAGGACCAATTATGTTACCTTTACCTAGAGCAAGAGTTTATTCTGGGAGCAGCATACCAGAGTGGTACTATCCCTATATTTAAATAAAGCATGTGTTCAACTGAATCAGGGACCTCAGATGTGAAAGCAAGAGGTGCCACAGAAAAGTTTGCATTTGCAACATCCAATTTAGCTATGTGCCTGTGGTCTTAATGTCCTGAAGCCATAACAGAAATAAAAGACTGCTGGCAGACTCCATTGGAAATATGAGAAGGGTAACCAAAGGCTTACTATTTATTTACACACCTAAACATAAATAATCCCCTCATGCACCACTTTTACCCATAGGCTAAAACACATAGTTTTACAGTAAGGTCATACTTGTCCTCATGTTTTGGAAACATTATCTGACTTTTAAGGTTTGCAATTCATTTCGTTCCAGCTGTGGATTTATAAATCCCTCCACTTTCAAAGAATTCAAAAGCTTCTTAAGACTGAAGATTGTTTTCATTTGGATATAGCAAGTATTAAGCTTGATCTAAAAAAGTGTCCATTACAATGTCTATGTATACATCCAAATATACATCCATGTATTTCTCATGAATATTTGAGAAGGTGTAACTTGATACTGCAAAGACCAAGGTAATAGAAAACCTGGCAAAAAATATATATATATATTTTTTTCTGAACACAGGTGAGAGGTGTAACATCCTTATATACACTGCTGGAAAGACTAATATTAATACCCATGTTGAAATTCAATATTGGAGCTTGTTCAGATTTGAAAATGATTACAATAGCTGTTCAATTCAATTTAAATCTCTTCCTTCTACATATCCCTCTTCCAGTCCAACACCAGAATGCAAGAGGAAGTATAGGTTTGCAGGTTTGCATAAATGATTTCTAAAGCCCAGAAGCTGCAGTGCTGTGGACAAGATCTAGGTAAGTATTCAAATTACTGAACATTTAATATATATAAGGGTCTGATCCTAGCTTGCAATATCTTCATCATTTCCTCAGGCTGCAAGAGTTAGAAAGCTGATTTTTTAAGACCAAACTTGGGAGCTTTTCTTTGCATAGGGATTACCCAGATATAATGGGGTTGGCTCAGTACGGTGCCCTTCTGCAGCAGTGGTGTTCGCTTCAGACAAACGAGTCTCATTAGGATGGCCTGATCCATTAATTTCTGACCGATCTAAAAACTTGCATGGACCATATCAGCTAAGACATCTGACCAGTCTAATTCTACTGTCATATCAACACAGAGGCAAGAAATCTCTTGTCCCTCAAGGAACCCCGAAAGACTTAGAGAATCAAGCCATTTGTTTTGAAGTATCTGACGTATTTGAAAAATCAGCCTAGTTTCAGAATGCCCTTCTGACCTTCTTCAATCTGTTATTTGCTTGGTAGAATCACCACTGGGCAGAGTTATACCATTTTAATGCAGTCTTTTTATGTGGTCTCCTTGCAAACAGAACTGGACAATAGTGCTTGAATCTTTGAAGATGCTGAAAACAAGAAATCAACCCCCAGTCTCTAGCAGTACCACTACAGGGTGAAATGAAGTCTCAAGAGGTTTCACTGTTTCGTTCCTCCTGTAACCTATCAGCCTCCCCTGGCACTACAGGAGGGGATGCTGAGACATTTCTGTAAAGCGGCTCCTTCTCAGTGTGGTTCGCAGTAACGTTTGCAGTGCAACATGGTCTATACAATGCAATGATTTTGCTTTGGTTTCTGTCTTTCCTTTAACTCCTTATTCATACTTGTTTAAAATCTCACCAAACAATCTAAACACATAAATAAATTAAAAAAAAAAAAAAAAAAACAAAAAAAAAGCTTAATTTGAAAGTCTGTTCTTATAAAAACACTATATTTACTAGATAGTCTTCAGTCCTAAAAGGAACAACTATCTGAAGGAAAGAATCAACTCAAGGCAAAAATCTTTTGATTCTTCAAGTTATTTCAGTAAATCATTTGTTACAGTCTAGAATAATCTGGTCTAAACCTAATCGTTTATGAATCTCAGATGAGCCTGACATTCAGGGAGTGTAACCCAGTTCTTTACTTTCTGTTAGTTCATGACCCAAGCACAGAATAGAACTCTTCCAAATTTATCCTGTGTGAAAGCAGAACTGAGCCCAGAAATTATTTGTTCTTTATTCTTCCACAGACTTCCTGTATGAATTTGGTAAGTTGTTTAAAGTCTATTCCTGTGTTTGTGGACCTCACCGGATCAAATGTCTAAGTTTTCCATTGCCCTCTCTGGCCTGGACTGTAGACCGTGTGGACTATGGACTGCATTTTCTAATAAATCGCTATAAAACGCTAGCACAATGGAGTGTGACTCTTTGTCTGGACATCTTAAAATGAAAGGGTCTAATATAATGCAAACATTAGGAGGCATAATTCTGTTTCATACCATATCAATGACTGGAGCTAAATGGAGTCACCTTACAGCACTCTGTATGGAGAGCCTGCAGAAACCCTACAATAAACAGGGATATAGAAGTACAGAGTGGTCTTAAGCTTTCCAGAGCTACAAGTTTATTCCCTCTATCCTTAAAAAGCCAGTAAGCAGGATGAATAGGATGAAGGCCATAAAGTATGAATGTCCTTTTTAATTGGAAAACATGCAGAAACGTAGCTGTCCCTTTAGGATCAAAGACATTATTAAAAATGAAATATATTATTACAGTTATTGTAAGGTTTTATTAGTAACATTTACCAATATCCCTTCTCACTTGGGAAATTATTGTAAATACCCAGCTGACTTACAAACAACTACATTGTTTGAAAAATATTTTTTCCAAGCAACGATGTAGCATGTCCTCTGATATATGACTGAGGTAGCAGCAGAGCTGCCAAGATTAGGGAATATTTACCTTTGTAAAATAAACAAACAAATAAATAAATAAATAATGAGGTTCCACTTATCCATTCCTCAAACTGTTTATTTTAAAGGCCTAAATAAACATGAAACTCTTGTCTCCAGAAAGTCTGAGATACAGTAATACTCTATGTCTAACACACAAACACACACACACACTGTCCCATCAATATGCTATATCTGGTAGAATTATGCTGTGGGTTAATGTTAGTCATTCTACCAAAAAAAAAAAAAAAAAAAAAAAAAAAAAAGATCAAAACACAAATTAAGGGAAAAATGCTAAACAGCAGAGCCCCAGGGAGAGCCTAAAATCAAAATAAAACAGTATTTTAAAAATAAATTGCATTTTGAAACCTTTAAAATTTCCTTTCTGGGACAAATAGACTTGGTATTATGGTATTATCAAGGTGCTAATATGCAAATGTCCGATTTTTTTCAGCTTCTCTTTCCACAGTGAGGGCTCCAGCTCCCCACCACTGGTTGCAGTGGCCCTCTGCTGAACATACTACAATTTATCAATATCTTTTCTGTTCTGAGAGCAACAAAACTGGACTCAGTATTATAGATGTAGTTTCCCAAGTGCCAAGTAAATGACTTCTTTCACTCCCCTGCTGGCTATGCTTGTGATGATACAGTCCAGGACACTCTTGGTCTCCTTTGCTTCCAAGGCACACTGCTGGCTCATGTCTACCTTGGTACTGAGACCTCCAAGCCCTCTCCTGCAGAGCTGCTCCTCAGCCATTCAGCCCCTAACCTATACTGCTGCAGGAGTTCGTTTGCTTCTAGATGTAGGATTTGGCATTGCTCCTTGCAAGCAAAAAAGGTTTCAGAAGATTCCCATTGGCCTATTCATCCAGTTCATCTAGGTCTGTCTGGATGGAAGCTCCACCCTAGACTTTATTGGCTGTTCACCTCTGATGTCATTTGCAAACTCAATTAAGCATGCACTCAGCACCTATAGCAAGTTTTTGATAAAGATGCTAAATAAGTCAGCTCCTGGATAGATAGACCCCTGCATCATAAGCCTCCAGATAGAGTTAATCCATTATTTACTTCCTTCCAAGGCTGATTCTTCAACTACATTTTTATCCATCTAGTTATCCACTTATCGAGACTATATTGCAATAACTTAGAAAAAAGAATAACAACTGTTGTGCTTTCATCCATAAATCCAGTCTTTCATCTACTTCCTCACCCATAGGCATTGGTGTGTAACACAGTTCCAATACAGTATCACCCATGTTGGCCTTTCCTTTTATTCTGACCCATATACTATCAATGAGATTGGCATCCACCCAAAGAGGAGCTCCATACATCCAAGATCCTATTTTTCATAAAGGGTGATCTCCATACCATCTCCACCACCCACCATTGTCTTCCCTGTGTGTCTGTAACAAATAGCGTGTATCTGTTTGTCACAACACCCATGTGACCTGTCCCACCACATCACAGTTACCCCAGTGATATTGCAATTTCATGACCATGACTGGAATTCTAGCTCCTTCTACATTTTCCCCTGGCTGCATGCATTTGCAAACACACTGTGGGAATGGGCCTCATTTTACCCTGTGCCATCACCCCCAAGGTCTCTCCTGAGGACATCACCCCGATGTCATGTTAATGAGCAAGCTCATCAGTAAAACTGAAGTAAGGTGACTAAATGAAGGATAAGATAGATAAATGGCATATATATAGATGTTATAAATATAGATGATATAGATAAGGTAAGTACAGATTTAGTTAGGTATGTGTGTAATGTAACACCTGAACACAATTCAGCTGTACATCAAAGCCTAACATGGCTGAATCCCTCTGAATGTGCCGGTACTGTGGAACATGCTGAGTACAGACAATGGAAAACTGCATATCAAAACATATAAAATGAGGCCGATGTCTTTATGAATGGTTCTCCAGTTAACAGATGTTTTTTGAATAATACTAATCTCTGTGCTCCCTAAAATAAAACCACCTGTTAGACAGTTTGCTTGATATGACACAGAATATCTTTTAAATCATAAATATAAAGCAGACCTCTTCATGATATTTTAGTTTTCCACTGCAGACTTTTTTTTGTTACTTTCCTCTTTCCTACCATGCAAATTCCACAAAGGCCACTGATAAATACTCCTTTCCTAATTAAAAGGCTAAGGATTCCAATGACATTAACTATGACAATTTTGTCCATGTTTAAAAATATTCCTAATATTAATATTGTTAAAAATGTATAATTATTGATGCATTATACATACTACGGTTTTCTAAAAAATATCTACTAAAATAGACAACTAAAATATTGTTAGTATGTACCTCATTGGTCCGTATCCTCAGTTTTGTATTTAATGATGTATTCAATCTTTATGCATTTATATCTTTCACAGGCAGCTATATTAGGCTTCAGGGTGGTTTTGCGCACAAGGCTTGGCAGGCATTGTAAGCATCATTTGATCCATTAACAGTTTTACCTTAAAATATTTTAAAGAATAATCATACGTTATCAGATATAAACAGATGCCAGCTCCTGACACTTTAATGAAAAGTGTCATTAACAAAAGTGAGTGATCAGCTAAATTTAGTTATTCTGCACTGGGGACAGAGAAATGGAATTGAAATGGCAGAAAGTGAGGTACTAACATATGATCTTTTGAAGCCATACCCTCCTTCTGGTTTTATGATGTGTAAATACTAGGCACCCATCAGAACTAAAAGTATAGTGGTAGCTCATTGTAGTTTGAGAATATAACCTGCCTTTTCTACACTAAAATCACAAAACAAACAAATATAAAAACTTTTCAAGCAGTGATATGGCTTGAAATCTTCCATCTGAAGCACTGGATTTACTACCTTTTCTTGCTTTATACTTAACAATGCTCCTTAAAGCTAAAAAAAAAAAAAAAAAAATCTATTTTATATCTACCTGTTCATAACATTCTCACAATTAAATCTCTAACATTAACTCTACAAGTAAAGTTCAAAAAGTATAAGCAAAATGAATAATGTATTGCTCATAAGTTAAACTGATTATCTGTACTTAACCCTGGAGAAAATGTGAAGGAAGAATAAGAAAATCTCACAGCAGCCAAGTTCACTACTATGGGAATTAAAATTGTCATCAGGCATATTAAATTCATACTTGTATTTCTGACTTTCTGCCATTCCAGAGGAACGACTACAATCTGAAACAGGCATTATTGAAGCATTTATCCCCTTCATGAGTATGAACACCATTCAGTATCATTGCAGAGTGGTATGAATGCCAAATGCTTTTAATGTGTTCTACACCATTTCTTATTAATTTGCCACCAAAGCAATAGTTACCCCTGTTCAGCCTCACAGAATCACAGAATCACAGAATAGTCTAGGTTGGAAGAGACCTACAAGATCACCGAGTCCAACCTCTGACCTAACACTAACAAATCTTCCACTAAACCATATCCCTAAGCTCTACATCTAAATGTCTTTTAAAGACCTCCAGGGATGGTGACTCAACCACTTCCCTGGGCAGCCTATTCCAATGCCTAACAACCCTTTCAGTAAAGAAGTTCTTCCTGATATCCAACCTAAACCTCCCCTGGTGCAACTTCAGCCCATTCCCCCTCGTCCTGTCACCAGGCACATGGGAGAAAAGACCAAGCGCCACCTCGCTACAGCCTCCTTTCAGGTACCTGTAGAGTGCAATAAGGTCGCCCCTGAGCCTCCTCTTCTCCAGGCTAAATAGTCCCAGTTTCCTCAGCCGCTCCTCATAAGACTTGTTCTCCAGACCCTTCACCAGCTTCGTAGCCCTTCTCTGGACCTCATCACCTCAGGACTGAAAAAAGAGCTAAAGAAATTCCTTAGCCTACCTAGGAAATGGGTGTGAATGGCACAGTCATTTGTGTCTGATTTTCTACTTCTTTTGTGGGCACTTGGACTAGTGACATGTTTATAATCCACCTCAGTGGTATTAGGAGATACACAGGAATGTCACTCTGAACATGCATACATTGATAAACTAGAGGTAATAATCAATTAGTGTTTGTCCATGAAACATTCAAGGATATGTTTCAGTTTGGTAAAATCATTAAATCATTATTTTCTCTAATCATCAATCAGTTGTTTTTGCTTTAACAGATAGAGTATTCAAAAATTCTAGAATCTGAAGTATTATTTATTATCCATCTTAAGTATAAATTTAGCCTGTTCCACACAATTTATCCTGTGCTCAAGTGAGGCCACAGATCAAGGTGATTCAGATCACTCAGTTACCATGGACTTCTTCCTCACTATGTCAGAAAAAATTGCCTAGATGCATTCTTCATGGAGACATACATTGTCTGCTGGCCATAAGCACAGTCCAGTCAGACCCTGCAGACAATACTGTTTTCACCTTGATACTTGACTCTTCCAAGGCTTTATCTTTCCTTTGCATAAGTTAGCAGTATCATTTTCCCACATCCCCTCTGCATTTTTTAATTTTGCATGAGAAATCAAAGATTTCAGACATTAAGTCCTTTTATGTGACAAAGGTAAAAGCTGTCATGATCAAGAAAAAGTATGGAAAGTGTTTTAATATGAAAAAAAAAAAAAAAAAAAAAAGTACTGAGTCAAGAGAAAGAGGGTTACTCTAGAAAGTACTGCTGCTGATTACATTTATTGGTAATGAGGGATATATGAAAAATTTGAGAAAACAGCATTCGTGACAAGTCAGGGATCAGCGTGGACAGGAAGTTGTATAGAGAAAGATCAGAAGTAAGATAAATAATAGGGAAAAAAAGAAAAAAGAAAGATATATCCTCAGGTATTTACAAATATTAAGGTTATTTCCTATAATTCAAAACAAAAAAGGAAAATCAGTTGGAATTAAAATGCTTTCTAAAAATTATCAAGATGGGGGGATTACTGAAACATTTCAGTGCCTATTCCAATCACACAACAGCAGGGCTCTTGGAACAAAAACTGCCATCTCATATATCATATAACTGTCAGCACAGTGAGGTACCAACTCTGACCATTGTGCATGATTACAGTATAAATAGATAACGATAAAAATGGTAACAGGCATTGTTAGAAGCCAATTCTGAAATTCTTTCCACTTCTCCTTTGTAAACTAGGACCTTGGACATGCATTGTAGAAGTGGGAAACAGCAGAGAAGTATTGGTATTTTGCCATTATTATCTTCTCTATTCATCATAAGTGAAATATATAGAAGTCCTCCCTGACGTGTTGTATTCTGATCTTGCTAGGACTCTTTATTTTCTTCCAAATAAGGAGGATTATTTTGGATGTTCAGTTGCTGGAAACCATTATAAAATGCCCATATACGATATTCATGCTGCCTAGCTGAGTCGCTTCTGTTATATCATGTATTTTCTTATTAATAGTTAGAATGTAATTTTTTACATCTTTAAGGATCTTAACTTTAATGATCTTTCACTTTTTGGAGACTCCAGTAAAAGATGAATAGAAGAGAAATCTGGTTTAAAATTTACAAGCTGAACTGTTACCTACACTGTCTCCCTAGCTCTTTTCAAATCCTACTGTCTTTTTGCCTAGAAAGTGATTTAAGTATTATACCACTAATATGACTGTCATTCACCAGTTCCTACACATCTCTGATATGTAGTTATTTATAAGATCTCTGTCTTAAGGACCATCTTGGGGTATTTCCAAGTTGCAGTAGTAATCCATGAAACTCCAAAGCATACCCTCTAACTGAAAGCCAAAGACTGAAGTCAGAAAATTGTGTATTGTTGATTGTCGACCAGTAACTGTTTTTCTTTAATGACTTTAGTTTTCATGAACTTTAATACTGAGTTTTATGCCTGAAGTCAGAAGAAATCATTAAAAAAATGGTGTAAAAGACAAGTTTCTTCAATGAACTACCACAAAAGAAATGGAAATAGAAAATATTGGGAAAGATAAAAGCCTTCTTCCCCAAATAATGTCTGTAGTTCCAATTAGAGTGCTTCACCCTCTTCTAAACCTTTTTGTAACACCAAATTAAACACTTTTCAGATGGCCTTCGCCTGACCCTAAGACAGATGCTTTTTAGCATCAGTGTGGTGAAATGTGGAAAACCATGTACAGCTTGAAAAGCTTTTAACAAACATTGTAATTACAAAGCTATGTAAATGTGAGATGGGATTACTGGTAATAATACAGTAAGGTCTTAATTTGTCTTTTTTTTTTTTTATGGTCTTTTCAGGGAAAAAGGAACTTGATAGGCTGTTTTGTTAAAAAAGAAATAATAATAATAAGGGGGGAGGGGTAACAAAGAGATTGACTGCTGTTCCTTACCAGAAGATTGAGTTTCAAGTAGAATCATAGAAGCAGACGAAATAGACTGAAGCTTAAAAGAAAGACTTGAGAATAAAATAATTTAAACTTTCATCCTATCTTCCAAAAATTCTCTATGCAATTTTATTATTTTTACAATCCCATTAGTAGGAGATAGAATAAATAGATTATAAAAAAATGTAATAATGTATATTTCCAGACTTCTTAATAAGTTTTGAGTTTCTTTTATTCTATTCTAGTAAAATAAATTAGTTCATTATTTCTGGCCTTAAATGTGTCTCACATACATTTTGCCTCTCAAGCATTTTAAAATATGAGCTGATGAGACATTTGTGGTGTTGATAAGTTCATACCATTTAAGCAAAGGAAAGTACATGTCCTTCAAACTACCCCTTGTGGTATCTGTACATGACCATGTAGATATGAAGCCAGTAGCCAATTTCTGCAGAATATAATATAACAGGGACACCTAAGAGATACATAGTGTTCCCAGCCTTGAAAAACTGTTTCTTCCATTTCTGCCTCCCAGGAAATTCACCATTAGCAGCTTTAGGAATATTTGACAAGGAAAAGCTGGGCTCTCAGTGATCTTGTTTAAATGTAAAAAAAAAAAAAAAAAAAAAAAAAAAAAAAAAAAAAAAAAAGAGAGAGATAGAAAGTATATATACTCCTCTTCCTTATCTCCATAGCATTAATCAGGAGTATGTGTGGATGATGTGGAATTGCTGTAGTATGTTTGGAATGAGGGATGAAATGGAAGTGCATGTCCTGTGCACAGAAAAACAGGCCTTTTACTGTTCTGTGTGTGTGGAAATCAAACTGCCAGTATCTGGCCTGAAAAAAAAATAAATAAATAAAATAAATAAATAAAATAAAATAAATCCATCCCACAGCAGAATGTTTGTTTAAATGGGGCTCAGTGTTACAAATATTTCTCATTGCCTATCAGTGATTCAGGAAGTGCCTTTCTACTATTAAAAAATCTGTCCATTATTTTAATGAGACAGAAGTTAGTTCAGTTAATTCCAGCTGTGTTTTTTCTTCAACCTGAATAGCAGAGAAAGTATAGGGTCTCTGCAGGTGAACTGTCTTTATATATATATATATAATGAATTTTGTTCCCTCTCTCTTCCTTTCCTTTTCTCGATGACAGGAGATAGCATGCCTATCAGTGCCTACCAACGTAGCAGAGAAAATTTTGCTGGCGGTGGGAGATGTGGAGAGAACCACAAATCTACAGCACTGTAGCAGTGGTGTTAGTATCACGACTCCAGTCAACTGTTTCTTCCTATCATATCCCCCTTCCCCCCTCCCCCGCCTCCTTTTTTTTTTCCTAATGTTGTTCTTGGGCCTGCAGCTATGTGTAAACAGGATGTGGGAGCTGTACTGAAATGTATTCAAGTCCTGTACACCTCCGTCCTCACCTCTGGCTGCAGTGTGCATCCTGCCTGGAACATCTGCTTCAGATAAATATAGGGAGAATTCAAGCAGAGCAGAGAGGGCACTGCCTGGAGTTCTTCAGCCTGATTTCTCGTCCTTATTTTTCAACATTTAAAAATATGGAAAAAACATTTAACTTCTAACTGCAAATCAGGTTTCCCGAAAATCACTGCTCATTGTTTGTGTATAACATACAGGCATATATTTACTAACTAGGAAGATATTCTAAACCCACTAAAAATAGTAAAGCTTACTGTTTGTTTACTTATTAGTTCTAATGATGTTAAGCTTACATGCACATTCATACCCTGTGGATACCCTTGACATAACATGAGATGGATTAGCACAGTTGGCAGTGCAGTTTTTAAAAAATTGCCCCTGGTAATCCAGCTAAAATAGATCATAGGGCTTTATAGCACATTTGTACATAAAAAAAAAAAAAAAAAAAAAAAAAAAAAAAAAAAAAA
>CM021767.1:31697965-31717994 GCA_011076525.1 Nettapus auritus | reverse complement strand
AAAAAAAAAAAAAAAAAAAAAAAAAAAAAAAAAAAAAAGATTTCATTACAGCTTGAAAACTGAAAGCCAGAATCATGGAAATGTTTCCTACTTTTCAGTAGGCTCCACTTGAGGCAGTCTGGGAAATCTTCACCAAATGTCACACGGGCTGACTCAGCCCTCTGCACTGCCTGCCCCAGCCACTCTGCTCTCTGCAGCACTGGGCAGCTCCCACAGGACAGGTGGCAGGATGTCTATGTGACTGCCAGCTCAGAAGGGGACATCTCTGAACATGACAGCAAGCCTATATTTAGACATCCTGGGAACTCTCATCTAAAGAGGTAACCTAGGAGTTCCCATGCCCAGGTAGCCCAGAGCAATATGCAGTCAGTGTCTCTCTCCTTGGCAGAATTTAGGCATGTTGATCTATGTTCATCACAGATGCCTAGGTAGACAGTCTCATTTTTAATGTCAAATCTACTGATGTAATCTGAAAACGTTCAATAAGGGTAAATAATCCTTACCTTTTCCAAGAGTAATAGAGAGGACTCCTAGAAATGCCTGCATGGCCATACTTGCAGAGCCACATGGGCACGTTCACTCAGCAGGCTGGTACCAGTCCCAGTAAGAGTGCTCATCAGGCTATAGCTGCCACTGAGGGAGGTGTAAAGGTACACCTTTGATTTACACCTGAGAAAGCAAAGGGAACTACTTTCACTTGCTACTTATCACCAACTCTCCTTCTCTTTTGGCCTGACCTCCAATCCTTTGCGTTGTGCCATTCACAGAGAAAAACAAATCAGTTCTGTCCACGGTCCCAAGGAAGCTTTAAGCTGGTACTGCCTCTACACACCTTTACAAACACTAACAAATCGCCATTTCCACTTGGACTGACATAAGAATAGATATTTTCAGAAATAATAAAGGATGGCTAGTGTATTTAACAGACTTTTGAGTTAAGCCTCCATTTAACTTAGCACACATTTCTTGGGCATTTACTGTCTAAAGCTCCTGTAAAAGCAGTTTGGTCAATTCATCTGATCAAGCTCAGCCATCTGCAATGTCACCATTTACATCTAGATAACTGTCCGTCCTGGCTTTACAGTGAATGGAAGGAAATAGCACTTCAGGCAAAATGTTCATCTCCTATTAAAGCAGATCTCTAATAAGTCCACTGAACATGCAATTAAATAAGTCTATCCTCAGGTTGCCTGTTTTCTCCACAGGCAAAAACTAAACCTATGTAGCTATATATGAAATCTTTTTAAATATATGTGATAGATATAACACTTTATGAAATATTAATTTATCAAAATTTTGAGTAAAAAAAAGATTCTTAAATAAAGGAAATAAACAAAACGGTTAGTAATATGTTTCTTTTTACTCTGGGCTCACAAGCAATCTTGTAGGTGTTTTTGTGATTTTGTTGTTGTTGTTATGATATTTGGTATTGCTTTTAATGTTATATTCTGGCAAAGAGAAAGCAGCCACTGAATTAAAAAAAATAAAAAAAATAAAAAAAAAATAAAAAAAAACACTGTTAGCTAGACTTTGGATTCAAAATGACAATGGCCCTATTCATTCAAATGTTTTCTGTAATATGTAGCAACCACAGTCTCACCTGTTTTTCAGAGAGAAAGGCAAAACATCAGTGGAAGCAAGACATTTCAATTAATAATGTCATCGTAAGCTGTGAGGTGGCTCAGGTAACCTTATTCACCTGAGGAAGTATGAAGGATAAAAAAAGACTATGATATAGAGTATAATCTCTCTGCAGAATCATGAGGCAGAGTAGCTGAAGAACTGCTAACCGTATACATTGAACCTATGGGGAAATACTTCCCCACTACACAGAAAGTAAACTCAGAACAATTTCCTTTTTTGTACATCTTTCAAAATATTATGTTAGAGGACTGTGTCTCTGTTTCCCCTAATCCATCTGTCCTAATTCTCCTTGCCTCCAAAGATGCACACAGAATAGCTATGCAACCTCTGTGCTTGGGTATTTTCCCCATAAGCAGGGGGTTACCAGAGAGCAGGACTTCTGCCCAAAAGCCTCTGTGAAGCACCAAGATCTGTATTACTTTATTTAGGCTGCTCCCCTCGTCCCTCCTTAAGTTACAAAAGTTACTGAACTGTTCATAATACAGGACTGGATTTACTAATGCTAGATGTAAGACAAGAGACCACCTCTTGCTGCAGCAGTAAAATTGCTACAGGTATTTATGTATCTCCAGCAGCAGTGACCGCTTAAGAAATTCCTTCTTTCCCCTGTGCCAGCTTCTTCTACCTGACACTGTGTTACTAGTATCTGGGTTGTGCTGATGCGACTACCTATGAATTCCAGCTGTAAAATGTATATATAATTGTATCATAGTTTTGTGATGGATGTGACTGACCCAAGGCTTTTCTTGTAAGCAGAAAGCTGGAATGACTGGTGTGTTGATAGAATATTTCAGGAAAAACAGCCACATGTTTCAGGAAGGCACCATGGCCTGTTAAAATGAAGAGACCTGGGAAAGAGTTAATAATCTGCTTTAAATTGCTTATAATTTAAGTTAATAATAAGCAGTTAATAATCTGATTTTTTGAATGCTTCAGCACCTAACAACCAAAATGAGATCTGGACTCATTTCACAGGGCACTATACAGAAGTTTCCAGCATATTGCAAGATAAACAAATAAAATAACCAAAGGAAAAAAGAGCCACAGCAAAGTGGAATGAGCTGCTCAAGGTCACTCAACAGGTTAGCAGCAGGACTAGAAACTGAGCACTTGAGGCCTGCCAAACATGTTTTATCTGCAAACCATCCCATAGCCATACTATTCTGTAAGCCTTTCAAATCAGGGCTTCATGCTCATCATCCCCAACGTGACAGAGTGATAAGTCTCCTTTTAAAAACATGAAGTACTTGATCCTTGCATGGGGAAGAGCAAGGCTCTTGAGAATGTGATATTCAATGCAAATAGGCTGCAGTTCTGAGGATGTGACAGGCAGACTCCTCACAGTAAGCAATGATAGGTCAGGATGCTGTGCAATGGGAGATGGGGTTATTTCCTGTGCACACATGAAAAAAATAATAGAGATGTCATTCTTTTTGACATGATGTAGGATATGACAGATGCCGTTTGTCAGGTCTTGCTTAGGCTCAGTAGAAGGAGGTAGTTTGTTACTGGGTCTGGGATGTTCCAGTTTCTCACTCTTCAATTTTTTAATTTCAGCCTTCTGTGGCTGTCTCAAATCCCTTTTGAAAAATGCATATGGAAAATGAGTTGAAATTTGGTAGGCCAAAAAGAAAATCTACAGAAATTACGAAGCAGTGGATTATCATATTCTCCTGCATTGGTGTTCATTTTCAAGTAGCAGTGGCTGTAAATGCTACTGCCAGCTTCTCTGCAACCACCCCAGCGACACTCAGAGCCTGCTATCTCTTAAGCTCACATGAAGCTCTCTAGAAATTATGAACAGTTTCATAAATATGATTTCTCCTATCTCTAGTACAGAATCCTCATTAGTCTCATAAATTACGTCTTCCAGGCAGGAGATAAGGCAACCTGTAGTGGCCACTGGTGCCCAAACTAATAGGAAAAGGACAATGTTTTCCTTACATTTCTAACATGACACATCACAAAGAAATGCCAGATCAGGGTCAAGTTACAGTAAGTGGCACTGTGCTTTTTGGTCTTGACGTAACCTCTTGCAAAGCAATGAATTGTAATGTAAAGAAAGGGTTTTGAAAGATCTGCTAGAAGGAAGCAATTGTTGAGCACGGGAAGAAACTAAGTGGCTGGTGTTACACAAGCATTCAGTTCTGGCTCTGAGCAGTGCTTTGAGGTTGTGCAGAAGACCAACCCACTCGTCTCATGTAAGCACAGGAGGCCACCCAATACCACTAGTGAGAGCAGCTGGATGGAGGGGACACTGTTTCCGAGCTGTGTAGGGGAACCTGCGGTACAGAGCCCATGGAGCCCATGATGTCCTCTGTCCCTCTGACTGCGGGGTCTCAACCTTGGGTGACAACACAACACTATTCAATGCTTTTTGTTTGCCGACAGATTACAATGATCCACTTGGCTGAGGTCAGCCCAGGCATCCATCAGGCACAGACAAAAAAGTAGAAGAGCAAAATTGTGACTATAATGGTACAACATGAAAAGTAATGAATGAAATGGGGAACCTGCATGCTACACTTGTTTCTTTCCAACTTTTACATAGTTTTCTCATCTTTACCTTCAAAGTCAATTGCTTTAGCCCTTCTGGCTTGTGAACACTATTACAGCTGTGCTGGCTAAGGGCTAAGGAGGATTATGAGACAAGGAAATGCATAAAGGAAACAGAAAAAAAAAAAAAAAAAAAAAAAGAAAGAAAGAAAGCTACCAGGAAGAGAGAGGTATGGAAAAAGAGCAGGGAAAAAAATAAAATTAATTAAATAAATAAATAAATAAAGAGAGAGAGAGAGAATAAAAGTTAAAGTAAGGAGAAAGATCACAGAAGAAGAAAGGACCGGACATATCATCCATAGTAAAGGCACAAAAAGTTGTAGGAATTTTACACTAACGTCATGTAAACTAGAGGGGTGAGGCAAGAACCGAACGCAAATCACGCTGACAAGCAAAAATTGTGCAGTTCTAAGGGTGACTCTTAAGCCTCAAATCCTATCTTGCAACCCATGCAATATATAAGATATTTTTCTTTATTTTTGAAAACACTCTATAAACTTCACCACTTGCAACAGAAACTTTTTAAAGCAGGGCAAAGGATTGTAGCCCAGCCCTGTAGAATTGCACTTTAGGTAGAACTGGCATTAGTAGGACTTGAGGTCTGAAGGCACAGGTTGAAAGAGACACATGCTTAGAGAGGCATCAGAAAGCTGTCCTGGACAGAAAAAGATGCAAAGTATAATTGCAGAATCTCTCCGATTAAGTTTTTTAATACAGAGCTAGCCGAAAATAACATTTATGAAACACATTCATTGTAAAACTGAGCAAAAACCTACAGACAACAGTACATAGCATGTACTAAAGTACTGCAGTTATCTGAGGGAATTCAAAAAGGACAGAATCCTAATAATCTTTATGCATGCTGGGACAGTGACAGTTATTACAATTGGAAGAATATACAAAAGAGAGGTTTCTTCTTCTGTTTTCACCTGCATTAATCCTTATAGAGGCAAATCTGTATTTGGAGCACTATTGGGTAAATTTTTTTAAGAATTGCTTCATCTTTTGCAAACACTGCTGTCTTTCATAGAAAAAAATACCATAGATCCTTCGTGTATTTTTAGATTTAGTTTGTTTTGCTCTTTGTACTTGAAAACAGAAGTTTTTATTTGCAACTGAACATTCAAGAGGCCATTAGAAACATCATGTGATACCATACTGCATGCAACTTTACAGTACTACAGATTAATTAACAGTAAACACTTCTGTTCTCCAAGTTGTTATTCCATAGATCCTTTCCATTAAACTGTCATGTCTTTCAAATTCACTAATATAAAATGTTGCTTTGTCATCGTATTTGCATGTTCATGTTGTTTCTTTTGAATAAGTACAAAATCTCATTAAAACTACTGTATAAAATGAGCGTATGATTGAAATCTAGCCAGCAAAAAGCTATGTGTTGTCACACACAGTAGTATTACTGTTCAAGCTTCTTCCCAATGAGTTAATATGCCTGAGAAATTTGTTGAGTGACATTTCTTGAAGTTAGCTGACTATATTGGAATAAAGCTGTGCTGCACATTTTGTAATGTGATTCACTATTTTTGGGGTATCATTAGGCACTAGAAAAAAAAATGTGTTTTTTCAGTAGGACATTGAAGAATTTCTGTTATCTGTTTCTCAGATCCAAATAATGAAAATTGCACGTTATAACTGGTGACAGGACATATTATTCCACTGTTTTAGCAATAGCTTGCAAATTGTAGACCAAGTAAAATACAGAACAGAAAGAAAGCATTGCCTCCACTGAGCAATATAGCTTTTATTATGAGTTCTGATTTACCCATAAACCCAAATTTAATATCTTTTATGGCCTTGCCGTCTTTTTTTTTTTTTTTTTTTTTTTTCAAGACTAATTCACAGCAACTGTCTGAAAAGCCCTATCACTTTTCCTCTACCATTTGTGGATGAGCACCTTCCGAAGAAAGTACTGTGATTCGTTTTGCTGAGAGGCCACAGGAGTCCAATTCCTGCTCCCCTTTAAGGCCAGGCCACACTCTGTCCACAGCCAAGTAGTGCCTGCCCTGAAGCAATTCCAGCCCAGCCTGCAGGAGCACCAATGTGCAGAGGATGATGAGCTCCCTGAGGATAGTGTTCAGGGATGCACATGGGAATCAGCAGGTGTCACAGCAAGCTGTAGGGAGACATGATGGCCAATGAATGCTTTCCAGCTCTCTCTGCTGTGCCCTTTCCCTGCTAGCTTCATCTGCATTAGAGATTTGGGGCTGATTTCTCTGATCACCCTAAACCCCACTCTCCAAGCAGAGAGCCGCCTTCCCCAGAGTCAGTGCTGAGAGCCCATGGCCTAGCCACCATCTTGTCCCCACTCATGAGGAAAGGGGTGACACAGAGCATGCCAGCGTTCCAGTATGCCCTGCATCTCAACAAGGCGGTTCCTTCCCGCCCACACAGCCAGATCAAACAGCCATCAGGAAACAATCTGGGACCCATATTCGTGCTTGGTACCACCGCCAGGGCAAAGTAACAGGGTGGGAGGGGCGGCGCTGTTTCTAGCACATTCCAATTGACAACAGCTGGGACAACTCTGCTCTGAGCAGCTGCCTTCGCTGCAGCCCCCGCTGCATCGCCTTGCTGTGCAGAAAGTTTTGTTTTGGCTAGGGATGGGTTTGTTGAGCTTTCTTGTGCTGAAGTCTCACACAGAGATTTTCCCTTTGCCCGTGGCATGTGACCCTGCCAACTTACAGGTTTGCATCCCCAATAAGAAAAACAACAACATAAAAAAAAAAAAAAAAAAAAAAAAAAAAAAAGGTTAATTAACCTCAGGTCTGTTCTCAGCAAAGCAAGGCTGCCATGGATAAGTAATAAAAATAGCTTCTCAATGATCCTTGTGTCTGTCAGAGTCCCACTCTCTGATCTTTCAGTCAAAACCCTGAACGAGGGAGGGGGAGGAGAGGCTGCTGGGCTACTGTCCTTTTCTTGTGCGGGTGTTCCCAAGGCTGCACTGCTCTGTCCTTCAAATCATCTCCACCAGTAAATCATTTAGCTCAATCTGTCACTCCCGACCATTGTGAGAAGACAAAAGCTACCCATTTAACCCCAACCATGGCTGATTCACGCTGCAGGGAAGGCAGGCTCACAAAAGAAGGCTAGCAGGGAAGGTGGCAGTTGGGTTGGGTTTCATGTAGTCTGGTGCTGGTTTTCCCTCTCATTTTTCTTTTCTTTTTTTTTTTTTTTTTTCTTCTCCCTCTGTTATTTTAAATCAGCAGCACCTCTCATACTGGGATTGTTTTTTGAAGACCACATGTTTGTCAACAGAGCTGTTCTGCTTGAGTAATTTGACCCCAGCCTGGCTTCAAAGGTTTGAAAGGGCAAGAAACACACATAACCCATATCAGCATACATCTATTACCCCTTTCACCTGGACAGCTTTTTGGACCATTTTTGTTGCTTTAAAAGAAGTGGAAACAAAACATCCAATTAGTCACAGGGAAAACAGAGCTATTCCAGTCAACCTGCTATTTGGGGAAATCCGCACTGCAATTACTGAGTTCCTTTCACCTAAAGGATTGCTCTAACCCATCAGTTAACACTCCGTCACCTTGAACCCTAACCTCTGCCCAAAGCTCCCACCTCAGATGGGCATCTCCCACATTACAAGTTGCTATCTCTGGCAAGAAATCACTCTGCCCTGATATTTCAAAATGAAAAGTTTGTCTTTTGCCATAGCAGTCAGCTGTTTAGTTTAAGACTTCTCTTCCATAACTGCCCCCGCCAAAGTTCAATCTTCCTGTAACACTTCCCACTCCCAGACAACTAAACCCCTGAAAAACTGAGCAGACCATCAGAGAGCAACAAATTCTTGTGGTGCCGACAGTAAAATGAAATGCATACAGAAACCAAGTGATACTACAGATAGTTTTGTGATTTATTCCTTTCCTCCACCAAATTCCAGAACATCCTTAGTGAGCACAGAATATGCCACAAAGCAAACAGTAATTTATGTATAAAATATACCTGCAAATAACCACAGTTTTGATTTCTAGTGATACTGTCATTAACCCACAGGAGAATTCTTCAGTAACCAAGTGTAGTGATATAAGAACTGAGCACTGAAGGTAACAAAGACCCACAAACAGAAAATATACTACATTTGTGCTGCTCCAGGTATATTCCTCATTTTTGTTATGCATGTGAGATCTAAGAAATGACTATGTAGTGTACATTTTTATAATCCTTTTAATGTTCCTTTTAACAACAAGCAGTTCAGGATGTGGTTACTGCTTACTGTGTTAGACATGTTTACTCTCCTTTTGGGTGTTTAAAATGTCTTAAGTCCTCTTTTCACTATGACTTGTGTGTCAAAATGTTGGTTTGGATATCAAATTCTAGCTCTTGTAACCCTGTCATTAGGAAGAGTATTTGTCTGCCTGGGTCGCTCTTTTGATTCCTTTGTTTTGTTTTTGTGTTCCCTTGACAGGTCTATCCTACACCTTTCTATAGCTAGCAGAGTAAAGCGGAGTTGGGAAAACATGTTTTGCATTACTGAGTTCACAGTCTCACTGTAAGCTTTCTCACAGATTCATCTTCAATGAAGGGCAGAGGGGTGGGGGAGAAAACATGCTTTTCCCTGGGACTGCAGAGTATGTGAATTGCCTTCTCTTTCAACCTATGGGGCAGCCTTCACAGATTTCAGCACAAATGGAAGAAATATCTGATTTCCCATTCCATCTGGATTCAGTTTCTTTCTTCCTCTTTGTATAGTTTCTTAGAGACATTATAGAGCTCACTGGAGGGGCTGCTTACAGATGACTATGGCTTCACTGGGCATACTGCCAGAATTTCACTCCAGGAGGCTGCAACAGGAATCTTTAATTAACTTGAACCAAAACACTGAATGGCAAAGAACAAAAGAGTGGGGGTGGAGGAGTAGAGGAGGAAGGGAGGGAGCAGAAAATAATGTTTCTCATACTAGAATCTCCATTTTTGGTCATGGTATGACATGATCATTATGTTGTCCCTTATATGTATTTACTAGAACCGAGGTATTAATTCCTAACTGCAGTCTTGATCAGTAAGTTTTGCCTTTCTTTTCTGCTAATGGAATGATCTCTGATTGCCCCTTGTACAAATTAGTAATCAGTATTCTCTCAATTTTTTTATTAACATATAGCTTGATTACGTATAACCTTTACATTTTACAAGATTCGAAATACAAGATGACTGAATCTCAAGCATCTTGTACATTGCATAACTACACTGAAATATCATGGCAGTGCACAAGAGTTCCAGACACTAAACAAGATCTTACTTTGCTTAGCACAGTACCAATAGGGTACATCCCTGTCCTCTAAAGTTTACATTCTAAGCATAAGCAAGAATTAGATACAGACAAATGAATAACACAACTACTTACTGAAACAGCATTATTCATTGTTGTGAAATGTTTTCAAAATACAATGGGTAATGTTTCACACTCACTTTGCAGAAGTATACAAAATGCAAAGCAGTAGAGAAGCAGGCCTGAAATACCTTTCTCTCCTGAGATCAAGGGAATGAGTGTAGTGATTTCTTTGCTGTCCATTTCCTGGTTAAATATGCATGCAGAATAATTAAACTAAGTGCAAAACTAATGGTGATTTCATGCATATTCATTCAAGTGACTTTGTGATTGAGGCTCTGGTAGTGTTCTAGTTAATGAGGATCAGTTGCTCAAATATTTGTGAAAACAAACATAGCAAGGACTTGTACATGCTGAACATGAACCTATTTACACATTCAAAGGAATATTCATGTGTGAATTATTTGCCAGTTGGTGGTTTGGAGTGTATTAGGTTTGCATCTTCTGGCTTAATGACATCCTGAAAGAATCCAGTTTATGCTGTGTCTGATACGAACCAACACATGGTAGCTGGAGACAAGCAGGAGATTTGCTTAAAAAAAAAGCAGAGTCCTGAGCCACTCTGAAATGCTAATGCAGACATACCCAAAGTCCAAAGAAATCTTTCATCCTCAGGAGCATATATGAGTTTTACAATTTTCGTATTAATTTCCTGTTTTAAGCTGGTGTTTGATATCACTGTTTAAATGATTATGGCAAAGAAGTTAAATTATATTTCACTGCTCTGTAAAGTGATCGTGTATTTACGCAGTATAGGGTGAGAACCTGACACAGAGACAAGCTCCACACTCTATTCAAAATGGACAGGTTTCCAGACAGGCCCTATATTGTGTCTTCCTCAAGTCACATTGGGAAGAGCTGCAAAAGAACTTAAGGATTTACAAACTGTATGTGACATCTTTGATAAGACACTGCTCAGGTTTGCAAAGGAGAGGGAACCTGGGTTAAAAGAAGCACTAAATGTGCGTTAGGTCTCTGGATTTTTTTTTGCAGCTACCTTCATTGGAAGCCATTACACAAATCAGAGAGCAGATTTGGAGATATATGTCTAATATATATTTCCAAACTTATATAAATATATATGTAACCTCTTTTATGAGTCAGTTTGATTCATCTCACTTAAAAGGAGTTATGTATGAGCCATACAAGGAATGCATTAGAGAGATAATTCAGTTTATATTCCAGTGTAATAATAAAATTACTATCCACAATATAATTTTTTCCCTGAGTTAGTCTAGTGTAACTATGCAATAACTCTATTTAATTCGAAGGCATTCATTTAGATTTAGCATGAGAATAATTTATTTATTTATTTATTTTCCCTCTTCCTAAATACATGTATATGTGTCGCTGTGTGTGCTTGTGTGAGTAGGTAGGTAGGCATAGGTACGTAGCTGATTAGATGCTTAGAAAGATAGGTATCGGCTATGTTAATGAAATACACTCAGTAAGTTTTTCGCATGGTTACTGGAATCTGTGAAGAATGAACACGACACAATAGCTGTTCTCTGCCTAATCGCTGGTATGCTGGCCTATTCTGGATTATATATACACTAGAATCTGTTTTAAACATTTAAAGATGTTACATATGTCTACACTGAAGTCAGCACTAGTTGTTTCTGGCCCTAGTGTGGCAGACAGACTGATCTTAGCAACACAAACCATTCTCTCAGGCAATACACTCCAACTGGGAGGTTTCTCTGAAATCTGTTGATATTTTCTTAAAAAATATAAAAGCAAGAAAATGGTTTCAAATTCAGAGACAGCAAAATAAACTTTTTGAAATCCCTAATCAGCATTCATTCCTCATTTAATTAAATCCATAGAAGACAGCAGAGAGAGAGCTGAGGCAAAGTTAATTCATGATACTTTCATATGACAAATAACCCTCTTTTGCATTGGCTTATTTTTAACTGTGACAAGTGCTCACAATTAGAAGTAAAATTACTGATGTGCAGATTCATGACCTTTCACTACAAGGTGAATATGGGGTATCCTGTTTCATTTTTTTTTACATCAACTTTCTGTTGGAATTTAGAAATTCCCTGTATTCCCTGTCCTAGTTAAAATGAGTTCATTTTGAATGACAAATGGCTATTAGAAAATCTGAATATACATCGTCTCAGTAAGAATAAAGTTACCATCATTAGAAATGTAAAAGTCATACAATCCCTCAAGCCAAAAAAGGTCATTTTATGGGAAAGTTCACAGACTTTTTTTCATTAGCTGACTTATCGCAAACTCAGGGGGCTTTCATGGGAACTGGGGTTCCAGTACTCTTTCCCAGTTCTCTCCATGATTACAATTCCCATTAGTTTCCAGGCATTCTTAAATAAGGCCCAACTCTTCTCTGCATTAAGATTCTGCCTTACATCAGACTTCAGCAATTTTCACTTTTAAAAAATGAGGAGGATATCTGAGAATTCTCTTAGAACAGTATTTAAATTAAATCTCCTTATTAATGATGTATGGATTTCTTTCATTGTTTAGGGGGCCTGTGAACAGTTGAAAGAAACAAGAAGGCTTTTAGTAATGGGCACTAACAGCACCATTGTGCTTGCATGGAAGCTCTTGGCCATTCAGTGTCACAGGGTCAAAAACAATCCGAGCTCCCACACCAAAGCAGCCTGTAGAAGGCCACACAGACCTCACAACGCTGATTCTTAAGAGCTTGGGTGGGTTTCTGAGAGTGATGTGTTAAGTTCAACATTGAGAGGTAGAAGGGAAATTAAATTAAAGTTTACACTCATTCAAATTTCCCAAGTCCATTTTTGATTTTTTTTTTCTGAATCATATTGGAAATCTGATTGGAGCAGGCTAAAGCGTGAATTAGAAATGTTATGAGATGTATGTGATGGTCTTCTTTGCTAGTGCTTTTTCTTCTGTTTGTCTGGCACATCTCTCTGTCAAGCACTGGTCATAGGGTTACTTCTTGCAAATAACAGTGATAGAAATCATAGAGGTAAACAAAGTGAGGGGAGGAAGGAGAGGAAACAGGACTAGGGAAGGCATTTATTTGACTTCATTAACCTTATGAACCATGGCATTTAATTGCTAAAACAATATTTGAATCATGTTTTATCTGGTCCTCTTTTCCTTTTCCTAGCTTGTGCAATGCAAGACCTGAAGTAGTTGCAAACGCCAGTCAGAGAAATCTCATGTACTTCAGAGAAAGGCTGACTGTATATTTATACATAATTATAAAATAATCAATGAATTCAGCACTTTGCTGCATATTATGAGGCACAGGTTACAGATATTACACATGTATAGGTCCATGATATATGTCTCTAAAAGTTCTAAAAGCCTGAAGTTTTTGTGCTGTTATAAAGCACATGATTTATAGTGATTTGTTCTGTCAATGAAAAGAATCTGATATTCTGAAAGTCCCAAATGGTGCCAAAATACTGATATATTATCTTTTTTCTTTTCTTTTCAAGGAAGTATGCTATCCTATTCTCACTACTGTCAGGGAAATGTAATAGGAGGGTAAAAAGAAAAAGCTTTTCAGGCACACAATACACTTCAAAGTTCCTATGCAGAATGCATGTAGAACACAGTGCTTTTTCCCTAAAGTTTACCTTCTCCTCATTCACGAAGAAGTTTTACTTCTTTCCTGGCTTTACAACTCTGGCAAGACTTTACTTTCAGCCTTTACTGTTACCCTATTACAACTTCTACCAACTAAGTTTGACAGAGTTTTTTTCCTGAGGATTCAGAGTTTTGAACCAATTTTGTTTCAGTCTCACATCAGCACCATGCAGGGGGCATTCAAAAACAGAGGGGGTGAAGTCAGTAACTTTTATTTTTGAGTAGTGTTTTAAAGTAAAGAACATTTACTTTGTGTTTTAAGTGAAACCAGTAATGGTAAACCACACCAGATCTGTCTGTGCGATGTACAGTTGCGTTGCTAGTTTAGAAACAAAATTTCTTTGTGAGGGGGCTAACAATACTGCAGGGGGCCATCTTGCTTCACTGAACTGGAACATCCAGTCTTTTGAGAGCACTCACACATTAGGTTGTAAGATTACTCTCACTATAGCAACCCTCTCCAATACAATCCTTTTTTTTTTTTTTTTTCTCTTCATTTAAAAGAACTTTATAACTTAGCTTTTCACTACCTATTATCTTTCCCACCACCTTCTATCTTTTCTATTCCTAACCTCCCCCACCACTGTCCCAGCCAGTTTCAGTTCAGTTTTAGTGTTCAGCTTCTGCACTTAAGATTGTATACAGAGGTAGGGTTTTTTTGTTGTTGTTGTTTTCTCTAGAACTGAGCAATGATGAGAAAGTGGAGTTCTCCTAAAATATCAGTAAAACGTTAAATCAGAACATCCAGGACTCCTCTTGATCACTGATACACAGTTTATCTGAAAACTGGGCTTTGTATTACCCTCTAGTAAATTGATGGGGCAATTCTGAATGAAAAGTAGATACCCTGTGAAATGTTTTGAATCTCATATACCTGGTGATATTGCTATGCTATTGAAGGTTTCGGAGCAAAATTAATCAGCTAGTTTATCAGAGTTCATATTATATTTCTCTCAGAGGAGGTAAAATCTAAAAATCAGTGAACAGCTCTCTCCACAAGTAAGATCACCTTAAACAGCAGCATGCCTGAAGTCTAGGGAGGGAAGTCTTTGAAAAGCCAAAAAAACATTTGAGACTGACTAGAGTAGAGCCAGGGATACTTCAAGGCTCATGGATCTAGTATTTGTATCCAAATACAGCTGCCTGCTGGGTAGGAAGAGGCACATGATCAGTAACCTTTCACAAGGTCTTATTTGCTATTTGTTGGTGACCAGATCCATAGGTGGAATGATAAGTACCTATCCTGGATATACCTGTTCCTGAATACTGCTGAATCTGCAGTGATTTTCAAAGGCAGGAAACAGGATACAGAACACAATTTATGTCACTGTTTCTATTTTTGACATGGACTCAGACCCACATAAAAATTCTAAGGACAAATTTGTAGCAAAACACACGAGATATGGCATGAGAAAAACAAAAGCTGGTTATTACCAAAGTGATCTCCACTATAAGTAACTACCACATTACAGCTTGTCCAAATAAAGATTTGTCTTTTCTCCAACCTTTTGTCAGCTAGCTGACAAGTAAAATCCTGTTCAAGAAATTGTGTCAAAAGAACAGGCTAGACATGTTGGAAGTAGTGTTTCTTTAAACTGAAATACATGCTGCATGCCTAACCCAAGAACCGAAAGCAAAAATCTAGATTATGAGATGCACCTCAGAAGAGGGTTTCTAGACCTCAGTTACTGCAGGAATTAAGTGAAAGATGAGGGCTGCTTTTGTCCCTGGAGAATGAAAAAAAAAAAAAAAAAAAATAGCCACCTTCACATGAGCTGGGTTTAGGTTGCCGACCCTTGATCGGGTGTTGACAGAAGCTGGGAAAAGGAGGAGGAGGCTTTCTTGGTTTGAATCTTATGTTCTGCCAAAGCTATTTTGAAACTAAGTTGGAAATTTCCTTGCAACACCATATGTGATAACAAAAAAAAAAAAAAAAAAAAAAAAAAAAAAACAACGGAAAGAAGACAGTGTATCACACTCTGATAAACTGCATAAGGCTATGAAGATATGGTTTTAAGAAGTTGCTCTGTATGTGCAGGGAGTATTTTCCTCAATACAGTTTTTTTGGGAGATCACTGTGTCTTTTCAGAACAGTGTACTGGAATTAGATGTCAGGGGTAACTGGATCAGTAACTAGCTGAACTAAACAGTCCAGTGCAGCAGGAGTGGTACTTACCACTTCTTCCCTTTCCCCATCCATACTGTAGCTGCCTCAGTTCCTGGTACAGGCCACAGATTTTAAATTATAGCAGAGCCTGTAATGGCAAATGTTTGTTGCTTCCATGTGAAAAACAATTTGGTGATCTCAAGCTATTTCCTAAAATAGCAGCTACACAACACAGAGTGATACCTAACTGGGCAGCCAAAGGTCAGAGTCTTGGATGTTTATGACTGTATAGGGTGATTTATATACTAACCCACAGTGAATGACACCACAACACATTTGAAAAACAACATGAGAATGTCTGCTGCCCTGCACCAGGACCTGTTTAGTACTAGTTCTGTGGCTGAACAGAAGTGCCAATGTCAATGTTACGTGCAGAGGAGTGAAAAAAAATAAAATAAAATAAAACAAAGCTCTTGTTAATAAAGGCCACTGAAGTTGGAGTCAGCTAACTTTGTTCAAGCAATAAACATGGAAGCCTTTCCCCCAAGGGCTTCCTTTTTTGTCTCTAAAACAAAGGAAAGTGAAATGAAAACAAGAAGTCCAGACTATATAGAAGAGCATTATGTGACTAAGCCAGCTGTTGCTCTGATGGTATTATTTCTGTAGTCCAGCCTATTCTGGCAGAAGGACTATACTAGTGTATACTGCTTCTCAGGGCACTATACACTCACATGATATTCTTTAGCCCTGTGAACCTACACATGCATGATAGGGAGTGTGAGCTGCCAACAATATATAGTGATTGAAAAAACATTCACTATTTATTTACTTGTATGAGCAAAAAGGAATAGTGGGAGTAGTTTGACTAACTCTATTGTTTAGGTACTCATTCATGAGGTGCTTAGTTACTTTTAACACTTCTAAAACTGCAGCAAGTTATTTACCAAAGATTCCAGCTTCAGCAGAGATGCCCTCCAGCCTTGTGAACTTACAGCTATTCATACACTGGAGTTATAATGAAAGCCAGGCAAATATCTAACAGGGTTGGGCTGAGATAGTGGTGGGGAGGTTTGTATTAAAATTCAATACAGCAAAGACAGTGATAGAGACTAAACAAGAGGAAAGTCTTCCCTCTTCTGTGCTCATTTAGCAAGCACATGGAAATAATTGTTGGCCCAGAGACACGTATCCATAATTCCCATTGTGCTCCGAGAGCCAGCATACCAGCCCTGTGCACCCATACAGAGCACTCCAAGTATTGGAATGCAAATCTGCACACCAAGCGCCAGGACTTGCGTAGGCAGTATTCTCACAATAAGCAACGTTATAAATTAGAACAAGGCTCCCCAGACCAGGTCAGCACCGATCAAGTTTGCAAGAGTTCATCAGGATGGGAAAGGTTTGTTTTAAGAGAAGCAGCTCTCCTGTAAGTAAAATAATTGATTTACTATTCATGCTTGGTGAAGGGTGAGTTTAATACAGTAAGTTAAAGAAAAGAGAAGAAGCTTGCCCAAACAGGTACAAGCAACTCAAAACACTCAAAATCATGTTATTGATATTTTGATAGAAATAGGTTTTTTAAACATGTATGTATATTTCAAATAAAATTATGTGTTGCTGTTAACTAGGTCATAAAACAACCAGAATCAAGACAGCTCTTCTTTAAGCTGCATCAAGGAACTGAAGAAGGGTCAAAACTGTGTGTCATGCAGACGTGTCAAGTTGCTTCTCTCCCAGCGTGCTGGACCACTTGAGGTGACAAAAGCAAGTGGGTAGATGACAGGGCAGGGGGTGGGAGTCAGTGGTGCTCAGCTCCTGCCAGGGAACATGCTGTGCAACCCCGCTCTTCCTCCACACATAGATCACAGCAAGCAGCAGATCTCCATCTCCATCCCCAATGGCAATGCCTCCCCACTGTTTTCTGACCCCACATGACTCCCTCTATTGGCAGCTCTCAGAACAGCCTGTGACAACATGGAAAAGGAGATACCCATAATGCCGTAAGAGAAATGAGGTGCAAGGGTAGCTACCAGGGGCTTACAGGAATCAAAGCATAAAACGTCACAGGTCTGAATTCATCTATTTTACCCAAGGCAAGCAAGATAGACTGTTTTATCATTTAGACTCAAAAATCAAGCATTTAACAGACTGAGGTTAAATTTTGCTTTGGGGGCATGGAAGATTACTGTTTGGATTTGAAACAAGATTCTGTGGAATACTTTCACTGAGATCCTCAGCACAAAAACTCATTGCTGCAGAAAACACTCACCTAACTTCATCAAGTGCAGAGTGACTGTAAAAATCAGCACTTTCACATTCAACAGGATCACTTGAACTGGGATTCTTTACTCACACTGGCAAGACAGGTGACACTTGAGACAACACAATAACAATAGCTACAAGAAACAACAGATTGATATTCTGAACCAGACTTCTATATGCTTATTAAAGAGGGAAAAAAAAAAAATAAAATGGAGGAAGAGAAAAATATGTAATTACTGTGTATTTAGACCTTTAGCTTTGAAGGTATTTCCCTGCTTTAGGATAAAGGAAGGATATTTAAAAAAAAAAAAAAAAAAAAAAAAGCTTTGCTAACTTTAGACTAATGACTGTAGTCAATGCATAAAGTCACAGAAACAACAAAAAAATCATTTATAGATTAACAGTAAATAATAATTTCAAGAACTGCAGTTCCACTTTCACCATCATTTGTTGCATCATACCCTTTCAGAAGATAAATTCAAAACTGGAACAGATCAGTTAACACCATATGTATATAGATACATATATGCATTATGAAACACAGAATCTTAAAATGACTGTACTGAATTGGGTATATGTGGAAATATAAAAATATAAGCATGGGATGCTTTTTACCACAAAACAACACAGGAAATTAATAAAGTAAGGTTTTACCATGCTATCTGAGAGAAGGAGAAACAGATGTCACAATGAACTCTTCTGGTAGCTTTATAGTATTGAGACCACTTTCATTGACTAATGAGATGCAACAACTTAAGGCAAAAGCAGGGTGTGATTACTTACTTCTCTCATGCATGCCTTCCTTGTTTTGCTGTTGCCTCACTATCTTGATGAAAAATGGAGGTTGTTTATAACTTAGAGCTGGTAGCCACCATCAGTGGTATGTTTCCTTCACATGGGGCTCTAAGTGATGGTTTTGCCTCATCCTCCATGGCCTTTTCTTCTAGACGTAGCACTATGATTTGAAAACAATGCAGTACTGACTTCTAAAAAATGGCTGCAATAGAAACGTTGCTGCATGGCAGAAGGATCTTCAAAGTGAGTCAGAATCAGATCAGAAGTATTTTAGGGCTTCACTGTCCAAAATGATTCCAAGACAAAGAAGTCCATGCTTTGAGCCTGCAGTTATAATCTTAGAAGTGTATGACTGCATACACTTGAGAGCATGCAGTTAGGCTGCTTGCTCAGAAGCACCAAAACTCCAACCCTGTTAATGCCCTAGTGTCCTTACAAATGATCTATTGTGCTTCCTACTGTTTACCAACAGAATACATTGAGCAAGCCAGGTTTAGGCCTGTGTAGAGAAACAGACTGTTAAACAGTATTGCTCAGATTGTGCTCCAGTATTTATGGAAAAAGCTGAATGAAGAACTAACAATTAAAGCCCTACTAATGATAACACAGTTTGGTAACCTGCAATCAGGAAAGAGATAAAACTAAACCAAAACAAGCAAACAAACAAAACAGTTCAGTTCTTGATTTGTTTTCTTCATTTCCTAGAGAAAATATTCTGCACTAGATAGAGACCGAAGGTCTAGTTTCATAAACTACCTGTATGACAAAGGGAATGTCAGTCCTGGACCAACGCTTTTGTCTTGGGGTTGCCCACTGTCTCCCATATACAGGCAGCAAAGCTAATCCACAAAAGGCATTAGAAAGACCAACACTGCCCTCTAATTCTTCTTCTCTGGCTCACAGGCAAGCTCAAACTGAGCAGAGTAATGTTATACCTGGCAGCAAGAATGTGGAACACCTGTGCTAGAAGGCACCAAGGTGTAAGGAATTGATGCATTCCTTCCTCACCACAGTTTCCTTCCATTTTTAATGCCAAAAGTGTGAATGTTAACCAGCTATTTCAGCTATATGTTTTTGTAACTATATAGGCCTCCTTTACCACCAAGTTTTCAGAGACATCTGCCAAAATATCAGTTGTCACTACACTTCCAAGGTGTCACGTCCTCTCTAGGCTCAGTTTTGATGCCTGCGTAGACTGCAAGCCATGCCCAAGGTATTTTCAGTCATTGCTTACTTTACCAGCTATCACAAAATTTTAAGAAGCAAGATGGGTAAAATAAATAATGTAAAGATCTGCTAGCAAGTCATCCTCTCCCAAACCCTCAATCTGCAGAAGAGTGATCACTGAATCACACTGTAAATTGGTTGTAACATCCAGGAGACAGAGAAAAAAGAGAGAGAGAGAGAAACATAAAAGAACAACTTGGCTTCAGAAAGGTTATATCTCAACAACAGAGTACTGTTGCTGGTGAGGAAAGAAAACAGAAATGTTTTTAACAGGTTAAAATAATTATCTTCTAGGTGAATATTAGGTATTCATTAATGTCTTTCCGTTTATCCTATCTGAACATCTATCCTTTGATTATTCTGTTACCAAAATAAGAGAGGGAGATAGGGAGACAGACAGAAAGAAGGATTTTCCCTTTAATTTGCAGTCTGATGGTTGAAGCAAGGAGGAAAAAAAAAAAAAAAAAAAAAAAAAAAAAAAAAAAAAA
>CM021767.1:31677729-31697865 GCA_011076525.1 Nettapus auritus | reverse complement strand
AAAAAAAAAAAAAAAAAAAAAAAAAAAAAAAAACAAAAACACTTTCTGGCTCTTTTGAATGAATGGTCAAAGGTACCTTTGCGGCTCCTTCACAGGGTGAACTAATCTGTGACAACTGTAGCTAATCTGATAAGAAAGCCCGCATGTGTGCTAATGTGCTAATATGAGGGGATTCAGGGCAGGCAGCGGTAGTGAAAAACCACTGCTTCCTAAATGGACGCTCCTATGCAATAGCTCTGGCAACATATGCGCATTTTAACACCCGCTTAAGACCGAGACAATGCGGTGGCCTTTGTTGTGTGACACAGAGGAGCGATTCTCATGGTGGGAATTTCTGCCTCACAGGCGACATTCTTTCAGATGTGATGCAAGGGGCCGGTGGCCTAGACACGGCCAAGGGGCTGTGACGCAAGCAGTTTGGCAGGATGGCTACTTGTACATGTACAAAATGAAAGCCCTCCTCTTGCCCCATAACCGAGAAAGTGAGGGCATGTGAGTGTCGGAGGGAAAGGAGAGAAAGGGAGGAAGGAGAGAATTGCCTGAAACATGTTGGACCAAGTCTCTAGCTGAGATAACATCAGTCTGTAGATTAAGGTGCTTTAGCTAAAAGAGCTCTAATCAGATTGACACCAGTTTGTAATGTCATGCTGTACTTTATTTTATATATTGTCCTTGGATGAAAATTCATTATGTGTTCCACAGGAAAGATACATCACACCTTGTTGCTCTTTTGGCTGTCTTAGTGCACCCTCAGGAAAATTTCTCTGAGAGGGGATAGGAGATTTATTTTTAGTACAGACTGTGCAATAGGGAGAAAGACTTCATGGATTTGGGACATTCTAGAGGCAGACTGTCAAGAAACATCCCATGAACATCCTGGATCAGCATTCATCAGGGTTGGACTGCCTCTTTTAGACACAAATGTGCCCTGCAGATTGCTGTGGACTGTGGCCAGTTCACCATGTTCCTTTGTTTCCAGGTGTCCCACAGCCTAACTGGGTATAAAATTGTGATCCTCTCAGTAAGAACTTTTAAAATTCAAATTTGATAAAGAGCATCAGTACATGTCTGGAGACTAAATGTACTCACCTGAGAGAGAAAAGTTTGCTAACTGCCCCTTGTGAGTGGAGAACAAAAATTTTCAATTATACTTCTGTTCAGCTGGTACCTTTCCAGTCTGGGCAGCACATGGACAACACGCACAAACTGAAAAACAGAAAGTTCCATTTAAACAAAAGAAACAATCCTTTCTACTGTGAGAGTGACCAAACACTGAAACAGGTTGCCCAGATAGGTTGTGTCATCTCCACTCTTCGGAGATGTTCAAAACTCAAATGGATGTGGTCCTTGAGCATCCCACTCTAGCTGAATCTGCCTGAGCAGGTGGTTGGATGAGGTGCGCTGCTGAGGGCTCTTCCAGACTTAGCCATTCTGTGAGTCTGACAGCCCAAGAGCTCAATGAATTCCCCAATCACAAGAGTTAATAATAAACAAGAGTTTATTTTATGAGACTAACAACATTATGGCAATAGCAAAGGTAAAACAACACTAATATTAGTTCTTTTTTTAGCCTTTCAGTCTCATCTTGCCATGAGAAAAATGAAAAAAAGAAACTCAGGCAACATCTAGGCTGCAAATATGGCCTCAGAAAATTGCTCATGCAGAGCACTTCAGATCCAAAGCAGTTCAGTCCAAAACGTGGACCAGATTTAGCCAAGTATTCCTATAAGAGAATGAGCCTTGTTTTACAGCTGCAGACTGGTTTTCAGCCTTCTGTTTAAACATATTCCCACATCAGCCATAGAGCAATAACAGAGATGACAAAAATGGTGGGATTCATCAGATACTGAGTAGTGTCTTGGGTACCTATAAAACAATATTATTCCAGCTACTCAAGACTTGTTTGATTCTACTCAGCTCTCTAAAAGTATCAATGAGCAACAAACAACTGTTGTAAATGTTTCTAAATTTGTAAATTGATAAATTTTATTTATTCCTTTGCACTTCGTTGCATTCAGGGATACTGTTTTATGTTTCAGTTTTCAATGCATAACAATTGACCCCTACTGAACAGTGACGACATTTCCTCTCAGAGGAAGTCCTGAGGGAAGGAAGGTCCTGCATAAACAAACTTCCACTCAGTACAATAGGGTAGCCCATAAATGTGACCATTTTTTCAGGGCATGGGTGAGGCTGACACTCTCTTCCTGCTCTTGCAGCCCTGAGCTTATCGCAGTCCTGTTTCCCTGTAATTTAAATGTTTGCATAGCTTCTAGTTCATTTGTATTTTTCCCCACACAGTGCAGATGTATCCCATTTTCCTGTTGCTGTGGAACATGGCCACAATTTCCAACAGTGTTACATAAATGACCATCTGTGGTTAAAAAAAATGCTGATGCACAAGATTGCAGTGTGAGAATTTTAGCTAGCTAGCAAAATTTATGCTATTAATACATTTGACACTTCCTGACAATAAAGGCAAAATGCACTGTTCCCTCTGTTTGAGTGTAAATATATGATAGACGGCCACTGTTGCTGTGTGCAGGACGAGACCTCCAGGAAAAAGTTGAATAAAACATAGCTGCCTATGCCTAGCTAGCTTTAAGCTTTTCAGGAGAGTACAGGAAGACTAAAATAGTGAAAGTTGTTACACTGATCATACAAGCAGTGTCTAACACATGCAAATAAACAAGAATATTAACTTTTCATCAGCATAATTTTAGTATCTTTGCAGTTGCTGACTCCCAGAATCAGCAGTGCTGGAAACACTGAAATCTATTGCACAGACCTCTGTGACTGGCACAACAGTTGAAGTAGATGATGGCAGTAGTAAATTGCCAGAGCTCATGTGGATGGGGGTAAGAGGAAATGAAAACCTTGTCAGTGACTTTCGCAGACAGTTGGTGCTGTTCCAAGTGCTCGAGTGGCACAAAGGCTGTTTTTTGTCTGATCACCCCAGGACTAACACTTGCTGCCTCATTCTCTTCAAAATACTGCCACAGCAATATTTTCTTTTTACTACCTCTGACTCTTCATCCTGTGGTCACTCATCTCTCTTTCCCTTTCTCAGGAATCACCTTGTCCAGATAGTCCTGGCTACCTGCTGGTTCTGGATCATATTTTACTTTCTCTCATTTTCCTGATTTCTCTATTTTTCTCCCAGTTCAGTTCATAATTTGCCTCAATCCCACTTTGCTGTTCTGAAACCTAAAAGCCTCAGTGACACAAATGAAACCTTTGCATAATGCCCGATACAGAGTAAAACAGTATGTGTTTTACTAGGTATTTTTCTTCCTTTTTTAGCAAACTTACAACTATTATGTTTGCAAATTGCTGGGGGGGGGGTGGCGGGGGAGGGAGACGGACATCATGTAAAATTTTATTCCAAATGGGTAAAGTTTATACACCAGGATAGATAGGCTTGGGCAATCTCAACAATTTGTGCTGATAGGCGCACACAGTCTTATATATACACACAGTCTTCTCATAATCATGCCTGAAGCATACTCACAAAATATGCATATTCATGCACCAACAAGCAAATGTGTGTACAAAACAGAGCTATGAATATTGCATGTATCTGCATGTGCTGCAACTTCAGCTCTCTCAAATGTGAATTTTGCACATACACTTATCTTTCTGCTCTTACAAAACACTTTGAAAGTATCTGTTCTTCAAAATGTAACTTCTGAGTCCTTTTAGCTGCAGCACATGAAGACCTATTAGAAAGTTTTCTACAGTGATAGAAAATTATTCCCTTGCTGCTTTCTACAGATGATTTCTGTGAACTGCAGAATGTGATTTTGTTCATTCCTAAATAGCAGCAATGGGCAGCAATTAATAACAGATTAATAATAATGATTAATAATAACAGGCAAACATTAAATGGAGGAGATTATTATCTATTTTTATCTATTAATATCCAGATCTAGACAACATTAATAAAAAATGAGTTTTCCTTTAACCTCTAACTTATAATAAATTTTCAAATGAAATCTTATTTCGTTTGAATTTCCTTCTCTTTTCTCTCATACTTTTCCTGTAGATAAGAAACTTTTCTTCTGTGGTCCAAGGGAAAGAATATGAATGAAAAGTAATTCACACAAACACATATGCACACACACAAAACCCAAGTATTATGAGTTCCTCAAAATTTTAGGCACATTTCTTTGTTAGGCCAGATTTCCTTCTAACTTTGCAGACGTGGTTATGCAAGTTTCTCCAGTTTTCCTAGTAGCCACTGTGAGCTCTTTGTCGTAACCTTAAGAGAACCTGAGAAATCAAAGTACCTAAAAAGCCTCTGGTTTTGGATTACTGGAAGAATTATATTGAATAAAATAAAACATCCTCAGTATGTAGCTCTGGAAAAACAATGAATATAAATGTCGCATTCAGCTATTCACTTTTAGTTCAGAATAAGTGTTTTTCTGCCAAAGGACTATACATGCTATATAATCCTCAGCTCCTTCAGGATTTTAATCCACCATGAAGCATATGGTAAAAAGGTAAGTATTCTGTAGAATCATTAACTTGCCTAAAGCAACGTGGATGTTCTTTATTTCTTTCTTGAGAGACAAAGAGCATCTGAAAGTAGTTAACAGCCCAAACCCTAGAGTTTGCTGAGGCAGCAAAAAATGAACCTGGAAATGTCCCTGCAGGGCTGAGTTTTATGTTAATTAGTCAATTCCCAGGGTAGTGCTTGTATTGACAAGAGTGCGTTATTGTTCTGTTTCCTCAGTTAGTACCAGGAATGTAAGAGCACAACATATAAATACATTTACTTATCAGCACTGAAAACGTCAGTGGGATTGTGGTATATCAAAGCTAAAGTGGATAGAAAAATTGCAGAAAGCCCAATTCTGATCTCACTCCAGTGAGAGAACAGAATTGTCCTTTCAGTATAATGTCACTCATTATAAAAGGGATTTCTTTCAGAATATCAAAAGCTTTAGGTCAAACTTTACCTTGTAAAAAAACATGCAGTGAAGAATGGAGCTATTAGAAACAGTGAGCTCAGCCAGCTCCTGGTGTTGAGCAAGGGGAAGACAAAGCCACCAGAAAGCAGTCCAGAAGAAAGGTAGCAGAGGATTTGCCTTCTTCTAAGGGAGCTGTGAAGCAGCTCAGCACTGCTGCTTGTCCCCTCTCCTTGCAGCCTGATCTGACCACTGAAAACAGTGATCAGCCTAGGCCAGCCAAGCTCTGGAAAACCAAATGCTTGGCACCAGCCCCTTTTTGTTTCCACATATAGGCTCCATGTGGCTGGCACTTGAAAACATACTGATACAGTGCTACTAGTGTGCTCACATGCTTAACAAGGTTAGAAGAAATTAGAGGAGGAATGCCAAACTAGAAAAACAGTGTTCTGGAGTAAACACAGTTAAAAATGGTGAAAAGTCATAGAAAAGTGGGTTTTGGACAGAAGTTGACCGGGACCTCTTGTCTGCTAAACCTTTGGCCTGTTAATGTGTCCAAAACCATTCTCTAGCCCTGAGGATGAATATGTTCATGGTCCATAACAATCAGCCCTCCATTTTGTTCTTAAATTAAGTTACCACATCCATAACACATCTTGGGAAGAGCCTTAGGTTTGCAGTAGTCGCCCAAATGGAGACTAGGATAAGCTGAGCAGCCCAGACCAAAACTGGGCCAAACAAGGTTCAAAGAAGGAAACAAACTGTGTGCCGGTGCTCAAACCTGTCAGTTTGCCATGACAAACAGAGCCTTTGGAGCAGCACAATGAGGTACATTTCAGCCCATCCCATGTGTTATGTTCAGGGACTGTTCCAGAAAGGGCCTGATTCAAAGCACATCAAAATTGTTTGCAGTTTTCCCAGTGGTTTCAGTGGGCTTTGCAACCTAGTCTTTAACATTTGACAATAATCAGCATTTCCCCTAGAACATACCACTTAAATGCACAGAAATTTAAATAAAAAGTGTTCTCATAATTTTGAAATCCTCATCTGGATCTGTTTCTGATTTAAGAAAAAAATAGATTCATTCTTATTTTGCTCAAACGAGTACATACGTCTCTGGTTTAAATAATAGAAAGCAGAAAAAGATTTTTGAGGTGATATTTCCAGTGATGAGTTCCAATTTTTTTGGAGGGAAGGGCATGAAAGAATGGAGTGGGAGGGGTTTTTTAAGCTAAAATGACAATTAATCTAGTTTGAATGTTAATTGTGCTAACCAATTTCTTTTCAGTCTGAAACTTTCCAGTATACAGACTTTCAGGTTGGGTGCAATATTTAAAGGTTTGTTATAAACCTCCTTTATTTGGAACTTATTACACAGCAGAAACCCTAGCTGTGTAGCCTGAGTTGTTAGTATTTCTTTTTCTTATGCTAAACAATGAAAATCTACTTCCCATAGAACTGTGACGTACAGTATTTCTGTAATCTTAACATAATTTTCTTTCAACCACAGACTTTGTGTGTCCTCTTGATTTTCTGGGATAAAATCTTCAGAGGAATAAAACTCCTAAAAAAAGTAATTAATCATCTGGTTCTGGTTAAGCAAACGGCCTGATTCTGTGACCTTCAAACTTCCCTCCCCCTCAAAGAAAGCAATAAGAATGTAAAGCACAGAGAGACAGATTTTTAGAGGTATCAAGGCTCTGACTCCCGCTGATTGTTAAAACAATCTCATCCTAACACTTCACAGAGTATGGGCAGTGCTGTGCAGCACTGGGCCCTTTGTTTCACGCTGCATGTTGATTGCCTCTTATCGATAGATGACAGTCCTTTATAATATAATTTTTACCTTTTAAAAATTTAATTCAAGCAAAATTTCAAGCATATTTTGAAATACCCAATTATCAGATTAAAATTCGCAAATCAGTGTTCACCAAAGACTTCTTGAGAGTCACACACCTTGCTTGGGAACTAAAATTCAGTTACAAGGTATTACATGGCACTTCTTACATAACTGATTTTCTGATGTGACTGAACTTAATGATCATTTGCATTCAACATTAATATACTACACAAATTCTCCCTTCAACAGGTTGATGAGGTATGTCACTAATGCTCTACTACAACAAAGCAGCTTATGTTTTGTTAGATAACTCTATGTATTATATTCAGAAATAACCCCATAGCAAAGCACCACTGGGAAACGCAGGAACGAAGGGCAAATTCTGGGTGTGATTTACTCACCAGTGATAATGATTCTCCCAGACCCATCTTTTACATTGGTCCCAGCAAGGTAAAGCTTTCATCCCAGCTCCATGGAGAACTCAGACAGCCTACAACCAGTACCAACCAGAGCTTTGGCATTAACTGTTTATGAGCCAAGTCTGCTTGCTTTCCAAGAGTAATAACAGGAAAACACAATTCCTTCCCACACAAAAACCACTGCTCAAATCCAAACGCTAAACATATAGCACAAGAAGAGAGATTTTCAAATAGTCTTGCTCCTTAGGTTCCCTGGTTCCAGACAGCCCTGGACAGAAGCTACTAAAGGAGACAAGGGACTCAGTGCAATAGGTTCTCAGGGAGCACTTTTATGAGTTTATATTTTCCAATAGGAGAATAAGGAATCACTGTCAGCACAGTACTACATGGAAAAGCAAAGGGATGTAATTATTTCTATTGGAATTAGAAACAAAGGTGCTTTGAAAAAAAATCCAGCTGATGTGACCATTTGTATTTTGGGGAAACAAGTATTTTTTAAGAAATTGGTTCCTATAAATTCCAACTGAAATAAGGGCCTCATACCAAATTCAGTGTTCCTGATCCAAAGAGTTTTGCAGCCAAAATAGACTAGGATAATAATTTCTGTACTGGAAGACCAGTCTAAACTTTTTAGTTGAGTCTAAACTATCCTCAAATAATATTTTATGGTCACCATTCTCTCAACAAGAAGCTGAAATATAGGTAGTGTAGATCACGTAATCAAGGATCATGTGAGAATTGAACAACAGGAGCCAGGGCCAAACTTCGATTTTCTGTGTCTCAAATTAGTCTCTTAAGTACAAGACCATATTTCAAAACCCAGCCAAGTGCTATGAACCAAACAATCTTCCCATGCAGCTCTACATATCCTCTCAATAACTGTTCAATCTGTAATAAGAGTAGAATAATTCACTAATAGTTATTGAACAAAGCAGATCCATTAAATCCCATTAACAGTGTGTAGACCCTACAGTGTTCTCACATAGCAAAGAATTTGGTCCTGAACTGGGGACTCTGCATGAGAGACCCAGGATGCATGATAGTAGGATGAGACCAATAGTTTTGTAATCGCATATTGCATAACACATGCCTTCTCCTCCTCTTTTTTTTTTTTTTTTTTTTTTTTTTCATTATATATTCCCTCAGTGAATTCATGCAGAGCAAAATTACCCCTTTGGGAAAGCTTGAAAAAAAAATCTCCTCTTGAAGTATAGCATGCATCTTCCCTCCAGATGTACATATCATTCTCCAGTTGATCCGTAGCCTCTTTGGCAGTGCTAGGCCTGTGCTTTCTCAGAAGTATAACATGCCTGAGTGTTGGTGGCTGCCTTATTGTTTATGCGATTAGACACTCTTGGATTATTTTAAGGAGGTGATGTATCATTTTTGTAAATTTTAGATAAACGTCATTTATTTTCTGATGATTGATGTTGACCAGTTATCTGGCTAATTGCACTTTCTTGTATATTTCTCCAGAATTTGAAGAGCATTCAGAATGAACAAAAGTTTTTTTTTGCTTGCTTGCTTTTTCTTTTTTCTTTTCTTCTCTTTTCTTCCCCCCCCCCCCCCCCCTTTTTTTTTTTTTAAAGGAGGAGAGCTGTTGTAATAAAGCTAACAAAACTGTAGCTGAACTACAGCTTTATAATAAAGCTTGTGACAAGTTCTGGGATCTAAGCCAAAGCCAAACCAAATGTACAGTTTACGAGGGTGAAAGGTTTTACTGGCCAGTCTGGTTCTCTTCCAAAATGCCTTCATTTCAAATGTAAACGCTAATAGAAACAAACAGTGGTAGTACCATTAACTTCTATTTTTGCTTCACCACCTCCATGCAGTGCAATAAGCCACAGAACAAAATTGCATGAAAATTGGGGGGGAGAAGGAGAAAGAAGAATGAAATGAAACTGTCTTAGATCCCTCTCTCTGAATTCCATTTGGCCCACTGAGACTTCCTTAAAACTATTGGCAAAATGTGTTATTATTTTGGGAGGAGAATGGGAAGGTAAAGCAAGGAAGGGGGAGGGCTCAGACTAACTCAAAAAGATCCCTAATTATAAAAAGCTGCTTTATGTTTCTCCTAAGCCTTGTTTTTCTTTGCAATGGTAAGCCAGAATATTGGGAAACACATTGATTTCTTTGTACATATCTGATCATTTTGCGATGAGCCCTAATTTCTTCTACTTGGTTCTGTTTAAGACAAAACTATTTCTGAAGTCTATAGGAGTTGTGCCTAAATAAGCCACAACTTGAAGCAGGAGGCTCCCAGGCCTCCTTTCTCACTGTGATATTATACACATAGCAAGTCTGTGAAAAAGTATTCCTGCACTATTCTTCCCACATCCTTCTCTGTTTCAGCTCTTATACATTTGTTTGTTTCCTTCTCTGATTGCATCTTGTAATAAACCCAAGACTGATAGTTCCTTAAGGCAGTGCCTTTCCATTTACTATGTGTTTACAGTATACTTCTGCCAAAAGTACATCCTTATGCCAGGCTTATATATCATTGCCTGAATGTGATATATTTTTAATTTTTAATTCCAGAGCTATATTAAGTAATTTTAAGAAATCACATGGTTCCTGGCAATTAGATCTTTCCTATATTTAAACTGCTTGCACTCCCACTGACTTTCCCGTAGGCAAGGCTGGTATTGAGATTGAAACACCACTTCCTCCTTGGGCCGTACCAAGACTACTTTTGCTCAGTACAGTCATTTTCCCCTGAGGAGCAGTTAATATGGAGAACTATGCATTCTGCATAGTTCCTTTTGAGGAACCATGCTTAAAACATTTATAAGCACCACACACAACTGGGTTAGCCTGACAGTGTGTTTGTTCTTGTGTTGTAACTACAGAGGATAAGAACTGTTATATTATCATTTGTTTTTTATGAATTAACTAATGAGTTGAGGTCATCTAGCTGGAACTTTATATTTGCAGAAACCTGAGTATAGAGGTATAAAAGATGACAATACATGTAGGATCCTGATCTCTTATCTCTTGGAATTACTATAATGGTGTACTCATGTATGTACAATGACACTCATTAAATACAATGACAATCATACATTCAGGGGGGAGTTGTGGTGTTACATCCTTGCTCTGTCTAATTTTATTTCTGTCTCTCTCTGGATGAAGTTAACAACATACCTTTTATCATATGTAAAACTGTATCTTTTCCTGGTAATTAGGATTTTACTGGTAACTGCAGGGAACCTAACAAAATTACGCTTTCAGCAAAATATCAGAATATATCTTGTGATGGGAGTCAACTCTAAATCAAAGGAGGAAGATGTTCTTTACTGACATGCCTTCATCTTGCCTTCCTTAGCATTAAACTATTATGTGGCACTTTGTTTGCAAAATGGTTATGTCATCTTAAAAAAAAAAAAAAAAAAATTAAATCACTCAGCAGCCAGTCAGAGTACTTAACATAAGCTGTAAAAACATTGGTGGGGTCTTCTTACTGAAGACACTTCATGACATGTCTCTAGGCCAGACATGCATTAAGGCATGATTGCACGTACTACCTTGATGTGCATACTGATCTGAATCCTTGTGTAGTTTCATAATACACAGAGGATGTCTCATGAATGACTCACAGTATGTCCAGACTGCAATCAAGATGCACAATTCATAAAGACATTTCTTTGGAGGTTTTAATAGACGTAGTCCAAATGGTTACCAAATGTGGCTAGAATGAAACTGGGCGGTATCTCTTTCAGAAGAATTTGTGCCTCTGACTTTTAGGACACTTGTGTCTATAGCAGAGGCCTCTGATTCTCCTGTACCTGACTGAACCTGGAGATTCTAGTTAGGAGCTTTTAAATGTACAGCCTATGACAACAACAAGGGAGAGAACAAGAGTAAGGGCAAATGGGTATGATGGGACCTTCTAAAGTCACTACTGCATGCACCATCTGTTTTTGTTGTTGTTTCAGAAATTATCCTCAAATGAAAACTAACTATAAAAATATAACAGCATGCCAAGCTTTCAGGTAATTTCATGTTGACTCCACATAAACTGATTTCCTTTAATCAAGATATGATCTGTGCACGATATGGACTTTTTTATGATCACCTTCCATATAGCTCACAGACTATGTTACAAGGATGAGATGATTTTCACAATATTCTCTGATACAACTACAACAGACAAAAAAAAAAAAAAAGTGGAATGTGGAATCAGCACCAGAAGTATCTTTGGTGCCAGTTTCATTTGCCACTCCACTAGAGTGGATTAACTGAATAATAGTAAACAACAGAGGGTTGTATGAAAGCAGTGTTTAGGAAATAAAAATAAAAACAAAAACCCTGAAAATACCATGCAAGACCCAGCAGAAGAAAAATTTCACTCAATTATTAATGTTGAGAGAGTACTGCAGCAACCTGGAGAAGAATGCTGTAGTGGAACCTTAGAGCTCACGGTGAAAGTGAGCAAGAGAAAGCTGCAAAAATTATTTCTTGGTAAATGGAATTTAATATTGCCACAGATGTACAATTAAATATCCTTGTCAGTCCCGAGTTAAACAGTGGCAACACAACAAGATTTCAAGTTTATGGTGTTTTTTTTTTTTTTTTTTTTTTTTTCTTCTTTGTTTAGTCATTGCTTCAAATTTGTCAAGAAGCTAAGTTTCAAATTTGGACAGGGCAAAAGCATAAAGCAGGCCTCTTGTTTACAACTGACACTTGCAAACAGGTAACTTAACATAACCATTTACACTCAGCTTCCCTCAAAAACAGGACTGACCAGAGCAGATCAGATCCAAAACATGCAGAGTTTAGCACCAGATTTCTGAGGCTATCAGTATCAGATTTCACAGTTTTTAAGAGCTCAAGAGTAGACTAAATTGGGAATGATTCTCTTCTCTTTCAAGAGTAGACTAAATTGGGAATGATTCTCTTCTAGCTCACAGCAGCACTGATTTCAGAAAACATGCTCAGATCTTGGGACGAGCTTAATGCTACTGTAGTTAAATTATTGTTGATATTGGAGTTAGTTCAACAGACAACAAGGTAACATGACGTTTGCTCTAATGGTCCTTTTGAAACATGGTGGATGCATCCTCCTTCATAACTGAAGAGTTGTCGAAGCCCCAAAGCAGAACTCTTGTCCTAATCAATGGTGCTTTAATTGTGGATATGCTCAGTAACGATTTAACTGCTAGAGTTTAGGCTTCCCATTCTCCAAGGGACTACACTTCTCACACGTCATGATACCTCTGCTTACACTCCCTTGGGAGTTTGTGAATCTTACACACTTTTTCTATTCAATAAAAACAGTTGAAACAGAATAATTCGCCTCTAACTCTTCTGGCCAGGAAAGTAAATATCTTTTCGAATTCTTACTCCATTAATTCAGTTAGGACATCTTCTTTCTCAGGCAAGTGCCCAGCCCAATATCTGCTACACAAAAGACAGATGGGAGCATATCACTGCGCCACAGCTTAGGTGTGAAACTGCGGACTGCATAGACACACTTAGCAAAGTGGCAAGTTGTGAGAAATAGCCATCTCTTCAGCATATTTTCTGGCTGACCTGTGGTTCCAAAGGGCTTCTTACTGAGTGAAAAACCTCACTACTAAATAGCGCTCATAAGTATTTAATTTTGGTGTGTAAATATGGCCCTGTGAGCCAAATGCTTAAATTCTTTAATGGATATGGAGGCAACTGCACTTGCTTGTTTGCACAGAAGGGATTTAATTTGCTTTAGTTAAAACATGTCTCCATTAGCTCTCCTAGGCCCTGCCTACAGTAACTAAACAAGGCTTTCTTTCTGTATAGACCTTTCTATATATTCCTAGCTTATTATCAGCATGATCGTATCTTTAAAAAGAAAAAAAAAATAAAATAAATCATAGAACTTCACACTTTTCACACTTCCATTGTTGCAGTGGCTAAAGGATGCTATTACAGCACCTTTTCCTGCTTAGATGACAACTTGGGTCATATTTTAAAAAGGACCAAGAATCTATATCTCCACCTGACTTCAGTGGGTGTGATACAAAAGCAGATGACTGTTCATCTAATTCTGCAAAACACACAGACAATTATAAAACTGAAATCTGAGCCCCTTGACAAGGTGTCAAAATATTAATGCCCTGTTCATCCCGTTTGTTCTTGTTGCCTTTTCGTCTTGGATGGCTCACCTCTTTCAGCCTATAGCAACACTTTAGCAGCAATGCTGAATTCTGAAAACTTTTGATATTTCTGCATACTGATTGCCCTGGGAGCATGTGATGCAAATGGTACCCCAAGGGAGCAACAAAAAAGCATTTGAGCAGTTAGGCATCCCACAATCTTGACTCATCAAAGAACCGGGGTAGGTATTAAAAGCAGATGGATGCCAGAACCCAGTTCTGTGTCTTAAGAACAAGCTAAAGGTAAACCAGAAAGATTGAAGGAAGATAGAAAGTATTAAGGAATTAAGGACAAGTGACCAATATTCAATCTGAAGCATTCTGCTCAGTGAGTATGGAAAATTTTCTTTCAAGGTTTTGTTAAAAGAATTAAAAAAAAAAAAAAAAAAAAAGAGACAAGTTTCTTTCTGTGGTGGGGAGTGGAAATCCTGTTTATTAACATTCATCCTTCTTCTTTTCTACCTCAGGGAGACACTGTTTGTCTCCCTGGAGCATCAGTCCAATTGGCTGGTTATTTCAGTTCTGTGGATATTCTGCTGATAGCTATACTGTAGATTCCCATGCCAGATACTTGAGTTAATTAGCTTGTGGGCTGTTAATGTCAGACTTGTTTAGTGCAGGAAAAATAGCTGACAACAAATCATCACTGTGTGAGATCTTGATTATTGTTTGGATGCAAACAGCAACATGCTGGCACCGCCTTGCAAGTGTTTTCAATCACAGAAGGATGTTCTAATGCTAACACAATGATGCTGGCTTTTTTTTATTTTTATTTTTCCCTGGAGAAATGAGCCGGATCATTGATGGGCCTTGCACACTTGTTTTTTTATTTGAATTTTATTTAGGTAGTCCTCTCTTCTACAGGTTCCTAGGGTTGAGGGCCCAGATTTTGAAGAAGCCTCTGATAACCAGTTGCCAAAAAGCAGAGGGATGACCATGGAAAATACTAGATATGCTATACAGTGAGTCTGTACTCACATAAATACTACATACATGCTTTTAATTGATTAGGGATATTAACTTGAACACAGGCTGAAATACAAAATAAATATGTCTTTATTCATGTCTCTCCAACATATTACCACTTTTCATGCTGCTCAGTTTCCACCAACAGTGCTACTGTTCTTTTGAGGAAAATACATATTGCTTGCTGAAATTATCTTTGCTTTAGATCTGCCCTCTAACCTACATAGCTAAGAATTATATGAGAATATCATTCACCAATAGGCAAAGTACAGATGAGAAAAATTGCAAGGTAAATGACTGCAACAACATCACAAGAAGCAAGAATTTTCTGTAATTCATCCTTTTGCAGTGTTTCAATATGAATTTTGGAAAGGCACGATGTTTTAGATAACAGCAAGATGTTTAGGTCTTGTGGTGTTAAGATCAATAAAGTATGCAAAAAGGTATACACTTACTTTTCACTTTGAGCTGGTCAATCCTGTAGAAGCTGTTCATTGTCTCACTAAGTGTTGCAGTATCCAGATTCCAGATGGCAACCTGGCTGAGTCCTGATTTGAAAATAAAATGGACAGTTATCACCTGGAATGTTGTGGAAAATATATTTTTTTTAATTTCATCAGGATAGCCTGTCGACAATACTGACTTCTATATTGTCTTATTTCACTATTTTTCCACTAGAAAGTATCCAAATTTACAGTGAAATGCACTTGTATAAAGACAATCTTGGTGACTGCAGTAAAATTATATGGAAAATATAGTTTTCCGATGTATATTTTCTAACAGTGTTTTGCAACTTCCATGGTCTGACCAGGAAAACGAAGGGAGATTTTGAGTCCAAACCCAGAATCAGAAATCTAGCTGAGTCAGGACAGAAAATAAGCCATAACTCAAATCTCCAAGGATACTACAGTGACCTGTTTTGGCCTTAGCTGCTTCTGAACCATCAAACCCCAGTAGCCCAATAGCTGTAGAATCATGGTATAGATAAAGGAGGCTCTGTGCTTTGCTAACTTGCACAAGCAGCAACAAGTAACTCTAGCCATGTAATTAGCTTCATTATATGTAATTAGTACAATATGTAATTTGGAACCTTTGGAGTTAATTATGCAATGTACGTGCCTGAATTTATTATATGGGTACTAATTTTTGCATTGTGTTTTATTCCTTGAATTTGTAAACAGAAAAGAGTTTTTGGATGATGAAGCATATCTATTAAGTATGTAAACAGACCAGAAAGGAGACATGAGTTTCTTCTAAATATCTTTTAGGGGAAGCAAACAAAGGCAGATGTTATGAGTAGTGGAAATCAATGCAAAATGAAATGCAACTGTTAACCTATCCTTATTACTCTTCAAAGACATGGAAAAGCTGTAACAGAAGGGTAATCAACATGATGATATTATTAGCAGTGACTTGTTAGAAATAGTCCTGATACAGATACTTCAGAAACTGTGAAATTAACCAGAGTCCCAACTTTCCCTGTTCATTTCTGAGGATCATACATAACTTAAAATATAGGCCCCAAATCAATCTCTTCATCCTCAATGCTTGTTTAAAGATTAATAGTGTACATTCAACATTAACAGTCCTAAAACAATTACGTCAACTTGGGATTGGTGAATCTAGATTGCTAAACAGTACTATGGGATAAATCTATTTATTTCAATCATTTGGAATTTTTTGGAGAAAATAAAGAGCTGGGGAATTCAGAGAGGTATGAGTTATTCATTGCAAACATTCAATCTATCAGTTTCATTAGATTACAGTGATGTAGCCAAAGAGATGTGAGTGGACAGGGGAAAAGGAGAATTTTTTAAAACAGAAGTTCGTCAAATACACCTTCTGGACTATTGCATGGTGTGATTGCTCCTGCCAGCTCATCACTAGGACACTCAGAAGTGTCTGAAAAGATGTTGATGATCCCAGGCTGGTTTCTAAGGCCTTTATGACTAAAATGGCCCCCAAGCTTAGAAAGTGCAAAGTAGGCATGGACTCAAGACTTGCAAGTGATCCTTATAAAAATTTCTTTAATTAAACAAAGAAACCTATTAAATTCCTGAAATTCACATACTGCCTTGTCAGATGCCAGATGTGTTAATTTAAGACAAGAACCTTACAGCAAGGATGCACTTTGCACATTTTCATAACATTATGTTTCTTCCAGGTGACACATCTGTAGCCTGGCTGATCCTTTTTTTCTTTTTTTTTCTTTTTTTTTCTTTTTTTTTTTCTTTTTTTTTCCTAATTAGAATAGACAGGTAATGATCTTTAAGTTCAGACCACAAAAGAGCAAACCATTTTATCATTTGAAGCTACAATGCTACAGTCTGTGTAGTAAAAGTCCAGAGTTCATTCTGAAAAGCTCTGTTTAACTTCTTCCTTTTATACTTGGAGGAGAAATGATAAATTAACAGGACAGTTATGTATGAGGTTACCCAGGAAAGCAATGGAGAACCATTACTGTTGGGAATTTATTGATGAGGACAACATACCAGTGTTCAGTCTGGATCTAAATCAATGTTAGCTCTTGATTTAGGCACTGAAGACAGTGTTTGGATACCCTTGGGCAGAAAGCTGTTGAGATGTAGTAGTAGTAGTGTTAACCACAAATCCAGCTCAAAAAAAACGAAGCTTTCCAGCGCTGAATCACATGGAAACACACACTGTGCTCTGATGGTAGAATTTTGAAGTCAGATGTTTCTGAGGTGGGGTTTGTATGATGAGAGCAACTTTTTGGGTTGGATGGTATAGCCAGAAAATCCTTCAGGCCTACAAATGCTTCTTCAAGATGTGGTAGGGATTTCTAGAATTTTCTACATTAAAGAAAAAAAATTCCTCGTACTAAGGGTGACTGATGGATCTGAGTCTAGAGAGAATTGCACAAATGCTCTAGATATTCTATCCTAATCCCTGTCTGATAAGTGTGCAGCATGCAAGTTTTTTTGTTTGTTTTTTTTGTTGTTGTTGTTGTTTGTTTGTTTGTTTGTTTCTGTACATTATAGAATCTGGGGCCTCAAGAGCCAGCAAGTTAAGCATTATCTTTCAATCTCATGAACATATGAACTTTATATGAGTTAATACTGGGAGCGATAGACACTTCCCCAAGCCAGGAATTTCCTCCCAGCCATATAAGTTCACAAGCCAGGTAAAGAGTCATGTAGCACATTGAGTGATTCATGCATGTGAACAGAGGGTTTTGAAATAAAATGCCTGTATAATGCATTTATAATTAAGGATAACCTCCCACCCACCTCATGAAACTGTCTCTTCTCCTCTTGATTGCTGACGGAAGCTGTCCGCATGCGTCAGGGGACAGCAGGCTGCGACTGGCGGGGTTCCTGTAGGGCAGAAGAGCGCCAAACGAGAACTCTGATTAAATTGCTGCGAGTGGGCAACCACCGTGCCTTTCATTCTGAAACAGGCACCCTGCTCAGGTTTCTTTTCCTTTGTAGTCTAAATTGCAATGGCCACAACTGGAAACTTTGAATGACTGTTCATGAACTTTTCAATAAAATTATGTTACAGCAACTCAAAGACCTTTTAAAAAGGATTATTTGAAAGGCATTATAAAGTCTCTGTGTAAGCAGAAATAAGGAATCTAATTTGTTACTTTTTCCTAAATCAAGCATTCAGCAACCTATAACAGAATTCACATGATAACTAAATTATTTCCCTTCCCAGTGAAATGATCCTAAGGACACAGCTGAGAGGGAGGGAAGGAAATAAAACTAAAAACAACAACAACAACAAAAAACTCCTTCTGTAACTTTTAATATTTCTTTATTAATCTTTAACTGTTGATGTGCCAGGCCTCTTTTTATGACTGGTTTCTGCAAAAGTTCACAGGGTTGCTTTTTTTTTTACTGGCGCACATATCAGCAGAAAGCAGAGTTTGGGGGAAGCAGAAGAGGAGCACACGTGGCTTTCCAGAACTGAAGGTTTCGTTTGCATACATGAGCCTGCATGCCAGAGCTACATGTGCACACATGTAGGCAGAGAGCAGCTAGGTAGCACAGCGTTTATTTGCAAGACTTGGTGATCACACATCGGTGTAAAATATTTCCCCCTCAAAAATCATTTCTCTTGCAAACATCCTGAACCTAACCAAAGCGTATCAGATAATTATTCGCTGTTTCATTATTTGCTCAGCTCTACTCTCGTGGGTGTGCTCTCATCAGCATTTTGAAAGTCAGCCCAAATAATGGAGCCTACCTATGAGTACAGTGTCAGCTAAGGATTCACAAAGCATAGTTCTGAATTCAGTAACAAGTGTTTTTAAAAACTGCTTTCTAGTCTCACTCTGAAACAGATTAGCATAAAATGTCCCTACCTATCAACCTAAAAAAGAATGTTTTGACACTAGCTGTGACAGGCTTTTTAAAATCAGTTTTACTGTTGCCCACTGTCAAAGGTAGCAGGACTGTACAACTGGTACACTTTTTCCTTACAGCTATCAAAATTTCAGCTTTATCTGTTCACCCATAATGAATTTCTTTCATATGAATCAATAATGTTCATCCACATTCAATACAAATATCTCGCTACTATCAGTTGAGAAATGTACAACTACATATCACTGGACTGTATAAATATAGTTTGTAAGCAATTTACACTGAAGATGATAAACCTTTGACTTCTACTACCAGGTGTCACTAGGGACCATGCCCTGTTAGGGCACTGCTGATGCTATGAGAGAATTTAGACCAGGACACCTGTCATGGACTATTGAAAGTGCTATTTCACATACTGTCAATTTGTCCCCAGACAAGTCATATTTTTAAATTTGACATTCTTCATGGTGTGCATCTCATCGAGTTGATCAGTTATTTGAAAGAACCAAAATCAAAAACAGCAAAATCTCCCGGTAAGTCAACAGCATCTCAAGGATGGAAGCACTAGAAATGTAAGAAAGCTGCAACTGGGAGGATTCCTTCTCAATTTTCAGAGCAAAAGAACATGTTGATAAAGTTGCGAAACCAAAACTAGCTGACACATTTCTTTGCGTAAATACCTCTTTATCCTTAGTCTGTTAGACCTTGCTGACCTAGGTCAAATTTAAACAGGACAAATGCAGATGGTGTGCGGTTTAGCTTATACAACTATTCACACTGAATCATAGATGTCAGATACTTCATTAAAAATCCCAAAGCTAACATTAATCTCCATGGCACAATATAGTCCTTACAGGCCACAAAAAGGAGAATGTGTTCTCTCTCCCTTGCTTCTAAGATATTTGATTCTCAAGAAGCTCACTGGACACCTTATAATAAAAAGTACAAAAAGGGCATTTATTATGAAAACATTTGATGAGAGGAAATAAGATGATATCTATATGCAAGTTAAGGATCTTAGACATATAGTGTTACAATCCAAAAGCCCGAATGGCAGTCAGATCTCTACTCATCCTTCTCAAGAATATTAAAATCCAACTTCTTTCCTGATAGCATCAATGATCAAAAGGCATAAACAATCAGGCTTTCTATGCTAATTACTGCACTGAAGTATTTCCTTAAGTAGTTTACCCAATTAAAAGGAGCAGCAGCCAATAAAATGAATCTTAATAATGGATTAGTTATTCACAATCCCTAATAAATAAATAAATAAATAAATAAAATAAAATAAAAAGTAGTTTTTGATCTATATGTATCATTTCTCTTTTTCATGAGATTTCATCTTTTTTTTTTTTAAATATATATTTCCAAATTCTTACAGAGTATGATGTTACCAGCCTCTTGCCTTTATTTTTATTAGCTTAATATGTGAATCATTGAAAGTTCATTAAGAAGCATTGTCAGGGTTAAAACAGTTTGAAGTAGCACAAAAAAAAAAAAAAAAAAAAAAAAAAAAAAAAAAAAAAAAAAAAT
>CM021767.1:31659101-31677629 GCA_011076525.1 Nettapus auritus | reverse complement strand
AAAAAAAAAAAAAAAAAAAAAAAAAAAAAAAAAAAAAAATCTTTAAATAAAGAGTTACCGTGTTTTATATTCAGATGGGGCTGGAGAAAAGGGGATAGCTTATGCTGCAGGAATATATTGCCAACAACACATTTAGAAGAAAAAGCATTTCTAACTAATCTTGTCCTCAAGTACTGATTAGATTAATACTTGGCAAAATTTGGTCATTATACCTTATGCTAACAGAAAGTCACACTCAGCTGTGAACTCTGTTTAGGCCATATGTTTAGGCCATCAGTGCTGCAGTGCAGGAGGGTATGTTGAGTAACTCCATGGTCAATTCAGAATTAGCAGGAGCATCACACAGATAATTGTTACCAGAAGCAATGCAGACTGTTTAGAGGGCGTGTGATTCCTCTGTAGGCTGTTCTCGCTCTAGAGTTAAGAAAAATACCCTGCTTTCTTCTTTGTTTCTCATTTACATGGTGTGATTTTATGTTTTAAAAAAAAAAAAAAAAGTAAAGGCAGAAACATACAACAGGTTTGGTCAGGGGCTTTGTCTGGAGAGCTTTCTGACTTGTTTCTGCTGTGTCCAAATTAATATGCCATCAGGGACTAACCTCATCTGTAGCACAACAGGTAGCTTTGCCTGCCAGCTGAGCCTGTGGCCAACTTGTCTAAATGCACCTCCTCTGCTTCACTGCAAAGTCAAGCTTAAGCCATTAACATGCACTTCACTATGCCAGGTGGAATGTGTTAGTCAGTCCTAGCTTGGAAATCTGCCAATGCAATCCTGCATGACAACTACAGAAATAAACCCTGGTGACTAGTGAGTCACAAGTCTCATAGAGCAATGTTGCTTTCTAAAGGGAATTTAGTTCTTGCTCAGCCAGGCTCCAGAGTACATTTTTAATGCAGTCTAAGTACTTGTGGGGCCATGCTCTGTGTTGGTTCCTACTCATTTCAAACTTTTGGTGGCCTTCGTAACAACCTGCAGAGCGCTCAGCTGAAAGACTGTGCCCTGCTAGCAAGCCTGCTCGAGCCCTAGGTAGAGAAGAAAATCATGGAAACATTCACTTCTGGGGCAACTTCTTCTTTCCTCTGGTCAGGAAAAAGAGGAGGTAGTTTGAAGGTGAAAATTCTGGTCGTTGCATGCCAGTCTCCTAATGCTAACGCCCAAGCATATACACAAGCACATGTACTCCTGCCTTTAAAGGGGTTTGGTTTTATCCCAGAGCAGACCGGGAATGTTTAGGAAAACAAAAAACTTTTGTAGGTTAGAAAAGCATTTCTCACACAGCTCTAGCCATAGTAATGGGAAGCCTCCAATGGTATTTACTATTTCAAGCAATTTTGGTTTCAATTAAATTAATAGAAGGGAAAATTAAAAAGAAAGGGCTGGGAGGGGGACTAATTTTTTCCTACCCTGAGGGAAAATTCAATTACTTAAATTGTTCTTTTGCAGAGGAATGAAACAATTGCAGCAGAAGGAACATTGGAAAATGTCATCCAATCTGCTTCTGAAACGCAGTTTATGCAACGAAGCACCATTTGTGTGGATTCCACAAATTTACTACAATTTCGAGCACTAGCTGGACTCCAGTTCTGGTGTCACTTGAAAACTTTATTAGGATTATTAAATCAGGGCTAGCCAGTTTTTTTGTTTGTTTGTTTATTTTCTCCTCTTCTCCTTTCCCAGAAGCACCTGAATGTTTTAGGAAATTAAAACATTAAAGTTTTAAAGTGTCTATTGCAAAAGCAACCACACCATCTAGGTCCATTCCTCGGAGGCAGCTGAGGCACATGGGCTCCCTTGGCATCCCAGCTGCACACAGGAGCTGCCCTGAAAGCCCCAGTGACTGAGACTTACAGTTCAAAAAAAAGGTTTTTAGGAATAAAGATGCAGAGAATGATACAAAGCATCTTTCCAAAAAGAGATCCCTAAGATTATGTTCACACAACCAGCGAGTGAGTGTCACAGTTAAACTGCATTTAGCACTGTGTAATGAATAATCAGTCTCTGAGACTGTTAGGCTCAGCTGATGCATGCAGTCAGTTGGGATCGTGAGTCACAACAGAAGGGCGCAGCCTGAATTAACACGATCCCTAACTTCACACAGACCCTGACAGGGCTCACCTTGGGATTCTTTGGAGAGTTTTGCAAATGGTATCTAATGTCTATCCCATTAGTCTTCTGTACGCACAACAAAAGTGTTTTCAGAGAGATCATTCACTTTCTCTCCCCGTGCTTTTAGGAACGATTCCATCTGCAGCTGGTAGGAAAGGTAAGTGCTAGGAACTCACATGAAGCAGCCTGAACTCTCCAGAACACAGGAGAAAATACTGCTTCAAAGAGCAAGCAAATGAAACCAAACCCAAGAAAATAAACACTGTAGCCAACATTTTCCATAATATACCGCCTTCAGCTGGTTCTTGTTTTAAGTATATGGTAAAACTGAGTTATCGCAGGTGCTGCTTTCTGGAAACGCCCACCATTACAGCTGATAAGATAAATTCAAAGAAAAAAAGATCTTGAAATGGCCTCAAAGAGCTCTCTGAAAAAATTATATCACTGCAAGCCTGCAGATTTTGGAAATCAGTCTAGTTTTCACTATGCCAATATTCACCCCTTCCATTCTGTACGTATGCAAACACATCTCATCCTTTTGCTGACTGAATTCAACTCAGACTAGCACAGCCATGAATTTCATTAGTTTCACTAAGTTTTATCCCCTTCTCTGAAGCAGCATGTTAGTGATGACAACCCTGTGCTACTAAATGAATCTCACATTTACACTGAGTGCCAGGGTGCTTTTAAAATCCTGACTCTCTTTTTTCTACTTTGTCATAAGTCTGCCTGGCAAAAATTAAAAAAAAAAAAAAAATAAAAAAAAAAAAAAAAAAAGCAGCCAAAAGCCAAAGGGGGCATGTTCACTTTCAGAAGTCAACAAAAGAGAGGGGGGTGTGGAAGAGAAACTCTTTAATGTTGCTCAAGAAAATACTTTTCAGTCAAACCCCAGCAGCATAGCGCCCAATTCCTGTCTTCAGCAGCAGAGCTGAAGCTGCCGGTGCTCAGGGGCGATTGGCAGTCTGCTCTGGGTTCCTTCACAGCACTGCTAATCTCCACTAATACTCTCCCATGCTTCATTTAATTTCACTCTCAGGGCTCTTTTTCAAATTCTTCCTCCAATCTTAAACCAATGCCCTTATTGTTTAGGATTCCTTTACCCTGACAAGGCTGACCTCAGATATCCTCTCCTCTTTCCTGCTCTGTAACTCAGGCAGTCCACTTACTCATTCATATGGTAACCACACATAATGGCCTCCACATTAATTAAGTAATTTTGGTTCTTTAAGGTACTACAGAGGGGTTTTCAATCTCCCAGTGCCTTTCAGGCCAATTGAACTCATTTTTTTTGTTGAGCGGGCCAGAGAGTACATGGAAGAAGAGCCAAGGAGAGCATGCTCTCTCCCTGAGCCATTCCTTTCATGCTGCTGCAGGGTTAGGCCAAAACAACATCAGCAAGTCTAATTTGCCCCAGCAGTGGATGGGAAATGACTAAAAACCTTGCAGATTAATTTATGTCAGATGTATGCTTGAAAGCAAGTGAGAGCAAGAAGGAATGAGAGAGCATTTACACGGGGGGGGGGGGGGGGGGGGGGTTAAAAAAAAAGAAAAAAATAAGAAAGAAAGAGAGAAAGAGAGAGAAAGAAATAAAACTTGCTTTTTTTGCAGGACATAGAAAGACCCTCTTTCAGTTCTCATGGGAGCTGAGTGGCCTCAAGACAAAGACAAAGTCCTACCTTTGCTTTATGGTTCTTTTGTTTGATGCTTTAAAGTTATCAGACAATTCAGTGAAAAATCAGAGGAAGGAGAAGATGCAAAATTATACAAAGCATGATGAGTATCCCTGCAACTGTTGGCCCTTCTTGCAAAGGCTGCACAGATGAGACAGAAAAAAGTGTTTTTTTGTTTGTTTGTTTTGTTTGTTTGTTTGTTTTTGTGCGGTAGTGGTTGTGGTGTCTCTCACAGTACCAGAAAAGCAAAAAGGTGGTAGAAACTTTGTGGCAGTCTGAAGAAAATAAATAAATAAATAAAAATAAAAATAGAAATTATCACTGTTCTACAATCAATATTGAAATCAAAAGGAAACTGCAGATCAATAGATGATATAGACTGGATGACATTGCAACTGTGACAGTCCTAGGGAAGCTCAAAATCAAACCATCATTCCTGTTAAACCAGGAGACCCAAGTTTTTCTCTGATGGCCAGCTGTGATCATACAGATGCGATACCTCATGGGAGGAGTCCTGCAGTGAGCTATTGAAATCCAGGGGCTGTAATGCTTAGCTAGGTACTACTCAGTGTGAATTATCAGAGAACTGCATTTTTACACATTTTTTTTTTTTCTGTGTGCAATTCAACATGTGACAACTGGCAGTGGTTAGACATCTTGCTAGTATTCTCAGCAAGGCTAAGAACAATCATCTCTATGTCGAATCTCTCTGGTTAATGGTGTTGCAATACTCGGGAAGTATCACGTGTGGTGCTACCACCGTGCAGTAACCATTCTGTTGCTAAATAAAGCTGACTTAATTTTGTACATTCTTAGAACTCATATCCAAACTGATCTGCCCACCACATCTAAAGCATTTGTTTACTTTTTATGCATCCATGCTGCTTAGTTTTAAGATGACTGCCTCAAAAATTCCAAGGAAGTTCAAAATAAGTTTCCTTTAAGAAGCACAACATTAGCATGGACTCATCTCTGGTGAGAGCTGGTTCTGCGCCAAAAGTTTTGAGACTTACTCTTCATTCACCCTTTTCTTAATCCTTGTTTTATCATTAATCAGATACAGAAATAGTAATATCCAATGAGCTACATAACATCTAAATTCTGATCTGATTTGACAGCAGAAACCTAACTGTAAAGAAGAGCTGAACAGACAAAAAGCCCAAATCTAAAAAGAGGGAGGAGATGTTTCATGAAATTAGACCTTAACTCTTGGTTTCAAATGAGACTAGTACTTAGGAGCCTATGTCACAATTTTCAGCAAGATGTCAGGTACAGCTAATACAACATTTAATACTGATGCAGTTAGATTTGTACTCTTAGCAGTATCACCTATTTCAATCTAGAAAGGAAATAGCAGTATAGAGAAGCAGCAACATAGTACGTCTTTATATCTATAAATGTGGTTGTGCCAGGATGTTTTTCCAATAAAAACACATCCAATAACCTAGATGGTTATACCGGTGCCAGATCTTCTATAGGAGACCAAAAGTCTCAGATGCCTTAGATGTGTGTATCACACCAATTCCACTAGAATTTTGGCAGGTAATAGCATTTTCAGGACTACATGGAAGCACCAGATCACATCTGAGAAAGAGAGAAGGTCTTAAGTTACTTGAGCAATGTGAAAATATTATTTCTAAGACTGATTATATGTGCAACAATTCACAAGTGAAAAAATAGGTTAGTCATCTTCAAAAGAACAGAATTGAACAAAGCCATTCTGAAGATACAATAACAAAAGTAAATAGATTATATTGGCAAGTCTTTTTTAAAAACCCGTATTTCTGTAAAATGGTAACTACATCTATTAGTAATACATATAATGCTGAGCATTTGATCTGAGACAAAAGATATACTGTTATCTTCATGTGTGTAAGAACAAAGTAAGACTGTAAAGATAAATTCAATGACTTCTAGATTCTGAATTTCCTGATTTAGGCCCACACTAGAAGTATGGTAACTGAGTGAAGGGAAGAAAAGGATTTCCCTTATTTTATCTGAACTTTAGGAACATGCCTGGTTAATTAATATAGTCTGTCAGTTCTAGGGTATTTCTGACTACTCTGTCAGAAATGTGGTGGTGTGCCCATGCTGGAAGACACCTAGTTCAGGACTAATCTTAATGGTATCAAAGCCTCAATCATCTACCACAGGTTCAACAGTGTATTGTGGGAATGTCACACACTGACTTTTTCCTTGGAGATTCACAGAAGATTTGAGAATATTCCATCAATATGGTGCAGCAGGTGCCCTGCTGCTCTCATGTCTAGATAAAAACCACTCCTATTGCTCACTGACTGGGGAGAATTTTAAGCAAGGACTCTGAAGTATCCAAGACTAGCAGAATAACGTGAGAACTAAAGCTCATTCCAGGTACTGGCTTAATGAGCCTTTCCAGATCTATGCCCCATCTAAGCATTTTTGGACTATACCAAAAATACAATTGCAATAGCCTTTTCTCATAGCAGAGTTCATAATTTTTATATGTTAAGAAGACTGTACACAAGGAAGGTGTATAGATTACAAATCTCTCAGCATTACTCCTGCCATGAAGCCCTTCAGCCCAGTAAAAGTCTGTATCTATTTGCCAGTGACTAGCTATCACTGTCAGACTTTTATTATTTCACAACATAAATATCTGAAAGACAGTTGAATCTCAGCTAAGCATTACTGTGATTTTAATATTTGTATTAATCTGTTTATTTTTAATAGAGGAAGAACAATGAAATAATTACAAAGTTTACAGATAGCTTAAAATTTGGTATCCTTGAACAGCTGCTTGTGCTCAAGTATATTCTACACTTCTTTATCCTTTGACTTAATGAAGCACTTAAACACTATTTTTTGCATACATGCTAACATATATTTCTGCCAGGAATAAACACAAAGTGAGAACTAGCAAATTGCTTATCAGCAAGGTACCTTTGTTCTGCATTTCAAGAACATCTTTAGAAGTCTGAAGGGCAGAAATCAGATCCCTGGAAAACAGTTTGCCATTGCTAATTCTTTAAAAAAAAAAAAAAAAAAAAAAAAAAAAAAAAAAAAAAAGACCTTTCACATATTAAGAAGGCTAGGAGATTGTTATCATTTCCTCTGTAAGTCACAAAGACATACTTTTAAGAGAATTCAGCTAGGGATTGTGCATTCTTAACAATTCTGAATAGTCGGGCCCCAGTTATCTGATATCATCATCAAAAATAAGACCCTAAAATATATCCATGGGCTTTACATGAACTCCTTGTATTTCTCTCTCCTTGTTTTTCATTTTAAATCTGATCCACTGTTTGCATTTTTGGGCATTTGTAGATACTTGATTTTACTTCCCTTACATTCAAATAGCCAGTGTATGAGATGTTTAGGTTCTGGGCCATATCATGGCCTCAGCCACGGTAATGGAAACCAAAAAACTCCATTCACTTGAATAAGCTCCCATTAGTGAAGGTGTGAGCAACACCCAGCTTTCACACCTGATTTGTGGTGCCCTATAATCTTCTGGTGCTGGGGTCTCAGAAACATGCAACTGTTTGAAACTGCTGAATGTACAGCTAAGTCCATTCCCGTTCAAGTCTGTACTAGTGCACCATTTAAGAACTGTTTGGGAAAAAAAAAAAAAAAAAAAAAAAAAAAAAAAGCTAGACACTTTGACCTAAGTTTCTAAATTTACCAATTCACTATACATTTTTCTTTAAATGTACCATGACTCAGACATGCATGCACTTGCAATCAGTGTACACAGTGAAGAGCTACACACATTTAATGTGACAAGCCCTGTTTGCTTTCTCTATAAAACAGAAGAGGTCACTGTATCTGAAACAAACCTGAACTTGAAGCTAGAGTAATAAGTAATGTGAGTGCAAACAGACCAAGCAATCTCACCCTGAAGTCAGCACGAACCAGCTGATATTCCTCACTGCCCCCCTGCAAATGAGCTAAGTGAGAAAAGAAAAGTATTAACACTCAGAAAGCCCAAAGAGAGCTTGCTTGCAGTCTGATAAATCCACTTGGAACCACCCTGCCTTCCCAGGTGATCCCACTTCACTCTCCCTACCCACCACCACAATCCAGCAGCCTGAGTCCCCTTTCCCTGCTCTCATGAAGGAGGGAAGAAGTTTGCTCTAAGAAGTTTATAGTTTACCAGCTGTGTGAACAAAGTCAGACATACTGAGCTTCTGTGAGCTGAGCTAAATCAATGAAACATCACAGCTCAAACCTGATGCTTTATTTCCTTCAGTCTGAGGTTCTGCTCACTATAAATGTGACCTGGACCAGCACGTCTGAGATTGTGAAGCAGAGAAGAAATGAAAACAGAATGTGATTGTACGTGAGATCAGCTCCATGCTGATGTGATAATACATTCAAAATTCTCATTTCTGTAGAAAGCTGACCACAGGCACTTCATCAATCAGTATTTCGATTTGTAATGTGTTCCGTATGGTTCTCTGTCATTACTTAATGGGGAACATCCCCTCTGAAAACATCTGACTCGGAGCTCTGCACTGAGAGAGCTGCTCATGTTTCAACCACGTTTCCCAGAAACTGAACACTCAGCAACATATTCATTTTAGTGACAGCCACTACTAATGAGAAACAGCCCTGTGTTCATCAAATCTTTTACAACCCCCAAAATTTTATATTAACAGGAAAAAAAAAATAATCACTCATTTACATGATAGCCAAATCTCTAGAATCTCATCTTCAGCATCCTAAAGCTTATATTTAACTTGTATTTAACCGGTGTTTGTACACGTCCTTTTCCTATGCCTTATATTTCCCTCACTGTTTTTCATCTCTCATTAAGCCAGTTGTTCTGACATATGTTCTGCATATCAGGAACAGGAAGCTGGGGCAGGAGTTGCTGGGTTTATCAGAAGCTGAGAGCTAGTGAAAAAAAAAAAAAAATCAGTGAGTGCATCAGAAGTAAAAGGCTCACACAACAGAAAGGCCTAAAGAAAGCAATTTAAAAAGTTGAGGTATTTTACTGGAGAGTTAGATTATTTTGCTGCATCAGTGTCCTTTATTCAGAACATCAGGGGATAGCTGATCTCAAACCTGTTTTCCTTTTTGGTTTGTTTCCAGTGTTTTGTTCTTGTGTTTTGTATTTAAATAAAGAAAAGCTTCTATGCAAGACTGCAAATTGCTAATATATGAAACAAAAATTTAGGAGACCCACAACTCATACAAGTTGTGAAAAAAAAAAAAAATAGAACGTGAGAAAGCAATGACTGTTGAAGAAGACTGGAGGTAGCAAGCACTGTACCTTCATTTAGAAAAGCCTCTACTGGTTATTCAGGGCACCACTTTGAAATGGTCATTAAAACAAAATAATAAAACAGCTGGATGTTCAGTATGCCACAGAGTCTAATCAGCAGGATTTCTGCAAGGAAAACCTGCATCTCACTAATCTGCTAAAAATTATTTAAATCTACCAGCAACATGGTGACAAAGGATGATTTATTTTCATAATGAACCTGACAGAGGCAAAGCAGGATAGCAGACAAGGCAGCCCTATGTTAAGAATGAGAGTTCTGCCAGCCCGCAGGCCAGGTGGCTTGCTCCCTTCCTCCCAGAGACTTCAGAAGGATTCATTCCAGGAGTAACTGCTTAGAAATGGAAGGAAGGGTTTTACAATTGCTTACATTTACATTATGATCTGCACCAACGCAAGAGCAATTTTCATTTTTCCTTTTTTTTTTTTTTTTTTTATTTTTTATTTTTTTTTAAAGAGTATTTTAATCAGCTGGCAAAATGCTACTAATTAAGTGCAGGCCAGAGTTGACTTTTTGACTCATATACTAAGTTCAAAGCATGATTAATTAGCACTTTTCATTTCTTAAAATACAGGAATGTATTAAGTTTCATCACACTAATAAGGTTTACATTTACTTCCTAAATTCATCGCTTTTAAGACTACGGTCCCTCCAGAACCTCGGCTTAGCCTGTACAGCTCATACGTTTCATTTTCACTATGGAAACCAATTATAATCTGAGAAGAAAGAAACAAAATCCAAGAAGAGCACATGACACAAAAGGCCCTTAACTTGTTAGCTTACTCACTCACTGGTTTCAAACAGAAGAGGCAGCAACTCCACTTGTTGGGATAGAAATCATTGAAATGAGAAACCCTTTGAAAATGCATGGTGTGAGAAGCTGAGACTGAAAAAACTTGTCTGAGACAAGAGCTGTTATAAGTGAAATCAGAAAGTTTCAAGTGATTTGAAATACAAGAAGGAAAAAGTTAGAAGTTAATAATCCTCCTGTAAGAAGCTAAGAATTTGAGATAGAAAATGAGGAAAGTACTAGGGCTAGAAATTAAAAGAAGGTGCTTAAGGCAGAGAAAAGGCCTTGGAAAGAGACATAGCACTGAGCAGTAAGAGGTTTAGATTCTATACAGCAAGGTTAATTTTAAATGGGCTGAAGAACTTTTGAAAACAACCAAACAAAAACCAATTTACACCTCACGGGTGATAGAAAGTACTACCATATAAAAGAGAAAGCTCAAAGAAGGGGGGGAGGGGAAGGTAGATGAGACCAAGCTGCCCAGCTCTTGGAAGTTTTTACAGATTTACATCTGCAGCTACTGAGCTTCAAGATGTGACAGGTATCATTTCACAAATGAAAAAAATAGCAGATGATAGAGAAAAATTATTAAGAGGTTTGTCAAAGGAATCACTTCTAGAAGCAAAGCCAAGAAAACAAGAACAGGAATGTTGTCACAATGCACAAGCAAAAGTCGTAGCAGCCGAGAGCCATCACACAGGTAGCAGGAGCAAATGTCAGCACTCATGAAAAGAGATGGGAGCTGACAGGGCCCATGTTAAGTATTGGGCTAATTCAGGTAACTAGCTTGCAGATGCAAGAAATTAGGTTGCAATGATGTTGTCTCAAAACATGAAGCTGATTAGAAGCACTGCTGAAAATGACTTTTAGTGTGTGCTTCACTACACTGCTTATCACACAGGTGACCTTTTAGTTTACTTCGTTCAGAAAGTGCATACATGTGCTGTGTTGAATTCTGGCTTTTTTGTTTCATCTCATCTTTTGCTGGCACAGAATGGTTTTAACACGTGGTAAAGAGCATGTAGGTTTTATGTGTGCCTTGTACATATGTGTTTCTTTTGGTGCCTTATGAAAACCCACCCATTAGTCTACCAAGGACTGAAGGTGCAGGTGGAGGAGGGACCGTGCTGGAATTCCTGGCTCCTTCTGGATTTAAACCCATCCTACAGAGAAACTGGGACTTCACTGACAGACCAAGGATAAATGAGTAAATGAAGGCCATAAATAAGCAGTTACCTGCTTTGTGTTTCTGTGGCTTATATCTCATGTTCAGCCTATTGAAGGGAGCCATGGTGGTGCTCCTATCACACTCTACTGGCTAGGTGTCTGTAGGGCAGCCAGTCCCTGACTCCTGCTGCTACCACCCTTTTCCCATTGCTGATAACTAATTACCTATAACTAATGAGAGCTGTCTCTGTGTTTCCATTACTAATAACTACTTATTAGTGTTATTGTTGTTGTTATTATGCTAGCAGTAAGCTAGCTCAGTTTTTATTAACATAGAATTATCATCAGCAGGTGAAACCTGGCCAAGGTGCTGGGGTGCCACAATATAAGAAGGACATAAAACTGTCAGAGAGTGTCCAAAGGAGGGCTACAACAATGGTGAGGGGCATAGAAGGGAAGATGTATGAGGAGTGGCTGAGGTCACATGGCTTGTTCAGCCCCGAGCAGAGCAGGCTGAGGGGAGGCCTCATGGCGGCCTGCAGCTCCCTCACAAGGGGAGCGGAGGGGCAGGCGCTGAGCTCTGCTCTCTGGGGACAGTGACAGGACCCGAGGGAATGGCATGGAGCTGGGACAGGGGAGGGTCAGGCTGGGGGTTAGGGAAAGGTTCTGCACCCAGAGGGGGGTCAGGCACCGGGACAGGTTCCCCAGGGCAGTGGTCATGGCACCAAGCTGCCAGAGTTCAAGAAGCATTTGGACAACACTGTCAGACACAGGGTCTGGTTTTTGGGTGGGCCTGTGTGGAACCAGGAGTTGGTCTCCATGATCCTTGTGGGGACCTTCCAACTCAGGATATCCTATGATTCTGTGCAAGATTTTTTTGTTGAGATTTACTCTTCTATTTCCATGTGGCTAAACCATCATTCTGCATGTGTGCCATTCGCCACCAGTAACAAACATCTCTAGTTATCTTTCAGGAAAAACAGCTGCCACTGTGGTCCTCCACTTTGAGGGTAGGGAAAGTAATTTCTGATCGCAATATTTTTTTGGTTTTTATGCAAGAGTCACTGGGTGACTCATGTTTCTGTTTGCAGTTCAACAGCTGCAAACTGCCCCCCTGAATCATCAGTTTGGATGAAGCATTATTGCCATGGTCTTCATCATTGGTAGAAAGGGTATAATTAATTGACCCTTCATTTCATAGCCTTATAAAACATTATTGCACAATTAGACTAGACAGCTTTTGTTTGGAAGGGATGCAGTGAAATCTGAGAATTGGATTGTGAGGGTGCAGTGTCGAAAGTTAATCACAGTTACTCTCTTAGCTTCTTTTGGTGCTGATTTAAGAAATTGCATTGATACAAGGTTAGTACAGGAAAGAAGAATGGTCATTTTGAAGGGGTCTTATTGCAGCCATAGCTGAAAATTTTAAATAACTTTCATCTTTAGCATGTAAGCATCTTGATTTTTGGGTCCTATCGTAATGTAACTTTTTGGAATGCAGTTTTGAGTGCATAAAGAGGTTTAGGGACTTGGTAAAGGGCTCCCGATTTCCAATACATTAAATGTTCACTGTGGGGATCTGAGACTTACATCCCATTATTAAGCCTGACCTTTAGCGTGCCCTGATGTTCAGCACCCTTCACTAACTTTGAGAGGGAATTTATGCCATGCTGCTTGTCATGTGTGACTAACATAGCAATGTGATTGATTTTCACATCTTGTTATGTGCCCTCTGCATAAGAAGGACTTTACAACAACTGTTATTAGTGATGAAAATAATAATCATCCTAATTTATGTTATTAATTACACAGAATTACAGGAAATTATTTAACATCACATCTGCATATAAAAATTACATGTTCCCCCAAAATACAAATTAATTTTAAATGCTTATGGAAGGTTGCTAAGTAACAATAAAAAAGCCATATTTATTAGGATTAGCACACTTCATAAATCTTATATTGCTTAAACAATAAGCAAACACTAATTTTATGAAAATATGACTTAATATTAGCAACCTTTTTACTGCATCAATACAGATGTAACCATTGAAAAACAATTATTGAACATATTTGTCAATTATCAAATATATTTCTCAACAAATATATATATATATATATATATATAATTGGGAAAAAGCAGATAAATGTCTTCTTACCTCTCACTGCTTTACTGTTTAAATATTTATTCCAGAGAACATACAGGATTGTTTACCATATTTTCATGATATGCCATATAAATGTAATATACCACTGCAATATAAATATATTTATAGCAGTTTCTTATTCTATGTTAGCCATCCTTAGGCATTAAACATAGGAACATGTACAGATCTCTTTATTAATTTCTACAGAGGTCAGCAGAAGATAATGAAGTTATGATGAAAAGCACTTTTGTATTTGAGGGACGTACTGTCTTTTAGCATATAGGCAGCCCACTACTGCCCAGTACTTCCCAGTATTTTTTAATCATTCTGTTTTCTGTTTTTAAAATACTCAGGTGTTTGGATTTTGGTTTAAAAAAAAAAAAAAAAAAAAAAAAAAAAAAAAAAAAAAGTGAAGTTATTTGCTTTAGTTAGATGGGTGTCACCTAATAAGCTTTATTAGATTTCAAAACGCAATGTTTTCACATCTCTTTAATCATTCCCTGAGCACAACAATTGTATAAATAATTCATTAGTGGCAAATAAAATAAGGCCATAACTCATTTCCAGAGATGTGTATTTATTCCAGACTCACAATGTTTCCAAACTCCTTTCCTTTAACGTTTTTAGTTGCATGTAGGCCACAGTGACTGAGTTAGGGAAGCTGACACATGGAGATCGGCACTCGCTAGAGCAGCCCGAGGATGGTGTTTAGCTGCACACACAGCTGTTGGAGCAGCTCTTTGTGAGTGTTACCAGGGGATGCCCACTGAAAGCCTGTTTGTGCTTTACAGGGGAAGGAGGGAGGGCTTCTTTACAGTCATTCAAATTAATTTTCTGCTAATGTTGTACAATCTCCTTCCAAGTTTTGAGTCTCCTGGCACATTTTTGTGCTCCCTCTGACCTCATCATCATATAAAACATGACTCGGAGAAAGAAAACAGGTGGAGGCTCAGTTTTAGTGCTTCCCATTCTGCCTGTACTGCTTCTTCCCACATGACTGCCCTCCTCCTCCTCTTCCCTCCCCCTCTTCAGCTACCCGACAAAAAGCAACAAGTGAAAAACTAACCAGGGAAATGCTTCACAAAAAACATTCCATGGCACCCTCTCCCCTATACACATACAAAGCCAGCCTTAGTAATAACCGCAGCCATCCAGCAAATCCTAAAAACCCCACATAATGAACGTATGAAAGTGTGAACTGCTAAAACGTGTTATTCAGTTAGCTCTTGGCGAAACAGTTTTAACATAAATAGGTTTGACATGTGACTGGAAATATACACTTTTTCTTTCTTTTTCTTCTTTTTTTTTTTTCCCCCCTCTATTCTTCCTTCTCTTTTCTTTCTCTTCTTTTTCTTACTGGAAATGAATTATATTCAGAGCTCTCTGGTGCACAGACAAATGAGACCTAGCATATTTTTAACTTGATTACATTCTGAAGTGATGTATAGAGGCGCATAGCTACAGTAAGTGATTCCATGGGCAGAGAGGGGGAGGGAGGGGAAAGCCCTCCACGGATATGATAAGGAAAGCTGGGATGAATTGTGGGCTCTGTTCTCTGTTACCAAGGGTGGCTAGCTGCTGCTGCACTAAAGGCCTTTATTCCCTGCCTGTGGGAAAGTGGTGGGCGAAGGCTGCGTTCTCAGTTACACTGCACATGCAGATTTTAATTAGCTGGATTAAAAACAAGACCGTATCATGTCCTTTAGCAGTATTCTATCTAGAAACAAAAGATTTTCTTTCCTGGCTGCTGCAAGCAGCACAGTGAAGCATTAATAAAATAAATAAATAAATAAATAAATAAATAAGGTCATGGCAGTTCAAGATGAAAGGTCACACATGATAGAAACTCTATGTGAGGGGGACATCATGTTTATCTCTGTGATAAAGGAGCTCTGTCCAGGCAGGTCAGCACAACTTGCCTCAGCAATAGGAAAATATAAACATATGGGGTGGATAGATGGTGGAGTAGGGAGTTTGGCAAAGTGGGTTCAGTTGTGGAAGTAGAGAGGGAAAAAGAAGAAAAAAAAAAAAAAAAAAAAGGAGAGAGAGATTTGTCAGAGAGAGAATATAAACTAAAAGGATCTAACTTTAAAATAGCTAGAGAGGTCAGAAAGAGCATGAGTTGAAGCCAGGGTGCTGCCTGCCTAGCAGAGCTCGGCACTTGTAGGGTGTGAAGAAGCATCCAGCCTGCAGTGGCACCCTCCGCTAGGAGGAGGGAACACCCACGTGGGCTGCTGGGCTCTGTCCTCACACACCACAGGACACTGAGGCCTGGGCAGAGCCAGCACCCTCCTGCCCATGGAAAGACCGGGGTGATACCCGCCCCGGGATCAAGCATCAGGCCTCTGTCTAATTCCAGAGCACGCCCACGCTAGAAGGTGCTTGGGCTGAAGTTCTTTTGTTGTTAGCTGAGCCACTAAAACTATTGTTGTCTTTGTTGTTGTTTTTAAATGTAGGCCCAGCTCGCCCCCAGTGAAGACCAAAGGAATCTGCATGTACTTCCAAAGCAGCGTTTGCGGCTCTCTCACCCGCAGCCTCCAAGGCTTTGCCCTGGAATGCACTGAGCACTTTCAACACCACCGATATCAGTGGGAGGGAGATGTCCTCTGTGGCTCCACTCAAGATCAGACTGCACAAATAAACACATTATGGCCTTGCAAGCCTTAACTGTAATTGTCTCACTAGGTCTTGAGTAGAGTCACTGACATGTGCAGGCAACCATGGGAGAGTGCTTCGGACTTAGGGTACAACATGGCAGGAAAAGGGAGCCAAAGGATGATAGACCAAATGTTCCTCCATGTTCCTCCTCTGCTTTGCTGAGGTACTTCCTGCTTTTCAAAGTCCAGCTCAGAAGAAAAAAAAAAAAAATCATTTCTATGTAAATCATTCTGGGCAACTGTTTTATCCTTTTCTTCATAATGTTTTCCTTAAAAAAGATTCACACAGTCCAGGCCAGGTATGACTGTGCATGTTGGGCTCTATAGCCTCTTTTATGAAGCTGATCCATGAATAGGTCAATTAAGAAACAAAGAGGCTTTTTAACCTAAAAGGAACATTGGGCAAAAGCCCACAATCAAGTTCTCATGGTTCGGCAAGGTGCTGCACATCAAATGACCGCATTAATTAACAGCACACTCAGCCTGTAGCAAACCCAAGGCAAAAAATGCATTAGCTTAAATGTCGTTGAAATCAGTACTTGTCAGCTTTAGTAATTCAATCATATGTCTGAGCTCTAAGAAAAGTAAAGGCTAGCGCTGGAAACCAGAAACCTTCTGGATAAAACAATACTGTTTTTCATTTTGAGCAGCAATTTGGTATAGTAGTTACCTACCTCACAAACTGATAATACAATGATTAAAATGTCCCAATTCTGCTGCTGCTGAGATCATTGGAAAATCATGGTTTAATTCAATACATGCAGGTCATTTTCTGTAATCTCAGTAATACAGCATGGCTTAATATAATCATTTTGTATGATGAGCTTTTTAAATCAACTTGCTCTCCAGTGCCATTTATCTTTAGAATAGAGAAAAAGATTATAGGATGAATTGCCTGATTCTTATTTATATTGCTGCAGGCAGAAGTATAGCATAGTACTGTGAAGGATAGTTTTACATGGGTTAACTGGGGTACCAGGTGCAGAGAGTTAGCTCTGGAAACAGAGCAGCCTCTCCCCACATTAGCACAGCCATCCCTGTAGAATACTTCAGGCTTATCCAAACCCACCCCCAGTGCTTCAACTCTGAAAGCATCTTGACACAGGGGTGAACACATTTATGTCAATTTTTCAGGATTCAAAACAAATTCCCTTCCCAGACATTAAAAGTGCCACAGAAGTCAAAGGGAATTTTATGCTCACATCAGTTTCAAATGCTTATGTGACCTTAAGCACCTGGCATGTTTGTATCTCAACTCCTTGCAGCTTTTAACTCTTTGAAAAGTTATGGGGTGCATAGTCATATATGATCCAAGTTACTTGCTTGAAGCTGCAGGAGCTCATCCATCAGAGAAGAAAGCTGAAGCTGGCTTTACCAGAACCTAAGCCTGTTTGATAACACTGTGGGTCATTCAAAACTAACAAGTTTTGAACAGGCAACAATCCAATTTCATTACTCTATGAGATTTTTTAAAATTTTTATTTCAGTACTCATTTGGTAATAGACAGAATTAGAGGAAAAAAAAATCCAAATATGAGGGAGGTAAGCAAACTAATAATTATACTTCTCAGTGGCTTCTCGTCACTGAGGCCAATAGGGGTTTTCTGTTGACTCCTGACAGTAGGACTGAGGTTTCACTCTGACACTAAATAAACTAAACAGGACCAATGAAGCATGGGCCTGAAACCATCCGTACTACTAAATTGGTCCTTGGCATAGTTTTGGCTCAAGCTTGCTTGTGCTCTTCCAGGCAATGCCAAAACATGGTTTGGGTATTAACATACGCCAGGGACCGTCTCCAGTAGGTATTTTGGATGTGGCCACTGTGATTTGGAAGATAAGAAGAGTTTAGCTGTGTGAATGCAAGCTCTTCCATGCCAGTTGGCTTCAAGGAAAAATCTCTGACCAGTTTTGTTTCATAGTTTATATGTAGTCAGTGTGTCCAGGTCTTCCTTTCCTTTTCAGTCTTACCAAAGCCAGCAATCAATACTGAGTCCAAACATTGGCACGGTAGCATAGCATTCAGTAGGGTGACAGGATTAACATCATTTGAACATGTAGCTCTCCTAAATGCAGCATGGTTCATTATATTTTAAATAAAAATACTCTTATTTGGGGAGGGGACTAAAGCAGACCTAGAATTAATAAACAACGACAACATAAAATAATACAAATGATTGAAGAAAAAATAGGCCAATTTGTTTCAACTAATTAGGAACTAGTTCTTCATTACTATAAAGCTGTCTGCACAATGAAAAAATATATATCTGGATAGTCTTTATTATAAATACAAACTGTGACGTGTAAATTCCAGGTATACTGTTAACAACATTAAAAATGCAAACTCTTAAGTATTGTAAGGAAAAAAAGAAAAAATGAAAAAAAAAACACAGTAGGTTCTAGATGGAAGAAAACAAGCATTTTAAACAAAGACCTCATTTAAAGAAATAATGATCAACATGTGGCTTACATGTAGTATATGGCAGCTGCAACAACATTCATATCTCAGTGTGCCTGCTCTTAGGCAGAGAAAAAGAAGTGCTGAAAACAGTAGCACTCCTCATGGATCTGCTCCAGATCCCACAGAAGTCATGGAGAACCTACCCTCCATGCTTACTTTCACATTCGGGCAGCACAGCAAATGTTGAACTAACAGACCACAACTATGAAGCTCTCTCCCAACAGCCAGGCACATAAGAAACATTTAAAAGTCAGGATTCCGG
>CM021767.1:31644192-31659001 GCA_011076525.1 Nettapus auritus | reverse complement strand
GGGGGAGAGAAAGAGCAATAAAAAGGTGGCACCACAGCCACCTGGTTCCTTCAGCAATCTGTCTTGCATTAACTCTGACATCTCTGAAGGCCTTGAAGCCTTCAAGATCCATCAGATAAATAATCATAGTGGAGTTTTCAGGAGGTGGAGTTTTCTTTTTGGGTGGGTATGTTTCTGTTTATTATTATCCTTAATATGATATTGCAAAACACATTATCCCTACTAGAAACACTCATAACACAATATCAAATGGTCACAACGTGAACGTGAGTCCTGGATCAGCTGGCCTACATGTTCTAGAAGGATCATTATTTTAAAGTGTCTGCTGCTGGGAACTGAGAAACAATGACATCTCTCAGGAAACATATTGTTCTCAACTCTGCAATGGACTTCTGATGCTTTTGCCCCACTATCCGATCATGTTATGGGGAAAGAGAAGGCAGTGGGCTAGCTGACCTCTTCTCCAAGTACAGCACCACTGTATTGGGGAAGAAGATAAGGGCTGGCTCACAAAGCGATAAGATCCTTCTACAGCTGCCCAATGACAGACCAGATTGTAAGAACTGTGAAAGACAGGCTCTAGCAATTTAAGAGCTACATCAGAGAGACAACAAAAGCACAAGTTCACGCACCCCCAGATTTTCCATACCTTCAGTGCAGATGGGCTGAAGTTCCTGAAGAAGGGCTCCAGCAGGCATGGGTGTATCTACCCAGCAGTGGAGTGGCAAGTCTGTCATGTTTGGCTTGCTTAACTTTCCCACAATAAAAGTGTTTTGTGTCAACATGAGTCAATCTAAGAACATGGATACTCATCTCTTGATCAGGTGTATTCTCTCGGATTGTTTCCCACATCTGGTCTGCAGATAGGATGCCAGTGTGAGGTAGGAAGCTGCACAGAGGCCTCCAGTGCCGGTACATTACATCAAACACCAGGAACTGCAGAAATGGCACCCTATTGTATGTGGACTTAAAATCACACCTGGGAGAGGTGACAGGAGGTAAAATAATTTCCAAGTAGTTTCTTAAATAACTAATACAATCTGTTTTGTTGTTGGTTTTTGTTTGTTTGTTTGCTTTTTACATCAGATGGCATTTCAAGATGAGGATGTTCCCACTAAAAATACAAACCAATATGAACTCTGTAAACCTCTAACTTACATATTAGATTTGAAAGCCCAGCATTACCTTGATAAAGGACAAATCACTGAAAAACAAACAAACAAACAAACCATAACTGATATTAAACAATATAAGTAAAGGAACAAATGAGAGGCCTAAATAATTTCTTGCACCTCTGTTCTCTAGAGATCAAAAAAGAATAAACATTTTCTTTAGGGTCTCAGACCTGATAGGACTGTGGCATGCACAATGCAAATATGCTTTGCTCCCAAAGAACTGGCACCAGCATTGCTATTGTGTAGCACAGCTTTAAACCTGCTCTGAAGCAGTGTTGTAAATCAGGACTCATTCCACCAAAGTCAATGGAGCTAAGTGACCGTAAAACTGGTATGACAGAGAAATCAGGTTGTTAACCTCTAAGTAGAGCTTGCACTCCTCTCACAGCCTCTGTTTGGTCAGGCTATATTTTATTCATTCAGAGTATGAAATGAGAGCCTCAAGCTAGGAAATGAGTATTTGATTGTTGTAGAGCTATGCTTGATACAACTTAATGATACTAAAATTTTAGCATAAACTTCTTGGCCCATATCCAGTAATGCTGCCTAAATTGGAGTGGAGGTGTCTGGTTCTAACCTCAAACAACAACTCAGACCATCGTCTGCCCACACAGCCTAACAATATGAAAACCGAAAAGCAACTGCAGGCTTCCCTCTTTGACCTGGAAGTTCCCACGACATTTCCCCAGAAACATTTAAGTGTCCCCCAAGGAAACAGGAAAGACACCTATCAGATAGTGGCAGGAGACAGCTGTAGGATTCTGGTCCTTGCTCTCAGGAATAATGTGACCTTTTATGTTACGCTGTTACTGAACACAGGCAACAAGGGCCAGGAACCAGAACCTCAGAACATCTACCATAACCTCCATGTTTTAAACGTGGGCTTTAATTGGTGTTTGCTTCCTCAGAAGATAATTTTTACCTGAATTCGGAGTGGGCTGAGGTGCTTAATATTCACTGTTGGCTAACTGGAAGGGAATTTTCCTTCAGGAGCACTGAAGGAAATCCTACTTCATCGCACTGTAGGATTAAAACACATAGGTATGCAATTTAGGTAGTCTAAAGTGCTCCACAGAAGACGTAAAGTACTCTGAATTCAGGTAATGCAGCCGTATGTATCCACGGGTCAGGAAAATAACTTCTCTTTGCAAAGAACCTTTAAACTCCATGAAAGTGTCACGTTAATGCTCAGCAGTGATCAGAAGCAGACAGGATGTCAGGAGTCCTGTGGAAGGGAAGAGAGAACAAAGCAGTTTTGTTCATTTGCAAATGCCATTTTATACATTCACAGTGAATACCATGTACACCTCTGATCCCCTCACCTCTGAAAGGGCATAGCAGAAGGAGGAAAGCTACACAGGGCGTAACAGAGATTATGTGATGTGTAGACAACTTCTTTACTTGGAGATTTTAGGTCACAGAACATTCCTCAGCTTGGAAAATGGATGGGTGATGTGTGTTTAACATTAAATTATGACCAAAAATATGAAGACAGCAATAATATAAGAGCTAGAAAGGCATGCTAGGAAGACTAAGGGACATGCTTCCCCTTTATACAGCCACACTGTGTTGCAAAGGTCACACTGTACAAAAATACAAAATACAATTAGATATGCTCTTTAAAAAAGACCCATGAATGGCTATGGAACATAGAGATAAGGAATCCTTCAGTTTTTCTTCACATGCACTTTGAAAATCTGATCAGTCACTCCATTTGGAAGAGATTCTACAGGCGCTATCATTTCACTAAGTTTATAAAAATACCTTAGATGACAATACAATGTTATATAGTAAGAAGAGCAGTTTTACATACATATCAAAAGGAAAAAAAAAAAAAATGTTAACTAGATCTGGATTTTAAGTTCTTCGCTGTTCAGAGGCATCTGGAACATATTTAGTGATTAGCATTATTAGCTATCTGTTATGTGATAACGTGGAATTGTGTGCAAAACCAGTCAGAAGGCAGCTCCCAATTTCTGATTTCCAGCTACGTTGTAATTTTAAGGCGTTTATTCATCCTGTTTAGTTTTGGCCCTAGTTTGGCTGGAAAGGCATGATAAAAGAGCCATCAAAAATGTGAGAAAATGTCAAGGAAAATACATAGCTTATGTATATATATATATATTCAGCAACCAACTGTCCCAAAGAGCAACAGTAAACCCTGAATTTTTGCAGCTCTAGTATGTACACCTCTGTCCCTGAACAGAGGGGAAGAATATACCAGAGAGGAAAGCCAAAAAGCCCTGGCCCAGGTTAAGTGGGTGCATTTCAAGAGTTTTGCTGAGCTTTCACCCTGGCTGCCAGGCCATCCTGGCACTAGTGCTCTTTCCACAGCGTTTCAGTTTCTGTTTTCTCCAGGTGTTACGGAGCTTTCTGTTTTATCAGGGGGCAAATTCGGGTTTGGCAGGCACAAAAAAAAAAAAAAAAAAAAAAAAAGTGTTGTTCAGTTTCTCTGGGAAATGTAAACAGCATCACACCCAGCTAGCACTACCAGTTAGTGTAACAGCAGAGAAGGCTGCTGTTCATATCTGGATTTCACTTCTTGAACAGCATGAAAAGTAAAATAATTAGTTTGAAAAGGCTCATCCATTTATCCTGCTGACACAAAGACCTTCTTTGTTTTATTTTATGGGATTTTAAGGGTCTTGTTTCCCATTTCTGATTATTTAAAAAAATAAAAAATAAAAAACAGCGATGCCTTTTAAAAAAAACAAAACCCAAAAGAATTTTAAGAGGGTGGAGTAGTTTTAGCCTTCTGTTTGTATGATTCCAATAGGTGTATTTAAATGTAAATGCTACCCTTTCACCCCTGAGCCACCTATTCTTGCAGCCAGCAGAAAGAGAGCATTCATGGTATAATGTCTTTATGAGGACAGATCTTACACTTAATTTCTATTTCTCATGTGAATTAAACTCTTTTATACACATTTTTGTGAGATTAAAAGAACAATATTAGTCTAGTGGCTCAGCAGCCAGATCACTGCCCTGTCACACGGGAGACTTGGGGTCAAAGGTATGGCAGGCAATTTAGCTGGGAAGTGCGGGACTGAAACCCCGCTCACTGCACGGTTCAGTCCTTGGTTCCCTCTGAAGCGTTTAGCTCTGCACTGCCTGCTCCCTGGGGCCAGCCATAGCCACCCTGCGTCCAGCTCCTGACTGGGAACCCTCCCAGCAGCAGCTGCCTTGCAAAGGCTGATCAAGAGAAGAGCTTGAAATCCCCAGGTATCAGCTGGGATCCTTAGCAGGGGGACGACAACGTGACACTGAGTTTGTTGGAGCAGCTTGGATCCTGCTGTGGCAGGGCAGAGCTTCACTGAAGCACAGGGGGCCCTAAGTGCTCTGTATTAAGGGACTGATTTCTCAGGCCGAGAAAAAGGTTCTTTCAGTTTGCTTAGAGAAACTGTAAAATAAATTAGTTAAGCGCAGGCCAGGCCAATTGTTTTAACACACTTCACCTCCCTTAAATCAAATTAAAGTGTTAGGGCTTTTCAGAATGATTTTCCCCTGTCTGGAGCACGGTTGCATGTGACCTCAGCTTCACGCCACCTTTATGCAGCTTGTAGCATGGCATCAAAATGTATGCCTGCATCGTGTGCTGGTGTGTGTTCGGCACTGCTGGGTATGAGAATTATTCTTCGTTTTGGGATGCTGTTATAGGGCACTTTGTGAAGGGTGACATTCAAATGCTTAACACTATGACATTTTTCTCCTCAAAGATCTTATAGTCCAAGTCCAAGCCCTGTTATTTTCCCCTTCCTCAAGCCGTGTGATGCCAGACAGAGAAGTCTGTGTGTGCCACAAGTCCAAGCCCCTATGTCAGGCAGTCCTGCTTGCTTCCTTCCCTTCCCTTGCTGCACAGCCTGTGTCTTGCTGTGGCACCTAACACATGAAAAGCAAGGGGAAATAGCCTATTATTTTAGGAGGTGTAGGACCAAGCACCTGGAACAGTGAAATACTTGGAGAGCACTTCTGTAAATGTTTTAAGCTGTAATATATTAAACAATTAAGAGGTGTTGGTATTTCTGTGCTCCAGGGCATTTGAAACAGGGAAGTTGCCTTTAAAGGCACCAAAGCGGAATGTGTATGGTCATGCTCTTTAAAAGAAAAACTACCTCTTTTTCCCCCCTTTCAGCAAAAAGTCCAAGTTTCAGCTGACTTGCTCTTTCAGCTGAGGAAATGAAGCCAGGTTATTTTAATGCTGTTTTAAACAGCTAACTCGAGGAAAAAAAAAAAAAAAAAAAAAAAAAAAGTCCAAATAATAGACTTAGTTACCTTGAAAGCTCCACTCAGGTAATTTAGAAAATAGTTTGGCTAATAACCTTAATGCACTGCTTGTATACCCAGGACTGTCAGCACTGCAGGTTACTGCAGGTTAATCAGTAAATTGCTGCTACCAGCTACAACCAACCCGTAAGAAATCCAGCATCTCTTATGTCTTTGCTTCTGTTTTCCTGACAACAATAAATTGGTGTCTGGGCACTATAAAATTAACAATTTAAAAAAAAAAAAAAAAAAAAACACTAACTGAGCAAATAGTCAGAATTTAGTGTAGTAATGACTGTTTAGTTAATTCTTAAAAAGCTCTTCACAGTGTGCTTAAACTACGTGAGAGCAAAATGCAAGTTCTCTTAGACAGGTAGACAGTCACACACGACACATATTAGACATGTATACATTTAGATGTATACATAAATTACACTCAGACAAGCTCAAGGAAACTTCAAGAGAAACAAGAAAAACAGTTACCTACTAGTCTATAACACCAACAACTGCACAGATTCTCTGGAAAAAAATTAGAATTGTCTGTTCAAATATTTTGAAAGGATAAATTAACAATCAATTTCACCAAGCATTTTTCTGACCAGAGGAAAAAAAAAAAAAATAATAGAATCTAAAAATTATTAACCGTGGAAAATGACTGCTTGAAGTCGCTTGTAAGAAAACAAACACAGGAATTGGCAACTTCTGTGCAGCTTTAGCTCCGAGGTAATCATGGCAGGCTTTTGCTTTAATCACTTATCTCAGGGCAGCCCATCAGATTAACAAGGAAAAAGTATTAAAACTTAGTGAGTTACTGGAATCTTCTGGAACTGAAAACTCTACAGATGGTCTGCAACATATTTGTATAGAAGATGCCCAATTGTTGATGGGTTTCCAGCTATTATAGTAGCATAGTAAGAAGGCAGATACTGGGCAGTGAGCACTGAGCAACTGTTGTCACCGAGCCTTCCCCTCTTGGCTGCTTCCCCACTCACCCAACGAGCAGTTTTGGTCTCCCAGAGCAGAGACAAAGGTTGCTTTGGAGAAGCCGGGAAGCCTAAGAACACCATGTAGATTTAGAGCTGGATAGGAGGTATTGTGCGGAGGCCATGCCCATTACTCATCCGCTGGCAACGGACTCTCTTCCTTTTGTCTGGAAAGACGGTAAACTTTCAATGCCATCTGAAAACAGAAGGCCTTTCACGGAGTGCAAGAACTCTGCCATCTCAATCATGTGAAAATATTGTAAACACTTTCCCAGCCCCCATTCAGCTGTCTGAAAAGCAGAGCTAGAAGACACCAAACAAAACAGGAAGGAAAGAAAAGGGTGCACGTTGCGCACTTCGTTTCACTTATATCTTTACTCCCAGTAGGAATTTTGCTTGGAATTTTCTCCCCCCCCCCCCCCCCCCCCAATTAGTGAACAGGGTTAAGTATCTGCTATGGGGAAAAGACAGTTAAAAGCCTATTCTATATTTTATTTAGAGGGAAAATTAAAATCCATCGACCGAGAGTTTGTCTCCAGCAGAGCTCTCATATTTCCTTACAGCCCTTGCAAGAGTAGCTTTCAAACATACTACAGGACTTGGGTTTCTCTTCCAGTGCTCAGGTTGACCCACCCCTGTGAACTTTTCCCAGGAGGGCCTTCCCTCCAAATTTCTAAACACCACACATGCTGTTTTACTGACATATCTTAACATATATAATACCAAGTCCAGTACCGGAGTAGGAAGCCATTCACAAAGAACATATTCCATGAATATATGCATGTGTATATACATACATGTTTACATGTCTATCAAATATAAAACATATGCAAAAGTATATTTCTCAGTTTGCATAACATTTTAAATTACCTGCCTAAGGCCTTCTACATCGGTTGTGCTGGTGCAACATACTATTCACTCTAGGCAGTTATTTTCACAGGTGATTTCAGCACGGCATGTGGTTACATAAAAGTGATGCAGTTTCTAGCTGAAAGAGATGAGCTTGTTCTACTGAAGTCAGTGACTACTTGAAACTTCATTGTAATTTTGAACCACAGTAACGCATTAGTGCCTGGCTTCTTCACTATTCAAAGCATGAGACGTTGACTTAAGCCGGTCAACTTAGTATCGGAGAAAAGCAAAGAAAAATAACTAGGCTGGCAGTAACTAGGGAATACATTTTGTTTTATTCTGTAGAAATCTTGCTTTAGAGCAAGATCTGTTGATGGTTTGGTCCCTGGCCCAGTTCTGAAAACAGAGCGGGCAGGTACTGCATGTGAGCCTGGAGGTATTCCTCCTCCCTTGATTTCCTCTCACTCTGCTGTGGATGGAGACAGTTTGCTGTCTGAAAAGGATAGTTGATTATTTAAGCAGAGGGATATTAGTCTGTGGACTACTTCTGCTATCCAAATGAAACACAAATGTGAAAATGCAGGTCAAATGGTACATGAGCCCATGTACATTCAAGGACGCTCTGTGCTCTGTTCCCCACCATGCTCACCCAGCTAGACTGTCCCTTGGCATCCCTCTGCATTCAGGAGTCTATGTGTGAAAAAAGCACATATATCTGGGAGTTCACTGGGCCCCTGGATGTTCTTCAGGCTTCTCTTCATGTTGATACTGGTATGCCCATTTTGTGTCTTAAAATTTTCTGCTCTGACTTCTGCCCTACGAGAGGAAAGGCCATACCTTTCCATGTACTAGAAATGTGCACCTTATGCTGGTGAAACCAGCAGCTGCTCAATAAATCAGGATTCATGTTCCCAATTTACATAGAATTCAAGGACTTTAATACACAAAAATGCATGAGAAGTTATTACCAAATAATGTCAGATGTGGCACATTGGGAAGGCAGGTTCTTTTCACTATCTTTCAGTATACCCATTATCAGCATGACCTATTTATGATTTTTAGAGCCAGCACTTGAATTCCATACCTCCCCACCCCCCCTCAAAAAATATATATATTTACATTAATTTGCTTGTAAAGTCACTTTGACTTTCTATACATACAGTGAGAATACACAATCATAGGTTAAAGAATGAGAAAAAGTATATGCCAATAACTGAAGCAGGGGTTGATAAACTGAACGATGCTTTGAATTCACAAATGCATTCCTTGAGGCTGCCTTGCACATGCTATCGCAATACTTCCCTACTCCCCATCCATTTTATAAAAAGAAGCTGCAATAAATTAGAATTTTATGAGCCTCCAAATAAAACCTTCACTAAAATTGAAAACAAGACATGGATGTAGAAGCATATGGCAGGTTTATGAGAGGGAAAAAATAAATAAATAAATAAATAAATGATCCCAGGGCAATAAAAAACCTGTCTCTCTCTTTCTTGGTCTTTACAAAGCAAAAATTACAAGAGACAGATGAAGAAGTTTACTGTACAATACTATGTGGGTATATCCTCCAGCAAAGAGAAAGTTTTCTTACTCATTCTTCTGATGCAAGACAGCATAACAAGAACTATTCTTAAGATCCATTTTTTGATTTTCTTCATAAAATACTTCAGAGTTACATATGGAAATGAAATACCTTTCTGCTTTGATCCTTAGTTTAAGGGTGACCAAGAAGAAGTGGCTTCCTGGTCTTTCATTATGGTTTTCTTTGGATTTAAAACACCTGACCTTCTGAATTGTGTTACTAACTTTTAAAGAGCTTTACAGGAAAAAGCCAGTTGTTTGTTTGTTTTTTAACTATTTACACCTTTGTTCCAAACCTCAAAATGATTCACTGTATGTACAGTTTCACTTTTTTTCCCCACCACCACCATTTCTCCCATCCTTACCGTGCCCCCTTCCAGGTTAGTGTGTATATGGGATTTTGTTTAGCTAAATGATGGAGTGGCTATCAAGGATTCTTTTGCTTTGTTTTTAAATACAATACTCCACATTCCAGAAATTTCTACCAGACACAGTGGTTTGGAACTGACAACCACTGCAAGCAATGAGATTTGGATCTAGATCTAAGTTATTGCAAAATAGCTAGAGAACTTTTCGGTCTTCTATCTCTAAGCCCAAATTTTCATGCTAAGCAAAGGGGATATTTCTGTAACATTTTAGTTTAGAAGTGACAATTCCATTTTATATTTTTCGCTATGAGAATAAATGCAGATTCTGTGCTGGAGTAAGACCCATAAAATACTAACTTTCATTTGTAGAGGACACAGATGATACCAACCATTTGCAGACAGTACTATATTGGCTTAAAAGCACATTGATCTGACTTTTTTGCTAAACTGATCAGTTGTGAAATGGTTAGTAGCATTAACTATTAAGTTATCCTTACTTCTGATACCCAGTTAAAAATTAATTGGAAGTATGCACAAGGGTTGCTCATCGTGCCCCATTCCTCAGCTGCCAAAGACAAACAAATTCTTAAAAGAAGGTGGTAAAAATGAATTCTTTCTGACTTTTATTTTGTTAGAGTTTTGTCTTTTCTATTTTGGCCCTAACTCATAGTTACCAGTGTACAGTCCTGCTGGTTTATTCAAGAGATTCTCCTCAGATATCTGTAGAACTTCAGTTTTAGTCTTGTTCCAGGTACTGAACGCCCACACAGTATTCATAACTTTTCACGGATGGGCCATCTGAAAAACTTAGCTATGGAACAAACATGAACTCTTTACACCTCTCAAAAGCCATAAGGGATGAACTTAAAGAGTTTACCAGGTTAATATTATATAGAAAATTTAGTTTGATATTAGGAATTTGAGAGTGATGACAAAAAAAAAAAAAGTGTATTTCACAGACTGCAGTAGGAATAATACATTGGCTTTTTTTTTTTTTTTTTTAAAAAAAGTTCCAGAACCCATTAATTTTTTTCACCCTAATTATTTTGTCATACAAAATACTCATACCTAAGTATTGTCACAGTGAAGGAAAGTCAAGCATCCTGGGGGGGTCTCTTAAAGTCTTCTGGATCACAATCCCAAGCAAACACCTTTCTATAGTATTTTCTACAGTGGTATTAGCTGGCAACAAGTCACCTTTTGATTCAAGAGTTCTCCCAGCTAGCGTATGAGTGACCAGTACCCAGTTAAGGCCTAAGAACATTCCCAATAGGAGTTTGGCTAGCAGTGCAGCTTTATGGACCTGCTCCACAATTCCCCATGGAAAAATCTTGCCTTTTTTTTTTAAATGCAGTTTGTTTTGCCCGCTGCCCTGAACATCTACATTTGCCCCCCCCTCCTCTCTATGCAAGATGCAAGACAAGTCAAAACACAGCTGTCAAGGTCTAAAATCAGCATCAAAGCTCAGTAAAAGCAAGAGGGAAAAACAATATGCTTTGTTAAACAATACTGCCTCAGATCTTAAAGGGTTATACAATGAAAGTAATACCCCCTTTGAGTTCTGTATATGGCACGCATTACCTAACAACCTTAGTCAGAACCCCACTGTTTATGAGGTGATGAGAAAAGAATACAGCTCCCTCTTGTCAGTAGGACATCTCCATTGCCCTGCAGGAATTTTTTCGTTATATTTCAGATGTATTGAATCTTCTAGACATTAGAAAAGCAAAACATGCACTGTGCCCTCTGGAGCCATCATCTTTCTTGGTCAGTTCATAGGTTCACCAAGGTCACAGAAAACAGCCTTTACATCATAGGTTTTACCTTTAGGCTGTTTTATTCCTCCACGGGAACCTGAAAGGATTTAAACAGATTTATCAAACCAGAAATGGAAATATTTATGTTTGGAAACACTGGTATTTCTAAACATTTCTTATTTCTTTCCTTCCCCACTGATACTGATTCCTAGTCTCTGAGCCATGTGAAGCAGTTTAAAAGTTATTTCTCAAGGGGAAAAAAACAAAACAAAAAAACAAACAAACAAACAAAAAAACCTGCCCGCTAAGTCATTCCCCCACTGTCCCTTAAACATAGTTAAAGTTTTCTGCTGCTGCACTATTACTATTAGTGCTGCCACTCTGTATGTATAAAACCACATATTTATATATATATATTAAAAAAATACATGTGTTTGTTCTAAAATATTTTTCATATAAAACTCAGCTTTTGACGTTTTATTCCATGGATATCCATTTTTAAGGTTAACATGAAACCTTATGATGATCTAATCTGATGATCTATTTAATGTAAGCCATCAAAAGTAATAATAATAATAATAAAAACCTTTTTGTTAGGATTCTGATCACAGTACATTTCTTTAATAAGAAGTGTACTTTAAATGCTTTAAAGATGCAGATAGTCACTTGGAGGAGAAAAAAAAAAAAAAGAAAGGAAAGGAAAAGAAGAGAAAAGAAAAAAGGAGAAAAAGAGACACTTGCTGGAAATTCCATTTGTTCTTTCAGTTGAGCAGTGAGGCAACAAAGACTAGGGCTGACATCACAGCCCCCTAAAATACCTGTTCTGAGGGAGTCTGGTCTTCTCCAGGGTTCTTCTAGGAAGGACCACTGTGGACTCTAGTGTGCATTCTAGTCTCTTTGCCAACGCTGAGGCTTAGTCCACCAGGTTCAGGAAGAATAAGTTATACTGAATAGTACAAGATCTCTATTTATTTTTAAATCCAAACTACCAGATGAGTTGTCACACTTTTTAGCCCTGAAAGGTCTCCCAGTGGGAGAATCAACATCAAGCTTAATATTTTTATGTGTGTAACAGGATGGATGCAGCCAGAAACACATTTGGTAATAATGTTGTTCACCAGGTTGAGGGGCTGCTCTTCTATCACAGCCGTGATAGAAGATCACGCACTTTTTGCTGCCACTCCATTTCAGCTGACATTTCACTTTTTAAACAGATAACAGGGTGTGTCACACTCCATTCTGGAAGCGTGAGTAAGGAATGGGGAATACTATAAACAATGAGCTAATGTTATGATAAATTCCTGGGAAAAAGGAATGGGTTTGCAAACATTACAGCACGCTGTCCTCATTCAAGAGGACATCAAAAAGAAAGACCTGAAATGAAGGGAGCAGAGAGACTTAAGACTAGATAATGCAAACAAGTTTCCTCCTGTAGAGGGGCTACAACTGAAAGAGCATAAGCTCTGTTCTTCCTGCTAATTTACTCACCATAAGACAAAGACCATAGTCTAACAGTCATAGACCATTACATAGCAGCAATGAGATGGAGACCACCACCTGTCATTTCACCTCAGTGTAGCCCTTGCTGTTCTTCCTCAGATGTACATGAAACCCTCTTCAGGGTGAGAGGGATCAGCTTACCACATGAAAACATCCAGGACACCCCTGCACCACATGGTCTGTTAAAGATAGAAGGGGCTGGAGGTAAGGAATGAAGATACACCTGAGCTACTCAGCAAGGAAAGACAGCTTGATGCTCATCAATTGTGAAAAGAAAGGGGGGGAAGAGGAAGAAGGCATTTTAGATTCCAGGTAAGCAGATTAGCATTTTAGCTGGTCTGCAATAATGAAAGTGTGGAGAAAAAAAAATAAATAAACAAAAATAAAAGCCACTTTTCTCTTAGCACAAATTAACTACTATACAGCACCAGAGTTTTAAGTCTATGCTAGATGAGTGCCCCTGGCCATCAGCCAACTAAACATAGGATATAAATATTCCAGCAATGTACACTCTCTCTTCAAAGTGACCCCTCCCTCTTTCCCTTTCCTTGTGAAACCCATTCCCCTCAGAGGGGAGCTGTGTGACTGCAAGCTCCCCTGGACTGTTTCCCCATTTGTGACACCATACCAGGAGCATCTTATCTTTCCAAAATGCCTGGAGGTCCACGGAGGAAAAAATAAAACACCCATACCGCCTGCTAGTGCTTGGCTAGGCTTGCAGTTCTCAGGCTGGCTTTTGTTGTCATACCCAGTTTGAGCCCAAGCAAATTCCAATCCACTCTTCTTCCTGAGGCTCCCATTTATTTAAACAGGTGGGACCAGACCTTCTGTACTTCCCAAAGTGCTGCTGCAGCTGAACCAGCTTAGAAAGTAATTCTGCCACAGGTATCAATTAAGAACAGGCAATGGGGGGATTTTCAGGCTGCAGAGGGGGTAAGAGCAGTGGAGTTTTGGTGCTGGCAAAATAAATAAATAAATAAATAAATAAATAAAAAATAATAATAAAAAAGCAACGCTCAACTTTTCTGTAACTTTCTTAGCTCAAAAGACCCTCCAGCCAAAAGACCATTAGTTGGAATTGCTGCGTAAACTTAATAACAATCTTTTTTTCATTTAAGGCTGTCCCACTATTCTATTATCTGTCATTAATTTTCCATATGTTCCCCTTACCACCGCTCTTAGGCTGGGTTCAGTTTACAGAGTTGGATCAGATTTCTTTACAAGCCAGGACATTTGCTGGCTTGCTTACTAGCTTGAGGCCAGTTATGTTTGAGTGAGGCCCAAGCAAAACAAGTAAGATTTGGTGACTTTCCAGTGAGTAGGCACCAAATTGACATGATCCAAGGTTGTTGTTTTTTAAAAGTTTAAAAAAATTAAAGTAATAGTTTTTCATTAATTCACAGCTGCTGGATGATACTTGCTAAAATATTGCAGCATCCCCCTGCTTGCTATGAAACACAGCTTCTGGTTCTGTTTTCTTTACACTTACCATAATGCAGCGGTTTCTTGGTTATCTGTATTTTTAATCACAGATTGGCAAATGCACTGGTAACTTGGGAGAAAAGTGACTGATGAGAGCAAGATCAGCGAACCATTTTGTTTCCAGTATTTATACTAGATAACAAAGTCCCGTGTTTGCAACTCTCTCTAAAAAGCATTCATTTTCATGTGAAACCCTCCTCTGATTCAAATCTGACTTCTAGAAACATTTATTATACTGTCACAGCAACTTAATAAAAGTAATTAAAAGTGTCCTTCCATCTAAGCCTTTAAGATAAAATATTGACTACCTAGATAATCACTCATCTTCTATGTCTATAATTTTATTCTTTGTTCTCTCTGTTTTTAGCTTTATTATTCTCAGAACATCTGAACTATATTTTAAATGATTTTGGACAAGGACTACTGTAAATTGCCAAGAATATTTGGGTGCCTCATGGAAATGCTAAACTAGAATTTCAAAAGAAATTCAAGAATGAAAGACCTCCAGACCTTTGAAAATCCCCCACTGTATACTCCACATTGCATTTGTACAGAAACTAAGATAGCAGAATCAGGGTACAGACCAAAGGTGAGACAAAATGAAAGCACCAGTGTTGGGTATTGCATTTCAGGTTGAGCATGCTAATAAGCAGTAGTCTGAAAATTCTTGAGTGAGAAGGGATTCTCACAAAACAATACATCTTATTAGCCTTTTGGGAAAGGGGCATAGGGTATATGTGGCAAGGGAATACCCTATCAATTTATAGGATTTTTTTATTTTACTAGCAACATTGTGAATAGAATAGAATAGAATAGAATAGAATAGAATAGAATAGAATAGAATAGAA
>CM021767.1:31518141-31644182 GCA_011076525.1 Nettapus auritus | reverse complement strand
AATAGAATAGAATAGAATAGAATAGAATAGAATAGAATAGAATAGAACAGAACAGAACAGTTCTGTCAGAAGAGATTTTCGAAGATCATCAAGTCCAACTTCACTAATGTGTGAATTTAGCTGTTCCAAAGACATTCCTCTAGTTTTGCTTCATAAATTTAAGCACTGTGTTATGGATGTCATAACAGATGGCATGTGAAAGTTACGCAAATGCTGAAAATAAACATCATGTCGTCCAAACTGTTAATATTAGTAGTACTTATCAAGGCAACCAAGACCAAGATGCGGTAGAGCTAAGCATTTACTGAAATACAGATAAATATTTTGGTCTGGACACAAGCAGGATTTAGGCCCCACAGCACTGAAAATTGCTGCTCCTGACTCCTAGGTATGCGCCTGCCTGGTGGGATCCAGAACTTGGACACTGAAGAGTGCAGATAGCCCAGAGGGGTGAGCATTAGCTGCCCAAATTAGCCATTAGGAAATGCTGAGGATATTGAAGTTATCTTAAACCTCTCTGGAATGTCGTTGCCTATCTCAAGTCAGGGATCTCCACCCTCCTCCACCAAAACAATGAGAGAAGTGGGTGCTGCTGCTGCTGGGCTGCTTTACACAATAGGACTACAACTGGGGCACTCCCTCCTGCTGCAGAAGCTCTGGTCTCCCTTCCCTCTAGGCATGAAGGGATCTGTATTATCCACACCTGCACTAAAAACTATCAGGCTATAGGTTATCCTGCTCTGGAACATTCCCACTCTTTCCTTCCAAAGCTGTTTCTTTTGCTTTTGGCATGTTCAGGAAATGAGCCTAAGGAAATGAACCTAATCTAAACTGAACATCATAGCAACTCTTTTTTTTTTTTTTTTTCTTTTTTTTTCTTTTTTTTTCTTTTTCTTTCACATCTAATATTTTTAAGTGGGCAATTTATTGGCTATCTGAGGTTATTCACAAAGTAATAGGAACCTCTTAAATACTACACCATTACCATGTCCCAAATTGCTTGTGCTTCCCTACAAAACAAAGTAGAGTTGGATAAAGGAAGGGTTAAATAGTTGAATATAGAGAAGAGAGAACAACCATAGTCAGTTCTGCAGAATGGAGCAGCTCATACCACCAAACCACAGGGATGTCTTTTTTCTTATGTTTGTTTTAAGATTTATGACATGGGGAGGAAAGGAAGGAGATGGAAAGAGAGAGACAATTAGGGAAGAAACCAGAAAAGTTCATTGACAAAAGGAAACAGATCAGATAGGAAAAGGCAGATTTGCAAATCATTGGCAAAAACTGTAGCTGTTTAGTTATTATACCCCTGCTAAGTTGGACAGAGAGCATAAAAGGGGGAAGAGGAGAAAGAAGAGAACCCACACACGGAGCTCACTGAGAGCCCTGCAGAGATCAGAACTACTAGGGAACCACCAAATATCCACCAACAACCACTAAAATTGGAGCTGAAAGAGAAAACACAATATTAGGGGGTAAAGCCAGCAAAGAGCAGTCACAGAAGCCAAGAAGGCATGAGATTTCAAGGAGTCAATGGGGTGAATAGTGTTAAGAGCAAGTGATAGGTAAAGAAAGATGAGGTTGCAGAATAGACCTGTGACTGGATCAGGAAAATCCCATTGGGGAATTAACTACACACTACGGGTTTCTGTGCTTAGACACAAAAAGCTTTACAAACCAGATTGTTGGCAAAACTTCATGAGTCCCACACTGGAATAATTAAAATAAAAGCTGTTCACTGAAGTTATTTTTGGTGGGCATGTTTGGATCAGAGAGTGGAGTTGTTGAGCACAGTATAATACATGCCAAAAGTCCTATTATGTGCCTGCCACTGCACCCTGCCATACTTGGAAATATGTTCAAAAACTGTAGTAGAGAATCCTTATTGGCTTCACACTTGAAGGACAAACCAGCATTACACGTTTCAGTTGGAGGCTGTAGGGCTGCTGGTCGTGAGCCATTTCTCCGGGAGACGGCGGCCCCCTTGGTTGAGTCTGGGCATGGAGACATTTGCTCTGTGACAGACCTCAGAGTGGTCAGGGGGCTGGTCTAAATCGAGCATTCCTTAGGGAAATTCCATATTTGAGAAATTATCAACAGATTCACTACACATTTTCCAGAGGAACCAGGGCATAGAAGTCAATGAAAGGTTACTGCATGCAGTTACTTCCTATCTGATGAAATGGGGTGCTCATATCAAATATACTTTCACAGGTGAAAGGGGCTGGCAAACCAGATGGTGAAGCATTAAGACCCATTAGAAACCTGCCACCCTGCTCAGGTATAACAATTTTGTTTTCTTGCAATGGAGTTCCTCAAAGGAACCTGGAGAGAAGCTGGATGCTTTTCTGAATGTCCTTTCACCACAGTTTTTTCCCCAAAAAGCTGCATAGTATGAAAGCTGCTGTAAGTTGGAGACAAATAGAATACAAAAACAAAAAACAAACAAACAAACAAACAAACAAACAAAAAAAAAAAGGTTCTGAAACAACAAATGTGAACCAGAAATTTCAGAGGAGGAGAGAGAAGGAACCTTTTGATTATGGAGATATCAGGCCCAGAGCCTACCACTGCTTGTATGGAAAACAGGTAGGCATCTAATTACATTCATACTTCTGGAACTCCAGGCAGATAACCAGGCACATAGCTTGAAATGGTTGAAGCAATTTTAAAGCACTGCAACAAACGACTCCCCTTTTCAATCTACTAGCCACCAGCCTGCTGGGAACAGAAAAGCAGAGCACACATCCAATTCATTAACTGTTCTCCTAGTGAAACCACGGCTGCAGAATAGTGCTGCTTTTCCCCTGCAGTAGACCTATGCCAGCAACCTTTTCCTCAAGAATGTCTCCTTCCTTTGGCTCCTGATGACTCATAACAGGGCAAATTGCCTTCCTTTTCTCTGAAGGTTATTCTTTCCTCAACTGGACAATGTAGGTTGACTCTATTTGCTGTTATGCAAATACAGCCTCCAGACAATAACTTTCCAAATCAGGCTTTTACTGAAAAAGAAAAGAAAACAATCTGAGAAGGGCTTTAAAAAAGAAACAGCAGAGATGCATATCTTTGTGGGGGGTTTTTTTGTGTTGTTTTTTCTTTTTCTTTTTTCTTTTTTTTTTGGGGGGGGGGGGGTAGGGGATTATTGTAATTTACCAAATTCTTATTTAAACAGCTTAGATTTGTTTAGCATTTAATTCAGCCATCAAAGTGTTAACTAGCATATGTGTGAGGGCTGAGACCGTGTTCTTGTGAACTGTTGTATTTCTGTCATCTGAAAGTTAAACACCGGGTTAGGAAAATCCAAATCGTGGCTTCATCCTCAGAATGACAGCAGAAAGAAAAATATTTGCACTTTTTCCCCTCTAAGTAGAGGGTTGGAAAAGAGCAGTTCTCTCAAGACATTCCTTTATTCTTTTGACAGCAAAAGCTGCACTGCTGAGACTGTCTCCAGTCACACATTACTAATACCCCAGCTTCTACTGTCTGGAGCCCATGCTGCAAATATTGTTTTTCCCAGAAATCACAGTGTTCATTGGCTTTACTTTGTGGACAGCAGACTCCCTCTCTTCTGTACCCCTGCAAAACTCCAGGCAACTTCTTTTCAGTGGGGCCGAAGAAGCTGAACAGTGAAACTGCCAGAGCCGGGACTTGTGGAGAGCTTGCAGAGCCAAAGTCTTTCTCTGGCTGCACCTATGTAGCTCTGTTACACCCTCCACTGTCATGGAAATTATTTTGTACGTCAGAAAAAATGATCTTAAGAAACTCTACTTATCTTTTTTATTCAGCAACTGAATCTGAGACTTTTGAGGCCAAGTTATGACTTCCTAACACTGCCTCTCACTAATTTTTTAATGGGCAAAGCTCAATAAAAGCAACAACATTACTTTCTTTCAAATCCTTCCTTGAAATGCTCCTTTCCTGCAATAGCCACTTAAAACCTTAATGGCAGTGTGATTACCCCTGCACTGAGGCTGTGCGCTGATGGATTATCACTGCATTTGTACTCCCTCCTCTTGTCTGTCTCCATCTCTTGACTCTTAGTTTTATGTTTAGACTATGAGCTCTTTAGCGCAGAGATTGTTTTTACGTTGTCATTTTTGACAGGAGCTAGCACCATCAGCCTAAGTGCTAAGCTAATATAAAGCGTCAACAGGGAAGGCAGCTTTGCCTTGTTTATGAATGACTGCTCTCTTCATGACATTTCAGCTTTTGCTGCCCACAGATAGGAGAAATATTCTTTGTATAACAGAGATGAGACAGCAGCCTCAATTTCAATCTACAATATTCAAAATTATAAATGATTTGGAATACTTTTGTTGTACTAAAATTTGGAACATATTTTTTAAGCTACTTTAAATGCTTTTGACATAATATATGCCATAAATACCACTTCCAAATAAATCTTCCCAATTTCTCTCTTCTCAGTTTCTCCTGCCTGAGAAGAAGTATCAATTATAAAAGCTTCAGAGGCCCCAGATTCTGTTCTCCTTAGCCGGTCTGCAAAAGTACAGCAAGTCCAAAGATGAGCTCCAGGGAGGGAAAACAGTATTTAACACTTATTCATCCCATGCTTTGTTATATTCTCACCTCCCTGCACAAGCTGTTACCCTGTGCATCACCAGCAGCTGAAGCTGAAGCCAGCTCAAGCACAGCATGGAGCCATGCAGGAACACCCATGCTGTTCAGGTGCTCCCTCACACTACCAAGGGGCTGTCAGCAGAAATGATGCAGCAGCTCCGATATTGGGTTTGTTTTATTTGATAAAGTTGCCAGAGATGGGCTGTCTGCTGCCCTACTTCATTTTCTTACTGGAGAAATATTAGTTACTGTGGTAAAAGTTTCCATTGAGTGAGAGATTCCTGAGCTGGGTTTTTGGAGGTTTTGGGTTCTCGCTAGCAGGGCCTACTGCAGCTGACCTCAATGCAGTTTACACAGCTTGGCTGCTGGGCTCCTACACTGAAACCAGCCAGCCAGTTTGCACAAGTCTCCCATTCTAAAATATGTGTAATTTATTTGAGCTGATAGAGAGGATAAGAATCAACTGTCTGTTTCCCAGTTAATAAAAAACATACAATGAGAGGAGAGCTCTGCCAGCATATCTTGTTTACCCAAAAATGTTTGGCATTAAATGTGAAATCGGAAATGAACTCATTATCTGATTATTTTCATTTTGAAGAATTAACTGCTTTGGGGGAAAGGCTTGTCTTAAACAGTCCCCTTGTAGAGATGACTAATTGCAAATACATATCTCTGAAGAATACAGCAAGTTCTTGTGACTTGCAGGGTAGGACATAACACTGTCAACTTGGACAGGAACATTAGGAGTATCCACCCACGTGATTTATTTCAAAACAGGAGGAAAAGTGTTTAAGCTAGCAGTATTATGCCCGTGTAGGTGAGAAAAGAGGAGTGTCATGAAAAGCCATGTTCAGTAATTCTCATCCAGGCAATGTGGGTAAGAAGCACTTAATTATTTGTAGTGGATTTGCCCCTTTCCCTCCTACAATAAAATTATATAGCAGCATACATAACTATTTCATTTTAGACGTAGAAGTGAAAATTAAGAAAATTGGCATTGGAATCAGATACTGATTCAGGGCTAACAAAGTTTTATGAAAACTTCCCATTCTAGCATTCACCCCAGGTCACTCTGGATTAGGAGAGAGCTGTAGACAAGACAGCCCATTGGGCTGCATCCTTTTGTTTTGTCTCCTGCTGCTTCTTTGCTCCATTCTCATCTGTTTGCGCTCAGCTTTCAGTGTTTCTGGTTTGCCCTCTCTGTAGCTGATTCAACAGCTGCTGCTCCTTCTAGGCTTGCTGAGTGCCTCCTCTGTATTTGAAATACCGTCTTCTTTTCCTGTTGGGGACTGGAGTGAATTTTGAAAAGGGTACCATGGAGCCCTCCACTGTGTGTCAGCACTGTGCAACTTAAATAAGTATGTGTCCTCCACTAAACATTTGGCTCTTCCTTTTCTTCTCTGACTGAAATATCCCCATCCTCACGTGCCCTGTGAACCTATCTACAATATCACAGTGTGCATGACCTAAACTTCGGCTTCCTCTTAGCTACATCTGATTTTATTTTTTTTCCAGCCAGCCCAGCAATCCAGAGGCAAAAGTACATTGAGTGATGTCCAAGGAGGCAGCAGGCCTAACATCCCAGGACTACTTTGGGCTGCCCAGCAATCCAATACATCACTTTCTAGGCTTGCTGCAGCCCACAGACTGTGTAGAGCTTGGGCAGGGTCAGGCCAGATGCCTTTCCTCTATCTCAGCCAGCACAGAGAGCAGGTATCCAATAATTAGTCAGCTGAATCACAGCATGCTTGGTCCCTATCACTCAGCTCGGATCTCTTTATGTTACAGCAGAAATGATCCCAGAGCAGATCCAGTGAGGAATGAGAAGTCACCCTGCCTGGCTGAATAGTGTTAGGATCCCCAAAACACTGCAGCTGACACTAGTGAGTCTTCCTTAGCCTGAGTTCTTCATTAGTTAGAGTACAAAGGGAGAAACCAACTCCCCAGAGCATGAATTCAAGCTTCCTAAGTTTGAAGGACAGATCCCATCCACTGCAATAGTCCTGTTTGTGACCACCTAAGAATGGCACAGTGTTTTATATATACTGTGAAATATACTACTGCACAAATATAGGTAGCATTTTAGAAAAAAAAAAAAAAAAAAAAAAAAAAAAAGTATCATTATAGATGTACCACTTTAAAAAATAAATGGGAAAAAAACAAACAAACAAACAAACAAAAAACCAACCAAACAAAAAAAAACACTGAAAACATTACATTCCCACCAACAAAGATACACATTCCCAGACTAATGCTGATGTGACAATTTCCATGTACTCTTTTCTTTCACGTAGCAGCGCACACACCAGTGCTTCCCTTCTCTCCAACAGCTGGTCTAAGGCAGCAAAGGGTCACCAGTACTGTTCTGTCTCAGTTCCTGGAGGCTCCCTGCTTTGGCAGAATGCCACAATCCCTGAGCAACTTTGTCTTGCCCCAGAAGCTGAAGAAATATTCCCTAAATTTTCATTTCCTACCTGACATTGTCTCAACATGAGCAGCATTTTGGAGACTATTTAGGTGTTTGCTCTTATTCCTTTGAATCTCCAAAAGATCTTATTTGCACTGAAAGGTACAATTGAGCATGAACTTTGTGAGTTCTTTAGTATGGCAAATGTAAGCTTTTAAGAAAAGGTTTTTGAGGTTTTCTTTCCATTAAACTATAGAAAGTAATTAACCAGAAAGTGTAAACAGTTAGCAAATGCGAACACAACTGAATAGGCTGTTTGACTCTCTTTTCATTCCAAATGAAATGGAAAAGAGAGAGTAATAACTTTCTCAGAGGAATTTGTCACATGTGTTGTTTGTGCATATCTTTCACATCTTGTTCTTTCACAGCCTGTTAGACCCTGGAGTTGAAGCTGCATTCTTTAACTTCCTTCTGTAATCCAGACCAAACCATGGCACCCATAGCTGTGTTTTTATCTCATTGAATTCTAATTGTTCCACTGTTTTTTATAATAATAATAATAAATAATAATAATAAGTATTAATAAATAATAACAAAGGTGCCTAAATAATTTCTAGGAAGTTGAAAGTTATATCTGCTCCTCACGTTACCAAAACCATACAATGGTGCTAGTTTCCATCATTCTTGATGTTGCTGTTACTGACACCTTTTAAAACTTGCAACAGCACTAAGAGTTTATCTCATTAAAGAAAGGAAGACAGTCAAAAAAGTGACCATCACCTCGTCAACATCACCATCACCGATTAAAGAAAGCAGCTTGATGATCAATGTTCAAGCACAAAGAACAAACTCGTGCTATTTCCATGGACACAATGTTATCTGCAGTCTTTTTCTACAGTTTCTGCTTTTTTATTTATTTCCGATTCATTTGCTATAATGCAGCTTTGTGTTGGGAGAAATAGTGCTTCTTTGAGCTGGTTTTGTTGCCTGCTCCTTTCACCTATGGAGAACATGAAGCTGAAGACCCAGTGTTGCTTTTGTCAGAGTTAAGCAAAGTTGACCTCAACCCTCATCAATTTAGTTCACCTCTTTCTAACACAGTACTGTGTCACATAGGCATATGTAGAGCAAGATGATTTCTTTCCCTTGCTTATCCCTGCAGCCTCTACATTATTTGTAAATTTTCATCTGTAAGTTTTGGCTGTCTTTGAAATGGTTTCAGTTTGTCCTAAATAGTAATGCTAACCTTCAGTCAAGGCTTTCTCTTGCTCTCTTTCAAATTCACATGAGATTAAAATGAGACAGAAATGAGAAGTTAACATTGTCCTTGGGAAGCAAGCTCTCTGGCACCATGATGATACAGATGGAAGAAAATGTCTGTGCTGAAAGAGCTGGGAGGCTGCCCTCCAATCCACTGCCTCATATTCTGATCAGGCAGGTAGGTGAGGAAAAGCACTACTGCAAACCAACTGAGATAATATCAAGATCACTTTGCTAAATGGTTTCTTGAAAACCTACTCAAAATCCTCAGAAAAAGCATGGAGAACTGAATCTGTGGAGCTGGCAACAGAACTGGGCAGAGACGAATAAGCCCACGCTGCCTAATATTACAGACCTAACCGAAGGCTTCCTCCTTGGGAAGAGAAAAACATTGGCTCTTAAGCTGATGTGAAACTCCCTCTCCCTTGAACCTTCCAGAAACTCAAACTCCTAATTTAGGAATCTAAGATACTTTAGTTAGGCACAAGTACACTCTGTCATGCTAGTAACCTGTTTTGTTTTACACAAATTGGAGGCATTGACAGAAATTACTTTCCCATGCTGCTTCTCAAAATGTCGTAGGTATACTGAATCACAACTTCTCTCTGTGAATGCAGTTTCCTTCTTTCCAAAAACAGAATAGCAGAAACCTAGATACCTATTTCAAGACATTTTTCCCACGTTTTCTGATTTAAGATCCTTTGAGGACAATAGGAACCCACATGTTGGTATGAAAAGCTGTGGCTTGGGTGCATGGTGCTGGATCCCAACCTCATTTTCAGCACTCTCCTCTTTCTTACAGGGCACGTACGCTACAGGACATGAGGCAAGCTGCATAGGCATCTCCAGGTGCGTGCCTGGTCAGACCAGATTTGAACTATTGGCGTCAGTCTGCATAACAGATCAGATCTAGCAGTTCAACAAGCTGCACATCCATTACCATTTTAGTCTGTCTCCCAGGACTAATGAGGAGAAAGGGTAAAAATTGTCAGTCCTCTCTGTTGTGAGCTTTATTCTGTGTGAGCTTTATTCCTGGATATTGTATTTTGTTTTCCTGATAAAAATATTCTCAAGAGTATTGTTTATTAGCACCTGGCATATTGAGTGGACAGATTCCAGATATACTTGTGTACAGGAGTGGTTTTGTTTGTTGTACTTTTGGGGAAGGGAGAATTGTATGAATCAGCTTTTCCATCAATAGGCTTTCCCACATCTTCTGGAACCACTCAGTAAGTGCAGGTACATGGCTTGATTTCCACACTGCTGCTATTGTTGTTCAGGTTTTCTGTGATTCTGTACCCATAACTGAATGCCAAATGCCTGGAGAAGGAGGAGAAGACATTGAACCAAATTTCAGGCATACATTGCCATTTCTCACAGTTTTTTTTTTTTTTTTTTTTTTTTTTTTTTCTGCTGAAATACTAAGATTGAAAAAAAGTTTTTTTCCTCCATCGTGTTGCATGTTGGTGTGCCTTTGACTTTTTTGCACATATAGTATTCTCTCATCTGTGTTAAACAGCTTCTTAGGGACTGAGTTTTACTCAAAATATAAGGAGAAACTTCTGTAACAGACAATCACACTGTCTCAGAGTAGAAAATAAAGTAACAAATAAACAGTTTCTATTTATCTTCAGGTTAATTTGGAAGGTGAGGATATGTAGCAAAGAACATGTCAAATTCTACTGCAGGTTCTTGGGAAAGTTATGTTACATTAACCCAACTCCATCTGCAGCTTGGGAATTTGAGAGCAGCAGCAGAAATGGTCAACTAGCTTCCAGCTGAGTAAGCACACATTTAATATAGCAGCTTGTTTTAATAAACCATTGTTCTGTGTTATATTGAGGGTCCAAGCACAGTAAGCACAAATAAATAAATAAATAAATAAATAAATAAATAAAAATAAAAATAGCCTTTGGAAAGTTTATGATTCAAGCAGAAAAATCATATTTATTACTGTCAGAATTTACCACCAGTGCCCGCAAAAGTCCTTAAACTGGAAATTTGTATGTCTTATGCTGAACCACTACAAATGGAGCAAAATACCAAGCAACTTTTCAGGCAGACTAAGAAACCTGCTCATTCCTCATCTTAGCCCATCTCTAAGAATAATTCCACATAGTAAATTAATTGAATTTATACTGCTGGAGAGGTGCAAGGTTAAGGGCATATGAAACAGATGCAGTTATATGAGTATTTTAAGATGAGTATCATTTTATGGTACTTCAGAGAGCCCTGTGATTTTCAGGGTAGGTAAAGGCCATGTAGCTTTTTCTCAAAAGAGATTGCAATCCATATTTGCAGATGATTAAATAACCTAACCACACATGGAGACGAGAAAAAAAAAAACATAGAGATAACATGAATATGCATAACTGTTAGTTCAGAGAAATGCACATACACAGGGCAAATAAACAATTTCTTCTGCCTTTCATGAGACATAAATTAAGGGTTAAAAAAAAAAATCTTCTGGAAACATCCACATGGAAGGAAGATTGCAACCATATGAGATGTCAGCATTGCCGTAAGTCAAGGACACTTCTGAACACATGCAATGGCTATTCTCATTATTCTTGATGAGATGAAGTGTATCAGAAGCGTAACATGTTAGCAGTCCTATCATAGGCATATGTGTTGCACAGATGAAAGCTGTCATAAGACAGAGTTCAGTTTGGTGATAGGCATCTTTTGTAAAGCTTCTCAGCATTATACCAGACAGTAGGAGGCTCCAGCCCCAGTGGGTGGCTGTGGTGGCCTGGACACATTTAAAACATCGACGTAGCCCTTATGGCATGTGTCCATTTGTCCCCTTAACCCGACTGTGCTTCAGGACATACAATGCTGACACCCTCAGCCCTTTCTGGTCCCATACAGTCTGAATTTGTTGTTGCAGTACAGCAGCCCACCTGATGTCTTGTTCCCAAGACACACTGTCTCTATCTGACCATATTGCTGTTTAAATAGCAAAAAGTCTTCCCCAGACTTTGCATGGATCTTTGTACACTAGTACAATTTTAAGCCTATCTGCCTCTTTTTTTTTCTTTTTCTTTTATTTTTTTTCCTCACCAGCAAACTACACAAAGGACAGCGTGACTCTTCTGGGGTGAAGCTCCACAGAACTGCATGATACACCCATTATGAAAGGAGGTACTTGTACCATAGTGCAATCTTTGACAAAGTGCCATCATTTGCACTGTACAGCAATGACTGTTCCTCTCACTGATGCCTCCTTTGGGTCCAGATGATGATGAATAGCCATAATTTCTCCTGCAGTGTAGCTGCAACACTGGAATTGCATAATTAGCATATTGTAGCCATCCTAGCCCAATATGGGGCCTTCTGTTGGATTTTATGAACTGAAGAGGGCTGGGTCTGGCTGATAATTTGGGAAAGGGAAGAGAAGGGAAACCCCCAGACTAGCAGGAACTGGTGTTAGTGAAACAATAGCTGGAACTCTGAGTCATTGCTAAAGCAATGTCCAAACACAAGCATCAGAGGACACGCTACACTGCAAAAAGTGAGTTTCTGGAGAAGTTGCACAAAAGGAGACCTAAAAAATATTTAATTTTGAAATAATTAAAAATCCCTTTCTGCATTTTTCAAGAACGAGATCAATATCCCCTGGGCAATTTTAAATTTTGTTAGACTCCAGCAATTTTAATTGGATTTTAGCCCATTCTTCGCTTTTCTGTCTTCCACAGTGGTACAGTACTGTACCTTAAGCAGTATTAACTAATAATTCTCTGTATTCATTTAACATATAGCAAATGAATGCTTTATTTCCTAACTTAAGCCTTATTATCATGCAGAAAGTTTGAAAAACTTGGTAAAGATGAGGAAATGAAGTCCAAGAGCTGTAGGATTTGTTGAAATGCCATAAAGGAATGCTCTGTTTGGGGCAGGCAGACAGTCTGATTATGCGTGTAGTGTGATCACAAAGCCAGGAGGGAAAGAGAGAAAAAAATTGAGCTCACCTGTCTGCCTAGGGCCAATCTTTCTGTGTTTTTTTTTTGTTTGTTTGTTTGTTTGTTTGTTTTTTAATGCAGCTCTTGGTCTCACTACCTGAATGAAATCATACTTGGAGAGAACGTGTCCTTTAGGTCAGAGCCGTAGTCACAAGACTGCCTTTTCTCTCTTGCAACAGAAGGTTTTGCATTTCAAGAGTTGCTGGAATAATCCCTGCAGAAGGTAACTAGAACTCAATTCAGCTGAATATAATAGATTACCTAAGATTTTAAGTGAACGCTGAGAACTGCAAAGCATGTTAGGTGAAAAGCTCAGTTTCAGGGGAAGATATTATTCACTGCAGATTTTTAAGAATGAAAACACCAGCTGAGTCAAATTATTCCAAAGCGAGGATATTTTATGTATGATCAGCTTAATAAATGGAAAAATGTGTAAATCTGCTCCTTCTAGAGCATTATAAAAATGGTATTATGTAGAAGATTGATTTCCAGAGCTCCCAGGGGTATGCTCTCTTCTCCTGATGCACATGTCTAGGCACCATTAACACCGTTACCAGGGGGACAATATACATGTCAGTATAAAGTACATGATCACAACCTTCTGAATTACGACCCCCTAATTAGCATCCCTATGTCAATTATCCCATTCAGGATGTCAAATATTTCACAAGGATTAAATTTCAAAATACATAGACTCTCTGTTTGGTATATAAAATCCCAAATGGCTGCTCAACATATATAAATGTTATTATATCACATATAACAGGTAGAAGATTAAACAGTCTTTCAAACACCTCTACAATTTTAAAGCTACTGTGCTTTTGATAGCATTTAATTTCATACCATAGTTACATCCATATGTTTTATTTGTGGGGATACTTACTGTGTGAAAAGGGGAGGAAAAAAAAAAAAAAAAAAAAAAAAAGTTTCATGTTTTCAGCCAGCATTTTCCTTTCCAAAATAGTAACAACATTGTAATTCAATGCCCACACTGAACCTCTCTGACCCCTGAATCCAAAACTGAAGGGTAGGGGAGAGAAGGAGAGGAAAAAGACTGGGGCTCCACTGTGCCGACGTCAGAGAAACCTTTGCTTCATCGCATGAGCCTCACTGCCAGGAGGCAAAGAATGTGCACATGTGCAGCCACAGCATAAACATATCCATTTGGAAGTGTTTCGGCTTTCAGATTAAATCAAGCTTCCCCTAAGAAATCTGGCTTTCTCAATACACGTTAATATTCAAGTTATAAAACAAACTTGGCCTCAGTCTATTACAGGATGTAGATCTCCAGGTGAGCAAAATAACCTTGGGCTGATCCAACAGGGCAGATGTACACACCTAAATTAAAATCTCTGTGTAGTACCCAGCCTGAATTGTTTGCAGGATGAAGATGAATGGGTGAATCATGATCTAAATTATTTTACACCTAAGACAGTTTTAATGCTTCACCATTTGAAATCTTTTAAAGTTAAATGTCTAGTTTAACTTGTTAACCTTTCCTTTAGCTACCACTTTTTCAGGCTCTTTTCCACAGATGTCTCAATCAAAAAGTATTTGCATGAGAATGCTCTAATGAGTAAATTTACTGACTGAACCCAGAACAAAGAATCTTAATTGACTATTGAAGAAAATGCACAGAAAATGACTTTTGAGTTTAGAATTGTAAATATTGTCAGAAGCAGAGCCCTCACAACGACACTTCATTTTAGATAGAAGCAAGTACTAGCAAGCCTAATCTGCTCAAATTTTGTCATTAGACCACACAATAGACTACTCTTGAGCAAGCAACAACCCAAAAATTAGTCCCAAGAATAATTAAGGAAATCATTTCAAATATCAAAGCAAAGAGGAACATTTGGCTGCTAAGAGGCAAAATGTAGCAAATAAATTGTTTATTACAAAGCAATATCCAGAGTACCAACCAAAGGCTTCTTGTACTTCATTTGTGTTGTAATGGCATATGACGTGATCTGAAGGTAACAGATTAGAAAGAGCCAAATGTTAATAAAATACAAAGGTCTAAACTACAGTGTCCCTTCAGATCTCAGGCCAGCCTTGAGAAGGGGGGGGGAGGGGGGAGAGAAAAAAGAAAAAGAATGGGAAAAAAAAAAAAAGTGAATGAAACCACAATGCCTCAAGCAGCTTTACACATTCATAAACTACGTTTTACCAAGTCATTCTGAGGACATTTTCAAAGTCTAGTAGTCAAACTCCTGCCCTCCTGTAAGTGGGAACTCCCTTTATTCCACCCCAGTGGGAGCTGTGAACCACTGGAGACAACAAATCTTTTATTAGATGCATGCACAGTGAGAAGTGCAACTCCTCCCTGTCCTCTCATCTCAAAGCAGATCCTGAAACACAATACTAATACAAATAAGCAACCATTGACAATAAAACATTTTCCCATTTAAATGGATCCATTTTTTCCAGTTATCGTTTTCTTATATTCACCATTTCACACCAACTCTAATAATAAAAGCCAAGTATCATTTTTATCCCATGCCATCCTTTTTAGTGTTGCCTAAATTCATTGATTCATCAGTGTATGCTACTCTTTAATAAGCCATGGTCAATCTAATTTCCTTCTCCTTGTGCTCTTTCCCCCACAACCCCTTCTTCCATGTGTTTCAGCTTTACTTTGAAGTGACTTCCTTGCCTGGCATGCTAAAATCCAGAAACAGAGTACCTATCATTATGACTGCAGTTCATGCCCTGACTAGCCACAGCAGCAGCAGAATTAGACTATAATCTCCTAAACAATGTAGAATCTGTAAATCAAAACCAACCAGCTCCTTTTGGCATGTAGATCAATGAACCTGCATAGGGACATGAAAATCCAAGTGACTTTGCTAAGGTGAAGTCAACCTCAGCGTATGGTTTTATTCAGCGTGGATTCTTTCTCTCCTTCTTCCCCAAAAGCAAGCCTTCAGAAAACAGTTTTTATTGCATTCTGAACAATTTCAAATTCTTCTGGACCAGAGGGCAAAATCGGCACACACAAACATAAGCACACAGGCAGTACAGAGATAAAAACAACCTACCTTCAGTACTACCCCGCCTAGCCTTCTTGATAGTAAAGGATGTTTGCATTTTGCTGCTCTAAATATAAAAACAAACAGTGGCTGCTTTAATCAAAGGAGCAGTAACATGCTGCCAAAAATAAATAAATAAATAAATAAATAAATGTACAATGCATCAGGACATTTACACAGATCCTAGAGTTATTTCACTGATGAAACACAAACTACTCATAGCCACGTACAGAAAATGTTCAGAGAGTCAGAGAAATGGAGTTGCATCTGATGGGGTAACATAAAGTTTCTTGGCACGGAACAGTAATTTCCATAACACATTGCACGAGGGATTTCTACTTGCAGAAATGAAGCCCCGGCATGCTGACTGCATGCTGACATGTCATCATACACAATTTAATTGGGATAGCCCAAGTCCCACGCAAGTCACTGGCTGCTTTATATTGTAAGTTACTTGAAACCTCACAGGTGTACAGAGAGCTCTCTTCCAATAACACAAATGGGCCTAAATGTAATCCTTCAAAGAAGCATGCACAAGATCAATTTTTTCCATATCTGTCCTAAAGAAAAACATCAGATCGAAGGCTTATAGAAGAGAGTTTTAAAGTAGAGCTTTTCCTCCTAGTCCTCTTCAGTTTCTCAGCTTTGATGCCTGCCAGGTTCATATTTTCTGTTTGCCTTTTTCTTAAGAGCTCATGAAATTCTCCAGTAATGGGGAAGGTGTCAGAAGCCAATCTGCTGACGGCTTACACCACATATGTGCTTCCTAAGGCTTCCTCTTAGTGACATTTCCGAAGTGGAAAGTTAACAACTATCATAAACAAAAAATCTGTAATACTAACTCCTCCTTCCACTCAATTTTTCATGCCAATGTGGACCAGTGTGGAAAGAGAGGGCCTCCAGAGTATCAGCTTCATTAGACGAGGACATGCAGGATAGTGTGAAACAGTTGGAAGGCCAGGTTTAAACATGTAACCTGAAACACTGGAAACTAGAACTCACAGCGGGGCTTAGCAACAAAATCAACAATATAGACATTGCATGACATGTGATCACCAAAGCAGAAGCAAGGTTGCTTAAATATAGCCTCTGTAGGTATTAGAATATTTCTGAGAAGTACACATCAAGCACGAGACAGATGCTACTAATAAGTAGAGCTTTAACCATTTATTTTTGTATTTAAATATCCAGCTATATTTATCTGAAACACTTAACCACACCATTCTTGACAGAAAGGTATGCCAGTTACTTATTGCTGTCTAGACAAAAAGATTTAAAACTGCAAAAGATAAAACCTTTGCAAAGAAACATGGAAAAGTGCTTTAGGAGTCTATAAGGAGGGTAGTATCTCTGCACTTGAGTCCCCAGAACTTTGGCTTGAAGAGCTTTGTCTATTGGGGAATTCAGTACATTAATTATTTCGTAAACAGTTTCCTAACGCTTGTTCTTGAACCTAAATTGTTTGGGTTTGGGGGTAGAGGTCAGTAAGTTATGAAAATTCTAGAAAGCTGGAAAAATCAAACAGTCTTACAGGCAGGAGTGATGTCTGATGATCACCTGATGCTTTTGGAGTTGTGACCACGGTGTGGTGAACCACTTCAAACTTGGACATAAAGATATGAATCATCTACAGTGAGTAAGCTGTCCCACTTCCAAACTTCTTGAAAAAAAAAAAAAAAAAAAAAAATTAAAAATCCAGACTATCTGGACACTCATCCTAAGTGTTTGGACAGCTTTAAATGATCCTGTGATCTCAGTGAAGAAACTGTTCTTGAAATGAGTTGCACATTTCACCTCTATTTTTAGCATAACCATAAAACAAGACCTGCTAAACAGAGGTTTCCCAATCTCTGCTACAGTAATTTGGTACCATGTGGCACATAAAGCTGGAAGGAAGCAGCATACAACAGAGTTACCACTGACTTCAAGGAGCAGAGAGGTATGAAGAGTTTCACAAGCTTCCCTAAATATTCAGAAATACATATATTTTGGGATGGGGCAAATATTTACGTACTACTGCTTCCTTGAAGCATTTCATCTCTGGCCTAAACAAATGACAAACCAGGAGCAGTTCTCAAGTAACACTTCAGAACATCGAGTCCCTACCACAAGAGTGAGCTCTGGATAGTCACAGGAATCAAATTTGTACAGTTTGTTCCTTGGCCCCTTGGTCATCCCATTTGTATTGCACAAAAGATGCTCCAAGGGAATAAGACAAAGCGCAGGTGGTAAAAAGTCAGTAGCACTGGCTCTGCACAGCTCGTTTCTCCCACTCTGCTGGGAAGGATTTTAAGGTTCAGGTCATGGCCACAGGGGACAATGTCAAAGTATGTGGTATTCTGCAAAGGTCTCCTGCAGCTATGCAGCCAGAAACAGCAGGAGTATGCAGAGAGGTGGCATGAGTCATTCACCTTTCTCTTCCCAAAACTTTCTAGAAGCCACTGAGCAAGAATTGCTTTGACTGAATATTCATCCTCGTTCCCTAAGTAGATCAACTCACTTCAGGAATTACAGATTATTTTATTATACTTGTGCTAACCTGAAATACTGATCTTGTACTCTAACATACTGCCACGTACAAGTCAATATAAGTTTACCAAAAGAACTCACACAGTAATAATGTTAAACAATAATTTCACCAAATCTAGTTCCTAGATGCAGGTTAGTATTGCTCTTGCCGACTAAGAATTTTTCTTGTAACTCAATAACTCTCCACACGGAATTAGGCACTATTTGAGATAAGCAGGAGTTGCAAAACCTATTCCTGTCTTGATATAAAATTATAGATGGTAGAGCTGGAAGGGACTTGAAAAGGTCATCTGGTTTGTCCTCAAGGCAGAATCAATATTTGTGTCCCTTTGTGACAGATGTATGTTCTTAATGATGGCGACTTCACTGCCTCCTCAGGCTTCACTATGTCTATGTTTAGAAAGGTTTTCCTAATAACTACTCTAACTCTCCCCTGGTGTAATTTAGCTTGTTATTTCTTATTATGTCTGCCATGAACACAAAGGACATATTGCTCCCTCTTTACAGGAGTGTTTTGTTGGCATGGTTTTTTACATCTTAATTGTTGCCCTGACCCTTCTGTCTTCTTTTTGAGGGCTTAATGACTCCAGTTTTGTCAAATTCTCATTGGCTACCGTGCTCCAAGCTGAGTCCTTACCTGTCTAAAGCTCTAGAAGATTATTTCTGCAGACCATGATCTGTTGTTCGTATTCATACTAGTTGGTCACAGCTTTTTAACAATTCATCAACTGATTTTTAATTTAATCCACTTTCATTTCCGGATCTTTTCCAGAGAGAATTGCTGTCTATGGTGTTACTCTATTCTGTATTTGTGCAATTGATTATTTCTTCCTAACACTTTGCATTTTTCACTATTTAACTTAATCCTATTTTTTTCAGGCGATCTCTTAATTTGTCAAGACCATTTGGGATTTTAATTCTGCTTTCCACATGTTCAGAATCCCTCATCTCTTGTCAAATGCAAATTTACTGCGTATAATATTATTCCCTCATCCAGATCATTCATGAGAATATTTGAAAATTTTTAATCAAGAACAACTCCCTGTAGAAACTTCTCAATACATTCCAATTAAACAATAATATTAGGAAACTATTCTCTTTCATTTTTTATTCAGCTTTGCATTTACTCTGAAGACTGAGCAAGACTGTTTCCTTAGCTTTCCTATGAGAATGTCATTCAAGATAGTGATATTTACTTAAATAGGAGATTTACTCTGTCCCTTGTATTTGTGAAGGTGTTGCCTTGTCTTAGTAAGAAGTTAGTTTGCTTTGTCATAATTTGCTCCTGACAAATTATTTGTTATTCCCTCTTTGCATTCTGTGTTCTAGCTGCCTAGGAATAGTTAGGTTATTCATTGCACAATTTTTCTGAGATATTTCAGTGATTTTGTCATATAGTATGCAACTGAAAATCAGGATCCCTGAGGTACAAATTAATTTTATGGATAAAAAATAATATATGAGTCTTTCAAATTCTTTTTTTTTTTTTTTTTTTAATCAAAACATATTCCTCAAATATTCTCTATTAAAGAGGGCAGCATCTGTAAGAGGTCTGGAGTGAGTACAGAACCATGCATCTCACACACAAACTGTGTATCTCATTGATCAGTACTAGTAGAAATATCTCCCTGTGCTGATTTATGTTTCAACACAGCATTCACTGAAATAAACACCCCCACAAAGTATATGGATATCATGTGGTAGTGAATCAATTATGCTCATTCGGATCACACTCAAAGCACTTATGTCGTATTGTTGACTCTTCAACCACCTGCTCTTGTCAAGGAGGCAGGCTTTGGCGCACAGGCTTTGAAGCATTCTTGATTTGCTCCAGTCATGCCCTGATCTGGTTATAAAAAATCTGTTGTCAACATTTTCATATTGATATCTTTTGAATAGCCAGCACTATCTGTAGATGTATATAAAGGAGACTGAAAGGGTGCAGCAGATACATGGTCTCTTTGGAGGAATACAAGTTTTGTGCACCAGTCAGATGAAATATGCTATCTAAATACACATCTGTCAAATTACAATCCAGTTAAAAATGATGTGGCACAACATCCCTGACTGGATTTTTTACTAAGATATATGAACCATTTTTCATCTGAAGTTCAGTCATGTGGAAGACCAGGAGGCACTCAGCTGTAAGAATCCAACAGAACTACCCTTGAAAATATAGTTGAATTATTAGACTTTATGAAAAAAAACAAAAAAAAAAAAAGCACAGTACAGCAAAACAACCAATCCTTATTTCAACTGCCCATATAACAATTAAGACAAAAACCATTAATCCTAAATCAATGTTACTAAAGTTTCAGATTCACAGTACACTGTGCAAAACTTATCACTGAAAGAGCATCTTCACTTTTGGTATGTTATGTTAAAAAAAAAGATGGAAAGTAGAATTTTACAAGATGTTCAGGAATAAATTTGTTCTCAGATCATCTAGTTTTAAATTGAGTTATTTCAGATTTATATCAAATAGGGAAGTGATTGTCCCCCTTTACTCGGCTCTGGTGAGGCCACATCTCCAGTACTGTATTCAGTTTTGGGCCCTTCACTACAAGAAGGACATGGAGGTTCTCGAGCAAGTCCAGAGAAGGGCAACGAGGCTAGTGAGGAGTCTGGAGAACAAGTCTTCCGAGGAGCGGCTGAGGGAGCTGGGATTGTTCAGCCTGGAGAAGAGGAGGCTCACGGGCGACCTTATCGCACTCTACAGTTACCTGAAAGGAGGCTGTAGCGAAGCGGCGGTTGGTCTGTTCTCCCATGTGCCTGGTGACAGGACGAGGGGGAATGGGCTGAAGTTGCACCAGGGGAGGTTTAGGTTGGATATCAGGAAGAACTTCTTTACTGAAAGGGTTGTTAGGCATTGGAATAGGCTGCCCAGGGAAGTGGTTGAGTCACCATCCCTGGAGGTCTTTAAAAGACGTTTGGATTTAGAGCTTAGTGATATGGTTTAGTGGAGGTCTTGTTAGTGTTAGGTCAGAGGTTGGACTAGGTGATCTTGTAGGTCTCTTCCAACCTAGATGATTCTGTCACTCTGTGAAGTGAAAAAAATCATCTTGCTTTTCATACTTATCGTATGAGACCTTTGCTGGCCTTTCACTTCTAGTGTTATTTTATAATGTCTCTGCAAGGAGACATTATAAAAAAAGGTTATCTTTTTTTATATTTACCCAGAGTTTCAACTACCAGATTTCTTTCACCCAATAATCTCATTCATTCTGGATTAAAAGTACTTAATGTAAAAATATAACCATTTATTCCCAAATCCACAGAAGCAGAAAAAGGTAAAAAATAAAGAGTAAGAGAACATATATTGAGGCTGGAGTCTGAGACCAAACATATCCACCTGTGGGACATATATGAATTTCTAAATTCAATAAACACGGAACAGGAGCAAGTAAAGCTCCCAAACCACAAATCAAAAACACTGAGGTCTTTAAGGGATGTCCAAATGATATATGGCCTTCAGGATTGTCACCTCTTCCATTCCACAGCAGAAGGAGTTATCCTGTCAGGAAAAGTATATGGCACAAAAAGAAAATAATCTTAGGACTATTACTAGTCATGAGGATAACAGGCAAATATCTTTCCATTTAATCATGATTAACTAATAATAAGACTTATATTCTCTAATAAAATTTAGTAACTAGCACCACTAGAAGATTGTAACCAGCCCATTTATTGCCATCTCTTCCCTCTATTACCTCATTTAAGACTACCTGTAAAAGGATGATATGCAGTGGCCTGCATGAACTTCCTGAAGATGCTGTTCTACTGAATGATAAATGAAAAAGAATTGACAGATAAAAGAAAAGCATATCTGGTTCTTATTAAGTACCTGCCTACAGTTACAGTGGAATAGGGCAACAACTTTCTTCCCTCTCAATATCAAACCATACACTTGAAGGCAATTTCCTGAAATGGCACTTTCAGCTAATGGGAAAGCATATTATAGGAAACAGAGATAAACTATATATGGTAACAAGGCTTAAATTCCCCAGCTCAGGACCCACATAACCTGTTGTTAATCTAGTCACTCTGAGGAAATGGTGGTATGATGACAATTACTACTCTGTTCCTCCAAAGGAAGTGCTATATGGTATACCTTAAATAGAAGGAAAAGAACATTATCTTTTTAGTATTTTCATCGTGAATTGGTAAGCCACAGCATTCCTGCACTTCATCCCACTGTGATGAAGCCAAGGACAGCATCTACCCAATGTATTTTAAGTGGGTAGCATGTACAGTGCACGAGCTCAGAGGAATTTATCCCAGGATAAGCAGATACCACTGCTTCCTGCTATATTCCAAATACATTTAACTAGAAATAATGCAGCAGTCAGAATAACGTCAGAACAGCAAAGAAATTTCCAAGAGACTGACCAACAAGACACTTTCCATTGATTTCAGAAAGCAATGAGACACTCTCCAGGTAACAGTATTAAACAGCAAAATTTCACATATGCATGCTTCTGAAAAAAATAAAAAATCATTAACTTGTGAACATTTCAACAGGTTCACCAAGAGCAGAAAAGGAAGGACCATATAAAAGAAGGCTACAGTGGACTTAAGTTCTCAATACATACTGGACCGATGCTGCATCAAAAGACATGGAAATTCAGTGCTTGTACCCCTCCTTTCGTTCTTCTTACTGCCAATGAACCAAATAACATGCATTTTAAATGCAAATCTGTGGAACGCTTTCAGCCACAGTGAAAATAGTACAAACATCTTTCTTCTTAAATGAAAGAAAATATTAAATAGAGACTTTTAAAATAGCCCAAGATAGGCCTATATTAATCAGGTTGCATATTCCAAATACAATGACAGAAACACATGAAACGTAAGTCTTGGGGTGTTTTATAGTAATTTCTTTTTCCGCTGTAGTCATAAAAGTTTTGAACAACACCAAATCACAGTACAATGAGGGAGGCTACACCTCGGCTTCCCCATATACTTTCCACTATGCAAATTTGTCTAGTGAGAGTGTGGCATGATGTACCAGAAGAACAGAGAAGTTCTACTTCACTGGCATCTGCACAGTGGAAGATTTTATTGCCTTCAGTGCATATGCAGGTCATCAGCACAAATCCCTTTGCCTGCTGTTCTGTGAAGACACCTGCAAACAATGAGGTGAAAACAATACAAGGATCCTCTGAGGACATGGTGTGCACACAGATGGACATTGTATGCTTTGCCTGCCTTCCAGTGGGATGACCTAAGTCCTCTCCATTGTGAGTCCCTGAGTCACATCAAGAATCTGTTTAGTTCCCTCTGGATGATTATACCTTACCCTTAGCCAATCTTCTTCAAGCATCTTTAGTCCAGAGGGTGAATTGCCAATCCTGCAAGATCAAAGTTTTTCTTAATATTTGTGGTGTTTCTTATTTGTATAAGTAAAAAAAATTGAAAGTGATTCATTCCTCCTTTAGCTCCTGTAAATTTTCTTCTTCCCACAGAGACAGATGAGGTGGCAGCTGATGGAATAAAAGAGTCAAATGTTTCAAACGTGGCTTGTGCAGCCAGCTCCTCTCTCAGGAATCCAGAGCAGCTAATCTTGAAAGGAAAACAGACACGTCCTTCAAATCCAAATACCTGATGTCACATATGCAGTTTAAGCTATCCGCCATTACTTCAAGCCTTAATAAAATAATCTAGAAAACAGCTTTCTTTTCCATGCTCATTTATTCTGTCTTTTCAGTTGGATAGTTGTAGTAGGTAGCAGACACATAGGGATATATTGCCGAGCTCGAGTTTGATTTAGTGGGTTATTCATAGATTTGGGAGAATTCATAGATTTGGGGGGATTTCGGAACCCTAAATTTTAGTCTTGTTCATTGATACTGCATGCATTTTTCTGTGAAGTACTTAGCCTCATTATGTCTTACAGTTTTACAAACATCACATATCTTATTAAAAATAATAGAGTGCCTATGCTTAAGAGTTTTTTTTGCAGGTGTTTATCATGTAAGTAATAGATGTGTTATTGAAGCAATTCCTTTTTGCACATCTATGCCAGAACAACCATTAGAATAATTAGATTCTTTTGTTGGCCGAAGAGCTCTGACTTATCCAGTTCTCCCATTGCTGGCCTTTAGTGAGGATGAGCTGCTGTCTTTAAAAACTTTTATGGGCTACAAGCTGACTCTCAGAACAAATAGTTCCTTTCTCAGGTCAGAATCAAAACCTGTTGCATTAAATTATACTTGCTGTTTCCATGCCAACATGCTTTCTTTGCTCACACTTCATTTTGCACTCTGAATGGCATGCCTAATAAAAATCAGGACTTTCCATTTTAGCCATCTCAAATGTACATCTGGACTTCATCCCAGACTGTAGGTTCCTTTAGGAAATATTCTAACTCCAGTTAAAAATACAGTTCTTAACTGTCTTAAGGTGGCGAGGCGTAATCTCCCAGCAGGACTGAACTTTAACATAAAACACTTTGCTAGAAAACCCCTATTTAGATTTTGTGATGTTAAGGAATTCAGATGATCAGCAATGCAGAAAATGAAGTTATTTTCCATCAGGCAAGGTGTCCTCAGAAATTTTAGGGAAAAAAAAAAAAAAAAAGAAAAAGAAAAAAAAGAAATCTGCATCTAGCAATCTACAGACGAAGATGAGCTACAGAGAGAGTCCAGGCCACGGATGCCCTGCAGGTACATTGCTTCCCTGCAAATATGTCTGAAGTGTGCCTTTGATGATAGTTTAAAAAGTTATCCAGCTAATCTTCATCATGCTACTGGGATAACCTGTAGCAGTGTCTTACTGCAGACACAGCCTTGGCTCTTCCGTTCCCAGTTCATGCTTGGTGCAGGGCTGAGTCGCAGGAATGCTCTCCCTGCTGCCTGGGGCATTCCAGAGGGCAGGGTACAGACACACTTTACTTTGTGCCTCATGGGGCTTTACTCCAAGCAAAGAAAACAAACAGCAGGTTTTGAAGACACTGTAAACTTTGCCCTCCCAGCTGGAAAACAAAAAGTGATGGAGAGAGACAGCCACGCCACAAAGAGTTCATTCTGTGCCTATATTAAGAAGTCTGAGAGTCCCCTACTGGGGAAAAGAAACCATTAAAATGTTCATTAAAAAGAATATCACCTTGGGCTTTTATTATTTATTGCAAATCTTTATAAACCATTACTCTTCGGATATATTCCAATAAGTCCCCATGTACTTCCCATCCTGCTCCAGCCTGGTAATAGACCAAACATCCCACAGCAAGTGCCAGTGCTGCAGTACTGCTCTGTGGCAGCAGGACATATGGTTTATTTTACACACATAGCTAGGACTGATTTACAATTTGAGCTTCTGTAGTTGAATCCAAAGAGCAATTAACTTTAGATAATCCAAAAGAAGAAGGTTGCACAAATCAAAAGGAGCACTAGATGTACTCTACACACTGTTCAACAGTGGTTTTAAGAAGGTTGAAATAATACTGGAAAGCACTGATCATGCACCCAGCGTGCCCAGGCTGCCGCTGCAGCTGGGTGTCTGCCTTTGCTTCTCAGCCCTGCAACACAAAGTCCTTCACTTGTTTTTCATCAGTGGTTTGGTTGTTTTGTTTTTACCTTCTCCAGAATCTGCCCATAACACAGTTCTTTACCAGTTGAAACTGAGGGAAAGTTGAGACTATGCAAGTTACACATCAAGGTTACATATTTCTAAATATTTTCTACATATTTCTACACACACAACATGAAAAGCCAACTCAGACGAATGGTAAAGGGACCAGGATACTCAGGATACTCAGCATGTAGCTCCACTTTCTTATTCCTTACTGGAAGCAGATGACCAACCAATAGCATACAAAGTTGCCTTGCATACACTGATTTGCACTGTTTAAGACAGTCTCCCAATGTCCTACTGTGGAGCATGTGGCCTGCTGGAACACCACTTTTCCAAAGATCACCTTATTCATCCACAGCACACCCTCCTCCTCCTCAAACACATGGCACTGAGATGGCTGAGCCTCCTCTTGGGCTTAGTTCCATAATGAGTGAGCTCTCATGAGTTAGCTCCATTAGCTACAGTATATAGTCACAGGTCTGTCATACCGCTTCAACTGATTCTGGCATTAACTGACGAAGACTCAGAAGACTCAGATAGCAAACACTGCCAGAGTTCATGAGAAAAATGTGAAACTACAGGCCTGTGAACCTGAATGCAAACAGCTTTAGAAATTTCTCACCCCTATTTATTATGTCAACCTGCAATTACAGAAGTATTCCTACTAGTTAGAGCTCATTTGCATGAGGATTCAGAGTAGAGATTACTCACAGAGATGAAAAAATAACTTTATTCTCTGAAGAAGTATTAGGGAAGTTCCTAAAGGCCTTTAAATCGGTAATACCTTCACACTTGACATGATGAATTTCATAAAGCTAGGTTTAACCACTGACTAGACTGTACAGACCTGCTGGACACCAACAGAAAACATCAATTCAGAAGACATTTAGAGGGCAGTGAACTGATTACTGTAATTAAATGCATAGTAAGCCTGAATCTAAAGCCCTTGTCACAAAATTCCTATGCATTTAATATCTAGATCTTCCTAAATTAAGAGGATTGGAAACAAAATATGTAAGACATTAGTTCACAGAAATCAAATCTCTTTTGCTGATTCTAATAGTTGCTTTCCCTGAAGTAATCCTACTCTCAGGTATTCTTTTACCTATGGGAATAAGAACTAAGCCCCTTTCACGTCATGTAGCCTTAATGATGCAGGATGAACGAGCATTAAACAACATTCAACCATTCTCATTGTTGGCCAGTCCAACACTGTTAAAGCCAGAATGATTCTTTTTCAAAGCTGTTCCCAGTTCCTTATTTTACAATGTCACTGCTTGAGATTGTGAACATCAAGGAAAAATTGATACGGTAATATATAATTCCATGTGTTCAGTCACTTACAGTACTTATGTTCAGTCACTTACAGTGCTTACGTTAGGAAAAAAAAAAAAAAAAAAAAAAAAAAAAAGACATGCCCAAGCATGGAACAACGAGACATGTTGATAGTAAGAAGCTAGTATGTTCCTTCTGTAGCTTTATGCTATGTGGTATCTTCTGAGACACTTTTTCTTTAGTGCTTTGAGAATTAGGCAGAGGATGAAGAGGCTTACAACTGTACCATATTACTCAATGCTCAAGCATACTTAGCCATAAATGTCGACTTCATAAAAGTTATTTTCCTTGAAACAACAACTGCTTTCAACATTGCAAAATAGAATTTTACTGGATTTTCTTTCATAGCACTGAACATGAGCACAATGTTCTAGGCACGCATACAAAACAGATTGCAATTACCTGGCAATACAGCATCAATTGGGAGATAGAAGTAAAACTTATTTTCATTTTATTATAGAATTGTGTCTGCTTTGTTGTTAAGGTTTGGCTTGGGCAGGAGGATGGGATTAGCTGTTTTTTTTTTTTTTTTTTTTTTTTTTTTGCCTCTTTCTCACAGAAGGAAATGCTATAAAGATGTAAATCCACAGTTTTCTAGCAACTTTTTTAATGAATGTACTTTATAAATTCATATATTAAATTTCATATATTTTATCATATAAGTATGTGAAGATTTAGTCTGGGGTATGAGCTATAAAATTATCGAACTTAAGAGACTGGAGAGAAAGTACTTTTCATTATTCAATCATCAGCAGCTGACAGGACAATTCCTTCAAGGGACCTAAATTCTGATGTTCTGTCCCCTCAATATGCATACAGTGCTGTCAGACAGACAGGCACAGTTAGAATATAAGCATTACCCTTGACATATGTTAATTGATCTGTGTCTGAGAATTTAAGGATGTGATAAGCATATGATATACACTTCTGGTACATAGAAACCAGAGCCAATGTAATATAATACTGTAATGAATAAAATTGAAGAACTTCCATCATCCAGAGTGAGACTCTACAAATTACTATTTATAACTTGTCCGCTGTTACAAACTGACTTTCCATACACTTTCCCTTTTTTTTTTTTTTTTTTTTTTTGTTTTTGTTTTGTTGTTTTTGTTTTTAAAAGAAGCCCGATCACACAAAAGTATTCTCACAGCCTGGCAAGGAAAAGCAGTAAAAAATAACAGAAATCTTGCAGATACTTAACGTCACCATGACAAACTTCTGCAAACTCTCCAGAAAAGGAAAACAAAAAATTCTCTGGCAACTCATATCGCTAAGTTCTCATCTGTTTTAGACAAAACATATTTTTGGATATATGGAAGAGGCAAAGGTAGTATTAGCTAAAATGGATAATGCAGACCTTCAAGGAGAGAAGCTTGATCACAGGTCACTATGACCTACTTTGCTGTCAACACTAAACAAATGGGTTTACAATTTTGCTATATTGAATGTATATTTAGATGAACAGATAAATGACAATGAATTTATTACAGTTTATAACCTTTCTACTTTTCCAGACACAGAAAAGCAATATGAATGCACAATCTCAATAATCCCACATCATTCACAGATTTAATGATTTGTAAAACATATTATATAGCAGATATCTAACTCTTCAGTGCGTTGCAGAACTCACTGGCTACAGACAGCTGTCTTCTCTGTGTGTTTTCAATAGACTTCCTCTACTACACCTCCTGAAGTTACTTGAAAGAATTTAATATTCTCACTTCCTCCTAGGTAAATCACTCCTGTGTTTTTCCTCCAGGAGTTTATTGTCTTTTTCTGTATTGTGTTTAGATTAAGGTCAATGGTTCTGGGCTCTGTTTCCTCCCCAACGACCTCAGCCCCTCGTCTCCCTTCCAGTCAGGAAAACCCATGTGACAGTCAGCCGTGATGGGAAGGTCAGAGATTTCCTTGGCTGGCCTCCGGCACCTTCCCACAGCAACCTTAGTCAGCAGAACTCCTCACAAGTCTGATCTGCCCGATTCTCCTGAGGGCACTCCAAGGAGTACAGCCTCATGGCTGATGTCTTCCTGAGAAATCCAGTAACTTCTAATTCAGTTCTTAACCCTACCAGAATGCTCTTCTTCACAAAGCATTAAGCAGTTTTCTGTTAGATCTGCTTCACATCCTACCCTCCTTATCTGTCAAGTTATAGAGCTAGGCCTAAACATAAATGTACATACATCTAACTTCAGTTGAACATCTGCTTACACAGCAAGCAAATAGAACTTTAAGCTCTTATTAATTTTTTGCTTGAATGTTTTAGGAGTTCCTGAAAAAAAGTTTGGGTTTATCCACTTTTTAAAAACAGTTCCTGATACAAAAATACGTCATTCTTGTACATAGTTTTTAATTAACACTTATTCCTTACCAAGGACATAAAATCCTGGGCTGGAAGTGGGAAGATTTATTTCACAACTGTAAATCTAAACTTTCAAAAATGAGCATTTATTCTGGTTTCTAATTATCCAAGATGAACCAGTTTCAAAATGTTGGTATTCAATATTATCTGATATCCTCTGGGTTTATTGGTATAATAGCATATAAACTTTGATCAGTTTAGTCTTCTGAGTCCAAAATCTACCCTGAAGCAGTTGCTTTATGGACTTAGTTTTGTTTCTACATTTCCTGAAGTTGTTTTTGCTGGATCTTTTTGTCTGTGGTTTGGTGTTTTTTTTGTTTTTGTTGTTGTTGTTTGTTTGTTTGAATCTGCTCTGCACCCTCAAGTAGATTAAAAATGCCCTACAAGACAAATTACAGTCTCATTATCAGGTAGAGAGACCGTAGCAATTTCACCTGGCTGCAGTAAAAATTAAAGAGAAATAGTAGGGTGGTGGCAGAAGATAACTGTTAGTCAGCCTGAGAGTTCTACTTAGGATATTCAGGTCAAGAAAAATCTCCTGCCTCTTAGGATTCCTGGAACTCAAAATGTTTAATCACCTGTTTGTGCTACAAAGCAAAGTTCAAGATACAGCTTCTGTCATGACTAATATGAAGTCAACTAAAACCTTTATGAGGCACCCAGGTAGAAAGTATGTGAATATTTCTCAAATGTTAGAGAATTTGCTGGCAAGTAAAATGCAGAGAACTGCTGCAAGAATACAGAATGATTCTGTGACTTTATAAAGAGGTAGACAATTTACATGCAGATCTGACAAAGAGAGAACATGAATATCTCTTTGTGATGGTATTTCAGGCATCTCCTTTTTCTGCTAGCGCAAGTTCAGCTGAGACATACAAGAACATCCTAGCTTCAAAACTCCACTTTATATTTACAGAGAAATAATCTCCTCTCCTGTTGGAGCAGACAGCCAAATGGTCAACCTACTACCTGAGGACACTTGCCTTCAGTTTCCTCAGTTCTGCTTGCATTTTCATTATGTTTCATATGGTGACATTATACACACATCTGCTGTAGGGAGCCAAGTCTCAGAGGTGGCTGTGCAGTCTTAGCCCAGGTTGCAATTCCTCCTGTGCCATCATGAAGCAGTTCCGCCCACAGCAACAGGATCCAGCAGCCAGAGGCCTCAGCTGGTTAATGTGCTGAAGAAAATGCCAAACAGACAAGTGCACCTGGAATCCCTCATTTCTTTAAAATGCTTCTTAAACTCACAACTGAGTGCCTTTGTAATAATTATTCATTAACCTCTCCTGTATCTTGGGGCTTCAGAGATCCTTTTGGACATGGATGACTACAGCACTCATTTTAAACAGCCAGTGCCAATATCACAGTAGCACGGAAAACAGATGGCTTGTGCAGGGAACAGGCAACCAGGACTATACATCTGTAACACCTTTAGAACCTAAATCCACATACTGTCTGCTCAGTCAAAAAACCCAGAGTACTCCCTCATAAGTTTTGGTAGTTCTTATTTGAGGTGAAAGACACAGCACTGAACATTTGTGTAGAAGCTCAAACAGTTCGCATCATCACCATCACTACCCATGATTCTGAAGAGAAGCAGCCACGGCTGCTTGCTTTTGTGCTCAACCCACTGCTGCCACCATGACAGACCTACCAAATGCAGACCTTCAGGAGATATCAAATCAGAAGAGCCTGTTTTGTGACTTCTGTTGGTGCTTTTATGCCAGGACATTCAGTATACAGAAATGATACCATTTTGTCAAGAAAGATGATGCACCTTAAGGAATTTATTGACACAATTGTACTCATCTCGGGCTTTCAGAAACTATAATGGTTACACATGGCCTTATGGGCTCTTAACCTGAAGAGAAATTTAAGCATCTGAGTCTAACATCAGGAGCTTGATTCCTTTTTTTGACCAGGATAGACAAGTCTGACTGTAGCCAAGAGCTGCACACACACTGGTAGGTTAAGCAACACCAAATGCCTTTCCTGTTAAAGTGGTTGAGCAGCACTGTATGTGTCAGCTAGCATTTGGGAGAGTGCCGGGTTACAGCTAATTCCTAGCCACAATTCAGGAGTTAGTATAGGCCAGACACTGCTCCCAAAAGGCTTTTTTTTTGTTTGTTTTGTGTGTAGGAGAGTTCAGTGGTATGGACGTAGGTCCTTCCAGTTGCAAATGCACTTTAAGCTCAACTCACTAACATGGCAGAAAGGGCCAGATACAGAATTTGCTGAGACATTAAAGGATTTATGTTCCACAGTTCCTCAAGACAGCAAAGAAAAGGAAAAAAAAAAAAAAAAATGATTACACAAAGAAGATTGTTTGTCCTAGGTTGTGTACTTTCCATTCTTGGAGACAAATGAAAAATTTCGCTAATGACAAAACGTACAGCCATCTTATGTTATAGAATTGCACTTGTAAAATGGAAACAGCCTCACAGCTGATAAACAGTCAGAGAGAGCATTCACCTAACTGATTATAAATATGTGGCTCAGATAGCTCAGGGACTCTGAGGCTTGAAATCATAAGATACTCTACATGGCAACGTGGTTATTTAAATAACTCTTCTTCCACCGGGAGTTCAGCCATTATTCAAAGAGATGAAGCATATTCATTCCTGAGTGCTCCAGACATGGGACAGTTATGAAAAGCTTTCTGCACAAATGAAGCAAACGTGGTATCCCACAGGGAGACTGAACAACAGTGCCTGTCACAGTCTCAGAACCAACTGTACCTGAATGAATGGAGGCTGGAAGGTAGCTGGGTTCACAGACTGCAGCATTTATTGAAGTCTGTCACTGCCTCTTGAGGGTTACTTACATGGGTTTAAAACTTTATACAATTCTAATAGATACAACTGACAGCATGAAAACAATTAGATTAACATATAAACAGTTGAGGCTATAATGCTATAAAAATGGACATTCAAGGAAACTGTAGCCATTTCTACAGCTGTTTTGGAAAGTCTCTCTTTGGCAGAACATGTTGGATTGTCATTCTAAATGCCTGTGCTTCCCATGCTGGTTTCCTGAGGAAGGGTTTGTGGACAGACTTGTTTATTTATTACTTTTCTTTCCCCACTCCCCCACCCCTCTTAGCTGTAGCTGTGGATACCCCAGCCTTGTGAAAGTAGTCATTAGTTGCCTTGTTTGGCCAGGACAAGTCTGTAAAGAAACTGGCTCTGGTCCAGAGGGTTCCTGGAATTTTCTCCTAACCTGGTGTAAGAGCTTAAAAAAATAATTTAATTTTATATATGATCTGTTACAAGGCCATATTCTTTTTTGTTTGAGTGTGTGAACAGAGGGCAAAATAACTGAAATTGTGTTTACTGGTCTGGTAAGTCACACCAAATGAAGTTCAGATGGGACTTGCTAAGGTGAAAGTCCCTCCAACTGCAGTAAGACTCCAAGGATCAGATCCTGTCATCTTAAATGAGAACTGAAGGAAATCAGCATCACCTACATTTCACATGTCCGGAGGCTATTTTGAAGACAAGTTTTTTGGCTGTGCCAGCCTAAGGCTGCAATAAACTCTCACAAAAACAATGGACAATCCCAGCATTTATGACCTTCTGTCCCACAAGTGTTGACCTTTTTCTTTTCCCTGGGAAACAGAAAGCAACCTGTTCTTATATGTTTTTAAAACAAACACTCCATTACAAATGCCTCCCCCTTTTGAGAACAAACACCTAACGGATTTTAGTCATGTTATTTAATACACTGCTAGAAGAGAAACAGATGCTACAGCAAAAATTGCACTATGAAGCCAGTACGGCATAAAACAGTAATGTACTACCTCTTCAGAAGACATTTATGCTCTTGGCACTGAACATGTGAAGCTTAACAAAATACTACCTTACATAGAGTATGAGTCCTATTTATAGAAGTCAGGTCCCTGACAATAGCATCCATCATTTTCTGAACTAAAGTCTGCAGTTCTGTGGTGATTTTCAGCCACATCCCCAGTTTTGACAGGTGGTCACCTATACAGGGTGCTGTATGCAGCACAGTCATCTGAATATTATTGTTCTGATTATTGAGGTATGATTATGGAGTTCTCCCGTACTATTACATTCTTACGAGCAAGAGCAAGCCAAAGTGCTATTTATAGTTCTAGCTGGCTGGAAAGACTAACTCATTTTTGACAAAAGAGAGATCATTGACTTTGATTTTGACTACATTACAACCCCTCATCGTGCTTTAGGTTATCACTAGCTATGAAAAAGTTATGAAGAAGCTGTTTGCTACAGAAGGAAATTCTGCTTTGTCCATCTTCTCAAGAAACCAGAATAAGCAGACATGAGCCCAATGCTGCTTACTGTGGTATGCTAGCGCGCTGCCTGATAACAGATTCAGTTTAAGATCCTGTTCTTCAGCACAGATCAAGGACTGGGCCTTGTACATGTCATGTACTACCTTGCTTGACAGCTTACCATGACCTAGCATGACAGCTGTGGTCATCGGTAATCACTGCCAAAAGGGAGGATCATAGGAGTGGGTGGAAAGGAAATCAGACATTCCTGGCAGCTGGCCCACTGCTCTGAAGCTTCCTTTCACCAAACATCAGACTGAAAACAGATCTCCGCTTGCTGAAGAGAAAAGTATGGGCTTCCACTTTTCAATCACTTTTCCTTAGTGCAACATACAAATGGTTTCCTTTCCCTGAAGTGAAAAGGAGAAAAGGCAAAGGGAAAAACACATGTGTTCATCCAGCAGAGTGAAAACAAAGGGCCAGAGAATGCTCTCGCTCACTGGCTTGTTGCTGTCATTTTTGTTAGCAACAGTAGATTAGACAGGCGGGGAATGATGGCCCTTGGAAAGCAAAACACGGAAGTGTTTACCATATAAACAAAAATAAATAGTTACAACACAGAAGTTTTAGCTTTTTTTGTTTGTTTGTTTGTTTTCCTGAGTATACTACACAGAAATAAGGTATCACAGTAGACCAACAATTGCTGTAACAGTTAAATTTTCACAAATTCAATAATTACCTACAACCCAGTTCCTCTCAAGGTTTCAGCTGTCTCTATTTCTAAGGAAAATGAACCATTTTTTCTCAAATAAACCATCTAAAGCCAACTAAATTCTATGGCATTTAGTCCCATAAACACTTCCCTCAGAAATGCAAAAGTGGTTCTGCTTGCTTGGCTAATATTGCTTCTTTCTTAGGGCAGATAGAAGAGAAAGTTTAAAAAAAAAAAAAAAAAAGGGGGGGGGGCGCCGGAAAAACCACCAACAGGGATTGTGAAATAATATGGTCTACAAACTTATTTGCTTTCAAATCAATGGGTAAGATTTAGTGGCTAAGTCCACCATGGTAAAACTCCAAAGTTCAAGAATTTCCCTGGTTTCTTGGCCTGCCTATAATTTCAAAACCGTCTTGTGAAATCCATCCAGCTATTCACTCCAGCTGAGCCTGCTTAATTAGAATTCCTAAGCACTTGCACATATTTCCTTAACAGCTATTGATACAAATACTCACTTCAGGAGACAGTGGAATATATAACAAGGACTCTTTTTTAGAAAATTATTATTATTATAAAACTGAAGGACAAAAGCAATAGCTCTCCAACAGATTTTTGTCAAACCAAATGCGATCAAGACCATCTCAAAGTCTCTGAGGTTGTATTCTCAGGCGGTTTAAAACCCTGTCCCTAACCCTATCGCCACTGATCTTTCAAGTGAACAAACATGCAAAGACATTTCAAGCACCATGGCAATGTTGACTTGGAGCATTGTTAATTCCTACCAAAAGGCTGTGGGAAGCATAGTAAAATGATAGAAGGTTTCATTTATTACTCTGTGATGAAAACCAGGCTTCTCTTGATGGAGGGGGTGGGGGAAGGGTAAAGATAGGCTTGTCTGTTTAATGTTTGGCTCAGATTTTATTTTATTTTATTTTATTTTATTTTTAAGCAAGCAGCTGAGCGCATTGCTTCTGGCTGTGTCTTTCTGTAGGTTGGCAGTTGCCAGCATTCACAAAGCACAAGTTATGTAATGCTCTCCTATCAGGAGTCCGAGTTCAAAAACATTTCATGAAGTCCCATGCTGTTCTTGCTGAAGTAATTGTTTCTGATAATGAAAAGTCTGTATCACCCTGATTCAGATGCCTTGGCCCTCTCCAATGGCAGCACTTTGTGCTTTCCCTCAACCTCTTCTCCTCCCTCCCCCCATCACAATAATCTCTGCTCATTTCTTAAGGAGACTATTCTCTCTCCTAAAACCCCTCACTGGCTTTTGCCAGAGGAAAAGAAAAATAAAGGAGGACATATGTAGTTTTGCCCCTCCCTGTGCCTCTGAAATAGGCATTTTCATTGGGAAAATTCTCATGTCTTACGTAAGTGCAAAAGAAAGACTAGATCTGCAATTAAAGGTATACTCAGCACATTGCACTTGTGTTGACAAGACTAGCTTTTCTGACCTAATTTTCAGAGTAAAGACCTAAATTTCACAACAAGCTGCCTCCCAGAAATGCACTCACTTCTGATGGAATCATTTTAGGTACTTTTTAGGAAAATTCTGCAACTTTTCACAGAAATAATTATCAGATGACTTGTTGAGTGCGGAATTTCATTTACAGTCACTCTGCCACTTTGATATCATTAAAATCAATCAGGCAAATAGATGAGTGCATGCAATTATTTAAGGTATCTAAATTAGAGTACATAAAGAGGAAATCGGGCAGGACAGCCAACTATTTTAACTTGTATTCACTGTTTTTCATGCCAGTATGTGAACGTGTAAATATCGTTCAATATATTTCAGCATGTAAAAAACAGGTATTTGCTTTCATGGTAAAACTGAAGTAGAAAAGAAACAACAACAACAAAGTTTTAAAATCTCCAAATGAAATATCACTCAGAATTAATATAAAATGCCTTGATCAAGTACCTTATCAAAATACAGGTTTAAACTTTAAACACAATTAAACTATATTTATAGATTCATGTATTTCCTGTACTATTGTTTCCAATGTAGTTGTGAATACAGTTAATAAACAGATCATTCTCTAAAGAAGATAAATTCTCTAAAGAAGATCATTCTCTAAAGAAGAGTGAAATTTGATTCATATCATTGTGCCTAAGCAAACATGAAACTTAGGCCAAAGTATCTTTGGGAGATCTAATCCATGACAGCCAGTCAGAGGATTCCCATTTCTTTCAACAGACTTCCCCGCAGATGTTCGGAGCAAGGATATCTGGGAAAGATGTGTTTAAAGTAATGATTTACAAGGTACTAGAAAAGTGTACTGATAGAAACCTTCAAAGCACAATTAGATAGATTGACAGATAAAATATCTGTATGTAAATCTCAGTGGATTTCATCATGAGTGTTGAAATAAAGGAGATGAAAAAGGAAGAATATGAAGGTTATTTCTAAAACAACAGATAGTTTTATTATTCTTTCAGAATTATTTTTTTAAGAACTTAATTACCTTAAATTCATTGTTATTCAATTATTTTACCCTAAATTTCAGGAATTTTGTTTATTTGTCCCTACTTGTTTCCTTCATAGTTAAAAGTGATTCCTAGAAAGAGAGGAATTGAAAGTTTTCAGACTATTTATCTTGAATTCAATCTTCAATTCTTAGTTAGACCAAGCTCACAATGACTCCTGTTCTATTACTTTGTGGTCTGAAAAGCCTGAAGCCACATACATGGGGAAAGCCACCTTCTGTTTCAATAAAAGGAATACTTAAAATTGCTGTTGAACATGGAATGACAAACTTTAATCAAGGTTCCTTTCACTTAATTTGAGCAACTCTAAACATGAGCTATTCTGGCAATGAAGCTAACAGATGAATTTATGCCTCTCTGAGGCACAGAAATGTTGACTGTCTTCCCAACTCAGAGAATTAGCAACAGAACTCAAGTGCTCCAGCTTCAAGTTCCTAGTTACAAGGAATACTTTTGACAGTGAGCACTGTCACTCAGACCTTTGAGTCAAACTTACATGAGTTCTGGGTGAAACCCAGACAACACTGCTTAAATGACCCAAGGACACAAGACTATACAAGACCTGCTTCCAATTCTGTAACTATAAAATAAGGCTAACCATACTAACCTCTTTTTGAAATGCTTTGAATTTTTCAGATCAGAACAGCTACAGAGATGTACTGCTGCTGGACTTCTGCCTACAAAAATCAAACATACTTCACAGATTCAAACGTGGTTCATAAACTATGTCATCCCAATGTAGAGCTCTCAAAATGAATAGAAACATGGCAAGTGTCAGCTTGCTGCTTCATGCAAAAGCATTGTGAATGAAACATGTAAGAGCAGCAGCTGGATAAGCAAAGAACAGAAATTCTGATTTGTATGGCTTACAGTCATTGAATGTCACAACAAAAGCAAAATAAAATATTTGCTGCTACAAGGGTTTATATAATTGGGTTTCTTTTCTTCCTCTAGCACATTAAACTTTGAAATCTTAATGACTCATCTACATTGCACATGCTTTGCAAAATAATGTCAATTGCCTATGAATCTATACAAAACAGCAATTTGCTGAAGATTTTGTTGGCTTTGTAAGACTAAAGAAAATACACAAACACAGCTAATGTGTATACTGGAAAGCAACAGCAAATTCTTCAAATCCTAAATGCCAATTCTGGAATGTATTTTGAAAGATATATTGATTAAATGCAACAGTTACAATACGATGTTAGCTAATACTTGAAAACCTGCCTGGTACCCTTGAATTACCCTGAATTCAAACAGGGCATACAATAATGTATCTCGGCCTAGTGGTATTGATATTACTACCAAACACAAGACAATTCAACACTGAACTAGAATGAGAAGAAAATAAAATACTGTTATAGAAAACAGAAATCAACCAACCTAGATACTGGCATGAGTAAGAAAGCAAGAAAGCAAGTTATGACTATACAAACCAGAGTAAAAAAAAAAAAAAAAAAAAGCCACTCAGCTTTTCAGCACCAACATGTTAAGATTCACTGAAAGAATTTTCATCAAAACAGAGCACTGCTAAATCTCATTCCCTTGTGACGATTCAGTCCTGCTGTCTGAAACCGAAGAATTTCACTAGACTGTCTTCTAATCTGAAGCTTTTGCAAACTCAGAAAGTAGCAGCAGAGAACTACCACAAGTTCTGTGACCCCTTTTTATGTTCCAAGTTAATCTCATTAATTTTATGTAACTAGTCAATGAATTATACTGTTGCATTTGTAAGTAAATAGAGAAGTCTCCTTTTGCATTCAGGACCACACTTAAGTCCCTCCACATTTCTCAGAAACACATACCAAAAAAATGTTTCAGTGGTGTGTGGCAGTTCACCCTTCTTTGAATAGCACTCCATTTTAGAGTGTGAGAAGGTACTTGACACAGCAAAAACTACCTTTGTTTGAATACGATGGCTGTCCCTGTTGGCATGACTGATATCATCTACTTCTACCTGTGTAAAAGTTAGGTACCTTCTCTAAACCTCATCTAGGATTTCTCCACACTATTCAACAATTACAGACTAACAGAGAGCAATCATCTCATCCTAACTTTAGGTGTCTTACATAGTTCAGATGAATCACCCTCTGGACAGAGGCCTTTTTCTAATAATGGTTTAAAAAATAGTAAATGACTCATGCATCTAAAGCCAAATTTAGACCATTAAGGCAGGGTGAAACACATTTTTACCTTTACTGAATGGCTTCCACTTTGGATCAGGCTACCTGGACTACACCATAGACTTTGCTAGGCGACGGTGAGAAAACCCACACTAAATCTCCACCCATTAGTGAGAAACATCTTATTGATGCCAGCACCTTCTATTAAGAACATTAACTATAACAGTCCTTATGCCATGGTGATTCATGAAATTACATTGTTTTGAGCATCTCAAAGGAAAATATGTAGTTTCCAATGTAAACACTGAAGCAGTGCAATATTAGACAAGTTCATAAGATTCCAAGTAGTTAATAGTAAACAGGACAAAACAGCATGTCCGTATGTTGGCAGAACAACGCCTTATGAATCATGCACCTACTGTGCACAAATATTTGTTGGAGGGTTTTGTTGGGCTTTTTGATGTGTCATACTGCATTCATGGGATGACACCTGAGAAGAGAAGATGAGCAATGAGAGAATAATGTTTTGGATTTTAGTAATAACCATCTTTTAACCCTTGACTGTATCTGCTCCAAGACCATCCAGTAGTAATCTTGCCTAGTGGCAGTCCCATCACAGAGCCATCCAAAATATAAGAGAATGATCTCAAAGTGGAATAATTAGGCATCCCAATGAACTGGCAATTTAAAGTAATGATCTGAAGACTGAGAAATGCATAGTAACCTCAACAAGTGACAGAGAATTTTACAGCCAGCATCAAACTCACTAATTGTCTTCCTAGATAACCTAGTGATTTTGTGATCCATGACGGAGAAGCACAAGCACTGACAGAGGAAAGACAACCATTTGGCTTTTGGCCAGTATCCATCCCATTCCACACCCATAGCATTCAAAGTGTTTTAACTTTAATGAGGGCATATGATTTCAAAGAGATTTGATAAAAATGAAACAGCTATCTCAGACTCTGGACATACCAGATCTCCAAGCTCTTTTTTTCCCCCTTCATTCCATGTTTCTGGCAGAAAAATTCTACAGGAGACATGTAACTTATTTTTTTTCCTTATTAAAAATGTGATTTTGTATTATAGTATATACTACGTTATTAAAATACTTGAAATACTTAAAAAGTCACGTCTATCAAAACAACAAAAAATATTGTCACAACTTGCTCTGAAAAGGTTGGAAAATGTTGTAATAAAATCACCTACTGCTGATTTAAGGAAGTAAAAGGCTACTGCAAACATGGACTGAGAAGGCTGTTAACAACCAACATCCCAACCAGGGAAGGATCTTTCTATAGGGGCTCTAGGTAGCTATTCAATACAATTTCCTCTCTGAATAGTGTTAACTGACTGTAAATTTAGTGAACAGGCACAGTGTCACAGGCAAATGGAGAGAGCATCACAAATCCAGACTACAGTAAGCAGGAATTAGTTTATCTTTAAAATGGAGAAATGAAACAGTTGCTACAGTTGCTAAGACTGCTGCAAATGCTGCAGGAGGAGCTCCAGTTAAAACAAAGAAAAGGCTGCAAACTCCCTACTGGTGTTGTGGATGGTGCCTTCCAGGAGGTCTGCACAAGGCACTCACCTCTGGTGACCACATGACATCGAACAACAGCATATTTTGAATCTCTTTCTTAGGCGTTTTGGCTAAACCCTTACTGAAAGGACAGACAAAGAGTCAAGTTATTTCTGTGCTACAGTGTAATAATTCTTCCTAAATGATCTAGAAAAAGTGGAAACTTACACTTTCCACAGAACAAAACAAGCATGGCCACTAGAAGTCTACTTAAAGCAGTTAAATCCATCTGGAAAAAGGCATCCTCATGTATGCTCACAATCAGATGAAAAAACTCAAGGAATAAAGAACAAAGGACACCTAGGAGTGATTGCAGAGAGTCAATTATGCAACAGCTTGCAACACAGCTGCAAAGATCAGTACAACTGTTGCACGCACATATGCATCTTGAGATAGTGCAGACTGGACATTTTAACAGTCCAATTTTGTACAGTTCCCATATGATCCTTCATGGAGTACTACAGTCATTTGAGCATCAGATTACCAGAAACATATGATGAAAACTAGGGAAGTTTCTGAGCTGGGCAATGCTTTATAATAGATTATTATTTAATTTTATGTATAAACACATTTATAGCACATCTAAGAGCTCTCAGAGAGAGGACTGTAAACAGCAGTCTGGTAGTATTTGCAATGTAAACACAAAGAATGGAGACAAATTATAAACGTATACACAGAAAAGTAATGCATCTATTGAGAAAAAAATCTTGAACAAAAAGTATCAGGTTGCAGAATAATTTTTTTTTTTTTTTTTTTTTTTTTTTTTAAATCATTTTTCATTGTATGAAACTCCATTAGAAGAACAGGAGACCACACAAATTTCACAGGCCATTAAAAAAATATAAATCCAGGTTTCATGAGGTGAAATCTAAGGAAACTTGGGGCATTCACAAAAACACCAAACAGTCATGAGAAGCTTGTCTATATTTTTCTCTTGCAGACTCCACTGAGAGTCTGCTTGCCAGAAGAGTGCAGACACACCTGAATTCAAGGCAGGTAGTTGAAATGCAGGGCTAACCCAAGAACCCCACAACAAAGTATCATTAACCAAATATTCTGCAGTTTCTTCAGACAAATAAGGAAATCCCAAGCTTTATATATATATATACATATATATACATATATATATATATATATAAAGGCACCTATCACCATATTGATAAAAATGCTTTTGAACCACTCTGATGGTGGGGTAAGAACAGGAGTTGGCCTGTTAGCCTAACATAGGTTCCACATGGCTTCAGTTCTGATTTTTTGTTCTTCTGTATCTTGCAAGTAAGAATTTCTCCAAGATCTTTCTTTCCCTGACCTAGATGGATGCAGCCTTAAGAAATGCAGCCACACACATGTGTTAGAAGCAGCAGATGGAAATCAGTCACCAAGTCCCTGCCTTCAATGCATCAGCTGACTAACCGTACCTGAAGAACTGACTTAGCCAGTGCAGTGATTTATGGAGTCTGTGTTATGGTTTAACTGTTGGCACAGCAAAATGTAGTATATTATCCACTTCATCTTTGATGAGGCATGTTTCTGCAAAGGGCAAGACACATGTACCTCTAGTCCATCTGCATGGCTGTACACAGCAATTACTGTTTGTCAGCAGACTTCTCTAATCACAGAGCAGAGAGAAAAGCATTCTTCTAATTGCTGAGTGGTTTCCCAAAATAGTTGACCTTCTTCCTTGTCAGAAAAACAACAACAACAACATACAAGCAAACAAACAAACAAAAAAACCCTTTCCCCAGCCTCCCCACCCCCTTCCGGCTGGCAGACATTAGGAGAGAGCTGTGTTTGTTTTCACGGTAAATGGGAGGCCAGGGCAGTGACAAGACTGATCTCAGAGTTTCCAGCTGTAATATCTGATTTCTTTACAGCTGCACATATGTAGAAACTCAACTCGCCCAGTAAGAGCCATATGCTTAAAAAGCTCAGAGCACAAAAATTTTGAGCAGCAACAGCAGAGTTCTTGACAAGAAAGCAACTATCCCAGCTAAGAGGCAAATGTTGCTTGGGCCAAAACTGCTGAACACTGCAGCTGTGCCCCCGCATCCACATCAGGTTTTCAAAAGCATTGAAGGTTTGGGATCTTATAGTGAAATTAAATAAAGTTAAGCATTTTTAAGTCACCTGTTCTCATAGAGCTCAATAACATAACCTCAAGGCCTGCTTAAAAGAGGAAAAAAGGAAATTGTTATGAAGAGTCCTTAGGTCCCACCAACAGACACAAACATGTATCCTTCACCATAACAATGGTTTGCTGCTTTGAAATTCATGGATAATTTCAACATGCTGAATTTTTTTCTTCAGCTCTATATTAATATTACTCATATTAATGTATCTACATTGACCACTTTCAGAACTGAGGGTTTTTTTTGATTGGATATTGACAAAAAATGACAAATCTATTTCCATAGGGTAGAACTCAAAACAGTGTTTTGAGAAGGGAGCAGTTAATTTTTTACTGTAAAATTTTAAGAACCCTAAAAAACATCTGATCTTTTGCTGGAGAAACTCAAATCTGCTCCAAATGGAAGAGGTGAAGTTTCAGGAGGAAATGGGGTAAATATATGTATTTTATTACTACCACGTTTTTGATGGTTTAGTTTCTTTCATTGACATAACTCTCAAACTGAGACTTACAAAGAAGAACATGCTTTGAGAACACTGAAATCCTCCTCCTCCCTCACAACCTGGCAGCCGGGAGCCTGACTGTCCTGGGGCCGCAAGAAGCTGAACCCAGCCCTGCAGAGTGGCTGACACAGACCTGGAAGCCCAGTGAGCTCCCGTCTCCAAGAGAGCCTCCCCAGTCCTAAACCATGGCAGCTCCCAGGCAGACTGGCATGAGGCAGGCAGTGTTGCAGACAAGTAAAAGAGTTTCCTTAGAAAAAGGTACATTTCCTTAGCAAGGCTTTTTTGCTTCTATTGGCAGATCAAAGCTGACACTTTGCAGCACACTTTGTTTCATCCTGTTCAGCTTTCTAACAGAAGATGTTTTGTGGTGAAAATCTCTGGACCGCTCTAGCTGTCTGTGCATTCTTACCTTAAAAACAGCTTTTTGTTTTTATTTCAAGATTTCTAGCACAGAAAAGATCTCTTTTGAACAGAACTACAACCAGAGTGGGTGAGCCCCACTGTTGCTCTGGAAGTTATCAGACAAACCTGAGTTTTGCTCTTAGTTCCTTGAGACTGTCTGGACAGGACTGGTCTGTGGTCCAAAACCTGCTGACGGGAGAGTTCAAATGGCAGATACTAAGAGCTAGACCACTGCTGTGGACCTGGTGACCTGAGTATTTCCAGCCCTGGCATTAGCTTCCTTGGAGCCTTGATTCACCATGCATTTCAAGTAACCAGGAACTATTTCCATCCTGCCCTGGCATAGATGCTCGCAAATGAAATGACGATAGAAAGCGCTCACATTTCTTTCAAATCTCAGAAACCTTATTTCAATTTAAGTTTTGGAAAAGACTTGGGAAATCCTAATTACTCTAACTGGTTCATTCCAGGACAAGCACAGAGAGAGAAAAACAAAGCTCTTCTCCTCTTGTTGCAAAAGAGCAAAGCAGACCTAAAGCAGAAGCAACAAGAAACAGAGGTTGCATGGCAAACCTGCCTTGGTTGTGCCTTAGCAAGAGTTTATGGCACATCACCTTCTTGCTCTATCCCTTCTAGCCCTATTCTGACCCCATAAAGTGGAGCAACTCAGGGGTGATTCCGAATTAGGCCTATTAGGGGTGGCTTCTTCATAACTGCACACTAGCTGTCACCTGAGGTTACACAGACATGTTTGCTCCTATGCTTTACCCTCTTCAGGGCAAACCATAGGAGACTTGGCAAAAGTGCCCGTTCCTCCTCTCCCTGCCAGCAGCGACTCCTTTTGTGACACACAGCTCTCAGTGGATACTTTGCACCTCAAGAGGATCAACATGGAGACGATCTCAGAAGAACCTTGCACCTTAGATGTTGACCAAGTACATTATTACTTTCCAGTCAGTTCAGAGACTGCTCAGACCTGGCCTGCCTGGAAGAGGGGCAACTGAAAGACTGTTGCCCACAGAGCCATGGTATCAGCCTCATGCACGTTACCAGAGCCATTCCAGTTGTGCTCAGGTTGCTTGCTAGGTTAACAACAAGGAACTTGCCATTTTTTCCACAGTACGTCAGAAATCTAGATGGATTGCAGCTAGAAGACAATGGTTATGTTCGTCACACACAATGCTGAACATTTAAGAGTTCTGGGACTTACTCTGTGCTTGCTCTATAGAAAATACTTCTCCATAATACCATAATACTCATATCAAATAATTTCTATACTAAGTTCCCATCTTGTAGGCTTTCCAGACCATTTCAGTAAATGGTTTAGTCTGTCTCAATGTGGAATCAACCACCAATTTGCTGTCCTTCCAAATATGTGCTTAGCTATTTCTTTGGATGTTTACAGTTTATATTTAATTAAAATTAATTGAACTGCAGAGCTCAATACGCTACAGTTATATACAGTGTTATTCCATATATGGGGTTTCAAGATGATAAAAAACAAAATAATGAGTTTATTTTGCTCGCACTCCATCTATCTCAGTTTGGTCATATCTGAGACTAAGGATTTCTAATGTAAAAGATTTCAGAGCTAAACTTTTCCTTATCTTTATCCCTCTTTTGGCCCCGGTCTTCTAACCAAAACATAATTCCCCCACCCTGACAGAAAGTGCCCTTATGAATACAAATGCCCATGCACAACTTTTTATTTGGCAGCTGTATAACATTATGGACTTATTATCCGTGAAAGAGTTCTACTTTCCTCAAGCTGGAATTAGAGTGCATTAGGAAACCAAGAAAAATGTTGTTATTGCACATCACACTGGGTCAGACAGCTTTAGAAAATCCCCAGAAGTAAAGGAGAAAACCATTCGTTTTTTTCCTGTACCATCAGTATCATCTGACTGACTGCTAATTGTACTGCTGAGGTTTTAAAGACCTCTATTCAGGTAAGTGCTGGCCAAAAAAAACTGGTCTCATTCATCAAAGCACAAGTACTTTCAAGAGTAGCCTAGTAACACAGAAAAGACTTGAAAATCCTCAAAGTCCAGCCACCTATGGAGCGATCATGTGAAAAAATGTCAAAGAATCACTTTTGTAAATGCTTAAGACAACGGCTACTGAGTGGTAAATACAAAATACTGTTTAATTGCAATTTTCAAAAATTCTTCCTGCTTTCAGTCATTATATGTCTGTCCCTCTGATGGAAATGGGAATTCTTTCAGTTTTCAAGCCTGTGCTCTCCTTTCATTGCAATGAGGACCTAATTCAGATCTTTAAACTGTGTTCTGCAATGCATAATTAATCTGGCTTCATAGAGACGTGGACAAAAGACCCCATTCAATCTTCAGCTCCTTCCCCCTGAGATATTGTTATTTCTAAAAACTCCTGCCAGCTGGGCTGGAGGGAAATCTCAGCACTGTGGGAGAATGAACAAACTACAGGCCTCTGAGGGATTTGAAGTAACTATCTGACTAAATTGGATTAGAAAGTAAGGAAGGGGAGGGGAAGGAAAGCTTATTCTGAAGTCTACAAAAGCTCATAAAAAATTCTTAGAAGATTTTCATATGGTGAAGGGGAGAGAAATATGCAAGTTTTTATAACAAAACGGTGAAAGAATTTTAAAATGTGAGCGAGCCAATACACTTGGGGATGCTTGAAGGGATTACTGCTGGTATTATTTCAGGAAAACTGTTGTGTCTGCCTTAGCTTTGAAACAGTGTTTCAGTTCGAAATCCAGGCAGCCCCCAGAAAAACACAAAATATTCATACTTGCCTTCCAGGTATTTGATACATGTCTCCTGTTTGAACTTATAATGCAGCCTAACCATAAGTTCCTTCAAATTTCCTCCTAAGCACATTGCACTTAAAAGCCTCTGCCCAGAAGGATTTCAAAGGGCCATGGAAAAACAAATTCAGTCTTGTTAGGAGAGCCAGGACCCTGCTTTCGTCCCCGGCAAGCTCATTCTCAAAAAGCGTGTTGGAGATGCTGCCCAGATCACCTGGCCACCTCTCATGCATTTCACAATATTTTTAACATGCACGCACACACTCAGGAATATTGTCCCATTTACCAGCATACTTTTTGGAAGACGAGGTGGAAAAAGCTCACGGTCCCACTGGGTAAGGGGGCAGCTCAGTGAAGAGACACTCTGGGTTTGCTCCCGCCTCTCTTCCCACTGCTGTGGACCTGCTTCTTGCAGGCTTCCCGCTCCTGTGGCCATCCCCAGCTGCACTGATGCTGAAGCTGATCGAGGTTACATGGGTGTATCCCAGGAAAAAACTTGGCTCCCTACCTTCAGAAATATTTTAAAAGGCCAGATGTTTTAGCTACTCTAGCTAACACTTCCCATCTTTCTATGGGCAGCTCAGAGAGGCCCAGCTGCCTGTGGCAAGGGACAAACGTCGAGGGGGCAGACAGTTAAAACCACCCACACAACACAGCTTCTCCATGGTCAAAAGAAATGAAAATGTGCCCTAGAAGTTGATCTCCTTAGGACTTGCATGTTTTTAGAGTAAAAAACAGAACGTTTTTCAGAGATCTGGCATGCAATGAAGAAATTAGCATACAGAATGTCAAATGCACCCTACTGGATTGTACATCTGTCTATGATAGGTGCAAAAATGGCAAGCAATGAGAGCAATCCTAATTGAAGATCCTGGTTATGTTCTTCCATTATCATTGTTTGCTATTCCTAGACCAATTATCACTGAATAATTTTCTTTGATCTCCCTTTGCCCTGTAGAGGAAGAGCATGGAGAAGAGAGAGAGGAAAAAAAAAAAAAAAAAAAAAAAAAACCCCCAAAAATTTTTAAAAACGGGGGATTTTTTTTTTTTTTTTTTTTTTTTTTTTTTTTTAAGAGTGTCACTTCGTAAAGAAACACTTGTGTGTAACTTAGCAACAGAAACAACAACAGAAGCATTGGTAGCTCATATTCCAGGCACACCAATAAATGTTTAAAACATTAACTTGTTAGATAAAATCCACACAACCTATTTTCAGTTAGCTACATTCCTTCAGTTCCTGGGATGCAGGAAAAGCAAGTCAACACCACTGCACTTTCTTTCCCAATCAACATAATGAGTGGGAGCCACTTGCGATGAGAGTTACACATAATCCAGTGTCGTTGGATGTTGTCAAAACCATGTTGAGGCATCACATCAAAAATCCTTGTTTACAACAGAAATCTAACAAGTCTAAATAACCCTGTAGCATTTCTCAAGAGGGAGAACTAGAGGTTTCACATTCATGAATGAAAAGCCAGGGGAGAAAGAAATTCTGTGTCATTCATGCAGCTTAACCTACCTTTAATAATGAATAATATAAGTAAAAGAGCTACCTAAATCAGCACTGATTTATTTCAGCTAGAAGAAAATCTCTACTGTCACTTAGTGGCTCTAACAGTACAATAATTGCATTAGTAATGACATTCTTGCTATTGACAACACTTATATTCTCCCTGTTTAATAGCTTCCTACCCCAAACCAGCAACAGAGACTTCAAGGACTGAAGTTCAGAAGGCCCAACACAAGGCAGCACAACACAGTTTTAAACCTCATTTCAGCACTCTGGGTTTTTCACTGTACTGCCGTGAGCACAACACAGTTTTAAACCTCATTTCAGCACTCTGGGTTCTTCACTGTACTGCCATGAACACAAGACTGCACAGAGGACCTTCTGGCAGATGACACTTTACCCACAGGCTACCCAGGCTCCTCATTCCCTGTCACCTGGGACTTTTCTGAGCAGTGTGCAAGCTGTCCAGTTCATTGACCTGACAGGTCTCCTCCGGCCTGTCTGTGGTGCCGACACTGTACCAAGGAGCCTCAACCTGGATGCTGCAGGAGTCCTCATCTGCCTCCCAAAGGCGGCCCAAGGGAGAAGGAGGGGAGCCAGAGATGGCTGCAGGTCAGGCTTCTGCGGAGGGGCTGAGACCCACACCTGCAGCCTGGAAGGGGAAAGGGTGGAAAGAAAAGCACCTGTCTGCTTGCCCCATGTCTACAACTCTTCTGGTCCAGAAGCCTCCTTCAAAACTCCAGTGGTCTGATTTATTTTTATTATTTTCCCTGAAATAGAGGATTCATCACCAATTGTTTTAAATCAGTAGATGGAGGGTTTACCTCACTCACACTTAAATGTCAACAGCCCACAACTCTGTAGCATTGATTTCATTCAAAGCACCTAATCAAATTTGCAGCGGGGCTGACAGAAAACACAAGGTTTGTCAATCTCTGAACTTCCAGCCATGCCCAAGGCCATCCTCAGCCCAGCCCTGCCATCTGCTCAGATTATAAATCTGCAAAAACAAGCAAGTCTGACACAGCCAGCACCCGCATTGCTGAGCGCAGGCACCCGCGTCTCCCTGCATGCCCTTCCCACAGGCAGGCACTCGGCCCACCACGGTCTCACTCAGGCACCAGCCACGTACAGGCACAGCCTTGCAGCAGGGACTCAAAAGCCTTATGCCATTTCCTGTCTTATTCTCTAGCCTCAGGATATGTCCTTAGTCCCACAGATCAACATTTTTTCCATCTCTTCTTTTCACATGAGGTCCCAAAACACACTCAGAAGCTTTCCTAAACATAGTGGCTAGGGATTTGGGCCTGTTTGTTTCAGTTCTGGCCAGCACTTCAGGGTCTGGAGTACCTTCATTTAAATTGGTGGAAATATGTAATTTAGTATTTGTTGATAAACTTTTCCTATTGATCATTAAAAGCTTAATGGTACTCAGGTAGGTCCCAGATCAGCTTGTGGGAAAAAGAACAAAGAACAAAGTGAAGTAAATTAATTAGAAGTTAAATGAGTAATCTCTGCCTCTAAATGCTGATATTCAGCATTGAAAACAAACAAGTGTTATCCACCCCACAAGCCTTTCATTCACACACCTCCAAGAGTATTTCTTCCTTAGAGAATAAAACCAAGGCATGATGAAGAGACAGGATTGGTCCCATATTGCAGAAAGGGTCAGCGAGGAACTTCTCCCTCCATACATACACGCAAGTATGCAGAAATATATTCATCCCAGCAGCTGAAGCAGACCAGCCCAATAACTACAAGAGCCACCTAACTCATGCAAATGACACTAGTGAAGTGCTCCAGCGCAGGGAGCACCAAAGCAGGCACGATGGCTGCCTCCACCTGGCTGGGGTTGGCTTTCCTGAGGGCTCCCATTCAGCCTCATCTCCCCTCACAGCCCTGGAGTTTTAAAATTTCATGCTATGTAAACATTCATGGATGAGTTAACTCTGTTTTATTAACTCTGCTTTGGCTGCCAAACTGAGAACCCACAAAAATCTCTTGAAAAGGGGATGAGTGGAATATCAAAAGTGGAAGCCGCATAGCTTAATCTGCTATGCAGCACTTCAGCTACCGCTCCTCAAAATCCACAGTCTGCCTCATTTCATATAAACTTCCTTTTTCTTAATGCTTACTCTGCATTTTAGAAGTATACTCAGAAATAACTCTGAGATTTAGTTCCTTGTTTTTCCCATCTTCCTCAAAACTCTGGTTTTCACTTGACAGAAATCCCCAAAACAAAAGAGCACAACTGAAAAGAGCCGAGAACAAGAGAAAAAAAAAAAAAAAAAAAAAAAAAAAAAAAAAAAAAAAAAAAAAGGAAAAAAAATAATGCTACAACTTTCCTGTCACTTACTCTGAAACTACCTTGGATTTACCCTGAAGAAAAAAAAAAAGGAAAAAAAAAAAAGAGAGAAAGAGAGAGAGAAGGAAATTGGACCACTGCATTTCCAAAAAGAGTGAATAGTCTGTTTTCAATAGGTCTGCAACACAGATCCAAACAGCCAAAGAGATTTCTACAGAGGGGTTTCCACAGCATGAAATGCAGACACAGAAGGAGTCCAGAATATACTCAGAGTGCCCAAGCCTTTCCTTGGGAACACACTACTGAGCACACACTCTGTGTAACCTCACTTGTTTTCAGGTGTCTCCTTCATAAGTTACATACTGCGCTGTCCCACCTATACCATCTGGTCCTAATCTCCTTGTTGAAAATGTAATCCTTAAAAATTTTGAGTCTAGGAAATGAAGTTATTCAGTGCTTTCAAGAGGGTCTAAACTGGGCATTAAAACAAAAATATTGCTTAGCGGAACACGAAAATTAATGTCAGGCTTCACATTGACCTGTAACGTTTAATTGTGCATAGGAAATAATATGGGATAGAGATTGTTAACTTTAAAGTTTCAATAATAACATTTCTTTTAATCTTGCTGAAATCTGCAATATATAGTCTTATATTTCCAACAAAAAATAATGGTCTGTAGGAAATATAACAAGAGAATAGCAGTTTAAGCATAAATTATTCAAATTTGGGGCAAGGGAATCTTCAGAAAAAAAGTCATTTTTACATTTGTCTGGTGTGATAGTAATAGTAATCAGATCCATAAGAAATGCTTCAGCTTGTCAGCTTTAATAAAGAAGACACTGTGGAGACTTTCAAGGGAGCAGAGACCCAAGCACAGCATCAGACGCACCAAGCTGAGGTCAGAAGGTTTGCAGTCGCTTGGCTCCAATAGCTCAGGCAGAACAACCTCGAGTAGCACTGCTTTGTGCCCACTCTGCAATGTCCCACACAACCCATGCCTCACCGAAACCAAACTAAAACATATTTCTAAGTGCGGCTCTTTGAAAATTTGGTAGGAAACTTTTTAAATAAAATCGGGATAAAAGATGGAATCCAATAATGAGACAATATGATCAAACATTGAACAAAACATTAACACCATCCAAATTCCTTTTTATCCCAGGGCACATTCTTCATATTTTCAGATTATGTAAATACATTACAATAACTATTTCTGCATGGATTATCTACAGATCACAGCCCTAAAACGCAGGATAGACCTCTTCTGCTTATGCTGTAAAAATACTCTGTGGTCTTGCTTAATAACAGTTGTGAAGAGCACAAAAATAGTCGGGGGAAAGAGCTGGGAGCAGGATGTACTGTCTCCTGGCGCACAGCTCAGTACACGTTCCACCAAAGTGCAGCTCAGGGAGCTGACGGACAATGACACAGACACACATGCATGCTCTCCCTCCCATCTAGGTGGTATTTTTATTTCCAGCCCTCTTCTCTCTGGTTTGCAAGGAAATTTGACAGATACACCAAGCAACACAGGGGATGCTTAGGACCTGGCAGAGTCTGGCCTGAGTTGCACTCTGACCATGACGTTCAAAGCAGTTCAAACCTTAGGCTGAAGTTTCTGTTAATGAGAGGCCATTACTGGAGGGGATGCAGTTCTGGGAGCACATAATGCAGCCAAGCCTTGGTCCCCTTAATAAAACACATCTGAGAGAGACCTAACAGCAAGTCCTTACCCCTCTGCAATATGAGAGGAAGCTCTGTGGGTACCCTGCAGTCACGGTAGTCTCAGCACTCAGTTGGTTCAAAACCTCCTCAGTCAAAATATGCTTGCCCAGACCACTTGATGCACCTATGCAAAGTGCTACAGGAACCCATGAATTAATGACCGCATCTACAGAGACATCAGCCTTTCTGCAAGCAATGCACAGCAGCTACAGCCACAGGGGAAAAAAAAAAAAAAAAAAAAAAAAAGGCTGTAATGTAATGTAACTTATACCATAGTATGCTATTCCGGAGATGCAGATATTGCCTAAATGGGAACTTTAAAAACATTTTTTTTTGTTTTGGTTTGGTTTGGTTTTTTTTTTGGCAGATATTTGTTTTATCCAGCTGACAGGTTTATTTCAAACACTGACTTGCAATCAGTGCTAAAAGCATACATCACTACAAAAACAAACAAACAAACAAACAAACAAACAAAACATGCCAGCACAGAAGAATACTACTTTGTCCTCCAGTACTGTGAAGATAGGTGAAGCTACAGTATGAGTCTCGGGTATACCAGGATCAACCTCAGGGAGGCCACGCTCAAGTAACTCAAACTGAAAAGAAATGACAACTAGTGGAAGGAGGGTGCCTGTGCTTTCTCTTTTCAAACAACAACAAAAAAACATCCTTTCCCACCCCCACAAACCACAAGTTTGTGAAGGTTATTGGGGTCACAAAATCACGTAAATGAATGGCACTTAAAGTAAAGCTATCTGCAGGATATTTTGAGTGCCTTGGTAGATTTAATTCCCTTTTCAAGTATCCTTTAAAAGTGATTTAGGAAATGGAGATTAGAGTGCAGTTGGCATAGGAAGAAACAAGAAAACAAAACAAAATCACCCACTCATCCACTATTGAAACAGCTAATCTAAACCTTTTTATGGTTTAAAAATAGAAACCATTTATAAGACAATGTACTCTTTAATCAGCACACAAGAAATAAGCCAATAATTAAAAGTTCAAAATAAAGGTTTAAACTCAAACATAGTTTTGCAACTGCAGTTATAGCCAGATTACAAAATTCCTTTCACACAATGCACATAGCATCCTTTGAGACTTAATGACATTCTGCAGCTGGGGTAGTATGAATCTGAGTTCTTTCTGTTCTGAGTTATTTACTTCTGCAAGAAAATTCCCCATGGCAACTGTCCAAAGGGGCTTGTCTCCTTAGTGTGTGAAATGTGAGCAGATACAAACTTGACACCATATTTCATCCCCTCTCCTTTCCTCGTGTCTGCATTCCTAATTGTAAATTAAGGGGGTGGCACTGACCATTCTGGGGTGGCAGGAAGCAGCTGATTCAGAAAGATAGGAAGAGGTGGAGAAAAAAAAAAATATTGCAATGCTACGAGGCAGTTTCTGAAACCAGAGTGAGATTCCTATTACCCATAATCAAGACAAGCTGAAAACGTGCAACAGCTGATTCCCTTCTAAAATGCAGTGTTTAGTCTTTTATTGACATTTCAGAGAGGTATTTATCATCTAAATAGAAATCAGTAAAAATCTGTGAATACTTGGTAATGCATGTCTGTACTTCCACCAGCACCCTTCTCATTCGCTGTCTCTTTTCAGGAACACAAGTATTTTCTTCTTCCTGTATGGAGGGTCCACTAAAATACAGTATAACTCTTCAGCATAGTCTGCCAAAGCTGATTATGAAAGAGGTGGTTTGGAGCACTGAGCCTCAAGCTGGACTTTAAAAAACAAGAGGCACCTGGGAAATGATGTGCAACTCACTGAGACTCTAAATATACTCTGGCAAAACCAAAATTCCCCTAAGGACCTCAGTCAGCCAAGGGTCAAACAGTGACCTTGGACACGTTTACCCTTCCTGGAGCTGATCTGCCTAATGCATCTGCTATTTTAGCTATCGAACACCATCACTGCACTCGCTTCCTTTTGCATGCTGGTTTTCACTCCAATTCCTGAATGCACAGTTAATGTGTAGTAGTGACACCAATAAAACTTACTTAAAAGATGTCTAGCTATCAAGATATATTTTCCAAGAGTGACTAAAGTCTCGATATTGCTATCAACTTCTACACAAGCTCTGCCATGTGCCATAGCTCAGGGGGCTTTGTCTAGTTACCCACACATCCCACACGCTATCTAGAGAAGTTCAGGCTTTGGGCTGCCCTGGAGAGAATCCTGCAATTCCTTTAGCCTACTGGATAGAGAGACCTTTCCAATGTTATTTTTAGACCAAGTCTGCCACACTACCCAAAAAATGCCAATGCCATGGGTGCAATAATGTTTTAATTGATTTCACTTGTGATGAGGATTTCTTGCTTGAAATTTTAAGCAACAAAGTTCTGCAAGTCCAACCGTGGTTTGCAAGGTTTTTGTTTGTTTGTTTTGTGTTTTTGTTTTGCTTTTTCTAAATTAAGAAGCAAGCAAGATCAAAGACTTTTGTTCAGTCCTGTGTGCCCTCCATGGTCTGCAGGAAAGCCAGTCACAGAGGAATAGAGTCTTGAAGGACTCTTCCTGTCAAAGGGACCTCACAGCAGCAGTTGTACTCACATCTCTGCTCCCCACAGTTGCTGGAGTCTTGTTCAGACTGGCTGCAGGGGAAAGGCATTCCAGGGCAGGGAAGCAGAGCTGGGCGAGTACAACTCACATCCACCAATCCCAACCTGCAAAATACTCCCTGGGGATCATTCTAGCCCAAGCAAGTGAGAACAGATAAGTCTGTACAAAAATCATGCCAGAAAAACTATCAGTCTAACCAGCTTAAGTTGAAATGTTTGCAAAGCTTAGTGATTCTGTTCTTGTTTAAGTAGAAAGCAAGGCTAGAAGTTTTGAACAGAAACCCGGGAAGCTATTCCAAGCAGAAGAGATCAACAGGCAATATTCTGAAGATTTTTCTCTGCCTGCTGCAGAAAGTATCCCATTGACATTTGAGTGACAGATACCAGATCTGTGAGATGCAGCAATTGAACACGAATATGATTAAACCCGACTGGCCTTGGTTTATGACAAACAAAAATGGAAATGTCATATAGTGAATGGCAAATTAGAGCTCACAGATTATTTTTATCATTTCAATAGTTCTCTGCAAAATACAAAAACAAGTGATGTAACTTATCCTGGAGCTTTTTAAGAGGCTTAAACTGTAAATTCTTCTGTTACTGCCAGAGAGGAGTGAGTTACAGACATAGTCCATTAGGTTTCTGAGAGGATACTGCTGAAGTAACTGCTTGCTAGTGACAAGAAGGGCAAACTACCAGCTGATACATGAAAGGAAGAGATTTTAAGACTGTTCAGAAGAGCAGGAAAGCTCCAAGGGGGAATGGGGGCAGACAGAGGGAGCTGTTATAGCACCTTCTAAAGTGGGTGGGGAGGAGGTAAAACCACAGGAATAAGGGAAAAATGATTTTCCCAACTCTCGGGGAAGCCAGGCAGCAACATTAAAGGCTGAGACTCTAGGAACAGCATTTAAAAAAAAAAAAAAAAAAAAAAGGGGGGATATTTTAGTCCATGGCATCTGTAGCTTTACCTTGTCCCAGACAGCAGTGTGGCATAAGTTGTTACGCTCAATTTAAATGTTGCCAGCAGTGCATTAAAGGTGTGCCATAAGATGTTTTTCCTGAGGAGAGAGAAAAGACCACTTTGTTTTATGTAGACTGGTAAACAGGCTGAGCAGAGAGACGACTGTCTGGCATCTCTTAGATTTACCCTGAAGAGGGAAGGCAAGGATCCAGCAGTGAGCACTGGCTCTCAGCTCAGTGGCAGAAACTGGACAGCCTGGGTTGTCCATACCTACCCATTTCCAGTTGCAGCAGTGCCAGCTGAGGTTACAGCCTCTAACCCCACACCAGTTACTCATCCCTGCCCTTCTGCCAGGGGTTACTGCCTCCTCAGATCTGCTGGGTGAGCTGCTTCAGTGGTCATCCCCAGCCTGTTTCATTCAAAAGCACAGATAATTTAAGCAACTTCAACATTTGTCTATGCCAACCCAGCTCACTTTGACTGAAATTGTTAATTGGTAATAGTATCAAGAGAAGTACGATTGGCAGAACAGAGAAGTTCATAGCCTTCAGCGGGGGTTAGTCATTGCAATTAGAGCAAGGCTGGCATTGCTAAATCTCTTCAACGATTTCAGCTGCTGCCAGGAAAGGACTCATGTCTCTTCAGCTACAGGGGCTATTTTAACAAACATCATCTAGCTGCACTCACTCCAGAACTGTACATCAGTTGAAAGCCAGCGGAGCACTATTAATTGCTGTCAGCTCTGACATATTTCCAACCCACTCCCTCCTGCTTCCTCACAGCTGGGAACAGAGAGAGACTCTAGAAGTTGCTCAACATCTTATACCTGAGGAGGTCTTAACTGGCCAGGGACCCAATTCTGCTCCTGGCAATAGAAACAAGGGCAGAAGAAAGCAGAAAGAACCTGCTCAAAGTCTGGGAGGGGACAACAGATAGGGAACCTAAACAGAGGACTCTTGTGACAGCATCTAAGCAGCATTTCATGAAGAAATGGAGTAGTGGAACAGTTCAGCAAAGGACAGGCTTATAGGAATTTACGTGATCTCACACACCACAATAATAAAAGAACATTCTGAAAGAAAAATGTCTGAATTAGGGACAAATTGTTCATCAGCTCTAAAACAAGGGTTTGGCAATACTAAGTCAGCTGTTTTGTATCATTTCAAAATAGATGTTTTTGGTTTACTTTCCTCTTTTTTAAGATTTTTTTTTCCCTCTCTGAGTGCCACTAACCAAGTTCACATAGGAGGTCAAAACAGCTAACAATGGGAAGACTTAGCTGAGGTTTAAAATACAGCTATCAGAACATGATTTTGGCTTTCTATTGAGGAGACCTGATTTTACAAAAACTTTTAAGGTGGCACAGGTTGGCACCAATACATTCACATCAGGAAACCCCCATGAAGATCCAGTCCAACTGTTCTTAGCCTCAAACTCTGTGCAGTGGAACCTGTCTCTGTAGTGCTGCGTTGAATCGGATAAGCTTTTTTTAAATGCTGATGTCTTGAGAAAACTGACCAACTTTTTCAAAAAGAGCTTTTCATGTTTTAAAGAGCTTTTTCATACATACACACACTGAATTTTCAGAATGACTTGGCACTTGAACAGCAGGTAGCTGGAGCTTGCTGAGTGGCACCCCTGCAGAGTTTGAAGAAGGCAACAGGTACCATAACATGTATTTTCAAATTCACTTAATACACGGGTTCATTTTTCTCCCTTTAAACTAAGAGCTCTGAAAACACCATACTGTGATGGGGATTCCACAACCGACTTAGCCCAACTCAATGTACTAAATACATGTGCCAGTTGTCTCAGTGACTCAGGCTTATACACAGATATGCCCTAGCATAGCCTAAATTCACAACCACAACTATAACAGCCTGCATACCATCCTCCCAGCATTTCTTTCTGTCTACACCCTCCACTCTTATTCACCACTTCAGTCCTTCATTTGATTTCCTGTTCCTAACAGCCTACATTACATATTCACTCCAGTAGTTGGAGATACACAGTGGTAGAGAGCAAAGCTGTTAATGGTCTCCAGAATGAGTAAGATTCTGCCCTTTTCCAGGCAAGCCCCATTCCAGAGAGGGGAAGACTCAAATCTAAAGCAAAGTTTTACAAGTCTGTGATGGCAGCTGGCAGGTATCTGCAACTGAGGCAAACCAGGCCACAGGGAGGACTCTCAAAAGAGCACTCTCATTTCAAATGGGGTGAGACAATGAAATCCCCACACCTGCTCCCTGGGAAAAGCCTGGCCTCTCAGAGGTGTCCTTTTCTGGACATATCTTTCAGTAACTCCACTCAAGCTCAGGCACTACAATTCTGCATGCAGACTACCACCTTAGCATGAGTTAATGTCCATCTAGACAAAATGGGACACTGAGGTGCAAGCAACCCCTTTCTCATGCCCCCCATGCTCAGTGGCTGGTAAGTTCAGCAAAGGTTAAAGCTAACTGTCCTTAGAGGAATTCTTACTTCTACATATTAAACACCAGGATCACATTGAATAAAAACTGCCACCTTCGTTATAATTTATTTTTAAACTCAGGTGTGTCATATTATTTACATGGTTCTTTTTCTCCTGTGGAACAAAAGGTGGAGACATTTTAATGTCGCTTTCACTCTTGTTTATATTATCAGTTGGCATTTATACCATTGAGACCCATATTATCAGCCATGGATTTGACACCTCAGCAGCCCATCCCAGCTGAGCAAGCAGTCAAATCAGACCCAATTTACACCAAAGAGCTTTCGTATGAGAGAAACTTAGAGACTCCCAGAAGACAGAAATCAATGGCACGCTCCCAGACTGCCCTTGAGAACTGCATTGGTGTTTAGGCATTCTTCCACTACTGCTGTCCTTTGCTGGACATTTCAAAGCAATCTGGCAAATTTTACCCAGAGAATGACACCATAATCAACAGTAAGATCTGAAGCAAGAGGAAGTTGCTGAGAAATCCCAAGAGCGAGTAGAGATGTCTGTCTACAAAGTGAGAGCTTTTCTCACCCTTTTCATACTAGTCTAAAACTGTACTTAGCTGTAGTAGGATTTCAGAGTATTTCAATTCCAGTTCCCACATGAGGCACAGGAGTGCCTATAAAGCCAAAAGAATTTGGGCCAAACCACTAAGAGTTTTCTTCTTTATTAATCCACACTTGACCACATACTGCTGGGCAAGGCATGTAGTCAGCATTACATGTATCAGCTTACTGAAAAGACCACAGCCTTGTGAACTGTGAAGTTTCTCCTTGCACAGAATTAGGAAGGAAAGGAGCTTCTGCTGATGTTGTGCTGAGTAGATATTTTTTTTTTTCCCAAAGAAGGAAATCTCCTCATAATAGTAATGTTGTTGGATATATTTACTACCAGCTTCATCAAGGCATTTGTTTGTTCTTTTGCGTTACTTGTTATCTTTCATCGCAATCAGGTTCGCAGTTGAGCAAGCATCATTCCAGCTTTGAGGCAGCAGGTTAAAAATATTGCTCCCGCTCAAAAAAAAAAAAAAAAAAAAAAAAAAAAAAAAACTCTCTAGCACTTCATACATAATGATCTCAAAGCACTTTTCAGAACAACAGTACAGGCAAGTTCACATATATTCTTAAGAAGAGATAACCTGTTATAGAGATGATGAAACATATACCATTTTCAAAACGGGGAGGCTAGAGTTTGGCATCTGAGCTTATGGTTTGCCTTTCCAGAGACAGAAAGCTTCCATTATTTATTTTCAGAGATAGATATTCAGGATCTCTGAATTTCATTACTTTGTTTCTTGTGCTAAATTCAAGTTTGAAAATATTGATGCTTGTACATTTTTCAGATTAACTAAAAGTCCTCTAGCTAAATTAAAAGACAATTTACCTACAAGATCTTTATTTAGACATTAAAATGTTTTTCCTGATTATTTATTTATGGCTAGATACACATGTTGTGGTGTGTACAGGTAAAAATAGCGATTATTACTCCCATGATAGTTTGGCTGGATACAGATCAGCACCATATTGGTGGAGATATCTGGTTTAGCCAATGTATATGGAGATTTTTTTGCAGATAAATGAGCAAGATACGGAGAAGGTCTGAATAAATTAAATTTAAAACCCTCCTAAGTCCACAACATATCTTGAATCGCATTTCAGTATGGGCTAGAATTTACAGTAAATAGAACACATTAAAATTTCTTCATATGATAAAGATCAGAAATTGCTCTCTTCATAGGAGCAGTCATTGTACCTTGGAACATCACCAAGATGACCAAGACCTGCCAAAGCTAGGACAAAACTTCACCCTTCCATCACGATCCCACAATAATTCAACTCTGCACTTGCCATCTACAAAGAGTTCATGGCTAAATGTGTCAATCCACTGCACTCTTGTAAGCACAAGCAAAAGTTTTCCTTTGTCTACCTGTACATTTAAATACTGACCACAAATAAATACATAAAATTGAAGTTCACAGTAGTTTTCTGCTTTCTAATGGAAACTCTTCAATAATTTTCAACCTTAATTAGTACACAAAAGTATAGTTTTTGTTTTTATTTAAAAAAAAAAAAAAAAAAAAAAAAGGAAATAAAAGCTGCAGCATAACAAAAGCAGGATGTACGGAAAATACAAACAACTTGATTCAGTAAGTATGCAAGGGATTGAAGCCTGTTTGTCACCAGATCTCCCCCAAACTTCCCCCTGGAGTGAAACTCAAGAAGAGTGCATGGACGAAAGCATGTCAGGACTTGGTGGGGAAGCCAATACAAGAATAGTTGCAGTAGTAACTGTGTTCCACATTCATGAAGATCTTGGGTTACCAAGATAAATTCAGCTAGGAGACTCACCCTTGTGCATTCTTAACCCTTTCACTGCAGGATGCCTTCATCCAGACCAGTGGGGAAGGCAAGGCTAAGAAAATCTTGGGAAGGACTATTTCTTCTGGCAGACAGTGATATATGCCACTACTTAGATTTAATCTTTTCAGAAATTTAAAAATCCTTATTTAAGAAGTAATGGATATTAGTGTGGTTATAATGTCTTTTTCTATTAAGCCACATTGATGTGAATAAGACAGCTGTTTTCCTTGTGCTTTAAGGCATAAGACCTACTCATCCCAGTCTCCCCAAATGTAAAATTAAAATAATAATAGAAAGCATAGTCATACTGATTCCAGGTTGTTTTTGAAAGCTTTTACTTCCTTCGGCTAATGAATGGCATCATTTGAGGTAATGGCTTTCTTTTCCAGTTTCCAGATGCTGCAGTGTTAACAGACAGGAAACTATGATTTTCTTGTCATCTTTCTGAATCGTAATATTACAGAATTACTGTTATCTCAGGGTTTCCCATTTTCCACTAACTGGAAGCTCTAATCTTCCCTTTCAACAGTTCTAAGAAAGATCATTCCCTTACCAATACATTTCACTAAATTTATTTTAAAAAGTCATGAAATAAAAAAATGCTTTCCTATGAGTATTTATCTGTTCAAAGAACTTTCCTTTCATATTTATTGTGTAAGAAGCAGAAATAGAATGACACTCTGAAACATTCTTAGATTTATTTTTCTTCTGAAATGATCAACAAGAAGTAGAAGAAATCTATGATTCTAAATACTGCAGCAAAGCCTACTGATATGAAAGTTGGGTCCAAAACCTATTAAAGGGTCAAAGTTCTGCTATGTTTCTTTCAAAACTCCATAGAGGCTTGCTCTGTTCTTGCTCTGCCAGAATTTTTCTTCAGGATCATTCTGTCAGCGTCAATGTCTCATCTGTAACGTGGGGATCCATAAATAGTTTGCTCCATGACAACAGAACTATAGGAATAAGGCCATGAATTTCAGTGTGAGTGAGCAACACACATTAAAAGGGGACATGTAATTATTAAGACAGTAAGATTCACAGTAAATATGGAGGCTTGTGGTCCACCGGATAGGATACAAAATTAGGGGTCAGGTTTATGCTGTGTAACTTGCAAGAATAGAGAGCATCGAGAAACCTCCTTTTGCCTGAACTTGTGACTTCTCAGCAAAAGGGTGGGTGTTGGTGCATTTCCCTCTTTCCAAACAGCTTTTGTAAGGCTGCAAAGGGAAAAGCCCTGTTAATAGGCTGAAAGGGTCATCACGTACATGAGCTGGGAAGGCCAGTTCAATCCTAGCAGCAGCCCTCCCTCAGATCCGAGCACTCAGGTTGAATCCCTCTCTGAACTCTTCACCTCCTCTCCAGCACGCTTCCCCTCTAAATATAAACTGCACTGCTGACATGATTGCAGCTGGCATTAATCTTTTCAGATGTTTTCCATGTTGTCCTTGGTTTTGTTTACTATGTTAAATCAGAGGAAAATCTTATTAAAGCAGCAAAGAAATATCAAAAATATACATAGATTAAAAAAAAAAATAGTTCAATAAAAAACATAGAAACCAGAGGGTGGGTGTAGGGAGTCAGGAAAAGAGATTCATAGAAAGCAAGTGATCTGATGAGCCTGAGGTAAGCTGAACTAGTAAATCTAATTTGCAACATTAAATATCCTGGAAGTGTTAGAACTTCTTTTATCTGTGTGTCTAATAGAAACAAAACCATACTGTGTGAACAAACATTTTTGCACCATCTTTTAGTGGACATTTTTGAACTCCAATAAACATTAACAAACTTTTTAGAACATATAGGAGAAAAATTGCAGACAACAACAGTGTCCAGCTTGTGTCTTTTGGCGGAGTTTTATGAACTTCCAATCAAATATGTGTGCAGTACTACATAAAAATTTTGAAATTACAAGTCTTTTTGAGAACTCACAACAAATATGAATAAATTCAGGAAAGTATTATGTACCCTGACTGAGGAACTTTATCTCATGATATTCGATCTCTAGGTTCTTTGTTAAAATATAAGTAAAGTGAAAGCAATAAAAGGCCTCTTCTTCTTTCCCAGTTGTAGGGGAATTAATATTGCCATGGTATGCAGACAATCCAGGTGTGGTGCAGCAACCTTACAGACTTGTGTGTCAGTTCTAATTTTTCCATTCCAGTAACAATGGTGAAGGACTCAGTTTGAGCACTGAAGACAAGGTACTGGGTAGAGTCACTTCTGAGACAAAGAAAGGGGACTGAGGGGAGAGGGAACTGAGGGGAGAGGGAATCTGCAAAAATCTAAACATGTAAAAAGATGCTAATACTAGCTGAACAGCAAACAGATAAACCAAAGCAAAAGAACGTCAGGGCCCCATTTTCCCAATACTACTAGCTGTCACTAATGGCAGTCTTTGAAAAGAAAACAAGCCTGGCTCTGTACTTGAAGGGAAGTTTAAGAGGCAATCTGCTTGCAGTGACATCCGCTGCATGGTGCAGTTCTGCCCATGCCTGCATGGCCGAGCTCGAGGACAGACGGATAAAAAAGGCATAATCAGATTCCCATTCAAAAACTACAGCCCAAGTATATACATGCTCTACATGTATTTCACTAGCATACTGTTGTCTGCTGTGTTTTTCTCCATGACTACAAACAGGCAAGATTTTCCTTGAACGTTTTACAGAATTTTCTTACATCTACCACTCATCTTAACATTGCATGATGCTTAATTCATCTAAACACAGTCTCCTGTATGTGGATGCTAGTGGTTTGATGATGCAGTGTACAATGTAAAATGCCTGGGAAGAAACCAGTGCACAAAATCATGCAACTGTATTGAACTGTAACAAGCATAAATGTATGTTTTTTGTTTTTTGTTTTTTGTTTGTTTTTGTATTAGTTGCATGCTCAAAGGAACACTAAGCTTGTAAATTTTTAACTGAAATGCCTTCTGTTTCTCTTTCATTAGTTGAACACTCATCTGAAATGCTAACTATATTTCCATGAAAGACTCTGGACAGAGAAAGGTCATTTAGCTGTGAACACAGAGAAGAGCGATGAAGTAGCATAGGAACAGCTGTAGCATGTGCAGTGCACAGTCACAGCTCTAATGCTTTTAGACTGTGCAGATACCAATGGAAAATTCTGTAGTAACGTGTGTGCATGCACATGCCCACTGTTAGACCAATATTGCACAGTATAGGCTATTCATCATCAAAATAATACTAGCAAAACAAGACCATTTAGTTGTTATGCATCAGAAAACTAATATTCATAACCTTTAAAAGAATCATCTCGTATAAGCCCCATTTTAAAATCACAGAATCATCTAGGTTGGAAAAGACCTTCAAGGTCAGCAAGTCCAATCATCAGCCTGGGCTATCAAGTCCCATCACTAAACCATGTCCCTTAGTGACATATCCACGCTTCTTGAAAACCTCCAAGCATGGGGGTTCCACCACTTCCCTTGGCAGCCCATTCCAATCCTCAAAAACCCTCTCCATTAAGAAATTCTTCCTAATGTCCTATCCTAAACCTCCTCTGGTGCAAACTTGAGACTATTTCCTCGCAACCCATCACTTGTGAAATGAGAAAAGAGACCAACACCTTCCTCACTACAACCTTCTGTGAGGTGTTTGTAGAGAGTGATACCTAATTTTGGTCCCAGTCCAAATAATCTAATTTCCACCTCTTGGAACATAGGGATAACCAGCAAAATCCCCACTGAGGGTTACTGTGCAGGTGCTTGACTGTATGAGAGCTTTGTAAAGTATTTAAGTATATACATATATAAAACATTATGTATAATATATTTAAAAGTACTATTTTGCATCTAAATAACTCTCTAAATACTATGTTTCAGGGCACAAACAGATTCCCTTCTAAAGTCTGAGCTTAATTTGTACCTTCTATACGACTACACTGTGCAATAAACAGCTGATTACACTGGGATTTTCTTGCTGGAAGGCATTGGATATTCATTGCCACCTGTGTCCAAGGACGCAAATGGCCAGATTTGGAGAACCACAGCTCTGGTATTCCTATGATACATCTTTAAATAACAATGGATGGGCAGTGATTTCCACTAGGTATTTTACAAGGTCCAGCCAGAATCCTCCAGCCTCCCAGCGTATCTGTCTGCAGAAGGTTACTCACTCCCTTCTGCAGCAGAACTAGCAAAAGAAAACTTATCCACATCCTTTAGAACCCCTGTGTATCAATGTAAATGTACCATTTCCACTGGAAATTTAGGCTAAACAGACCAAATGATGCCAGGACATCACTAAGGGCATGCAGTGCTTCCTTCAAACCCTGCTGAAGGGAAGAGCCTTTGACAGTGCACAGAGCAAGAACAGCTGCAGCAAACTTCTGCAGCTTCAGGACTACAAGCTCTGTCATTTGGGGCTGCAAACTAGCATCAATAAGAATTCCGAATTTGCTTCTGAGCATATACTAAGGTATCTCAGCTCAGTAAATCAAGATTAGGGACTCATGGACTAGCTTACTCCTTTTTGCGTATGGTTGGTTTTTGTTTTTTTGAGGGAGGGAAGGCTGGGGGAAAGGTTCAAGATTTCCCATAGGCTATTAATGCTATTAATATACTTAGGCAATTAATTTTTCTTCACTGGTTGAAAAGGGAACTGAAATAGAAAAAAAAAAGTGTTTTCCCTATTAAAAACCCCAAAACATGAAGACAGACCTAAGCAGCTCATAGCATATTATTCACACCGTACAATCAGGGAATTTTATATATCACTCTTGATAAACATTGGTGATGGAAAAAAGATTGATTAGCACAGCTGTCAGGGTTCCTGCACCAAAGGCAGATTTCCTTGGACTGGAAATCACAGCACAAAACACCCTCACTAAGGGGTTGGAGGGGGGCCGTGTAATTGCACTTCTTGCCAGTCAGCAGAAACAGCAATCCGCCTCTCCTGCCCAAATACAAAACCTGGCAGAAGGGCACTAGACATTCACACTAATCAGCTGGCCTTCTGTTTCAAATGACACATGCTTGTAAACAAACAAAAATTGTACATTTGAGTTTTCAAATTATGCCAAGAAGAAAAAGGAGACTTTTTAATGTGTTGGCTAAAATCTTAACATGCAAGCCATTGGTCAAACTTTAATCGCTCAAATTACTAAAATGCCTTGCAAAAGTACAGCAAACACAATCTGATGGCTAACAGAAACTTTAGACTGCAAATTAACAATGACTTTGCTATGGCATTAACATAGGAGACCTGAGGAAAAAAAAAATGAAAAATTAGATCATTCCAAAGGGTAGACAGGAAAATGCATAGCTTTCTCACATTGCCTACATGTTCGCAATGAAAACCACACAAAATTTGCCTGAGTTCAGGTTTCATTACAAACATGAAACTTAGCTTAAGGGAAAAATTGCTAATGTTTGCATAGCTATTCAGTCAACTGGGGCCCAGCCTAATGCAGAGCTTTGTGATCTGGAGAGCCATGAGAAATGCGCAGTTTCACATCAAAACCAGGTGAAATGGGGAAAAAAAATCAACAGTTTCATTTTGAATTGTAAAGATATTTCAAATGAAACTTCAGTGAGAAATACCATAACAACGTAGATTGCACAAACACAAGTGGACTCCAAGGACAATGCACTGTAAAATTATTTAAAAAAAAATAATCCATTTAATCTTGTTCTGATTAGCACTGTCAGAGAAAATCTGTTTCTCACCCTCATAATACACCTGTAAGATGGAGGACACTCTTAGTTTAGTGTCAGAGGTGGAAAAGAGGTGTAGGTGGGGTTACCCATGAGCAATAAAGCTTGACTATGAACTCAGTTTCCCGATCTCAACATCCTTCCTCTCACTCAGCTTTGCTTCTTCATGTAAAGCCAGGCATGCACGTGCCTGCTCCAAGTGGTCCATTAACTCCAAAGCCAACTGCAGTATTTCCAGTCTCACTTTCCTCATATTCTGATCATATCATTCAGACAGGCTCCAACTGCACTTACATGTTTGGATTTCCTTACGTCTTCCTATTAGTGTCTGCTGCCCTCTATTTTCATTCAGGACTTTCAAAAGCAGTTTGCATCCACATTCTGCTTCTCTCTTACTGAGCCATTTTGTGCTTTCACTTCACTGCAGTTGAATTCAGCTTGCTGGGGATCTTCAGTGATGGAAACATTAACAGGCACACTGGCCTATGAAATATCTTGCGACCCCACAGCTGCCCAAAACGTATATGTTCTGAGCCTCTCCCTTTACATCATGTCACTAATGTGGCTGTTGGAAAACACCCTCCCACACCCTGCATGACCAGAGGCTCTCCCTTAAGTAAGGAGAATAATTATAACAGCAAAACTTATATATATATTATGTCAAAATAGAATTTTACTTTGAGATAAGTAGCAGAAGTATGACTTATTTTATCTCGGTATGCATAATTACACTTAGATGCATAAACTGTCATCACTGCTGAGGAGGAGGAGGAAATAGGGGGGAAGAATGGGAGGGGAGTTTGGGGTGTGCAAAGGGAAAGGATTGATTTTCTGTTTTGTTCTGGTTTTACAGTGGCTAGTTATCTCAATATCGATATTCTGATGTGACAAAAAATAAAAATATAAATAAAAAATCCCCATTTTACAGTGAAGAAATTGCTTCTACCCTCCACCACATAAAGGTACGGGTGAAAATATTAACTGACACCATCCTTTGAGAATAATTTATTCCTGGAGCAGGATAGCCTCTGCCAACAAGATTAAACTCAAAAGCGAACAACAGTAGAAAACCCCAGCAACAAGGACTACAAATAAAAACCTAGCTGTATAATTTGCTGACTCTGTTTGGGTCACTCAACCTTTTAACATGGTTTAAATTGGGGAACCAAATAGATAGATCACTTGGCCCAGATTATAAAATATACATGGATTGCTTCTGATGGCAAGACCTGCGCCGTGTAGGAACAGGAACACTAGTTTTCAGAAACATTTTGGAAAACCAGAGCAATAGTCACCTTGCAGCTAAGAGGTACACTGGCTCACACCAGGACCTCCACACAGCCCAGCTGCATATAGTTAAACCCAAGCTACATCTGCCCAGCAATTTAGCAGGTCTGGCATGACCAGCCAGAGCACCACACTACTCCCGCTTCACCTTTTCCGTTTCCAACACCATCTCCACTAACTCAGGCATCTTCTCATCACCCTTTTCTGCATGGTGTAGATGCGCTTCACGCTCAGAAATTAAAATCTGTTCCGAAACAAGACAGGTCCTGGAGCCACTTGGGCCTTGGAACTTTAAACAATGCCTAAATTCAATGTAAAATCAGAGCCAGGGTCACCGCCTGTCCTGATCTGTTTCTCTATTGTATCTCCCCTGCAACAGCTGGTAGATGTGCGCTGAGCAGCTCGGCTCTTGGCACCTAACGGATGATTTTCTTTCCTTCTGCATCGAATTGCTCTAATTCAGCCTTCTTTATTCTGTGCTGGATATTAGGTGAGTCAAACCACCCAAATGACTGGGCCATTATTACCCATATAACAGAGATCCTGGTTCTGAAATTGAACCGTATCTCAGAGAGACCTACAGTAATCCAATTTAGATCACACCCTGAATTAAAGGCACATGGTTTTGTCAATTGCTTTCAAGTAAAGAGGCACCGTCAACTGCAATTGCTTTTCTAAACAGCTTCAAGAAGTCTGCAGAGTATTTCCTTAAACTTCAAGCATCTCAAAAACCCTGCTTCCTTTTCTTTTTCTACATTTATAACATGTCAGAGAGACTGTCAAAAATAAATAACTCTTCCTTGAGATGATGGATGCTTGGCAATGGTACCTGATGTTTCTCAAGGCTAACTGAAGAACAAACTAACTGAGCAGACTGTTTGAGGGTTATAAGACAGAGGCAAATGTAAAGAGTACAAAGGGAGCCAAAACCTCGACACAAAGCACATCTGAGCCTGGTCCCACCAGCAGAGGCAAGCAAGTGGGCAGCGTCTACAGGTAACTGCTCACTGACCAGCCATTTCAGAAGACTTCATCAAAGTCGTCTTAGGAGAGCCTGGCTGTCTTTTTTCCTCTTTTATTTTTTTATTTTTTTTAAATAGGGAATAGGGAAGTAAATCACAAGTGCTGTTGGCCAACCAGAGTCACATATGTTTTATGTATATAAAAGATCATAAGAAACAAAACACAGAGGGCCATTTTGCATTATTGTAATTTCTGTTGACAGACTCCAGAAGTACAGGATGTATGATACGTCAAAAAAGAGATGAATAGGCAGGCTTAAAATATGCACTTGGTGTGATCTTCATAATATGTGCTCTCACTCTGAGCACTACAGGCCATCGGCCAAGATTTATACAACTCTACAACTCTTCTGGCAGCAAACAGGAAAAAAAAAAAAAAAAAAAAATAAAAAAAAAAAAAAGCCACATTGAAATCCACCATCTTCTTTAAGGAATCCCTTCAAGGTACTTTGGAAACATCTCTAAGTGACCTCCCTGCCAAAGCTAAGTCACCAAGTTCACCTCATAAAACATCCTCCTTTATCCTCTCCCTCCTTCCTTACCACAATACCAAGCAATTCTATTTTTAAAGCAGAGGGAAGTGTCAAGAGAGACTGTCAAGGGTGGCATGCCACAGAGCTGACCTACCACCATTTTACATACATTTAATAAAACAATTATCTTCAAGGCCCTTTGTTTTCTCAAAATAGAAAACTGCAGCCAGCAAGAGATCATTAATAAGAAACAGGGCAGTGAATAAAAGGGTGAAAATGCATAGTTATTGGTGAGAAAGCAGATCTTGCTGCTGTCAAAAGGGAAAAAAATCCTTATGCTCAAAGCTGAGGGGCTCCTTTTTATTATTATTTATGTGAACTCTAAGTGAGAAATTACTGTTTATTATTATTTTGAAGAGCCCACTGGCAGCATTTCAAAGCTGCTGGTAAATATATCAAAACCCATTTGAATAAAGTAATGCAGATTTAAATTTAGCCTTTTGTTGCTTTGATCCTGCCAATCTTTTTTGTTCTGTCTCTCCATGTAAGAGCACTATCATTCAGGTCTGCATCTGTGGCCCTACTCATTTATCTAGCAAACAAAAATTCCATTTTTGGAGAACCGGCAACAGAAAGCATTGCAGCACCAGCCTTTCAAAGACTCACTCAGGCAACTCCATTGAAATAAAAATTTTCACTACTGCATTGATCGTGTCCATGAGTAAAATGCAGAGGGACAGACTGCGACCTCACATTCAAGAACTGAATTGAAGGAAGAGCACAAGAAGGATCTTACAAAAGCAAGCCTTCTCCACTCTGCCCTAACAGGACAAGGGTCCAAATTATAGGAAGGTTCATAACCTGTCCTAGTGGTGATTCCTTTCATTAAGATTCACAGCAGAAAGCACAAGAACTGGTCTGAGCCCCTCGTAGGGGCAGAAGTCAGGGTCGTTCAGCCACGTGCCATTAAAGCAGTCCTGTCTGTTTCTGGATGGCACCCAGTTCAAAACTGGTTTCCATACAGGCATTGTTATAGCCATAACTTTCACACCTTTTTGAAGTGCATACAATTTAGAAACATCCCACAAAGTATTTTCCCACATATAACCCACAGGTTATGTTAAAGAATAAACTGCATTTCACAGAATCAAAATCATCTAGGTTGGAAAAGACCTTCCAGTCTTTATGAAGTTCAGCCATCAACCTGACCTACTGAATCCTATCACTAAACCATGTCCCTTAGCTTCACAACCACATATCTTAAATACCTACATGGGGACTCCACCACTTCCTTTGGCAGCCCATTCCAATTGTCAAACATCCTCTCCATGAAGAAATTCTTCCTAATGTCCAATCTAAACCTCTCCGGTGCAACTTGAGACCATTTCCTCCTGTCTTATCACTGTTTACCTGAGACCAGCACCCTCCTCACAGCAGTCTTGGTTTCGTCAAGTTGGAGAGATCACTGAGGTACAATCAGTTGTGGAACTGATTTCTTCAAGAGTGCAATATTTTTCATGTTTGTTGGGAGCATAAAGGGGAAATGGTTTTTGGTTTCCAATATCTATAGCTCTGTCCTTGCTATCCAAAGGCTCATCTGCTCCTAACTTCCTCCTGTATTCTTGGTGTAAAGGTGTTTGGGCAGAAGAAATCAGATGCAGGATTTGTTTGCAATTTCTTCTAAAGACCTGAGATTCAAAGGAGGTGTAAAAAAAGCCACATTATGTTTTATGTCTTATGTAAGAGCAAATTTAGTCCATGTTTAACTGGAGCAGCCAAGTAGCTGCAACCACACCACATGGCAAACACCACCACCACCTCCAGCTGTAACACAAGAAGATGACAAATGCAATAAATCCATACCTTCAAACAAAATTAATTATGGAGGAGGCAGAGATTTATCAAAATTAGTTTAATACTGCCATATTATCAGCATACACCATGGCATGGCATACCTTTTGCAACATAAAAATGACCGAGAACCATCATTATGGCACTTTCATGACCTAACACATGGTAGAAAAGGTAGGCTTTCCACTTCAACAAAATATTTGAATATAAGCAGCTGTGCAGTTTCTTAATCTTTAGTTTGGCTTTGGGCAACATTTGGAAAAAGGATCACAACTATAAACCTGGATGTCACAACAAAGCGCTCATTGGTAAGCACCAATCTGGCAAATCTGACAGACCAGCCTGATAACTACAGTAAAGCAAGAAATGAAATCTTGCAAATTATTTGCAGAAATGACTGCATGAAACTTGTCTTGTACAGTGTCTGTATACATTTATGTGCATGTGCATACATCATTATATATATATCTCACATCACTAATCTACAAGTTTATCAACTTTATTCTCAGCCACAAGAATCCAGCAAGTGGTGACGCATTTTAGAAACCACCAACAGAACAGAGAAAAGTAACTTAAGTTTATTTAAAGTGAAAATCTTGCTCAGGCTTTTCAATTATGTTTCTCCTAATTTGGTGATAATTATTCCCAGCAAGAGAGGTATTTATTATTTGCACTCTCCCTTTAATAAACAGAAAAGCCTAGATGACAGATTGCACTGAATTATCTTTATGTATACTGATTTTTTTTTTTTTTTCCATGCTCTGACCCTACAGTGTGAACCATGCCTCAGAATTGTTCCAACTTGCAGAATTCCGGGGTGAAACTTGCAGCAAGGCTGTAGTGACACTGTGCTACCCTGTCCTGCAACAAGAGTGAGGATGGCTTTGGTACTGGCCCCGTCCTGCACAGCAGCACAAACAACATCCACTCACAACTGTTATTACAGAAAGGTAAAAAGATTGAAAAGCAAATAATAATAATAATAATAATAATAATTAAAAAAAAATAAAAGTAACAGCTAAATCCTTCACTATGACGGGCACATAGATATTAGTCATCTATATTTATTATGAAAAGACTTTAAGGAATTTATGTTGGCCTCTTTCTTCACTTCACATACTGCCTCTGCTCTTCTCTTTCCCCTTTAGCAATCAGAATAGCTTTCCAAACTACAAGTAGACAAACTTGTAAGTACTGAACCCAAAACAGATATGGATAAATCTAAGCACAAGGAACAGTCCCGTCCCACAGAGGTCAATAGAACTACCTAGAATCCAGTTAGGCACAAATGGTGCCTTAATCTACCCAACTTCACAGCAACTAGAAGTTTCATAAGGTCTGGAGGGAAATGCTTCATTTTCACATAATATATCCCTAATTCTTTCCTTTTGTAAGAAGGGAGGAGGGAGGCTGAAACAGAGAGTGGGAGAAGGGCAGAGTGGAAGAGAGATCGTGTGTATGTGAAAAGATGTTTTTTGGTTTTTTTTTTTTTTGCTTTGCTCCTCTAAATATCTATTTAATTCCATGGTGCTCGATTGAAGTTAAGGAGATATCCATGATCTGGAATTGGTTTTGTGGTTTGTTTGTTTGTTTCAAAATAATTACTAATTGCTCCTGATTATTGGCATCTACAGACAAGTAAATAAGTATAATAAATAAAGTAATAATAGAACCTTGCTTTATTAATGATGCTTTATATACAAGCCCAATTCCTTACTTTGTGAGAAAACCTCATGCAGAACAAACAAAACTCGCCAACTCTAATCTGCAGCTTAGTAGCAGCTTATGAAAACCACATTGTGCGTAAGCTATTTGCAGCAAGGTCAGGTACATCTTAAAAATCTGCTGATCTCCATTTAGATTTCAAGTGTTTTTAATCAAATATACCTGCAGAACAGCTAGGATGCATATATTTTGAAAATGTTACTACCTTTTTTCCCTTTTCCATTTCAGTACTAGATGTGTATATCAGCTATGCACTACTGCTCTGGTATCATTAGTAATATGTTCCAGCAATATTTCCCCATATCAAAGTGGGGTACACAAACTCGCATAATTTCTGGTGCATCTGCCAAAGTCACAGAATGACACAGATCTCTAAAGCAGAAAACGTGTGCTGTGTTTAAGAACTTGCTCAGCTGTATTTATTATTGCTGGATTCCACCCCCCTTTTGTGTTTCATTATGAAATACAAAATGCCCATGTAGGTCTAATCATGCAGTCCATCAAGTAAGCAAGATTCAGAGGAAGGCAATAAAGGTCAATATTAGAAAATGACAATAGCATAAGAACCACAGGGAACTTCCCCCTGAACTTCAGGGCCTTTTTGCAACTGTACTAAAATTGAAGATGAAGAACCGGCTCACAAACTTCTGAAGAGTAGAGTTTCACAATCCCTTACTCAGGCTTAACAGCTATAAGCTCTTCCACTCATTTCAGGAGTATCTATAAAACTCCACCATAAAACAATGCTGTTTGAAGAGAGGTGTCCAACTCTCATCCACAGAGATTTCATCCACATGCTTGAGAAACATAAGATTTCTTACATGATGGAGGCAATAAGGAGAGGGAAAAAAAAAAAAAAAAAAAAAAGAATTGGAAAGATCAACAGATCTGGGGTCAGTGGAAGACAACTCACTGAAGCTTGACAAAGGTGGCCACATGCTACGGAATTCAAGCAGGAACTCTATGTAGGGGATCTGTTGCATGACCAGTGGCGGGACCTTCCTGATGCAGCCAGCTTTAGGAGAGATGAAAGCAGAGCCATTACCACCCTGCCCATGCAAGGACTCCACTACAGCTGAGCACACACCACAGAAGCTTTGAGCCCTGTTATCTGCCACTTTCCAAACACTTCTGAGTCACTAGTGATGGTATAGATCTTACATCTTTCCTCATATAAGAAATTTGCTGCTCCCTGATGACCAGATAAACAAGGTCATCCCTGAGGCAGAGACACTTACTGTTCTCTATGAGAATCTTGTTCAAATCTTACATCTACTCCAGGAAAAGGTGACTTATTATAAACCTTGATTCTTCTGCAGGTTAAACCTTTAAAGTTGCTTATAATAACTAGAGGAGTCTGATCCTTTGACATTCATCTCAGCATTACTGGTCAGATGAATCAACTAATTAATCAAATCATCAGCTAATGAATTTGGTGGGGAGGAAGGTGCAGCATTGGTTTGCAACTACTTGCAAGGATCGTTTTTCCTCACCAGTGTTACACACCATGTGCTTTTGCCCAGTGCAAAGTGGGAGACAGCATGAGGCTTCAGACTACATTGATCACACAGCCTGTTTTATGGCACTGACAGTGCACTCTATAACATACATTTGTGAAAAATAATAATAATAATAATAATCCCAATTTGCTACAGGAGTAAACAGACTCCAACTCAGTAGTCAAGAGACTATCTGAAGAGATGAGGAAAGCCACATCATGGTTTCCTGCAGCTGTCATTGCAAGAACAGACTAGCCTCATAAAGTCAGCATGGTAATTCTCTTTTTCTTTTGAGGTTGAACGACAGCAGCTTTCTCATATATTTTCAGACTCTTGCACCAGGCATATCAGGCATCTTTGCTATTTCAACAGCATCAACACAAACAAATCCCTATGCAGCTCCTGTTCTGCCAGCTCTAAGAGATCTACTTGTTTGTTCATCCAGACTCATTGAACTAGCTAAATTTTGGCATTGCCTTAGAAAATGCCTTACAATTATTAAGCAGCCACAATGCCTTAGAAAATGCCTTACAATTATTAAGCAGCCACAAGATAAATGAGCAAAAGGTTTGCATAAGTCTGCTTGCATGCATTCTGGGAAAAAAAAAAAAAAAAAAAAAAAAAAAAAAAGACTGAAATTCTGCTTTCTAGGGTAAGGGGATAAGGCAAGGGAAGCCAGCAACACACAGCTTGCAAGCTACAGATACATGCTCAGTTGCCAGCTATTCTCTTGTGGTTCTGTACCCTTTTCTTTTCCTAAAGAACCTCAAACATACGAAAGGGGAGAAAAGACAACATAACTGCATAACTGAAGAGTAAAATATCCTTCATTTTTCCAATAAATTTGCAGATGTTTGAAAGAGCTCAGAAGATGAAAAGTTTGTTGTCTCTAAAGATAATAAGGAAGAGTCCCTGAAGGAACAAACATATTCCAGCAAACTGCCTCTCACATCATATACGCCACCACATTCACCAGCTTTCAGTACCAATCCTTTTCCTTCTGGCCCTTGACCACCTCATGAGATGGACTATGGAGGAGAAGCATACTCACAATTTGGTATGGTAAATCTACCTTTATCCTGAATACAAAGCATCGCCCAAAAAGGCAACAGAAATTTACCACAGGTGCTATAACTAGGGAACTTTACTCTGCATAGATGAGATATGTGGAAAATATAGCAGAACCTGGAGACATGCTTTGGTCTGTGACAGATTCAAATGCTTTATTTGAAATCCATTTGAATACATCATAGAGGATACTCCAGTTCTTCCCCTCTCCAGGTTCTTCCCACCTTGATACTTTATGCCTTTTCATTTTAAGATGGAAACAGCACATATACATGGTATTCTTCCATGTCTAACCAAACCATCACCTCCACACAGCTTTTTCTAAGGATAATATTGCAGGGCAATAGACTTAGTATCTCATACTCCAGATTCAAAAAATAAATAACGCATGACAGATTGTATCCCATTTTTAATCAGATCAGCATCAGGCCTCCACACAAAGGTTATCCTATATGGCTGCCAAGAATGTGTTTAGCAAGGATATAATATATACAAAATGCAAGCACAATAGTCAAACAATTCTTCAAATTAAATCAGTCTGTCAGTGTTCAAGAATCAAGTATTTGTGACAGCTATGAGCCTCACTATTTAACACTCTTCATCCCAAAGTTAAATACAATTACAGCTGGCTTGATATGTTATTAGCTTTACAAAGCGGTAACAAACAACAAAGTAAACAAGTATTTGGGGAATACAGATTTTTTTTTTTTCTTAGATTAATTCCAAAAATAATATGTATATATTTTATAAGCGAATTTTGTAGTAATAAACTCATTTTTGTTCTACTTGGTTTTGAAAGAAAGCATTCTATTAACACTTTGCCTCTCTGTTTCCCTGCATGCAATGTCATTGCTTTTGTCAGCTGAAAACACAGTGTCAATAGGTATCTTTTCTAGACACCTCCAGTGAATCAGCATATCTGAGGGGCATCAGCTGTAACTTGTGTAAAGTAGCAGCTTATATCTCAGTCAAAATGCACATGAAGCAGTACTTTTCCAGGAGTTCAGTTGCACAATAACGTCACTGCTCAGACTTTGGGCAACTGTTACAGAATAATAGAAAAAGTGACCCATAAAAGCCTTCAAGTCTGGAAACGTTTAAGGCCAGATTGGATGGTGGTTTGAGCAAGGTCTAGTGGGAGGTCCCTTCCAATCCAAACCATTCTATGACTCTACGATTCAAAAGGTCATGCAGGTTACTCCACTGCCCCCAAGCCAAGTGGAGCTCTACCCATGCCTTTCCTGCCCGATGTTTGGCTAATCTATTAGGATTTCTGTCACCGAAGGTCCTTTCCAGCTTCCCCGGGCAATTTGTACCAGTCCTTTATGATCATTCCATCTTTAACAGTAGAAAAACTGATCTGAGCTTTTCTTGTGCTAGCTCATGCCCATTAACTTCCTGTTCTAACAACCAGGGACATGGTTATCAGATTGATTCTTTCCTCTTCACAGCTGCTTGGTAGGTACTTGAAAACTATGATTTCCTCTCTCATTCTTCTCTTATGTAAGTAAAGAAAGCCTAATTATTTCAGTCTTTCCATGCAAGTTGTTGGGTTTGGTTTTTTTGTTTGCTTGCTTTTCATCCCCTTAAACCTCTATTTTAGTTCTTATCCCCAGCACACCCATTTCTGCATCCAGAACTGGAACCCAAGGGGAATGTGAAATCAGAATGCTTAATTTATGCAGCTTGCAAAGCTCTTTTTACGTCCCCCGATAGCATTTGCTTTTTTTCCTTCTTGCAATAACATGACACTATTGGTTCCTGTTCAGCTGCTGAGCCATGACAGCACCAGGCTCTTTTCTGTTGAACAGCTACCTACATCATTCTGTCCTGCACCTGTGCTGCTTCCTACCCGAATCCCCCTGTCTCTACACTTACTCCAACTGAACTGTATCCCATTTCTTCAAAGTATTTCTTTGATTAATCAAGATTTCTTCAAATTCTAGTCGTTCTTCATCACATTCAAATTTGAGAGTTTAAGTCTACCAGCTTAAAATGCATCATCCAGGTTTTGTACATTTTCAACAAAACCAAGCTCCAGAGAGACCCCCACAGGGTTCTTCTCATGAGGACACTATTTCGACAAAATTATTTATAAGGTCCTCCTTTCAACTAGTTTGTCACTCTCTGGAAGGATCCCATCTCTGTTTCCCTCACTTCCTTGTAAGGACAACATCTAATCAAGAGTCACAGTTCTAGCAAATTGTATATGTATATGTATAAATATCTTTAAGTTATATAGAGCCTTTAAACTGTATTTGGCCTTCCCTGTGATAGTCACTACACAAGGAGAGAGAAATACTTCTGAAATTGACTTTTTTTTTTTTTTTTTTTTTTTTAAACACCAGAAGCAGCACGAAGTTGAGTTTGTGGTTACATCTTCAGCAACAATACAGCAAAAGTCATCTTAGGCCCTCTCAGCTCAGGGCTGCTCATTCACACCTTACTGCTTAGCACTAACAGCCCGCACCGCATTTGTGTGGCAAACAGGATCTGAAAATCAAACCACCCAGACACCTGCACAAGCACAGGGTGGAGGTATGCATTATGGTTCCTGCTGCCAAAAAATAATTCCTGAATTACACCAGTGTTTTCATACCAGCCTGAAAGTCAAAGATAAACTTATGAGACAGATTTTCTAGTGACCTAACACTGTTGTGGATGTCAAAAAAATCATGAGATGCTTAAGCTGTAGACAGGTATTCATTTTGTCAAGAACTGAGCAAGCTAAAAATGGAAGCATCTTACAGTGCTCAGCACCATCAGCATTCTTCCAGTTACTGACCTAAAGATATTCCAGCTTGAAAGACTCACATGAGCACAGCTGCAAGCAAAGGCAGCCAACTTATTATCTGCCAAGGAAGAACTACACACACCACAGTTTCTAGGTGGTGGACCATGCTTAACTAGTAGGGACACTAGTGTCTTCACCCAACATAGCTAGATTCAGGAAAGGTCAACCTGTTTACAATCATAAGTTTTCATGTGTCTGGCCTCAGACCAATGTAAGAGCTCCATATTTTTTCTTCGATTTTGAAAGACCGTTTGAATTCAAAATTCACAAAGCACAAGCTCCTGTTCCTTGGGGTAATGTGTGTTAGACCGCTGCAAAGTGAGATCACTATGTTTGCTACATATGCTTCAGAATATACATATCCTTCCGCATATCTTATTTATAGTGTGGATTACCTGGGTACACATAGGACCCATTCCAAAATGGCAAGTTTACACTCACTTAACATAAGCACATTCCCTTTCAAGCCAACAGACAACTCTCATGCTTGAATTTTAAGTCAGCACATGAAAGAAGTTGATAGCACTTGTTTCTTGTTAACATGGCTGTCTCCCTATCACTGGATTAAGTGGTAAATCTTTAAATATCCTGTTGCATCTAACAGCAGTGACAGAAACATTTATTTGCTTTCTGCTATTTTGGACATGACAGCAACTATTTTTTAATCAAGTTCCATTCATAATCAGTCCTCCAACAATTGAGTTCAGTGTTCTATATTTGATTTTAATAGTCACTTGTATAAGTAAGCCAAAGCTATTATTACTTTTATTTGTGTGTGTGAAAAAGGAAAAGATTCATGGAAGAGCTTACATTCCTAGAGCCAGTTGCCTTTGGGCAAGAGCGCTCCTGATCATCGACACTGGCAACAATAGAGAGTACTGTATACAAAGTGTGTATGCATGCAGCACAACAGACTGGCTATCCATCTTAGGACAAGAGAAATGCAGCTCACTCTTATGACCTCAGCAATAATTGCCTGTGCCAGTTTAAATCTCCAGCAGATGAATTTAAATGAATGTTGATAAGTGGCCAAATAGACTCTACCTTCAGTAATGGGATGAATTATTATTATTGCTGGTATTGTCTATAATAAAGATGGAAGGTTGTTTTAGTAACATACAGAAAATCATTATAGCCTCAGACGAAAAGTGATTGCCAACGGGCAGCATGCTCTTGACTCCTTTCACTTCATTGCTTCATCACTTCACTTCACCCATAACCTGGAGAAATAATTTCTCCAGCAACATAGCAGCAGTTTAGTTTCCATGCTCATTAATGTCTGGTGCCTCTTACAATTATAGTTCTCAGCAAATCTAAAAGCCATAAAACATCTTAATGTCTGTGAAATTCTGTGTCTACCATGACCATGTGGTACTGCCTTCCCAATTTGTTAGGTTTGCTAAATGAAATTATACAACACATTTGGCTTTGAAAACAAACTTATGATGATACAATATTCCATTCGCTGTTAAAAATACAGAGGAAAAGTCATCCTGCATTGGCAGAAAATGACATGGACAATGCAATTAAAGAGCTCTTAATCTACAAAGTCCCTACACAAACTTCCCAGAGCTCATCATGCTCACATCTTCCATGAACTGGAGCCAGGTGCAAAGCTTACACCTCCAACGAAATGTAAAGTTAGGGAACACCTGAATCTGCAGGGTCAAGTCAAAGACATAATTAGAACTAATAGGTCTTTCACACTTCTGGCTTTTAGGTCTTCACCAGCTGTCAGACACACATTATAGGAAATGAGGCTTAGACATGGCCATCACCAAACCGTCCATTCCCCTCTGTGTACCCCTTCCCTGCTAGCTTTGAATTGACTGGTCAATTTTAAGTCTAAAAGCTGGACAGAAATCTCAAAGATCAGCTTTGAAGGGGTTCGTCTAAGGTTTTACTGCCTTAAAAAAGTCAGTGCTGCAGAAACCTGCAGCAGCAGCAGTTCCACCTGTCATCTGGGCAGTAAATACATACACCCTTCCAAACTGTAGTCCGTTGCTTAGCTGGAGTGTCTAGCAGTCCCTAGATAGGACAGAAGAGTAAAAGATGTTGAAAGGTCACAAACAGTAAACATTGGTTCTCTTAACCCTATTGCTCACCAAACTATATTAACAAGGTTATCATTTAAAAATATGATCAGAACCACCTTAAAAATGTTATGGACTGAATTCTAAAACTCAACAATTCAAAAAAAAAAAAAAAAAAAAAAAAAAAAAAAAGGAAATCTCTACTTAAAATTAAGACTGGAAGATTTTTGCCTTTATTCTATTTTTGAAAGACTTCCTCTAGTTTCAAGCAGAAATAATTCAAGGAAGTCTTACATAAGAGATCCGATTAGGTGATTCTAGTAGTCCTCTGTCTTCATAACCCATTAATCCAGACAGCAGAAAAAAAACAAGAAATGGAGTCACAATAATTTATTCAAGGATTCATATCAAAGAAAAACTGGTTGTTATTTCTATGTGAGCCAAAGCACGGGCAGAAAAATTGTAAATATTAAAGATTTTTAAAATATTTAAAAAAAATCAAAATCAGAGGACATGAATTCATATGCTAAGAGGATGGAATTATAGGCCTCCGACTTTTTGGAAATTGTCTTGCTTACTTTTACTTCAAATCAGACTATTCCCTTATGCCAGTATATCTATTCCTTCCACTGAATTTTATGTTCACTTACAGCCTGCTCTCCTGTGCAGGTACTAAGTGGATCCATGGTGATCTATATGCTAGTGTTCACACACCATCTGTTATTTCAAAGGAGGAATAAATACTTTCTTCCCATACGAACTCTGAAGTCTGCCCAGAACCAGTAGTCAGATTTGTAATTCTGTATGTCTATAGTTGTGTTTAGAGGCATAAGGGCAGAAGTAGTGTGTAGAACTTGCCACCCCTTCCTGATAATGATGCAATGATTCAGTATATCCACTGTCATGTTACATGGAAGGAAAGGACATCGCAAACGAGTACAGCTGTTACTAATGCATGGAAAAACATGAGACAGGGATAAACCTTGCCCTTAGCATACCTACTTGAGGAAAGAACAAAAGCTGTTCTGAATACAGAACTGAAGATAGCATTTCAGCTGAAGGTGTAGAAATTCTTCTTGGCAGAAATTTCCCGTATCCGTAATGTAGATTCAAGGCTACAAACCTCCATTTTTTTCCCCAAAAATACTCTTCCTTGTCAAGCAATCTGACCGCTTCAGAACAAGAAAAAAGAGGCTAACGAGCAGGATATTTTTAGCGTTCCTGAAGGAGCTTCTTCCAAATGTCATTACCGAGCTACGTGAAATCATCTCTCTCGATGCTCATTCCAAAATCTAGGACAAAGTGAATGACTTCAGCCATAGCCCACCCCAGAGAAATACTGCATTCCCCACTCCAGCATAATGCATTCAATTCAAAATAGTTTGTTCCTGAGCCAAGGGACACAGCAACATAATTTACTATTTCCCTTTTGAATATCCAGTACAGAATAAATCTGATCTGCTGGCGAAGTGTTTTGAATGTCTAGCCTGAAAGCATATCATCTGTTTCCTGGAGCTTCCTTCCAAAGATTCAGCAGCTAATTTTACATCATTGCACCCTTGAAGTCTTTCAAAAAGGCAGGTGGGTGGGAGGGAATTAAATGGCTTACAAAGCACGACCAAAAAAAAATAAAATGTTTTAAAGGTTGAGTCAGTTATATTCTTTACCCTTTGTTGCACAGCACCTAAACGGGAGATAAGATTGCTAGGTTAAAAATATTATAATAATTCTTTTCTTACATTTATGTAAGAGCTCATCTTAATTTCTCACAGCACTTTGTGTGTTTCAGACCAAATCTCTACTTATCATTTTGAAGGAAACAAACTGAATAGTATTGTGTAGCAATAACATGACTCATCTTCTCCATCATCCTCTTCATTTCTCTCAAGGGAACAGTTTTTCTGCCTACCTGATATTTTACAGTCACTGCTACATGGCAAACTGCACACAAGTGCAAGTAACATTTGGGTTAGTATTGCCTATCTGTGGTCTTCCTCAGCATCTCCCATCTGGAGACATAGATTACGTGCACTAGCATCAAACAGAAAAGCAAGGTTTTGTTTTGTTTTGTTTTGTTTTTTCCAAATGCACTGCATACAGCATAACTGGACAGCTTGCCCTATTGAGTTCTCTGTCATTACCAGTAATTTCCTAGTGATGGACAGCTATAAACACAGACAAATCCCTCTAGAATTAACAGCAACGGGAACTCACTGTGGGACTTGTGTGCAGTAGTAGGAGGGTGATCTACCTCTGAGTCTCACTCCCTTCATCTTTGGATCCTAATGTGATGGTCATTGGTCCTCAAGACCTGGGACTCTGCAAGGGGGCAGGAAAGAGACAGAACCCATTTAGCACTGCCCTCAGTTTCTCAGGATTATTCGTGTATACGATAATGCCAACTCAGTTTTACTGATGCTGCTTTTCCACAACAGGGCTCTGATCCCCCAGTGAAATTTATACAAGTAGGACATTTAGTTCACCTTTTAGGATGTGCATCTAAATTTTTGGTTTGCCTGTAGTTTTCTGTACCATGAATGTTTAGAATGGTTTACAGAAGGGGACCAACTTTCAGGACAATGAAGTGTGCAGATCTAGACAGGAATAGTAGTGCAAAGAAGGAAAGATATCATAAGTAACAAAAACAGCTGTGATGAGGGCACTCGAACAATGGCAGGTCAAATACACTTCCCTTTTATTCAGTATGACTCAGCTACCCATGTCTGACATTCACAGCAGAGAGGTCTCACGTCGCTAAAATTCAGACAGGAAAAGAGAACAAAAGCAAATATTCTATTCAGAGTCATACTGAAGATTTTGCCAGAAATCTGCATTTGACTACTTTTCTCCTGTGAGAGGATGGGGAAGAGACAAGAGTACCTACTAGCATATACCAACAGAGGAGTGTGCAATGCTTAACAAATCCCTTCATTTACTGTAAGTGGTGTATAAAATAATGTGGATCTTCTCATCTGTTCATTATATCCATCTCTAATATTACCCTCCCTTCCATTGCCATTTATCCTTTAAGCTCTCTGCAATTTTCTATTTGTTCCTTATTTCCTTTAATTCTCTATTCCTCCTTGATTTCTTTTACTTCTCATATTTTAATAGGGTTGAGAAAGCACCGGCCCAGTTTCTTCCTTCTTATGCTTTCAGTACATCCCATATATTTGATGACCAGTACAGGAACAAGGAAGCCTGAACTAATATTACCTTCCACCTACAAAAATCACCTGAAGGTGCAATAAAAGTCAAGGAGCCAACATCTGCATTCTCCCCTGTTCCTCCACTTAAAAAAAAACTATGCACCTGCTTTCAATAGTTTTTGCTTATGGAACACATGAGAAAGTCCTGGGTGGTGCACTACATTTACTGCAGTGCCATTATTTTGTTATTCATAATGAAACCTGGATTGTGCCCATAGGAGAAGGAAGGGGCCCTTCTCAGCCATGTTAGTACAGCTCTTCTGAAGCACTGTATAATCCGTAATTCATGTTCAGACAGTTTAACCTGAGGCCCTATTTGTTCTGTAATTATCTGATCCTTTAAGTGGCGGTAAAGCTGACACCTACTAAAAGGTCCCTTTCTATACACATATCACTGCTTGAGCAAAATATGCAGTAGCACCAAAAAGACTTTTCAGCCACCATCTTTTAGTCTCAGTTTACCCAACATAGTTCCTTTTTTTATTGTTAGCTTCCAACACTCAGTAGAGCGTATCAGAAGAAAATAGTGTCAAAGATGGCAACTGAGACAAGAGAGAGGCAGGAAATCACCAATGTTAGCCCAGAGGAAATGCTGCAAAGATGGATTGAGGAAGATGATATGTAAATTCAATTCACAGCCTGAAACACCTCCAGCTAGTAGGAAACTACACCTGCTTTTTGTCACAGACCAGAGCTGACCATACTATAACCACTGTCCAAAGATGGAGCTATCTTCATCCTACTACAAAGGGTTAGCAGTGGAAAATATGATCAAAACTGTTAAAATACTTAAAGGGGAGCAGGGATACCAGACAGATCTTGTCTAAAATATTTAGACAAGATATCTTAATTCTAGTCAGCAGGGATGGATCGAGTTTTCCATAGATACCTTCAGCAACTTCATGTGGCTCCAGGAGCCCAGAAGAGAGCAAACAATGCAAACACATGAAAATGAGAAATGAGAGAAGATCCAGGACTAGAGAGTTCCTGATGTTCTCCCATGCTGTTACTATGACCTGATTGTTATCCGTATTTTATGCAGGTGATCAAACAACTTGTAAGATCTATTATGCTCATTTCCCAAGTTTTAAACTGAAAAGGTCTCCAGCAACCCTGAAAGTAGCATAATCCTATACGTCAGACCAGTTCCTAATGTTTAACTTTTGTATGACTCAAATGTCTGCTCAGACCACCAGCAGGCACCATAAGCCTAAAAAGTGCAGTGAGGTAGGAAACATTGGTACAATTTTTCCAAAAAGGAACTAAGTAATATTAATCTAATTTCCTCTGGTGGCAGAGACACATCTGTAAGAAGAGGACAGTGAATGTGCGTACACACACAGGCACTGGCTTTTGTCAGATATTACTTCAGACCATTAATATTCCCATAAACACATACAGGAAATAATTATAAGACAGACACAAAGAGTTTTGAAAGAAAACCACTAGTACTAGAAATGTGAATAAGACTAAGTTACAGAGAGAGAATGCTCACTTCAAACCACTACCCATCCACCACCAATCAGCCTGGGATAACCCCACAAAAACAGCTGCCCTGTCATAGAATAAGCCATGCAGGTACAGAACAGCATGTCCTGTACATGTTGTCAGAGCTTTATTCACCCAATACCTCCAAGTAGAGTGGAAAGGTTGTGAGTTTCTACATATGGGCATTTGCAAGAAGCACAAGACAGGTTCTTCCACTCCTGCCGTATCCCTCTGCATGCTGACCCTTTGGCCAAAGCATCTCCTTGGGTGATGGTTTCTCCTAGGCTTATTCTTTGTAGTTTATTGGACTAAGGGCTATGTCAGTTGCACTTTTGAATGTCTAGGGTAACTTTTGTAATTGGATAAAAGCCTTGTTTAAAGAATAGTTACTCAACCTGTTTTATTGGTGTAAAAATTACACTGCAGTCAGGTTCTCTTTTTACTTTATTTCAAAAAGCCACAAAAAGCTTGCATGGTCATTCCCAAATTGACATTTTAAATCATGTTTTGCTGCTCTACATCCTCAAAATTACATATATCAGAAATAAGTCAAAAGAGGAAAGTTCCTTTTTATACCAAAAATTAAATTTAAGCTCCAGCTATCCTAGTAATGCTGCAGATTTTGCTCAATTGCTATGTAGTATTGTGTGTTAGCTATTGTGGTAACTCATGACCTAGGGATACACATTAGTATTGATTATCTGTCAGAACTTCTGCCGATCCCACTAAAATCCAGAACTATCTCCAGTTCCCTCAGCTTTGTAAGAGACAACAAAAATCTGGTCTTGTGTATGCTGCCTGTAACAAAGTTCATGGCCAAGCCCAGCATTCATTAAACAGTAAATTCATATGGGCTAAATCTCAAAGCTATTATTCAGCCCTATACTATAGCAAAAGTATTTTTGATTTCACCAATCTTATGAACTAGAACAGGAATCTTCTCTCACAAAATCCAAGGTTCAGCTCAAAGACTTAAGATTACTTTTCTTCCTTAAGTGAGGGCTACTCCAGGATTTGACCTCCTATCATCAAGAAAAGGATGCTTAGCTACTTGGGACTAGCATGCTCAACAAGAACAAAAGTTAAAACACAAACTTTGGTCTTCTCTGTTTCATGATAAGGTCTCAAGCAAACTGGTACAGCACACCTTTGAGTGCAAAACAGAGAACTACACTAGGAGAAAAAGATACATGTGACTAAGAATTTACCTTGGGGAAAAAATATTACCTAGCTATGCTGCATAACTGATGATCATCAGCTTAAATAACTCATACATCAACTAATAACTCCGCTGTTCACTATTGCTCAGTCTGTTATGTCTAATACCTTCTCTATTCTAGTCATGTTTCCTCTATATCAATTATACAGCTTACTCACCAGTCTGGATGTTAGAGGAGTAGAAGAAGAGATTTTCAAAACAAACCTATCTCGAGGTAGATGGAAGCTTTCAGGCAAATTCTAGGTCTGCCATTTTGCAACATATTTAATACTTCTGACTTACTCTTCAAGCACCAATACATATTATAGTAGCACTATGAGATATTATAGTATAGACATCACACTGATGGCAGAATCAAATTCTTACTGAAGAGATACGAAACACAAATGATTGTTTCCAAGTCATAGCAAATGTTTCAGACTTCAGAAAACATAGGTAAGTCAACAACGACCACATTAAAATCCAAAATCCTAACTACATCAAAAACCTTGAATCGGTCTTGCAGATTCTTCACATCTCCAGAAATAAAGCCATTCATTAGACACTCATATTTACTATGCTTAGTAATCAAGGAACAGTGCCTTTTAATAAGTGGTTAGAGAAAAGCTCCTAAAGATTACAACTAGAGCTATCCTCTGTTCTATTTTACCCTTTACAGTCCTCTGCAGACCATGGGCCTGCAAGGGGTGCAGCACAGCCAAGACGTTCACAGGCACAGAAGAATCTAGAATGAGCTGTAATAAAGTAGTACTCAAAGACTGACCACTGAGCTTATAAAGAATATTATCAAAAATATTATCACTGACTAAAGAAGTAGTGATTTTCCTTCTTTCTGCCTTCCTGATGTGATACTACATAGAATTTAAAGAGCATTGATTGTACAAGAACAAGCAGGCTTGTATTTAGCTATTAATCTCTGAAGATCTCCAAAGTGTTAAGAGGAAACTGGATATTAGTAATTGTTTTCAGTGCAACAAACCCAATCACTGCTCAGTTCAGATACTTGCAGTGATGCCCAGGTTAAATGTGCCCAGAGAGCAGGGTGGGGGTATAAGTAACCTAATCTGTTTAACTCCTCCCACTCTTCCCCAGAAAGGGAGAAATTGGGAAATCAAGTAACAATTACACACAGATGGAATTTTTACTCTGAGCTTTGAATGAATACAATGAACCAAGTGGATCTGGCCCAGCTGCTTGCTACGTGCACATTCTCATATAGCCCTTATCAACAAATTCCATTTGCAGGTAGTAGGAGCACAAACACCCAGAGGTGTGAACACAGTACACAAACTGAAAAAAGGTATCAACGTCCATCATTCAGGAAAGATGAAAGACTACTTCTGAAGGTTTTGTTTTTCTGCAGTCTGTCTACATTTGATACCATAAAGGCTTTGCACTCCAATTTCAGGTCTTTCTTCTCTGGTCCTCTTCTGCTCCAGGTCTCCTTTATCCCACTCCATCCCTACCATCATTGTAGCTCTAAAGTGCAAACAACTCCTAATCTTGTCTTCTTGTTCTACATTCCTCCATCACGGTATACTCACCTTCTCAATTCTTGATGAAGCTCTGATATATCAGACCAGCAGCTGTTCTTTAAACAGAAGACACCAAGGACTCTACTTCTAATCACAGGGTTCAAATAACCTATTTTTTGCTTTTAGTCTTCACATGTTATGCATAAGAGTCTATGCTACAAGTTTAACCAAACTTCTCTGCAGTTTTCTTTCTTTCAAAATCCCTTTCAAATACACCCATACAAATAAAGCAGTAACAGAATGAGTTTTCTCTAAAAGGGCATTTAATTACTGATACAATGCAGTGACTGACCATATTTTATATACAAGCATCATTATATTTTCCATTTAACTTGAGTTTACCTGATTCTAGACTTCTTTTAGCTTTTATACTGAAGACACCTTCCAGCTCAGAGGTCAAATTCAAATAGATGTTGATCTGCCCGACATGCAAGTATAACCTGAGAGTATAACATTTATTAGAATTCCATCAGGAAAGCTTCTTTTTTGTACAGGAACAGAAGTATACAAAGACTCAGAAACATGAAGTCTAGCTTTTTGCTTTCTCTCAGTTCCTCTAAACTGCTACATTATCATATTTGCAGTGGAATTTCACTTCCTTATCTATACGATCAGAATCTGTATTTCAGAAATTCTATTATGTTATAGCTGACAGTTCCATAAAGTCATATCATCATTTTTTTCATTTCTTCTGGGAAAGCTGTCCATCCTTTGCAGCCACACAAACACCATATGCACACATACCCTTAGAGCACTGAAAGATTTTGATAACTATTTTTCATACAACTCATGGGCTTTTCAGACTATGTTAAGAGAAACATCTTGGAGGCTTGAAGCTATATTACCAATGAAATTAGGATTGCCAGAAAGGTATTTTTCACAACATTTTTGCAGAAAAATAAGAATTGGTCAGACTTAGGGACACCAGTACACACGTTGTAGCAAAGTGTTTAATTGATTTGCAACATCAGATTAGAAGCTATGGGTTAAGTTTTCGTATTTGAATTGCAACCACACACCTAATTTACCTCAGTTTGAATAGGACCAGCATTCTGCCTATTCAAGGAATTAAGTCCAGTGCATCTGCACAGAAGACAAAAAAAAAAAATCCAATAGACCCTGACAATCAATAGAGATTTGACCCAGAAGCTGACAGCCTTAGACCCAAACATGTCTGCAAGAAAACATGAACCAGACCCCTGAAAATGTAATGCCACTCAGAGAAAGAATGTAGACCGCCTAAATCCTGTCTTTTACTGTAGTTAGTCTCCTGTGCTTCAGAGAAAGACCAGAGGACTCTAAAAAACAAGTCATTATAACTTATCATGGGTAAGTTTTCCTTTTCATGACCCCATAGATGACAAGTGAAATCCCCAAAGCATGCCATTATTAACCAACCATAGTTTTTTTTTTTCTCCCTCTCTAATAAGCGCCAGCAGGAGACATCTTTGCATCGGATGCTATAGGAAGCTGAGGTTCAAAGTCAGACCACTCAGGAACAGATGTTTCCTAGTGGAAAGCTATGCATGAGGATTGAGATTCTCAAAAGGAGCCAAATGATTGTTGGGTGCCTTCCCGTGATCACTTGTAACACTGTAATCATCATTAGTAATGCTACAAACCCAGACACTTAATTGTACAAGGTTGAGTTAAAGCTGTCTTTGTTCTGGGATCCTCACATCTGAGCTCCATCATTACAGGAATACTTATGAAAAACTGAAGAGTAATTTCTCAGGTGGAAAGCACCCTGCCACTACATTCCAGTCTGGTAAGTAATGGTAAGAAGTCACTACTGCTTCAAAAAATGTTTCTCCAAGCACATCCTGCCCCTGAGTTTTAAATATATTTTAAACCATGGTGAAATATTATTTGAAGTGATGTTCTGTTTTGGAGATCCTGTGGGCAAAAAAGCAGTGGCATAGTGATGAAACTTTTAATTAAGAATTGTTTAGTATATGACCTATTTTATAACGCTTATTTCTAGACTCACAAATTCATTCCACATTCAAAGAGCAGATGCAAAGTTTTGGAATAACACTCTACAAGTAAAAGTTGAATCCCTACATGAAGTACAAAAATTGAAATCAGCATTGACCGCAGATCTGAGATCAGCCCTCAATAACATAACAGCTGCAGACTGTGGTTATCATCATGTCCTCCAGAGTATTTTTGCAGATGCTTCACTGCATCAAACTGGAAAATCTGATTTTTTGTTAATTGTACTTTCAATTGTAGAGAAGGTTACCTAGACAGTCATTTCTTATTATAATTTTACAACAACAAAACAACAGTTCAAAAACTGGCAGTTCCTGCATGTCAAACATCAGTGATTACTTGGAAAAATCTTAATAGCCACGCACACAGATCTTCTGCATTTTTAAGGCTCCTTCACACAATTTGATCAGCACAACAGACACTTAAATCTGTCCTAAAGCTGATGATGCCTCCAGCATTTCCCTAACAGAGGGCAGGGCAATTTTAGCTGTGTCAGGCCACAACAGCTGCCAGGTAGTCTAGTCCAGGCAGGGAACAAAGTCAGGCAGTACAGAGATGCTCTCTCATCAACAGTCCCAGTTTTATTAGGATCAGGATAACCTGGCAGCTCCGGCAACTGAATGGGGTAGGAAACAGGCAGAAAGGCAGAGGGGGAAAAGCAAGCAATTCCACCGAGCAGTGCTGCAATACACCCAGCCAAATGCCTTTTCTCTGGGCAAGTAAATATTGAGACTGCACACTCTGTGTCAGCAGCAACAAGCTTTAACTTGTCACCTCTGTCCCCCTGCCCAAGCAGAAATATTTTTAAAAGGCTCGGTGCATTTGTTGATTTTGTGCAGGTGGGGATACTATGGAAATTCCACCTGGATTCAGATGAAAGCCACTTCTTAAAGCAAACTTGAGGGCTCTGATATTGCTGAAAGCCTCAGCAACACGGTAAGGCCTTTTTCAAATAATCTGGCTGTTTGACTTCCAGGTACTCAAATGAAGGTTTTCTGTCAGTGACCTCAATGACAGCCAGACAGCCAAACCATACATCAAGACCAGGCTTCTGGTCCTCACTTTCCCACCACTCTTTCCCAATCACTCTCCCTTTTCCCTCCCAGAGACGCTGCAACACTAACTCCTCATTGCTCTTCAGAGACGTGCAGGTAAGTCCAGATGCTCCTGAGTAGCTGCAGCCAGTCACATTGTGCAGTAGCCCATAAAGCCATCCTGCCATAAATTAACAAAAAACCCTATAACTTCAAGGGCAGAAGCAACTACTCCCCCTGCCCCAAGTAGACATACACCCTTTTTTGGAACAGAGACATCTGAAGCCACAGACTGGAAGACCTATATTCCTTTGCTATGCAGAAGTTTGATCAGAATTAAGAATTTATTTTGCAATGGCAGAAACAAACAACAGATTCCAAGCAAGAGACTTAACTGTATCAGTGTTCTAGAAAGTTTTGAAAAAAGTTAATTCATAACCATAAAAATATAATACACTACTAAATAATAAAGACATTTCAAAGGATGGGAAGGAACAAGTTTTCCCTAGTGGAAAATAATAAAAAAAATATTATAATAGAATAGTTCACTTGGAAGGGACCTTCAAAGGTCATTTAGCCCCAGCTGCCTGACCACTTCAGGGCTAAACAAAAGTTAAAGCATATTATCAAGGGCATTATCCAAATGCCTCTGGAACACTGATAGGCTGACATGTGTTTCTATGTTCCTATGAAATACAACAAATTCAAGAAAATTTAATTTCTCAAATAAATACTTCAAATTAAGAGCTTTTCATTACTAGCTCCAACAATTCTTTACACAGTAAGATCTTGGAGCTTTAGATGAAGATCTGTGAAGTTCCCTGTACAACAGAAAAGTGAGCTGGTCCTAAAATTACACTCAAGTTTCCATCCAAGTTTTTCCAATAACTTGACATCTTACAGCATGCAACTATTTGCTCACTTCAGGAAATAAGACATGACAGAGCATCATCATTAACTCATTCCATTTTGCACTAAAGTTTTTCTTATGAACTTGTTCTTTAGAAGGCAAAGCTTTTCATAAATGTTGGTAACTTCAAACTTTTCTGTTATGTCAAAAATTCTCATGATTTACCAAAACAAGTTCAAGATAAATAGCTGCAAAACAGTCCAATAAGACAGCTATTTTTGGTAAATTAAAAGCTTCAAAAATGCCTGCTTTTATTTTAAAACAAATTAAAAGACGACTACTAAATAAGCTCTCTTTGTAGTCCTGGAAAGCAAATAAAGTTTGATTTCACAAAGTATTTTATACATTTTTTTCCCAACTATTTTGATCACATCCTGATGTTTTACTCATATAAGAGAGTTCTAAGAGGCAGCAGCCCCTAATGGTTTGTGTGTCAAAATTGTCCCTACAAAACAAAACCTGAAATTCTGGAGCCATTTTCCTACTTACAGTATCCATGTCTTCAAATAAACAACATACAATAGGTAATAACCTGCATCTCCTCTTCCACCACAGGTACTTCTGAGGTCAGCATTCTCTCCATTAACTCACCTTGGCTAAACAAGATGAGGCTTTTGGGGAACATGTTAAATTTAGGTTGTTGCACTTCCATTGCCCTTTCTTAGGTTTTTCTGAACCAAGGAGCCTGAACACACTGAATATTTTGCTGTCTGCAGTAATAAAACAGCTCTGTCCTTCTGCAGTACTTAGGCACAAATTATTTTCCATCTCCTGCAGGTGTAGCAGGAATTGCCTTCAGAGTTGTGTTCATTTGATCAGAAGCCTTAGTGCACCCATTCACACTGATAATATTTAAAACGCTGGGTCAGAAACTACCTCAGCTAACAGCTGGGAACCCTGGAGTACAAGGCAAAAACCAAGCACTGTGTACAAAACCTCTTATTTGAGTCACAATCACAGGATGTTTTGGGTTGGAAAGGACCTTAAAGATCATCTAGTTCCAACCCACCCTGCCATGGTGAGGAGGTGATAACATTAGTGTTTGAACTAACCCATTGCTGGATTTATTTCGCTTTTCTTTTCAGTTGCTAAATGTGTTCTGAAAACCTAAGCTCTGTGAATCATTCAACAGTATTGCATATACCAGCACTTCAGCATGGTGGAGGTCAGCAGCACCGCATTCCCAGAGCACAGTGAACACCAAACAAAGCATCCATCCAAAACCACTGGGGACCACTTTGTTCTTCAGGAATTTTTCATTCTAATATTCTTTAGAGGTACTGGTGATAAAGCTAAGAAGTCACTGCAGGAACAAAAGTCCATCAAGCTCAAGCTCATAAGATGGCTGTATCCAAGCCCTACAGCTTAGATAGGGTTTACAACTTCAAAATTAAGGAAACAGATTGTTACTTTTCTTACTTTACTTTTCTCACTGTTAAAGCATAAGAGCTAGCCAATTTTTCAGCAGGCAGAGAGCAAGCAGTTTAATTGCAGTCTTTTAATGTCCATCTTAGTTCAAAACCATCTTACTGGTTCCAGAGAAACCATCCCTATGTAAGACCTGGACTAGCAGAGTACCAGACTCTAGCATTTTAGATCTAAAACTGAATTGTAAAGCTCAAATCTGAAAGTTATGTTTGGATCTACACTCAATTCATTTTTCTTTTGTTACTTTTTAAAGCTATAAAAATGTGCTCTAATACATATCATAAGCAAACAAGTTGCAAGCCAGACTAATTATATCACTCTTGCCCTTTGCTTAGAGCAGTTTTAACTCATCTCTAAATTCCAGTCATCTGTTTCTAATTCAAGTACATTTCAATTTCCTCACTCAATATGAGGAGCAGCAGCACCAGTGCTCACCAGAGGCCCTCGCCAAGTGCAAATAAGAGTCAAGAAAAATCCTGGTGCTCTGCAAAGCAAGCTGGCCTGGCAGTCCCCAGCACAGGCATTCAGCAGCAACAGTCAGACCTCACAAAGTACAGGGCAAGTCACCCACGTTAGAGTTGTTGTTAATTAGTATAATGTTTAATACTAAATAGCAGCTGTTATTTTTGAGCAGAAGGTACCCAAAAAAATTAAATCAGGCAATTAGTTTCCCCTCTCTTACCCCTTGCTATAGAAAGCATACTGATACTTAGCATCTCCATCATTTGTTGTTCTGCTTTAGTTGCTGCTGAAAAAGATGCATTGTTTTTGAATCCTGTCAATTGCTGTTCCTAAATGTCTATGCACGGAGCCTGCAGAGGTGAACACCATCACAGAAGGTTATGGGACTGGAAGGGGAGAGAAGTACAGCTGTGTGTCTATCAATCTATATTACTCTATAGCTCACATTGTACAATGCTTTCTTTTGTTTCAGGATAAAAGCGCAATGACCTCCAAAGGAGTTGTGCATTTGTTTTCCTCTGAGGTGGGGAAAAAAAAAATCTGCCTTTCTATTTTTTATTTAGAAAATGAAGCTTTGCCTAACAATATTTCCCACTTCAAATGTATGTTATTTATGGTAGGCTTTTGAATTTTCTCCTGGAAGAATCAGTTCACAAAAATCATGAAGTACGTGAGGGAAAATCCAGCTCTCATACACTTACTCTGCAGACTGAGCTGAGAGAAAGACTGTCCCACATGTGAGCCTGGGATGGCCTTTCCTGTTAGGATATGTAGCTGCAAGAACAAGAATTACAAACATTCTCATTGCAGTGGGAAGCACTCAACAGAAGGGACAGAAGGAAAACTACTATTCTATTATAAATATTTCCTTTTTATTTATTAAAGGTTTCACTTCAAAAAATCCCCTAGTTGTATTATTTTAATAACAGTTCATTAGGGGAAGTTTTGATTCATTTTGCATTCACTCTCAAGAATCCGTTATTTTGCATTCAAGTGTAAATTAAGAGGAAATAATTAACTGCATCAAGACTTTTCTGAATTGGGGTCCCCCTAAGATTTTCTTCATGAGATTTCAGTGAAAGCACTGGCTAGGAATAGAAACAACATCTGCAGCAGAAAAGGGCAAAGGCAGCAGCACTTCTTTGCATACTTGAACAGTTCTGTGATTTCCAGATAACCCTGCATGAATCTGCCATAGCTTTGTCAATTAAAATTTGAATTTTTAAAATGCTGTTAGGCTATTGCTGTAGGAAAATGGAGTCAAAATGAGCCAAGTCCAGCACTCTCATTTATTAGTATCATACAACCTACTTAGCCAATTTCTCAATCAACTATTAACATATAAGTCTCACGCATTATTCTTCAGCGCACATCTCACAGAAGTATTAAAATCCTGAAAAATACATTAACAAATTTCTTTTGTTAGATTATCAAATAGTATGCTGCATACCTAAAAACAATTTCACATGAAATTGGAGCCATGTGCAAAACCTGCAGAGTCCAAAATGAAGGGGGACACTCAGCTTCTCTGAATGGTAGCAGATGTAAAGCCCTTGCTGTATGGCTTCCAGGCAAAGCATTAAAAGGGGTCTTAATTCACATACGCTGGCAGATCTAGGTGCACACTAATTGAAACACCTCCAGTTGACTGCTCCCTCCCATACCCTCCCCACTACAGCATCCCCACTGACAGCAGGCACAGCTGAGTAGGATACATGCACTCTCTCAAATCATCGTTTACTTCTGGCACAGAAATGTAAACAAATTGGTGGATATACCATTAGAGATACTTATTTGACATTCTGCACACAGCCAGAATAACATGCAGTTAAACAGCATTCGAGAAATCTTCCCATTCAGACAGTATTCAGAAGAAGAGAGAGCCTCACCCCGACTGCTGCCCAGGCTTCCACATAAGAGATCCACAAAACAAGACACGTTTCTTCAAAAGGCTGAACAATGCTCACACACATGGATTTGTAAGAGTACAGGTAATGTTGCCATCTAGTGACTCTTGCCATAGCAATATTGGCAAAATTTTGACTGCGCTTTATCAAGTATCCTTAACAGCTATACAGCTTTCTCCAGTCTGGGGGCCATAGCGAGTGAACTTGGGGGGGTTGCAACTTTTTCTGTATCACACCAGACTACAATAGGGACTATGAAATTATTTTTTAAAAATTAAAATCATTTTAGGGTCTCTTTTCCTCCAGCTTCTGGAAAAGCAGTTGCAACCCTTATTCAGTCTGCTTGTGTTCAAGGAGTCAACCCATGAAAAACTAAAGCTCAATAGATTTAATCTGTAAATTCAATTATTTTCCTGGCACCAATCTCCTTTCCTGGCACCTTGCAGCACTATTTAGACTGCTACAAAACAATATTTTGTAAAATTCAGCTTCTTCAGAAAGAGCATAAAGCAACCAGTAGTCCTCTTGTAGTGTGCAGGCAGAGCAATCCTGGCAGCTGTGCTACATCTCCAACCCATTATCCAAGCTTAAGACTTATTACAAGTCATTCACCTCAGAATGACAGAAGTCTCAATTTATCAACTAACCTGTTGCAAACACAGCAACTTAAGACTGTGCCTTTCCTGATGTAATTGTGGCAGAGCTGTGATCAGATCAGAAGCGTTTAGTAATTCATGTTTTTGTCTATACACCATAGAAGATGTTTCCTTTCTCTGGGGAGTTTGGTGCAGAGCTCTCCACAGAGGTGATACAAGGGAGCTTTTCTGTGCTTTTTTTGTTGTTGTTGTTCAGATTTTGTGGGGAGTTTGTTTTGCTTTACACTAGGGGAGTGGTAGCAATTTCCCTTCAACAGACCCTTACTGGAGGCTCCTGGGCAAAACAAAAAGGGACAACATCAGGAAAGAATTTAGTAGGAAAGCATGACCACCACACACTGGAACAAATAAGTGCGAGGAGAGCAGAAACAGAAGAGGACAAAATTAAAGAGCTTTAACATAGCAAAAAAAAAAAAAAATAGTAAGACAGTGAAGGGACTCTAAGAGAAAGAATGTGCAGTCTTGGACAGCAAGAGGAAAAGTGCAGCTCTGAGTATCTAGGAGACAAGCAAGGCAAGGATCCAAGTGCAAAGAGCAGTTAAAATTAGTTCAGAATAAAGAAACACCTTTGGCACTTATGGAATTCGTTAATGTCTCACTATTAGGAGGCAAAATTAGATGACTTTAACAATGCTGCTTCATTCTGTGTCTCGCACCGACAGCAAACACTCACGGGTCTGTTTCACGGCTTAGTCAATAGTGAGTGCACTGCAAACAGCTTCTGCTAGGTATGATTTTAATATAAAGCTGTTTGGAACAGTCTCAGTGCACTGCTTTCATATCATTCTTGCACATGGATAGCTTTAACATCAGCTGCATAACTCAGAAAATTAAGAAACCCTAACTACGCCTACATTTCAGCTGGACTAGCTGAAAAACTCAATGCCTTGGGAAATTAGTCTGGTCTTTTGTGTCACCCCACATTGCCACTGGCCCCCAGCTTCCTCATGCATTGCAAGATTTATTCTGTTATTCTCAGTGAAGTTTGTTCCACAGTTTGTGATCACACCAGTGTACGCACTCATATGCACACAAGCCTTGGAAGGTCAGAAGTCACAGATGTTTTGCTAAATACACAGAACCCATGACTTGCATGAGATCTGTGTCTTACTCATAATGCAGAGAAACATATACAATTCTGCATATGGAATGCATCACACTTAACTCATTTAAAACATGATTCACATTTCTCATCCCACAGCTCATCCCACCTATACAGTGACTGCTATTGCTATGTTAACATCTAGCTTTAAAAAAAAGCTTATCACTACAAAGCACTATACCCCATAGACGAAGCCTTGAAGGCATGACCAATGAAGAATGTACAATTTCAGAATAGAAAAGACCGAACAATGCAGAACATTCATCTAACACTTGTATCATACATATAGCAGGCGTGCCTAGATCTCATTTATGAGCTACCACCCATATTGATGTTTATATAGTGCAGAGTCAAACAAAGAATTGCTGCCTCAGAAGACTTACAGCTTAATTCTCCTACCAATCCTTAGGTCAACTCAGCCATAGCAAGCAACAATGACACACTCTGAAAGCAGAAATGGGCTCCTGTAAAGTACAGACAACAGTTTTAAAATGCACTGAACCCACCCTCAGGGAGAGTTAAGGATGCCTTATGAATGCTCTAACTTAGCCCTGAGGTTTGTAGTAGCATTTCATCCCCCACCCTTCCAGTTACAGCTTGTGGAGCACAGAGCTGTCACATCACACTTCATCTGAGATTCTCTCTACACAGGGGGAATGCCTACATATCAGATTATGCCACCTTTTGTGGTGTTTTGTGAAGAGCTAGCAGCACCAAAGGTCTTTCTGCACTTAGACTTACTTGTAACTATGATTTTCTAAGCTGGAAGTTGATTTTCAAAACTGGAATTCATAGTTTGTTTCAGCAACTAAGCCCTCAGCCCTGGAGAAGCAGTACTGTGTTCCTAGCTCCCTTTTTGCTTCCCTTTATGCAGAGCATAGTCTGTACTAACAAATATACTGACTTTTCACTCTGAATAATCACATTTGTGGCACCAAAAATCCACCAATACCAAGGAAGACTGGCATATTCAACTTTTATAAGTTTTTTGTGCTTTGTGGTTTTTCTCCTCCTTGGTGACAATCGATATGGAGTGAGATAAGTTAAACGGGGAGGAAGATATGACATTGCCAAAGAGAAAAGCAAACTGAGCAGAGATGAAGAGGCAAAGACTTGGTGAAAAAGAACACAGCTGACAGAAAAGTAAAGGAAGGAGAAAATTGAGTAGCTCAAAGATTAGATTAAGATTTATTCAAATCCAGATAAAAACCTGCAGCCTCCAACATTTTGCTTAAATAATGTATTTGGCCTTACTCCACAGAGTCTGGCAAGGTGACTGTCTTTAGAGGTACCACACATCACTCTGAGAGTGTGACTCAGACCACCTTTCCTGACCCTCAGCTAAGTACTATGACCTGACTGGGCAGATAAGAGGAATTAGAAAATTGCAGCTCTAATTTCTTCCTTCCACTGTGAGAAAGCACTTACAGAGTGTGTCCAGGAACCCACCAGGCACAATGTAAGGCTATGGACCTGAGCTGCAGAAACACTGCAGCAGGAAGGCAGAGGAAATGTGCAGTTTGAGACCAGCTTCCTCCACCCCAGAAAGCAATGTGCACAAGGTGACACGCAGTACCTGCAGCATATGAACTCTCCCTACATCATGCCTACAGTGATCCTTACATCCAGACAAGATTTTAATGACCTCTTCTACCTGACAGCTCTGAAGAGCACATGGCTGGTATTTCCTTTGCTATAGAAAAGAGGAGCACAGCTGCATCTGCAAGTAGTCAGGCTGCAAAGTTTGCTCTCTAGATATGATTAGCCCAATTCTAGTTAAATTTTAGTTAGGTATATTGGAAGAGACCCCTCTTCAGAAAAATCAGTGGAGAAACTCGAGCTTCCCTCTTGATTACGAGTTGACTATTAGGAGGTATTTGGCTTTCTGAGTTGCTCTAGCAGACATGCAAACTAGTAGTAACTGATCTAGTGAACTAGTTAAGTCTAGTCTAGTGACTAGTTAAGAAACTTCAGGTTTCAAAACATACTTAGCATTCAAGCTCATTAGGACTGGAAAATAAAGGAGGAGAAAATTACTGGAAAGAAAGAAAAAAGGTCCCAACACTGCACAAGAATAGCAAGGCCTCCATTAGAAAAAACACAAGTTTTAAATGAACTCTTGTAAACATGCATGCATTAAAGGAGCAAAGGCTTTTACAAGCACTAGAAACACCACAACAAATTGAAGAGGAGAAAAACACATGTAATAACAGGAAACTTTTTTTGCTTGGTCGATCTGTGACCATACAGGATAGTCTCAAAATTAGTGAGCTAAGATACTTAAAACTGCACTACATGAACAAGGGGGGGGGGGGGGAAGCTGTTCAAATTTGTGCCTACGGAAGGTTTTTGCAAGTCTTCCACTGCTGGATGTGAGCACAGAAGGATGGGTTTTTACAAAAAAAAAAAAAAGGAAAAGTTGGCTTACAACCCCCACAGACACCCCTGTCTGCTCAATGAAGAGAGGAGGTCAGGCAATTCAGATGCCCATGTGCATGCCTTGCAGAGACCGTACATACCAGGCCCATCACCATAACCAACATATTTTCTGTTTAACCTTTTTTCTTCCTTTCAGTTCCTGTAACTTTCATAAGGCTGACTTGTATTCTTTTTCCTAACGCTGTTATGGGCTGTGTGCATGTTATATAGTCAATACATCCGTAAACCCAGCACACCAAATGCTAGAGCAGCTTGCAAAAAAACTCTTTCAGGCGAGCCCTAATTAAAAAGAAAAGAAACCTATGCAAACAGCGTGTCTCCAAGAGGTGAAAGGTCCCCACACTGCTCAGTGAGGAAACACCAGGGCCACCTTTAAACTTTAGAGTTTTATTAGTGCCTTTGTCAGCAGCATGTATCTCTGTGTGTTGTGTTTTAATCGAGGCCCTGAATTTGTCTGTGACAGACTCAAAACAGGAAATTAACACCCTGCAGTGTGGCGGCAAAGCCTCAGAGGAAGCAGCAGTGGGGTACATGAGGCCGAGGATGAACAAAGACCCATAAACATAACGTCACCCATAAAAGTCACACTTTAAGGCACAGGAAGGATACTAAACACTTGGCTGCACTACATGCTTGCAGGAAGAAAAAAAAAAAAGAAGCCTCAGGTTGAGAGGCAGAGCATTTACAAGACAGTTATTTTTCTGAGTATTTGCTATGGTTTTGTATTTTGAGCAACAGAGTTCAAAGTTAGGCATAGGAAATACCCCACAAGCTCTCAAATGTTAGGTTTCCACTTGACACGTGGCTCAGGGCTAAGATACTGCTTTTTATCTACCTCCCTGTTTATTTGGGTTATTTCCTATTCAGAAGGGGTTCAACTTGTCTGCAGGCAGCTGGATGGATTTCTAATGTTACCATGGCATTGCTGACCTTTAACACGGGGCTGTTAACGTGACCTTTGCTTCTTTCCATTTCTACAAGGATGTTTCAGCGTAAATAGTTTGGAAGCCAAATAGCACCAGGAGATTCTTCCTCTCGGCGACGGGAATGCAGCAAGCCCAGTGCTGAGAGGAACGGAGACAGGGCTGCAGGCTGAGGGCAGGCAGCCGACAGCCAAGGAAAACTGAAGAAGGATCTGGAACAGGTTCCTGCAGTCAAAAGATAGCTGGCAACTGACTTTTACAGCATGTAACTCTACATGCAAACAGCCCCATCTCCCAAGGAAACAGCACAGGAGACCATCCACAGCCTCAGAGGCCCAAAGGCAGGCTTTGCAGGGCACAACATCTGATAGCTGTTTGAGTGGGGTAACAGAGCCCCAGGATGAAGAAATATTGGCAATATTGCTTAAGATCACTATTGTAACTCCCAGGATTTTGAAAGTCTGAAATGTTGTCGCAAACAGGGAAGATGTTAACTTTTTAAGAAAACCATGCATTTTATAGCATATCAATTAAAACAATACCAGACAACAGCTAATTTATGTTTTTAAAAAACAGGAGAAAACCCACTGCTGTAGCCTTTATCTAATATATTCTTTGCCTCAAGCAACTGTTAATACAGTTATTTAAATTCTTATTCTATTAAATGAAAGGCAAGTCCAGTTTCATGGGGCAATAGGAATTGCTGTTATAAATTAGACCAGTGTGCAGCCTATTGAAGTGAGGGGAACTTTAAAAGATTCCTGCCAGACTCCTCAGGCATGAAGTGATATTTTGAACACTGTAACAGTGGCTAGGAGCTTCAGGAAAAGGTGTGCATTATTGAGAAAAGTTTTGTTCACAGTGGGAGTTTCCTCTAATCCTGCACAGACTTAGAATTAATTTTTCAAGAGAGACCAAATAATACCCTAAATTCCATTAAAATTCGATGGGATTTATGTGCCTAACTTCCCAAGTCTTTCTGAAAATCTAGCTTTTATGTTTGGCTTATGCTGTAGAGAATGAGAGGGAGATATTTCTTGTATAACTCTAACAGCTCAGATTATACACAAGTAATCCAAACCACCTGTGGATTGCTGCAGTGAAAAATTTATGGTTGTCCCTACACACACATACAGCTTCCTTTTTTAAAGCAGGTTTTTTAATATATTTAGGCTTCAGGCAGACTACGAGAAGCATAACTCTTGGGTTAGCTTCTGAGCAGCCACAAAGCTACCCTAGTTTTAGGTTTGGTGGCTGGTCCTGTCAGGCTGCTCTTTGAGCAGCTGCAGCTTGCTGTTCATGGGGAAAGACAGCTAGGGAAAACAGTCAGCTTGGAGCTCTTGGAGCTACCAGGGGCAGCACGGAGGTGCTAGATCAGCTTTGGGTATGGCTCTGGTAATGAGGTGGCCCAGAATTTCCACCCACTACTAAAACAAAATATGCTACAGAAAAACTGCTTCGTATGGATCATCTGGAAGTGACCTAAGAAGATAAAGGATACAGCTGAATTATTAATTTAAATCAATAGCATTTTAGGAGTGTAAAATCTGTGAATTCCTTCTAAAAAAATAAAAAAATAAAAAATAAAAAATAAAAAATAAAAAATTAAAACACTAGAAAGGGGCCTGTGCAAAACATCTGGACTTTGGCAGCTTGAACGTGCAAGAGGTCTAGGCGATACTCTGCTCTGGCTGATACTGATGCAAAAAGACAGCAAGAGGAAAGTACCGAAGTAAATATAAAAGCGTTCCACTACCAAACAGGAAACAAAGAAGCACCAAGAAGCTATGCTGTTCACTGGGGATCTGTTCAAATGAGACGGTATTGAAGAGATTCAAACCAATCTAGGACACTGCAAAGATGAATTTAAAGACATGTAAGATTGAAATAGAACCTAAAATTAGTACAGGGTGTTTTGTCTCTTCGCTCCATATTTCCGTCCTACGTAGTGAGATCATATCACTGCTAGAGCCAAATGCTCTCATTGCTGTTGCTATGAAAGGCTAACAGAAGCTGCCAAGACCTCTAGTGAGGCATATTAAATGAAAATCTATATAAATTTTCCTACTGCTCTTTCTATCACTGTGCAGTGTTTTACAGTGTTAGCATTCTGATATGGTAATTACATACCTGGCAAAGAGTAAAGATTGTGCCTGATCTCACAATAAACAGCTGATAATGAAGAAAATACAATGCTAGGAATATTCTGAGTAGAAAACGTGAGATGGGAGTTGACTCTTATGAATTATTAAGGGGTTTATGTAAAAATTAAAAATGGAAGAGACTCAAAAACCTCACTTACCTCTTACTGTTGCAAATAATCCAAATAAACCCTCTCACACCCAAGCAACTGAGCAATCCTAGAGTAAAATCTAGTGTCAAAAGGCTAATTAAGCCACCTTAATTTTAACAAGTGTAGAAACTTAAGAAAAAGCCGTTTTCAGCAAAATAAAATGATTTGCAGTTTTATGTTGTTTCAAAGCCCAGTAACAATCACCTTTGGATAAAAGTAGCAAATACATTCCAAAAACTGAAAAAAAAAAAAAAATCAGCAATTTTTTCTTTAAGTATTCTGTGGAAAAAAAAAAAAATAGATATTTTCAGCCAGCTAGCACTTGTTGATAGGCAGCCCTACAGTAGCTTGGGCAGCCTTATTATTCCTGAAGTAGGCACAGAGACAGGAGTACAGATACATCCACTCTTAACAACTACACAATTGCCACTGGCACGTGGAATTCTACCATTCCTTCAGTTTCTCTGGCCCAAATTTCTGTAACATACAAAGTTGCTCAGATAAACTGGAATTACAGTAGATCTGGCAACACTATCCAAACCGTGCCTGCCATTCACCTCTCATAAGGAGGCAGGACACAACGAAACTAGATACAGCCCAAGGAAGCAAGTGTAGCCAAGATCAGGGGTGTAATGCAACTGAGCTGGACTGCATTTTTGGCTCAGATTATTTTTGCTGGCCCTAACAGACCCAGTGATCCTGCTCCTGAAATTTTTGCAAGATCACCCAGCTTTTACTTTAGAGAGCAGACTGATGCATAGGCCCAGGAGATAAACTGTATAAACCTCAGGACAACTTTCCTTCTTCAGAGGAAAGGCATAGCAATGCAATGGGCAATCCCTAGGCTTCAGTTCAGCTTTCCCCCTTTGCTGGTATGTTAGACAGAAGTGAAAGGGGACAAGAAGAGAGAGGAAAAAAATAAAATTAAATAAAATAAAAAATAAAATTAAGCAAATGGAGATTAGAGAGGTAGAAACTAAAAAAAAAAAATAGTTTTTTGTTTGTTTGTTTGTTTGTTAGTTTCCCACTTAGTTTGCAGATTTTCTTACATCCGTTTCACTCCCTTTGGTACAAGACAAGGCCAACATATACAAGCCATCCAAAAGACAGGAAAGGGACAAGAGTTGAAGCATTTCACCAAGATCACTCAATTTCAGGAGCAAAGCTGCATCTAGAACACAGGTTTCCACTGTCCTGGTCTTGACTGATGTTCCTGGGATGCCTTCTGTCCCAGATGAGTCTTCTTGACCTCCTTAGCCTTACCACCAGAACAGTCTTTCCTACATATAGGGCAATGTGAATCCTCCGCATTGAGAAAAAAAAAAAAAAAAAAAAAAAAAAAAATCAGGTTCACATTTGCTGAAATCGGAGGAACATCTTGTAACAAACATTAACAGAACTAGGTTTAGTAGTAGTTTTATCTCTTGAGGAGTCTGTTCACAAGATAACAATCTTCTAAAGTTTACTCCCAAGGATTATCTTTGGTCTATCAGACAAAACTCAGTTGAGCTAATCTAGAACAAGCAGTTCATTCCTAGATTATGCACTGAAACAAAGTAGTACCTAGGTTCAACAGCTCATGAATTCAACTTAAGTAATCATGCTTGTGTAGCATGAAACTGAATAAGCTGTTTAAACAGACTTACTCCTAGATCTAGAGAAGACATTTAGGGAAGCATTGCTTCTGAATGGATTACATAACACATTATAAACCTTTTTCTTAACAAGCATCTTTGCCAAATAGCACCTCATTATAGTTCTCCAACCTTACAATAAAAATACGAAGAACCTGTCTGGCCACTAACAGCATTCGCATAAGGGGATTTTCAGTCTAGTTATATATAAGCATCCTCTAAGAGGTTTAAACCACAAACTTTTACTGCAATATAAAAAGGGACTGTGCAGGACTTTCTAAAAACATTTGTGCAGAGGTATGAATAGCTGCCTTGGGGAAACTCCCCCGTATTAATAGAAATAGCTGTTATTGCCCATGCTGTGCAATGGCTCAGAGGGAATAATTACAAATATTCTTGTAACTTACTCCGCTTGAATGCAGTGGTTTTCAGAAAGGCATCTCAATAAGTGGGAAAATAAAAGAGCAAGCTGATTAAAAAGTAGTGCTTACCAGTATGAACACTGGAAGCAAGTAAAAGTTAGGTAACAGACACCAGCATAAACACTTCTGCCAATGAGGCCACAGATTTGCTACCCCTCCATTCTACATGATCAAATTGCCCCTTCACTTAGGATTTGTATCTGAACTAAGACCATCTCAGTTTCACAGACCACAGTCTAATTAGCAAAGTATCAGCCCAGACCCTACGACATCTATCAAACTTTGATTCAGGATAACAAGAAAACGTGGCTGCCAATGTAAACTTACGGCTTGTGATGTTTACACATGGCATTTCTCAATTGTGACCAATTACAGCAAGACCATAACAGTAACCTTGTACTCCCCAAAGACTTCAGCTGTAGTGTCTTCTCTTGTCCTTTCATCCCAAAAGACTTCAGCTAGAACGTCTTTTGTCTTTTTCTTTGTTCCTGAATAAGGGGAAGGGTCATGAATGACTGACAGCCAGCCCATTTTTATAATCTGTCTCTGAAGAATCAATATCCACAGGTCTAAGAATGGCAGTTTAAGAGTGATTACTGAGGAATATTTCAAATACCTGTTGGTTATGTTTAAAGTTACTATTACCAATTTTCTTCCTGCATTTCCTGGAAACACATTCCTAACTTTCTAGAAATCTAGTTAAGTTAACCAACACCAAAGAAAACAGCATGAGGAGAAAAAAAGCCTGAAACAGAAGATATAAAATAGAATCTATTTTCTTCATTTCTGAAAGTGTCATTCACAATAAAACTTAATTCTGAACTCTGAGAGATCATGTGCCATGAAATCTCTTGACAGTAGAGCTCTGCAGTTTTCAGAACTTCAGATATAAGACAGGCTCTCTGGGGAAAAGAAATCCAACTAGTTTTGACATTTGAATTGCTGTTTACCATTACTGTCTGCTTGAATCTTGCACAGCAGTCAAAAACATTCCATTGCACAAATGCCACCAAAAACATTAGTGACCTGCCAGGAAATCTCCACTTTCTTCATCTTGAAGTTGTCCATGGAACAACCTTTAAAGTCATCAGTAGTTTGTTGGTCACTCAAAGGCCAATAAAAGATATGGATCATCACTCCATGAGAAAAAGTTAAGGAGCTTGAATACAGCTTTCAGAATAAAGCAGCCTCTGAAAAGTACAAACCTCAGAATGTGCTAATTATTTTTTGAGGAAAGAAAGAGCTAGGCTTAGAAGGCAACTACTTTCAAGAACTTGTGAGGGCCAAGCTGTCAATCACAGCACACAAACATACAGACCTCTGTCCACCCATTTCATCAGTAACCAAAAGCAGGAAATGGGCATGCATATTTTAGTTCTTTAGTTTTCTTTCCTCTTTCTAGTTTTACTTATCTTGGAAGATCAGACAGCTTTACAACAGTGGACAACATAGTCCTACCTTTAGTTGTAACCCAAAGAATTCTCTTAATAATAAATTTAAAGCAAATTTATAATTCTGTAAGACTAACGAAATGAAGTTTTTCCATGGCATGTGTTTGATTAAATGGTGGGGGGAAGTGGGAAGAAAGAAAAATGCAGTTAACAGTTCAGCTGTTTCTAAGAATGACACACTAAAAATAAATCTGTTTTGCAAAATTCAAATTTTATCAACCTTTTCTTTAAGAATCCCTAAAGACCTAGACCTTGGAATAGGAATGTTAAATTTTACAAGAGAAACTTTTGCATCAAGGATTGGCCTTTGTGATTCATGGGTACATCTAGCTAAATTCTGTCGGGTTGAGCTTTTCCAAATGAAAAATAAAGTCTCCACTTGTACCTAGAGATATTTTAGTGGTTAATGTTTCTTTGTACCACTTTGTTTAGCAAACTACACCTCACGAGTTCAGGTTTTGTGTATACCATTCAAAACAGGAAATTTTAACACGCATGATACATTTACAACTTTTGCCACAGAATATCTGAACTCATTCCAGCTTGAGAAGAAACAGATGAACCCAATTTTTTTTTTAGTATTTCTTAGCATAGTAGCTCTTAGTTCCTCTTGGTTGGAAAACAAAGCATGGACCTCATCTGTTGTTGGTAAACCAGTGATTCTCTGAGGAATTTTAATATGCCTGGGGAATATTCCTTTGAAATTAAAATAGGGGTGTCTGGGGGAGGATAGCAGAGCATGACCAAAGCACTAGGATGTTCTGGTCTGGAGAAAGCATGTTTTGGGGGTTTTAGTGTTGCAGAGGAGTCCACTGGCAAAGACTGGGAGGGACTGAGCACAGTCTAAAGACTAGCAGAAAAGAAAAGAAAGGGAAGGTGGTCATGAAAACAAGACACTGGGGACTATAACTGAGCCAAGACACATCATCTGTAGAGCTAGGGAAGGAACAGGCAGCACTGGATCTTGCTAGGCAGTGCACTTAGTGAAAGGACACACTCATCTGAACAAGAAATCCAGGAAGGGACCTGTGATCTGAGATCAGAAAGATGAGAAACAAGGAGATAAGTTGAAAAAGGAGCCCAGCAGCCAGGCTAACCAACGGGTTGGTGGCCACAGGGACTGACACAGAATTAAGAGGAAGTTAAAAATAAGCTAGTTTAAAGACAAAAGAAATCCTGAGCAAGAGTTTGGGCTTGCTGCATGAAGCCTACTCTCCTCCACAGCCTGAATTGGGTCCCTGAATACAGACATTCCCCCTTGTTTCCACATCCATCAATATCAGTGGAGCTGACTAGCGAGGTTTAGATTTCAGTCCACCCTTGTATTTGTCTGCATGGAGTCACAACCTGCTCTGACTACCAGTTAGTCCAAGGTAGCTCCAAAGTCCTGCTGGTGAGTCATCCAAATTATCTGCTTTAAAGGATATTATCATTGCTAAAAAGATAGTTAAGTTCAGGAAAGTCCCTCTGCTACAGATCTCATCTACAGAGCAAAGATGGCACCCCCCCCCCCTTTCAGTTCATGCTGATAACACACCAATGGCTACACACCAATACAGCTAACAACACAGAAAAATTCTGTAAAGAATCCCTGCATCAATCTGCCTTTAGAACTGACTGAATACTGTATATTAAACAACAATGGACTAGTTCTAAGAATGAGCTCATAACGTCTTTGCAGAGAAGGGATGCAATTCATCCTACATGCTTCCCCCTCATTTTTCAGAGGATGAATGCTCCCCTTTGCAATCAGTCAAGCTCCTACCTTTACTTCATTATTTGCCAACAATTTTGCATGGATGGCATCTGAATACATACAGTTTCTAATTTTCCACTGTCTGAAAGTCAATGACAGTTACACAAAAAGCAGAAGCAAACCCTTTGGCTACTTGGGCTGACATCCTGCATAAACTGAGAAGAATTTTACCAAGCAAATACTGCCACAAGTCCAAAATATCCAACTAATCTACGCATATGTTTCAGAAAGGCATCCAGCATGGAAGCAAAGCTTTCAATTGATGACAAGTCCCCTGCATCATTATATAAATTGCTTGTAAACTGAACCATATTTTCATTACAATTCCTCATTAGGAATTGTAGCACAAACTCATCCAGCTCCTGATTTTTCTTCCTAAAGTTCACCAGTAGTGATGAATACAAAGCCAAAGTTAGTGAAAACTAGAAAAAGTGAATTATGTAGTGTATATTATTTAAAGCATTTTATTTTCTATTAACAACAGCAAATAGTTCCATAGGAACAATTTACATATGACCCACCAGCCTTTTGATAAGCACTGCAGGCTTGATACTACTTTTAACTGCTTGAAAAATGCAAATTATAAAGTGAGATTTTTTTTTTTTATAGACTTTCTGCTTTGCTTCCTTATCACTTAGATAAGGAGTTTGAGTGTTTAATTTTTTTTTTTTAACTGCTTTCACTTTACAGCACTACAGCAGGAGAATAAACACTTGCATATACTTTAAAATAATCATTGGTATGAAGAAAATTGGCATCTGTTGCACTCAGAACTCCTACTTGAAGTCAGTCAGTCTTGCTCAGCAAAGAGCTTGAGGCTGGCCTACAGTTTTAAACAGTGGAAGCCTACCATATCTACAGAGTTGTTCAAAGGAAAAAATCTTTCTTCCCTCCTGATAGTTGAGTAGAGAAGCTGCCATACAGAGACATGTGCTAAGCAAAAGGGATGAAACCAAAGGTCTGTTTACACTCTAAGCTCAACTCAGAAAACACTAGAAAAACAGGAAGGCATATTCTGAACCTGGTACCCATTTAGTTTCCGTACATGGTTTCACACTTTTGATGTAATGGACTGATGTCAGAATGCAGCATGCTTGCGCCTTGCTATTCACAGCACAATCACACTTGGAAAGCTGTGGACCACACTGTAAAGGCACACATCATTTCTTGCAGTCTCTGACAAAACAGCGATAAAAACTGGAAGTACACCAGCTGGTGGCAACCACGTAATACAAATGTTATAACATAGCAAAAGTAAACAGTTGGCCCAGGCTCTTAATTCTGTCCCCCAAAGCTGAGGAAGTGGCAGAGGTGCCTGCTCCCCCCTATTTCATCCACTTATCAAATGACAGTGCTGAAAGTATTAGCAGCCTTGGGGTACAATCTTGCTTTTATTTCTCCTTTTTTATAGAGAACAGCACAAAAAAAAGCTCACCCCCCTTTTGGGATTTCTACAAGTAGGTGATAATTGCTTTAGAAGTTATCATTAAAACAGGGATGTAATTAAGACATATTCCATTAAGCAAAACAATTTTTCCATCAGCTTCAGTGGAAGCAGACTCAGGTCTATTAGAGTGAAGCAGACTGAAGATGACACCAGGGCATACGTCCTCATGTTTAACTTCCTGTTCCAATTTCTATTCAGCTGAGCTTTTGAGACATCCTCACTTTGTTAAATGACGGACAGATCACAAATTTGCAGCTGTGTGCTTTAAGACTACAAAGTGGCTGTTACCAAGCTCAGCTATTGTCCATCTAAAAACGTTTGACAACAGCAGGCTGTCATACTCAAAAAACTGCTTGGATGGGGACTTTGAAACTATTGTGAAAGATTCATCAAGATTATAAGTCTTTTCCATGTCATTTTGCAGTGCTGCAGTATTCCTATCTGGCAAGGAGATAAAACACTTGGCATTTATATAGAAATGAATACACATAGTTAGCATGGTACACAACTGCATAGTAAAGAATCAGAGCTTTTACAGCATAGGAATTAAGTTAATCAATCGTGCTGATACAGCAATTCATTTTAAGGAAGAGGAGCAATTCCACTGCAGTCAAAGACCTAACGTTTAAAACTCAGCACTCAAAAGCCTTATCCAAAGTCCAATCCACTTCTTGAAATTTTTACAATTACAGCTTCAGATCAGCAGCTTAGATAGAATTTGGCCTTCAGCATGTCGTGAAGTTTCCTGTCAAAGCTCAGGAACTGTTTTTCTCAGATTAATCCCTGTGCAGTTGTCTCATCACCTCCACATTGTAATGGGTCTGGCTGGGATGTTAACTTTCCCTGCAGCAGCCCATACAGTGCCATGCTCTGCACTTGTAGCTAGAACAGCAGTGTTATCACACCAGTGTTGTGTCTGCTGCTGAGAAGTGCTGGCACAGTATCAGGACTTTCTCTAACCCTCCTGGGGGGTGGGCAAAAAGTGAGAAAGAAACATCACCAGGGCAGCTGACCTAAACCAACCAAAGAGATATTCCATAACATATGATGTCACGCTCAGCAATAAAAGGTGGAAGAAGGAGGAAGAGGGGAGTGGTGCGTTTTCTTTGCAAAAACGTCTGTCCTCCTCGCGAACACCGGCTACGTGCGTTGAGGCCCTGCTTCAAGGACATGGTCAGGCATTGCTCACTTGCAGGAAGTAGAGAATCATTTATTTCCTCTGCACTTCCATATAGCCTTTACTTGTTTTGGCTTTGCTGTTCCCTTTCCCATTTCCCTTTTTCCCTTTAGTTGAATTGTTAATTAATAATATTTCCTTAATATATATATATTATATATATATATTTTTCTCTTTAATTAAATTATCTTTATCTCAACCCGTGAGTTGTTCTTTCCTTTACTTCTTCCCCTCCTCATCTGAGGAGGGGGAGTGAGAGAGCGGTTGTGGTGTTCAGCTGCCTAGCACGGTAAAACCATCACACACATCCAGACAAAATACAAAAGTGCTCTAATACACAAGTAATCATGATGCAAGAGCACACACAAAAAAACATACAGTCAAGGGAGTAAGGAAGTTTACAGAGCCAAGATGTTTTTCAAGAGAAAAATAATAGCCAAAAGGGAGACTGAGCAGCAGGGGACAAAACAGATTGCACAGTTTGAAGAAAAACAGGTGGTAAAATGAAATTCAGTCCCAATTATGTCTGGTTCTGAATAATATAGATGAAATTTCTAGACACAGCAGTACATTTTGTGCTTGCAGTCAGGTATGCCAAAAGGACATTGTTTGTCCACATGTGTTAAGCCAGACAATGTAATACGAGATTGCTAAAGATCTTCACCCTCATCTTTTAACAGTGCCTGAAACCTAGACCTTTTCTGTGTTATTTGGAACAACTGAAAGATTTCTGCATTTCCCTTTCAAATATTCTATCTGTAAATCTACGGAATAAAAGTGTCTTAGCATCATTTTCCTGCCCAAATCCATACATGGAGGCCAAACATAGTTTGCTACTCCTCTAATCCAGCCAGAAGAACTCTTTGAAACAGTGTGGGTTAAAAGCCACACTCATATTTATTCTGTGACACAAGCATCTATAGAAAGGCTTTAGCATCATTGCCTAAGTCTGACTGACACTTTTACTACCCAAATCACTAGGAAGATTTTCCAGTGTACTGCTTCTGCTGGAGCTTGACTTTTGGGCAATAGACCAATTACCCATCAGGAAGTGAAAAAGAAGCACCACACATTATTTATGTACATTAGCAGTCCTGTCACAAGTACAAGCAGTGATTTTATGGATATCAAGGGACCATAAACAACCACAAAAAAAATTCAAAAATACCACGTAACATAACATATGTAACCCCTATATTAGCCAGATCCTGCAGTAAAATGTTCTGTTCTGAAATGGTTACCTTAGTGTGAGCACAACTCAAAGTACTGTATGACAGATTAATGCAGCATAGCACTTAAGCATCATATCAACTTGTATTACTTCCAGTCATTCCAGGACAGCACATTCTAAGACAGACTGCAGTAGGATAAGAAAGTATACTGTATACATACTGTATACATCATAACACTGTCATTGCAGAGATGTGACGTGCCATGGAAGAGTTGAGGCAAACTCAGCAGGTACTTCTGAGTTGTTTTTTTTAATTAGGTCACTGCTTTGAAACCCCAACTTGTAGGATTTGGAAAGTTCAGTACTCACTGAAGAGTTCTGTCCCTAATAACTTGAGAAAGCATGTAGATTTATAAAATTTTGGTTTCAATAAGTGACAGCTAAGGATACTAGATAGATCAAAGAACTATAGCATAAACATCTACTGAAAAATGCCAGTTCTCAAAAAAATTGTCACTGAAAAACTTGAGTTCACCTCAGTTTTAAAGTCCTGAAGACAACTGCACCTATCCTATAGTTTCCCTCACTTCTCCTTTCATCCTGCCAAGAAGTACCATGAGTGTTTTCCCACCTGCACATATTCCACAGCTCCACCCCTTGCTGTGTCACTTGCAATCAATGCATTAATCTTCTACCTTCAGTTGCTTCAGTCCGTCTTCACAAATAAATTCTCCACTCCTTCCAAGATACCTCCAGAATATCCTCCAACTCTCAAAGGCCTTCTTCTCCTTTTACTTACCTTTATTCTTCCTTGCAATTTCTTTTTATCTTTTTCCTCAGAAAATCTCTGTTCTCCAGTTCTGCCCTGCTGATGTAAACACGAGAGCCACCATGGTTGGGGCTGCAGCACTCGCCCAGCAAGGAGAGGCTGAGGAATCATAGCTTGCTCTGCCTGCGGGTGAGGTGGCTTCAAGGAAGGTCAACAGCAGTCCCCCCAGTACCTGTGGGGAGGTTATTGAGAGGCTGGAGCAAGGTTGTGCACAGCAGTATGTGCTGGGATGATGAAAGACAATAGGCATAAACAGAAACAAGAGAAGTTCAGACTGGATGCAAGGAGAAACCTCCCTCATGAAGACAGTGAAGCAGGCTGCCCAAAGTGTCTGTGTGGACAAAGACATCCACAAAGGTTTTGAAAACCTGTCTGGGTAAAGCTTGGTCCAACTTCACAGCTATTCCTCCTCCCCAAGACTATGCATAGTGACATATGAAAGTACTGCCTGTAATAATTGCTTGATAAAACTAACCTCTTTAACCTCAGCTGTGGCACGTTCATCAGTGGAAAAAAGTCATCATCATTTATCACATATTAACATCAATTACCGATGCACTAGGCAGTGTTTAGACATTCTTCCTTGTCCAGGTTCCTGATAGTTGTCCAAAAGTGAAGCCATCACCTGGCTAGGTTTTGCAAGCCAAAGTCTCATAATAAAGTCTTCTCAGCCTGCCAGATCCATGTCAAAGACAGGCCACATCTCTAAATCTTATGCCAAGCCAGGTGCCCATGGTGATCTAACATTCTTCCAAAGACAGCCTGACCTTGGCAGCCACACAGGTGCAGTTATCAATCAAGGTTTACAAACACAATGCCAGCCCAGCATCTTCGTCTCGGACAGACAGAGCAGACTCCCTGGTGGTGCTGACTACTTCGCCCCCTAGCACCCACTGCTGGCCAGTCCAGGGCTGGAGCTGCCATTGGATTTGGAGAGGAACAGGCGCACAAAAATAGATGCCTGAAGTCCTAGCTGCTGAAGGACCAACAAGGTGACAGATTGTACAGGTGGAGGAAAATCTGGAGAAGGGAAGCAGATCAAGTTGCAATTAGAATTTAAATAGCGCAGCTAGTAAGAAATGTCATCTATCACACATCTGTCTTGATTTCTCATTTGGAAGAAATTGAGTTCCTGAAGTACTGCTCAAGTGTTTGTATACAAATTTAAAGTATGTTGTCTCTGTGGCTCAGGAAGAAGAAAATAAAACTGAAGCAAAAATCTAACAGCTCTGTATTGACCTGATTTGTTTCAAGGCAGGTTTCCCGTGGCCTAGGCTGACTTAGGAGACTCCAAAGTTTATATTTGAAATGGATAGCTAGGTAGGGCAAACAGACCTGCTAAACATCCTATCTTTTTGTTCAGGCAATAAACAAGAAACCAGGATAAGTGACTTAGCAAAAGTTTTTTCTTGTATACATGGGACATTCCTGTAAGGAAACCACGATGCTTCCTGGACAGCATTTTAATGGAAAAAGCAACAGTGAGCTGAAATCTTCTAAGACACGCAGAAATCTGTATGGAAAGGAGACAAAGTTTATGAACACAAAATGCACAGAAACTGCACAAGCCACATTGGCAAGACAAAACCATAGGACATTAGGCTTTGTTACTCCTAGTGCTCACAGGACTACATACTTGAATGTAATCCCACTGCATGAAACAAGTGGAGACTTGGTTGAGTACTGACACAAAAGCCAAAACACAGCATCTAAAGCATTTACAGGCAGTTAGAGCATGTCCATATAACTAATCAGAACAAAGGATAAGAGGACTTTCAGTTCTCTGGTGGTTTTGGAAACACATATTTTGTGTTGGCAGAATGCTAAGACTGTACACAAATAGAGATGTCATTAAAAGACCAGCTTTTTCTCTTGTTCCACATTACAAAAAGGGACATTTCAAGGAAAAATGTTAAGTTTTGACAAAGAGATCTACAAACATTTTAAGAAAAATTAACAGAATTGATACAGATCTGTCTTTTGATGTTGTCAACAGTAAAAGGTGTTACTGAAAGTTGTCAAGGTAACTTTTTATTATTATTATTATTTTTGCTAAAATCCATCTATAAATCTGAAGTACAAGTCTGTAGGGTTTGTTGGGGGAGGATGTTTTGTTTGTTTTTTAGTTTTGCTTTAATTTTAGCTATGTTCTATACTTGGGCACGTGTGTTTCAAGGCTTCAGAATTCTCATAGTATTATTAAACAACTTGTATTTTTTTATCATGCCAATTTGAAGCATTCACATACAATAGCAAAATTACGCTGATCTCCCATTTTACTGGTAGATTTCACTTGTCTCAATTTTCCTAAGTGGATTTTCCAGATTTACAGGCAGAAACTCTTATAGAGTCAGGAACAGGAGTTAACTCTCCTGGTTTCCTGTTCAGGGACTTAATGAAGAGGCCCATCCTGTCTCTTTTGCATACATACATTGTATAATTCCTTTGGGGACCAAGAGGAGAGGATCTGTGCGTGCACACAGACTCATATGCATCGTAATGAACTACTCTATGTGATAATGCAGAACATTTCTCTGTAGCAACCCTGCCAAAAAGAAACAATTGGCAGAAGATGTACATTAGTATGTGTTCACCAAAATATTAACATCAAAACACTCCACATCTCTCAAGCATCCTCAGAGAGCTTTGCAGCCACTGAATCAAGGTATAGTGAGAACAGCATCACAATTCAAAACATAGTATTTACAGAGAAATTCATGATCTTTCCACAAATGCTCCAATAATTTCTCACCCAACAGTCTGCATAACAGTCAAGTATCTTAAAATAAAATCAACTTACAAAACAGAAAAGGACCTATATTATATACCAAAATATTTATTGCAAATAGATCATTTGCCTCTCATTGCAGGTAGACTTCACCAAGATATCTGGGCTAATATGTTCAATACAATACTTTTAAAGATTTGTAGGTCCTTAAAAATCAGATAGGAAACTAGAGGACCTGTCTATGGAGGTTAGTCACGCAATGGAGATAACGAACTTCACCATTACATATTAAAACCCTTTAGAAATCTGCCTCTACCTATGGGCTGGATTGTAAGAAGAGGCTAATTAAACTTTGTAAATTGCATGGGTGCTGAGGGAATTTATTAAGGTTTATTAAAAGTGCTCTGAAAATGTATTGCAAAGCTGCTATTTAAGTTCTAAGTATTCAGCAGGTCTAGGTTTGCTTAGAAATTCTTGAACTCAAGAAACCTGATCTGAGTTTCGACTTTAAGAAAACTTGAAACCAGTTGAGATTTGCCTGGTCTCAGTTTTCACTGAGTATTTAGCATAACTGATAATGATCCCTTCAGATTTATGTTCCATTTCCTCGATTTTTTTTTGGTTTACTTTGTAATGTCTGGGCAATGTAAACATGTGACACCCTGCTTTTGCAAGAGAGGTGTGCTTGTAGCAAGTTGCTCTAGATATATACACATTCATATTTTTGTGCATTTGTATAAACTAGCGACACTTGTATTTAGAAAACACAAGCATATGAGCTCCCTTCTTATGGTTTGGCAACCCTCCCTCCCTTTGATCCTCTCAAGGAATGCTTGGGCAAGATTTATAAACACTTTAGTAGCAACTCACTACCAAATCCTAGGCATAGCTAAGCCAGCCGTTCCAACACAACTGAGTCCACAGAGACAAGAGCAGAGCAGCTGTAACTACCACAGAACCAAAACAATAGATCCTATTAATAAAACAGACACAGCAAGTTCACTACAAAAGACCAGGTAGAGATACCTTCAGCAGCAGCTCCCCTGCTGGAGTTCATTCCCTGGACATTTTGGTCAGTTATAGAGAGGCCAAGCTAGCTTTGGTGTGTGCTGACTTGGAGGAACAGCACCTTTTTGTAGATGATTCTCCCAAAGTCCCTGCAAGACAGTTTCATCTATTACCACGTTCCCACTCTAAATTCAGAAAACATATACTCAACAAGATGAAGGATATGCTTGCAGAGAAAGTGAGGCACAGAGTAACAATATTGGTACCCTTAGCAGTATAAGAGTGCATCACAGTAACAGCATGACATTATATCACAGATTTCATCTGCATCTTTTTAAGACACACCTCACTCATGACCACGATAACTCAAACACAAAGTAGAAGAGAAAATGGATCTGGATTTGAAAAATCCCTCACACTCTCCATCAGACTATTCTTTCTCTTCAAGATCCTCAAATAAAGAGGATAAAGAACATTCTTCAACTGGAATTTAACACTGATTCATTTTTGGCTGTTTCTTCAGTGGCTTCCAAGATGCTATTTTCATACACATAGTATGAAAAAAAAAGAGTCCTTTCAGCAGACATGCCTCTCAGATGTGCTAGTCCCCCTGTAAAGAACAAATACTACCATATAAAGATAGACCGAAGCAAGCAAATGGCTGATCTTTCCTAGCAGTGTAAATCAGGAGCAGCTATCCAATGGAAACCGACTTACATAAGGCCTTGACTGATACAGAAAGTAACTTACTTCTCTAGCGTATCTAGAAATAACATCTACAGAAATATATATTTTGTTGTCTGAAACAGAAAAATAATTGGGCTGCAGTTCTGCTGTGAGTGCAGAGCCTTTCACATCCTCATGTCATCTGTCTTCCATAAAGGACTTTCATCCTGAAAAGTCTTGCAGAGTTTTTCTGAGTTCACAGAACTGAATCTAGCTCTGGAGACCCAAAGCCAGCAGCAGCTTCCCATTGAGTCACTGCTTTGGACTTTGTCATGGAGCCGAGGATGAACAACTACATACCCACAGCATTACAGATGTGTTGCTGACTATCCTATTACATCTAGGATGTGCATTTTGTAGCCTATGCCCCCCACCCCTATCTAAATCTAGCTCTGTTTGGAAGAGACGTTCAGCTGAGCGCTTACAGCATCTAAGTAAACTGCAAAGCACTGAACAGGACCTTGTCTCTTAACTGCATCCATCTAAGACTCACGCAGAGCACAAGCTAACACAAAGTTCAGCAACACTTATATGATATTAATTACTGAACAGTTAAGTCACAAAGAAACATGTCTCCGTATATGCTCACAATTATGCGCTGCCGTCTGAAAAAGAGAACCAGAAGCAAGAAAAAAGATAAATAAATGCATTTTTCCTTAGAAATAACAACATCCAACCAAACACTAGAAATCTAGCCACTATCCTAAAAAACATTCAAGTACACAAAGAGATCAGTAGGGATACCTTTTTTACATGGCCTAAGTAATTTTGCATCTCTCCTTGCCAGGTTAAGAACAGCAGGCCACATTTACATCTAGTGTCATAAAGAACCTACAGATTAGGGACTTGATAACCAAATAAACTCTGACTTGCAACATATTTTGAAAAGAGACCAAACACAAACACTTGCCAGTATTTTCATTCCATATGCCAAATAATTTTGCTAGTATTTTTCTAGCTATTATAAATATCCAATAAATAAGACAAAAAGGCACAATATTCTTCACAGTAATTAAATATAAACAAACAACTATACTAAAAAAAAAAAAACAGGGCTTCACCCTGATGGATCGCACAGGTATCTTCAACATGTTTTTTTTTTTCCTACCTACTAAAACAAGGCAACATTTCTCAAGCTGCACCTCCTTGGCCAAGCCCTCACCTGCTAGCAGAAGCCACCTTCCAAAGAGCCATAAAACCCCAACCTCACGCTACACTTTCAAACACTACTCTCCTTCTCCAACACTTAGTTCCTACCCTCATTTTTGTGAAAAGTAGGTCTTTATTTCTTCCTTATAAGGTCAGGTCTCCTCACAAGTCTCCACACAATAGCACCTTCCTGAAAACTTCACCCCTGTGATGATTCCCCTCCTCCTTATATGACCTTCCCAAGTGTTTTTATTCCCTACAGCTGTTCTCCTTCCTGCACCCTATTGTCTGCCTTCTACCCTTTCCCTGCCTTGTGTGTGTGTGTTCTTCCTAACCTCCAATCAAGTCAGTTTGCCCATTGGCAGAATTTATTCTTTTTCCTTAGATATTTATTTGGTGGTGTGACTTATTCCTTCTCTCATCCCTGACACCACCAGAGTCCCCAAAGACATTAGAAACTGCTGTTGAAAAAGTTAATAGGAATGACCTGATTTGTACTTAATCCAAAACAAGGTTGATGTAACGTGGTTGTTGCCATTTGCCACCAAACAGAGGGAAAACTCAACTGCCTCTGAAGCAGCTGAACTTAAGGAGGAAATATTAAGCATTGTTAATGAAAACAAGCAGTGAACTGCTGCAGCTTGGCTATTACTTTGCAGTGCATTAGCCATTCTTACAACCATTTCAAAATTTCTGGAGGAATAGGCAGCCATAAAGGAAAATATTCTTTATGGACCAGGGTCTTTTGCCTCTACTTCTCCACTGAATGTAGGGGCTTAGCTCAAGATTCAACTCTGAAGTTGTCCCATTCTCCACTAAGTTTGATCATTCACCCCTTTTAACAAAATCATTAACCTTCATGGTGTGGGGTTTTGTTTTGTTTTGTTTTGTTTGGTACTAAAATCTATGAAAAATCAAATCTGCTGGTCACTTTAAAATCTTTATCCTGAGATGAGAAATGACCGGTTTGGGTCTCTAATCCTGCAGCCTCTGAAAAACAGAGGTCTTGACTTTGAGCTCCCTCATAGCCACACCAGCTGTAGCTGAGATGATTCATAGATTTTTCCAACCATTAACACAATTCATTCTGTTTGAGTAGCACAATACCGAAAGTCTTATGTGGTAGTTCATGCAGCACAATAGATCACAAACCACACTAATTTTACTATTTCTAGAACAACAACAACAACAAAAACTTATTAAGTGAATAAAACTGAAGGAAAGAAATTAAAGTTGTAAGGCATAAGTGCATGTAGAATTGTCTTTAAATGGGATTGCCCTTGACAATGGCTGAATTCCAGAACAGGGTTTCCTTACAGAGTGTTTTTTAAAGTCATCTGACTCTGAATTATCATATTCTCCTAACCTCAGATCCTAGTCTGCAAGCAGTCACACTGGGGAAGGACGAGCAGTTTAGTTTTATGTACTCCCTAGAGCATGTAATCTTGGTAGGGTGGCTGTGTTGCAGCAAGCAGGCTGCTCTATTGTATATCACGACTGCTCCCCGTCTGTGCAAGTCCTGCCACAGGGAAAAAATAGTCAAGCAAGAGAAAGAATGTAGAGCTTTCAGCAGAGGGAGGTATTGACACAGCATATAACTCCAGGGGTGGGGAGCTGAGACGGACTGTTTCAGTGCTCAGCTAGTTAGAAGCTGTATATCCCTCCTCTGTATTTAAAGAAGAAGAAAAAAATAGCCTGCACTTAAACAGCTTTGCTGATGTTGTTTTCCCATTTGCAGATGTTGAGTTGCATTCTGTTTTCAGTGAAGGAAAAAAAAAAAAAAAAAAAAAAAAAAAAAAAAAAAAAAAAAAAAAAATCACTGAAACTACAGGGAGGGGGAAAGGAAACAGAGACATGAATTTAAAGAGAGAAGCCTTTGGTCACCAAAAATAGCCACAGCAGATAGTGTAACTAAAACCTGTGCCTATGCTGTCAGTGCAGCACACAGGGCAAAGTTACATAATATTTTCCACATTTATTTCAAGCAGGGCAGCCTGCCAGCTTGATAGATTTCTAGAAAGGGTGGGAGAGAGAGAGTGGTTTGATTCACAGAGTGCGGTATTTGCAGCTCACCCCACGGCCACTACCTTCCCTCTTTGGGCGTTTACCTTCACAGTTTGCCAGAGAGCAGTGTGAGCATTACCCTGATATAAAAAGTAAGTCACTGTTCAGACTGCCTAAAGCGCTACAGCAGCGTAAGTTAGCTTTGCTTTTCTTGTTTTGACGGTGATAATGTGCACTGATTTGCTGAAAGCGCAGCCATTGTCGAAGTCCAGAAGTTAGCAACAGGAAAAGTGCCGAGACGAAACGACAGGGAGAGGAGGGCTTCGGGTTCTGGCTCTTCCTTGCTCTCAGTCCAAGGAGTCTAGTGTAGCAGTCCCGGCTACAGGACACAGAAGTGGCATCTTCGGAAAGAAAAGGTTTCTGCAAAACTGTTGAAACAAAAGTTACTCCATGATCCATTCAGGTTAGAAGTGGGCATGAGTATCTGGAATGGATCTGAATTTTCTCAAAAGGCAGGGCTACTCCAACCAAGTGCCTGGTTGAAACCACCTACCTACCTTTCTGTGAGGAATTGCTAGGAAAGGTATAATTATGTGAAAAACATTCATCAAGGACAGTCATACAAATGACTAAATGAACAGTTCTGTGCTATGTGTGACAAGACAATCCATAAAGTTAAGCATTGGCTTGCGTACTTCCTGCATTTATTCTATATTTTCTGTACATGTGGCAGGTCCTCCATTGGGACTTCTCAAATACCTCATTAAGATTTTACTGTTGCTGGCAAGGACTAACATTGTAGTTCCCGATCAAAGCTAGAAAGTAGAAATGACTAGAAAAATGACAAACAAAAATGCTATTTCCTATGTCCAGCTTGCATGAAGAGAAAATGGGAGCGAAAGAATGAGAAAAAATAGAGAACTGATATCACTGCAGTAAAACCAGTATGTTGTCCATAAAAAAGGCTACAAAAAGAAAATAATTAAAAAAAAAAAAAAGAAAAGAAAAGAAAAGAAAAAAAGTTTAAACTCCTTCCCTCTTCCATTTGTAATACATGCACAGCACCATAAATGACTGTAGGGATGTTTGGATGTTTGAATGGAAAATTGGCCAATTCTCACAAAACTGAAATGTACAGATACAGCATAAAACCTGCTAATACATTAATGTAGAGTAGTGTCAGTATAATTAAATCAAACTATTCCTCTAAAGCAAGTTGCTCTGACCATGATTTTAATCAAAGAAAATAAAAGGATGCCAGCCAAATACCATAACTTTAACCTGTAAAGAAGAGACGTTCCCAAACCAGTGCAGAGATGAAACAAAAGCACACCTCATGAAACAATGCAGTGATGTCAAGTGAGGTGTAATATTTCCTCTCACTAGTAACATTGTGTGCTTTGAAAGTAATGCCTTGGAGCCTGAAATCACCCTCCAAAACAAACGCTCCCCTTTCAATGTTGGTCTCAACAATAGTTTACAACTGGAGTTTATTATCTTTGCTGCTATGTTATAATAACCTCCACCCAAGATGAAGAGTTGGGTAGAACATCTTTAAAGAAGAATTTTGCCTCTTACGACCATGTATAAAAGGAATCCCTCAATTGCTTTTCTATCTTGGATGACATTTTATCATTTCCATGTTTTTTCCAGTCTGAACTTGGAGAGTTTACATGTTGGCAAAAATCTATAAATTTACCCAGGGAGAACTCAGTATCCTCTTCTTTCCCCCTGGAAAGGAGCCTAATTTTAATAAATGAAAACAAATAGTATTGAACTTACAGGATCAATTGTGAGCTAAAATATAAAAAAAAAAAAAAAAAAAAAAAAAAACCATCCTGGTGTTTGGAAAAGAGTAACCTATTCACAAGAAGATAAAACAGAATAAATTATCTCCAACACAATAAGCAATGAGATTATGTAGCATCATCCAACTGTAACTGTTTTTCCACAGTGTTACATTGCCATTGATTGAGTTTTCTGAATATTTAAAGATTGAATAATGAAGAGTGGCAAGAAGAAAAAAATAGAAGGGAAGGCAGAAGTTTGCTGGGGGGGGGGAGAACACAAAAATCACAAAAAAAAATGTACAAATGGAAAAAAAAAAAAAGGATGTTTGAGGAGAGCTGACTCAGACCACAAAGAACAGAGAGTGACTAGGACAATAGACTGGGACACAAAGCTGCTGGGTTGGTTCCAAGCTCAGCCACAAACTCTGCAGCAAGTTGTATAATTTATTTGAAGTCTCAACATGCTACTGGTGAATGGGGACAGAAACCTTCCTGCCTCAGGGAAGGACGGGTTCTCATTGTGAGGCACAAGGTGTGTGTTGTCCACCGTGCTATCAGGGACACCGGACACAGAACCCATTTGGCTCCAAACAGCTAGCTGAAGGACAGCATGCAGTATCTGCACCAAAATCAGCCAGCTCTCCTCCTGTACTCCTGAACCACCCCAACACAAAATTATTGTCAGGCAGGAACATGCATTGCAATTTAAGTGCAAAGTTTGGAGTCACTTTGCTGTAACTTCTAAACACCCACAGTGAGGTCTGCCAGAGCCCTTGTTCTGCACCTCGGCTGCAGAACCCCAGCAGAACCCCATGGTTCTTCTTCTGGGACTTGAACTATCTCCTGTGTGATATATTACACCATGTAGTAGTAAAGCCACACCATGAAAGATTCAGCTCAAAGGAGCTTAGAAGTAGAACGTATTATCTCTCAAAGAGAAAAGAATTTATCACCCCAGTTCCTGAGGCACTAATAAGTATGTTGCACGCTGTAAATTCATGCTCTGCTTTTGTAAGTAACCAAAAAAAAAAAAAAAAAAAAAAAAAAAAATCAAAAATCAAAAATTAGTGTTCCTGTTGCTCCTACAATCCTTCAGAGTTGATATTCCTCACTCTTTAGAAAATGAACATCGAAAGCTGTAGCTAGGCAGTAGGATGGAGGAGCGCACTGCAGTTCCCAGGGTAGGGCATGCCCTTTCACCACATCCTGACTGCGTCCTCAGATGGGACCGGTCTGTGCACTGCCTTCACACCCATTGTCGCTCCTACCTGGCTGCCCCCAGAACAGATGCGTGTGGTGAGAGCTGTGGGGCCAGAAGACAGGCCCTGGGCTGGACACGGGAAGCCAGGACCAGCTGAGCCACAGCCAGCATGCTTCATTGCGGTCCCTCCATTGCCATGCACTGCATGTTGCATCGTTGATTATGGCCGTGGGTTTTGAAAAGGCTGGATAATGTCATTTGCTCTTACTACAGGTATTAACTTGAGGCTTTCTACTTTAGCTACAGAAATATTTTGCAAGCCAAAAAAAAGCCATTACAAGCATTAATTAAATTCTAAACTTGAGGAAACTACTTAAATGTTCACAGGTAGACTTTCTTTTGATAGATAATTGACCTGTGTCATCCCAATGCTGTGGAAAACCTCCCTTAGATATTTCTCACTGAGGGGAGGGATATTAAGGCTGGTTTCCCATTATACATTTATTTTCATTAAAAGGCAACGTCGTTAGAACAATTAATATTTACACGGACTATAAGTGTGTATGGCACTTAAAACACTATAAAGCAGAGTAGCTCCAAAAGCTCTTAATTTATTGTCACAATGCTGCAAGGTGACAAGGGCCCTGAATTTCCACTGAAACTATCGTGTAATAGGAGTTCTCATTACCTTGTAGGAAATGAAGGATATGCATCCTCACTTAAATACACTGTGCTATACACCAATAGGAGGTAATTTCATCTAGGCCAGCCAACAGACTAGTTCACAAAGTTATATGAGAGGATGTAAGCCAGGAGGCAATAGGAGTTTTTGAGGACAGATGAGGGCAATTTTACCATAGATATAACCAAGATGCCAGCAGCTTTGTTACCTCCAGGTTTAGCAGAGGGTTATTAGCACAGCTCTGTCACTATGTAGGTGTCTGCAGAGATCTCTGCCACGCAGTCACTGGACAGAGATCCTTGAGCCCCCAGAGTTGCTCTGGAAGTGGGATCTGTCAATGTGCCATGACTAAAGTCCTGTGGACACCTTGACCAAAAGACAGAGGTCATTAACTCAGGTCTGTTTTGACCTTGTACCTTATCAGCTCTGTTAACAAAAGTCCTGGGAATTACAGTCCTTTATGAAAACATGGTCTCCTAGGGTCTGCCTAAGAGGCCACTCTAGGGGTAGCAATGAGAAGGAAGTTCTAAACACATCAAAAACAGGGTACGTAACATCTTTAGAGTATGGTCATAATGAACTCAGAGCAGTATTTGACCTCTAATTTCCAACCATTTTAAATACGGTACAAGTAAGGACATTTCTCACCCTTCCTCTTACCACAGAAAAACAAAAAGTATTTTCCTGTTAATAAGAAACAAGCTGTCTAGCAGCAATAAAGACATTTTGTTTTCTTATTCCAAATTCAACATATTAAAGTGTCTATTCTTATCTATTTTCCTACTTCAGTCCAACTCCCTCGGTAACAATCTTGCTGCAGATTTCATTAACAATTTACGTGTAGATTTATACAATTTGGATTTCATTTTTAAAATATAATAAGCAGTAAATATTTAAAACTTTTCTTTCATTTTTAAAACTATTTTAAATAAAATAAGATTAAAAAGAAAAACTACAACAGAAATTACAAGCAAATAAAACTAAAATTTATATCCATATCATAGTCACAGCCTCAAAACAAATTTAACCTTCTTTTAAACTGTAATATGGAAAATGGTAGACAGCCATTACCTCAGATGTCATAAAATATATTATAAACACATTTCCGCATACCTCATAAATCAGCAATTTCTATTTATGCTCTAAAAATCAAAGTCTCATTTCAAAGCTTCTTTCAATATACATAGTATGAAAAATAAATTTAACTTTATATAATAAATAAAAACAGAATCCCAAGACCTTGTGTGTCCTCCTAGAAGTTACCAGTAATCTCCAGTTCTTCTTCTATCATTTTTATAAAATGTGCCCATTTTCCAAGCCTGCCTTATTTCAGAATACCATAGGGGTTTTGGTTATCTAGGGAGGGACCCAGCTGCCTGGACTCCACCTGGACTCAAACCATCTCTCCAGAAGAACAAGGTTTTGTAGCATACCCACTAGCCTTCCAGTCTACACATTTCTGTTTTCCAATCATTTTAATAAGGTACCCCATTAGTTCAAAATGTAAGAAACCAAAGAAATTCTTTCCACTGAAAGACTCTGTCCCACCAATCCTTTAATGCTTCACGACCAGACAATTCTCTCTTCTGTTCTGGGTCTTTTGTTACTTGTTACTTACAGAGGTATTAGCTGTAAGAGTCTGAATGGTACAACCACGTTAGTTATTTATGTTGGAGTAACGATTGAAACTTTTATGAACACTATGATAACATCATATGGTAAATACCCTACATATTTTCTATTATTGTTTAACTATAAGTAAAGATGAGTTTTAGCTTCTCATTTTCAATATTTTGTCTTCCGCCCTGTCTTTGTGGATTTAGATTCCACCAGCAGAAGACAGTAGAAAAAAAATGTCTTTTATGAAACCAAGGATGATATCACCTGAGAAGACACAGAACTCATAACCAAGTTACTCCTGCAGCACTGTCATAATAACAAAATATAGGTACTGTGAGCCTGTGGAAAACTGTACCTATCTGAACTTAAATTCCTAAGTAAATGTGCTTTGACATCTACCACTATGCTAAGGGTTAGGGGGTAAAGTTTGGTTCCTAGAGCAATGTAAAAGCTGGATGTCTCATGGCATTGGTGTAATCAGATCTTCTTCAGAACTGGTCATAACACACAACTAGAGCCAGTCAGGACAAGGAAAAGACTGGCTTTTATGTGGTTTCAAGCATTCCCACATTCACAGGAATTGCATTGTGCCTCTTAAATATGGCCTTTCTTCTTCTGGGCATAAGGGAGCAGATCTCCAAAAGGGCACATGGCACTGGCACTGTCTCACAGAGCAGTGTGGACACCCTATGGAAAAGATGCTCTGTATATGTAGTCTTCAACACAGAGCATTTCAAGAAAGGGATAAGGCAACCACAAAGCATAGCAACTCAATTTTGTCCTTAATCTGTCACAGTCGAGCCTTAGCCTGATTTATAATCTTACATGCTTTCCTTAGTTAGAGTTCTGTGTAATATGGCAAAAAAACAGAAGAGATAAATGTGGTAGGGAAAACAACTGACAATGGCATAGAAGTATGTGCAAGTTAAGACATAAAGCTTGCTTCAGCTTTGCAGCTTCCTGCTAAGTATTACATTCCCTTCTCCTGGCACAAGCCAGAGGATTTCATACATTAGAAGTGTATCAAATTTCTTTTTCATCTGTAATCAATTTTCATTTTCCCTTTGTCAGTCATAAAATCCTATCTGGGGAAAGCACTTGAAAAATCTTCTTATATATACCTTGTTTCTTTATGTTAATTAAAAAAGATTGTCTTTAATTACTTATGATTGGTTTTCATTGTGCAAACAATGTGTAGATATAAATAGATATAAATTCTCCTAGCACATCATAAAGTGCAAAAAAAAAAAAAAAAAAAAAAAAAAAAAAAAAAA